>CM058237.1:97001427-97734182 GCA_030180135.1 Orychophragmus violaceus | reverse complement strand
TTTTCCGAAGGGATCCCTCATTCGTGTGCTACGAGATGTCTCAGGGATACCCGTTCATTCAAAACGAAAAGGCTCCGAGCAGTAGCTAGCCGGCCGGAACTTAAATTTCAGAGAATCCATCACCCCGAATGGTTAACCGCTACTTGATCGCTGACGAGATCAAGCTTGTTGTGAGTCAGCCCGGACGAGAGCATCACATTAGACTCGAGCCCGATCTTTGCGGCCATAACGCTTACTGGTAACTATTTTTTTAAACGTAAATCATTTTTTATTTACTTATTCTAATTATTATTTTACTTTTATGTATTTTAGGTTTGGCCATACTGAGGCGAAGATTTCTAAATGTATCTTGAAGATGATGCATGGTTTGCTCAAATAAGCTTACCCGATGATAGGTCACACGATAGATTATATTTAGTCAAATTAAGCTAAATCAATTCAAGAAGGCAGTAAACAAAAAGCAAATAAACAGAAAGGTGAATTCAATAAGAGAAAGGCGTCAGACTTAGGAAATTCTCGGGAATTATTCAATGCTAGACACTTAACTAACCGGATTCAGATTAAACACAGGTTCAAGAACTAGAAACACAATGCTAAACAATCCAACTCTCGCTGAGATTATTTCTATATCTAGCAACCTAGCGATCCAAATCTCTTTGTGATAGAGTTCTAAACAAGCATTAAGAACAGGTTCTATCGGTTCACAATTCTCCTAAACCAAATCTCTTTGTATCTAGTCAAATTGCTCACACTAAGTTTGTTCAGATTATAACTCACACTCTCGTGCTATTGACAATTATCTCAGATCTAAACCCTAGGTTATCAGTACAAAATTCAGTATTAAGCACAACTTAGGCGATGAACAAACATATGGTGAATCTTAATAAATCAGTTATCAAACATGCATAAAAACCTTATGAGAATTCCTAAATCTAACTAGATTACTACTCAGACATATTATTAGTTAAACAACACATCATTGAATAGAAAACCAAAGATTGAATAGATGAAAGTAAAGGGGTTCGAAATCCTTCTCTCAAAGTTACAAGTAGCAAGAATCAGCCCCTACCCAAAATCTCTCAATCTCCAAAGCAAGAACAAGTAAGAACAAGATGAAAAGATAGCATTATGAGTCTTCTCTCAAAAACCTAATTAAAAACCACTAAACACGTTTTGGGGCTAAATTAGAATTGGGAAAACTTCTGGGCAATTCTGCAATTTTTCAAAACATGTCTTCAACTCTCAGTCGCTCTCAGTGTCGACCGACATCAAGGTTTAGTGTCGGTCGACATCCAGTCGTGGCCGAGACACCAACTTCAGCTCGTTGCACAAATAACCAGAAACATCATATAATTTCATCTTTTGCTCCAAACGCAAGCCTACCTGTAGAAGACTCAATAGACTCGAAAAACCAGGTTAAAGACTCAATATATACAACTATATCATGGTTGAAAAGATATAAAAACCATGATATATCAACTCTCCCACACTTAGCTCTTGCTTGCCCTCAAGCAAGTAAAGAACCAAAGCACAAGAAAAGAGGTTTGAAAACACAGAAACTCATTTCGTCCTAGGAACTTTCGCATTCACATTCACTTAGTAAACCACTGAAAACTTTTCTGCAGAGCTCAAAACCACAATGTACTTCCCCCACACTTAGCAACTGTCCCAAGTAAACTCCACAATCAGGTTATGACATTCAAGTTCACCACACTAGCCTATGTATACAATTAAATGCGGTCTCACAGAGGGAGTATCGAATCAAAAGACACATGGACTCAACCCATTCAGTGTCTGACCACCAAACTGTCGGTATCTGGTTTCTTTCGTTTCCCTTTCTCCCTTAGCACTGATTTTTTCCCACTGGGTATCATTTTTTTTTTCTATCAGTGCTCTTCCCTTTTTATTGGGGTTTAACTTTGGATCTTTCCATGGATACACAAGAGGTAATAGGGGCCTCTACCACTCCCGTGAACACTTCGAAGCTACTAGCTTATCCTCGGTTTTTATCTCTCTCTTTTTTTTTACTTTCAAGGGAGGGGAAAATCAGAAACCATACTTTAGACAGGATCACAGGCTGTGCCAAACACATTAGAGGAATCTGACCCAAAGATTACCATGTCCCTAAGTGAGAAATTAAAGTCAAGATTAGAAGTGAGACTAGTGGTGGATCTTCTGAATACCTGGTTAGATATGGGTGTCCATGGTAAGTTGATCTGTGTGGTGTTTTCTAATAGTCATAGAGCTCCTGCAAGTCTGTCCAATGGTCACTTAGTTCCTGTTCCAGCGAAAAATTTCCTCGAAAAATCATAGTTTCATACTGATTTTGACTCAATAAAACAATTTGAAAACAAGTGAAAACAAAGGACTGACTCTAAGAAAACAAAACACAATGTCAGTAGCCACCTCCCCCACACTTAGATTGCACTGTCCCCAGTGCAATTGTAGTATGAGATCGGTAAAAATCAAATTGGAACCAAAGAGTTTTTTGAACTGAAAATCCGAACCTGATCACGGCCGATGTCGACCGACACTAAGCTTAGTGTCGCTCGGCATCGAGCTCGTAGTATCATACGCAGTGTGTGAAATCTGCCAGTGGTTAAGATCATGAGTTAGCACTCAATTTTCTCACATGTTAGCTGCGTTAGATCACTCAAAATCTCATCAGAAATAACAATAAAGATGCATAAACTCAAATAGTCATGGTTCCAAGCAAACAAGACTCAAAAACTGACTCAAAAGAAACATAAAAATGACTCAAGAAAAGGAAAAAGAAAAACAAACGCAGAATCAGCCACTGTCTAGAAGACTGGAGAGTCTCCATCGTCCATCTCCTCTGAGTCAGCAGCCTCCTCCATCTCCTCCTCCTCTGAGCTCAGATGGACAGGTGCCTGAGCTGATGCGCGACGTTGAGGCTGCGGGTGGTGTACATGATGTGAGCGCTGGCATGACATCTTGTGAACCTTCTTCCAGATTCCTTTAAGTACAGCTGCTGCCCACTTCTGGAACTGCGGAGGTGGCATGTCCTCTGCTGGTCCGGGAAGCTCGGGAATTTCATCTGTGTCATCCGCAGGGACAGGCTCATGCACATGCTCAGCAGCAGAGGCAGCAGCTCCAGAAGATGCGCCTCGAAGCACAGTAGCACGGCGCGGAACACCACGACAAAGCTCCACACTTGGCTGAAAAGAGAGCGAGAGAGGATCATCCGTGATAGCTGTTAACTCGGTCGCTGAGAGGGGAGAGAAGCGCTCGACGTCAGATGTATCCGTGAAGTGCCACAAGAACTGTCTCCCACTGGTGTCTCCCTTGATCCAGTGCATGCTCTTCAAATGCTGAAAGTCCATCTTGGACTTTGTGGTGCATCCAACAGACTCTATCTTTGTTGCCTTCCCACTGAATGCTCGTGTCTTGAGATCCTCCAGATGATGGGAAAAAACAGCTCCCATGTTCACATCAGCCACTAAACGAGCATCCTGATACACGCTCTCATCAATAATGTCCCCAATCCCAAAATACAATAGCAGGAGCTCAGCTATCGCATCATTCCCGGACCCATCTTGCACAATATCATGTTGGCGAATAGACGGACAAGATATCTCAAAACCGGGTGACGCACCGCAGACTGTCGAGTGATCTGAGAGTCATAAATACCATTACCAAAATGCTCCCAAAACACTTTTACATCGGTCCCTTCTCGGGCAAGTTTACGCGCTCCGTGTTCTGGTTAAACGAGTAGATGTCACATAACTCAGGGATAGAAATCTTGTACCTCACCCCATTAGCCATGAACGTCAACATCCCTTCTGAAGCCTTTTTCACCACTTCGTTAGTGTAGTACACTCGGACAGTCGCCATGAACTGTCTGACTAACTCCGGGTACATATCATAATACTTGGTACAGATGGTACCCAGACATATCACCCTCAGGATGTGCAGGATGTCTGATCTGATCTTCAGCTTGTTCATAGTGGTTATACAAGCGATGCGTGTGGGCAGGAGCTCAACGCCACACCAGGTGTTGTAAAACAGGGAGTCATAGTCATCCCACTGCTCCGAGATTGGCCTGTAGATACAAGCACTAGTCTTAGACTCTGTTGTAGGATCATTCGCGAAGCATGTGAGTTCGAACTTAGTTCTTTTCATTCTTGGCCAAGGCGATCTGAGCTGCGCGTTCGAACCTGTCGCTTCAGTGCATCTCCTGGGTCGTTTTCCGCGGTTCAGAGAAGCATTCATCTGCAAAACAACCAACGAGCAGTCGAAAAGAATGAGGCTCAAGCACATCAAAATTTCAAAGTCATAATCTTATCCAATTTAGCATAGACAATCATCCACAGTACTCATAGCAATCATATTCTATCACAAACTCATCCTAAATATCAATAAATCAATCAAAAATCGAAGCTTTCTATCTATGAACACGAACTGAAAAATGGAGATTCAGAGTCATACCTGCGCAGATCGATTAAATGGATACTAGAAATGGATAGAGAACGGAAAAACAAGTGGAATAGAGCTTTGAATCGTTGAAAACGGTGAAGAAATGAGATTTGTGGCGATTTTGGAAGATTTTCGGCGAGAGAGAAAGTGAAGAAGAAGAAGAAGGCCTCGGGTTCTTAAGAATTTTTTTTACCTCGATTTCCTCGATGTCGACCGATATCAAGCTGGATGTCGGCCGACACTTACCTGTTTCAACCAAATCGACCCTGGAAATCGACCTCGGTCGATTATCGTCCGTGCTCGAAAACTTCTCGAGTCCAATGTCGACCGACATCCAAGTGGAAATCGACTGACACTGGCTAAACAGTGCTACGGATTCTGCATAACTTGACACAAAAACAACAAAAACGAAAGAAATCAAAATGCAAAACCAAAAATCCTAGTATATACAACTTACCAGTGGGTTGCCTCCTACTCAGCGCTTGTTTTAAGTCATTAGCTTGACTTGGATGGGAGATTAGACTCCTGGTGGTTTCGACATAGGTTGTGAGTGCCTCTGCGAAAGTCTCCTCATCCATGGTGGAGAGTAAGCACTGTCAGCATGAGCTCGTCCAAGGAACGAGGGATTAGGATCAGAGTTAAACTTGGGTGCACCAGAATTTTTCCCTGCAGTCATAGCAGTGAAGTTAGTAGGTTTGGGTTTAGGAGATGCGTACCTTTGCTTGGGTGGAGCTTAGAAGTGTGGAGCTTTCTGCTTATGAGCAGTTGCAAGCTTTGAAGATGCTAGAGTGGAATCTTGAAAAACCACCATCTTCCTTTCTCCAGTATCAGACACTGAAGTCTCACTGATCTGAGCTTCTTGTTCCAACTCAATGCTAAAGGTTAGACCGTCAATCTTGGGCCTGCGCAGCATATCCATCTCAAAGTGTAGAGGCTCATCTCCCTGGTGGAGATCGATCATACCATTCCTCACATCAATCTTTGCTCCAGCTGTGGCCAAGAAAGGTCTTCCCAATATCAGAGGATCATCCGACTCATTATCGTACCTTAGCACCACAAAATCTGTTGGAACTCAATAGTTTCCAACTATGACCGGGACATCCTCAAGAAATCCTTCCGGAACCCTTCTTGACTGATCAGCTAGGACCAGAGAGATCCTAATGTTTAAAAAATATGTCATCCCCAGTCTCTCTGCCACAGAGTATGGCATGAGATTCCCAGCAACTCCTAAATCACACAAGGAATGCTTGAAGCCATTCTCAAAGATAGAACAACTCAACACAAACACACCAGGATCTGATAGCTTCTTGGGGACCTGATTAAGCAACACGTCACTGACTTGTTTAGGAAGCACTACTACCCATTCCTTCAATACCTCGTCCATAGGCATCATCATCTCCAAGTATCTCTGTATACATGGATGATAGGGTGAAGTATCAACTTGTGGATCTTCTTTCAACTTCTTATCCATCACTTCCAGTTGTTTAGCTTCATCAAGCTCTTGTTGAGACTTCACAGATACCTTAGGGAAACGTATAGGAGGCTCATGGTCTGTTTCTTCAGCAATAGCACAAGATGTTGACAAATCTGGCTCCTCACGCTCCTGATGTCGACCGATGTTGAACTGATGACGGTCGACATTGACTGATTCACCCTTGATGTCGAATCCAAAATCGGTTAAGGTCGATTTCCATTCGTCATGAGCACTCGAAATCCCTGTTGAAAATGGATGTCGACCGACATCAAAGTCGATGTCGACCGACACTGGGATTTCAGTCTCGGGTTTTTCACTATCCTCAACGAGTTCAGCAGTCTTAATCTCAAAATTCTCTCCTTGACTTGACCCATCATCAATCTGAACTGGCCAAGCATTGATGTGGGTGTGTATGACATTCTTTCCCTTGATTGAGCTTGAAATCTGGTGCACTTGTGTGTCCAGCTGCTTCATGTGAGTACTCAAAGACTCAAACTTCTCATTCTGATTTTCATACACAACATCAAGCTTCTTGTTGAAGTCCACAGTGGTCTTTGTCTGACCTTCCAGCAACTGTTCCATCATAGCTTCCAGCTTACTCTCACGAGCATTGGTAGCAGGGGGTGTCTGATATGAAGATGATCCATAGATCCTCTGATGGGAGTTGTTCTGCTGAAAAGGCTTCTGGTAACCAGCATTCTGACCATACCCAGAAGAGTTTTGATTGCTTGTAAAAGCACTCTTCTGTCCACCATTAAAGAACTTGTTGTTCTGCTGGTTTCCAAACCTGTTTCCTTGGAATCCAGAACCACTGATGTAGTTCACATCTTCTTCAGTGCAACATTCTTCAACCTCAAACACTTCAACGTCCTGAGCAAAGTGAACAACTTTCTTACTAGTCAACAAGCTGTGAACACTATCCAGCTGCTTCTTAATCTCAGAAATCTGCATGTGATCCATCATTCCACCAGATTCTTTCCTCCTCTGATCTGCAGTCTTAGTACTGTTGCTACTCACCAAGTTCTCAATCAACACTCTAGCCTGCTCGGGAGTCTTTGTGTTGAAGTTACCATTGCTGGCAGCATCCAACGCAGACTGGTACCAGAGATCCACGCCTCTGAAGAAAATGCCCAGCAGCTGAACTTCAGAGAATCCATGATGAGGACAATCTCGTTGGTACATCTTAAACCTTACCCAAGCTGACTTAAGTGGCTCTGTAGGTCCCTGAGTGAATGTCAGAAGATCCTGTCTGAGCTGATCTGAGCGAGCGTCATCATAGAAGTGTCGCAAGAACTCTCTCTTCACACCATCCCAAGTAGTCCAACTTCCCAGGAGGAAGTTGCTTCAGCCAAGCAGCAGCCTCTCCAGCGAGAGAATATGGAAAAAGCTTCAGATAGAGGAAGTCATAATCCACCCCGTTGTACTTCATTCCAGTGATGAAGGCTTCAAAATCTTCAATATGGTCCATGGGTTTCTCATGTGGGAGACCATGGAAGGGGTGATGTCTCAGCATAGAGTAATAGACAGTCTTGATCTCAAAGTCATTCCTCTCAAAAGGTGGAGGAACAATTGCTGACCGGTTAGCAAAAAACTCATCCGGACAGTTGTAGTCAGCAAGAGTCCTCTCAGCATTGACCATCTGCCTCTGACCTTGAGGCTGTTCAGGTTCAGGTTCAGGGATCACTCGTTCCTCAGCATCAATCCTTTGCCCCTGATCATTGTAGGTGTTTTTTTGTTGGTCTCTCAGAACTCCTTCAGCATCTGGTCTCAAAATAAAACGATTGTTCATCATTCTTGTTCTTTGACCCTTTCTGTTCGTTCTCTCTAGTTTAGCAAGCTCCTCAAGTCCGAGGTTCAAAAGTTCTTTGCTCTGGTTGCTTCGGGTATTTCGACTAGGCAAACACTGACTTCAAAACTCTGTTTCGAGGTCGATGTCGAGCGACACTAAAGAGGATGTCGGTCGACACTGGATGCGTCTGTCAATTCCTGCAGCAACAAAACAGCCAAACCGAGAAAAATCAGTAACAAATAAAATAAAACGACTTAGACTAAACTCTAAAACAAAATCTATCGGCGAACTCAGTTGAGTCCCCGACAACGGCGCCAAAAACTTGATAGGTCAAGAATTATCCCTATTCTACTGCAAGTGCACTGATATGCGAATGTAGTACTTAGGGTATCGAATCCACAAGGACTCACGGTCACACGATAGATTATATGTTGTCAGATTAAGCTAAATAAATTCAAGAAGGCAGTAAACAAAAATCAAGTAAACAGGAAGGTGAATTCAATAAGAGAAAGGCGTCAGACTTAGGAAGTTTTCGGGAATTATTCAATGCTAGACACTTAACTAACCGGATTCAGATTAAACACATGTTCAAGAACTAGAAACACAATGCTAAACAATCCAACTCTCGCTGAGATTATTTCTATATCTAGCAACCTAGCGATCCAAATCTCTTTGTGATCCTAGAGTTCTAAACAAGCATTAAGAACAGGTTCTATCGGTTCACAATTCTCCTAAACCAAATCTCTTTTTATCTAGTCAAATTGCTCACACTAAGTTTGTTCAGATTATAACTCACCCACTCGTGCTATTGTCAATTATCTCAGATCTAAACCCTAGGTGATCAGTCCAGAATTCAGTATTAAGCACAACTTAGGCGATGAACAAACAGATGGTGACTCCTAATATATCAGTTATCAAACATGCATAAAACCCTTATGAGAATTCCTAAATCTAACTAGATTACTACTCAGACATATTATCAATTAAACAACACATCATTGAATAGAAAACCAAAGATTGAATAGATGAAAGTAAAAGGGTTCGAAATCCTTCTCTCAAGGTTACAAGTAGCAAGAATCAGCCCCTAGCCAAAATCTCTCAATCTCCAAAGCAATAAAAAGTAAGAACAAGATGAAAAGATAGCATTACGAGTCTGCTGTTAAAAACCTAATTAAAAACCATTAAACATGTTTTGGGGCTAAATTAGAATTGGAGAAACTTTTGGGCAATTCTGCCATTCTTCAAAGCATGTCTTCAACTCTCAGTCGCTCTCAGTGTCGACCGACATCAAGGTTAGTTTCGGTCGACATCCAGTCGTGGCCGAGACACCAACTTCAGCTCGTTGCACAAATCACCAGAAACGTCCTATAATTCCATCTTTTGCTCCAAAAGCAAGCCTACCTGTGGAAGACTCAATAGACTCGAAAAACCAGGTTAAAGACTCAATATATACAACAATATCATGGTTGAAAACCTATAAAAACCTTGATATATCACCTGACGTACGCCAGTATGCCTTTGGAAGATAAGCATAACTAGTTCCGTCAATTTACGATAAGTTTTTCTTTTCCGATTACTTATTTAATTATGTTTTTAAAAAGTTTATTACTAATGTAATTGTCTTTTTTGTATCAAGATTATATTTGGGATTCACACCATATCGAAGAGGTGGAGGAGATGTTCCACCGGAAATGCATAGATAAGTATTCAAATATGCTCAACGATTGGAAGCAGCGGTGGCGGAAAGGAAAGATATCGCCTGAACCGGCCCAGACGGTATGGGAAGGTCGGCTGGTGCATTGGACCAACCCGGCCACAACAGAGACATCTTCCACAAACTCGCATAACCGGAAGAGTCAAAGGGGTGGTGTCGGGGCAGCGACACATAATCTGGGAGCAATGAGCATGGTTCAAGCCGAATTCAACTTTGTAAGTTTTAATTTATTTGTTTTACAAATAATCTAAATTGTTTCATAATAAATATATCTTTTTGCAGATAAGAAACATGGACGCAAACCCATGTACCTCGAGGTTTTGGAATTCAGTCACACAAGCAAGAAAGACGACACCATCCAAGATCCGATAGCTCGCAGAGTCATCGAGTCCTCGAAGAAGCGAGCCTCGGACATGCTCCTCTCCCAACAATCTGAAATTGGGTCCACTGCCATCTCCCTCCCAGACGAAGCGATCAACGACATTGTCGTTGAGGTAAGTTATACATTTAATACTTTATAAATGTTTAGTTTATTTTAATTTATTTCTAAAGTTTGTTTTCTCGATTCTTTTACATGAAACGCCAAAGACCAAAGGACGTTGGTTCGTTTAGGCAGTATGAGACAAAAACGGAAGTCTGTAACGTCTTCTCAGTATATTTCGACACTAGCGGAATATGAGGCGAGATTGAAGGCGACGACGTGATCGATACCTTGCTGGCAAACCAAAATAAGATGATGGAAAGGTTTCGACGAGCTAGAAGGGAGACTTGATGCAGACTACGTGCCGAGGTCGAAGTCGGGGACGGAGCCGGGGAAGGGTTCGGGGTCGGGACGGGGTCGGCTTGTAGATTCGTCGGGTTTAGTGTCGGGTTTGAATAAAAAAACTTTTATTGTATTTTTTTAATGTTTTTATGAATATTTTAAATTTTAATAATATTTTTGTTTTTTTGTTATTTTAAAATTAGTTTAAAATTAAATATTTCATAACTAAAACAAAAAAATAAATATAAAATTTTAAAATTAATAATTTATAAAAACCGTCGGTAATCCGTCGGTTTTGTAAAATTATCGGTTCCCTAAACCGTCAGTTATCTGTCGGTTTTGGAAACCATCGGTTATCCTTCGGTTTTCCTAATCAACGGATAACCGACGGTTTAGAGAACCGATGGATAACCGAAGGTGTCCGTCGATTGTAAAGCGTCGGTTTATCTTCGGTTTACCGTCGGTAGTTATTGACGGAAACCGATGGCGACTACCGACGGACGCTGTTGGTCGGTTTTCCATCGATAATTGCCGACGGATATGGTCTGTCAAAATTCCATCGGTAATTACGGACGGAAAATCGACGAGATAAAACCGACGGATTTACAAACATTGTACATATATTAAATTTCATTAAATATATATATACTGATAACAATTGTTCAAATTAAGACATGTAGGGTAGCTATCCACACGTACGTTCATATACAGACAGCGTCACATAATACTACAATGAAGGCAAATTGGTGAAGTCGTGATGGGTATTTTTTTCTTTCATATCTATTAAAGTATTGTTTTGATATGTGAACCCTATTTCCAATATTTGTGTGCACTTTTGTTTAAACTATTTTAGTAATTTCAAATCATGAAGGTACTTGTCTCTGAGTTCATCCACCACAACCTTCGACAAAAACCTTTCTCAAACCGTTTGGGAACGAGAAACAACGGTAGCTACGTCTGTATATTCAGAATGAAAAAATTAAACTATTTTGTATTCATTATACTATTTCTGTACAAGATTACAATTTACAAGTCAAACCTGGAGGAAGCTATCCTAATGGTTAATGGTGATATGAGGACCCAGTGATAGAGGGTCGAGACTCCAATAATTCTACTCTTATAATAGAATTTAAATGTCCAGCCAAAAAAGAAATGTCTTATACTATATTCTATAAGAAAATATATGCGTGTGCGATAAAAAAGGAAATGTTTTGTCATCTTCTTTTTGGCTTTTCAAGGCTGTTTTTTCCATCGAATGTCCCCGGCGGAATTTATTTTCTTAAGTTTGGTATTATGTAGTTTTTCATATTACAACTAATTAAGTTAAAAAGGTTCATACTCGTGGTATGCTTTTTATTTGTTGATAAATAAAGCTCTACGAAATTAACCTCATCAGAAGGGACTTTCTCTCTCCTTTAGAGTGATTAAGCGATTAGGTTTTTCTTCACCATTTCATCATCGGCGGTGCTGTTTCATACGGCCGCTGAAAAAATTATTCCCCTCCTCTCTGATCTTTTTGTTCCATGGTTCCGGATCCGCCGTCTGACGAGGTTCTTCCGTCATATCTCGTCATATCTGCTTTTTCTAACTCCTTTTTAGGATTCCGGTTCTATTGTTTCAGCTCGTTCATCGCTTGGGGCTTTTCCTCCACTTTCTTCTGAAGGGACTCTGGGATGTTCCAGTGACCGTTCAGTGCCTCTTACTTCTTCTCCGCCAGTTTTCGGTCCTCCGGTTCAAAAGACTAAATGGTCAACTCTTTTTAAGTCTCCGGCCAACAATCTCTTGAAAACAAGCTCTCCTTCTGTTGCGGTCGATGGTATTCCAACCATTCAACACTAGAGGGTATCTCTTTAGATTCTTCTCAATATTGGAAAAAAAACACTTGGTTTGCCACTTTCACGGGACTCTACCTTCTCCAGCAAAAATATTTCCGGATCTTAATCCTATTTGGGGTAAGGAAGGTCGAATTTCGGTTAAGTATCATTTAGCAGGCGTGTGTTTGTTTATAATCCCCACCGAATCCAGGAGAAAATGGGTCATGGACGTTGGGTTCTAGCATTCAGAAATATGCTCTTTTACGGTTACAATGTGGTCTCTGACTTTATCATGGGCTAAGATGAAGCTGGATTATGCCCCGGTTTGGGTAACTTTGGTCTCTAGTCGGATTTAGCACGATTGGTTTGGGAGTAAGTATTCAAAATTAATTCAGAGTTTCCTAATGTGGTGCCTTACACAAATGAAATAGTAAAGCTCAAGGTGGTCATTGAATTGGCAAAGAAACGTCCCTCAAAAATTTGGATCACAAATAATAATGGTTTCTCAATATTAATGGCAGTTTCAATTCCTTGTCTCCCACCGTTGTGTAACAGATGTTCAGAGTACGGTTATATGGCTTTGCGGTCTAGATGAATTGTAGTATGTCATGCTCCTTGTGCTGTTCAACCAGTTTCTCTTGCTTTGGATTCAGATCTTCCTATTGGAACTCTTCTGCGGGTTTCTCTGAGCAAGGAGTCTCAGTTTGCTTCTCCTTTCAAAGCCAGGTATAGTCATCTGTTGGCTGCATTCTTATTTCTTCATCCTTTGATAATTCGAGTTCTCCAAACTCAAAGCAGATTTGGAAAAGGTTGTCAAAAGGTCGAAGCCTCCCTTTCTCTCGAAAAGCTTACTTGCTTCTCTGGTCCATGATGTTACAAATAGTAAATTTGACAAAGAGGAGGAAGCAATAAAGGCAACCCATGATATTTTGCGTAGTAGAATCTTGTCAAAGGAGATTATTACCTCGAGTTCGGGTTCTTCTTTGGCTCCAAGGAAGGTTCGCCAAATTCATATGCAAAGACTTTTTGCTCTCAGATTCGGGAGAGTTACAGGACATGAACGATCTTATGAGTCAATTTGCGTCTCTATCTTCTATCAACAAGGTTCTCATTATGGAGCAGGCACGCGAGTGTCGTGTTCCATATTTTGATTCTTAATGCTTTTGCACCCCCCCCCCCTTTTGTCCACCGATGATGAAGTGTTTTAGTTGGAACGTCAGAGCCTTATGCGGTGATATATGGCAGTTGGCCGTTAAAAGATGGAAAACCAATTAATCGCCCTATATTCGACAGGTTTTTAGAAACTAGAGTGAATCAACCTAAAATCAAAGGCATTATTGCAAGCATCCTTCTGGGATGGCATTTGAAATCAGAGATCAATTGCTAGTTTGCGGGATTCTTGACCCCTAGTACCTCGCAGTCTTTCTCTGTGGCTTTTGTGTATGCTCGCAACATTCTAGAGGATCGTCGGAGTTTGTAGAATAGCTTGATATAGTTGTCAACTACTTCTACTTTAAGGAACTCTCCATGGCTCATCATGGGTGATTTAAACCAAATTTTGTCAGCTCTGGAGCTTATTCCCTTTCTCAGTCTCCTATTCAGTTGTTGGGGTTAGAAGAGATCAGAGACACTTCTGCAGGCATTTTCGATTTGGCATTTAGAGGCTGTTTTTTTACCTGGTCAAATACATCTCCAACTAATCCTAAGTTACGTAACTTAGATAAAGCCTTGATTAATGAAGTGTGGCAGGATAGGTTCCCCGACTTCAACGCCTATTTTGATGCCCCCAGTAGCTTAGATCATTCCCCTTTCTTGGTTTCCTTGACTCATGAGACACATAGGAGGAAATATCGTTTCAACTTCTTCAATTTTTTCACCTTGCATCCGGATTATTCTAATTTAATGGAAGAAACGTGGACCAAGTCGATCACTACGATAAACTCTATGTTTACTTTATGTCAGAGATTGAGAGCGGCTAAGGAATGTTGCAAAATACTTAATCGTGGAAGGTTCGGTAATATTTAGTTGAGAACTAAAGAAGCGTTTGAAGAGCTTGTAACGGTTCAGATACAGGTCGCGGATGATCCCTCGGTTGAGCTGTTCGAGAGGGAAAGAGAGCTTAGGGATACCTGTTGATTTTAGCCAAGTCTGAAGAAGTTTTCTTTCAGCAGAAATCTCGAGTTCGTTGGCTCCAGGTCGGAGATTCAAGCACATATTTCTTCTTCAAATTATGTGTTTCGAATCTTTCCAGGAATGTTATTTAATATCTTATTGATGGGAACAAAGTCTCATAGTTGGATGAGTTAAAGGCTATGATAATCAGTTATTATTCGTCCCTTTTGGGTTCAGCTAACGAGGAAGTGACGCCTTCTTCGGTTAGCGAGATCAGGTACCCATAGTTATCGTTGTCCATCTTCAATTAAGGGTTCTTTGGCAGATATCCCTACTAATGAAGAGATTAAAGCGGTAGTGTTCTCTCTTATGAGGAATAAAGCTCCAAGTTCTGACAAGTTTACTGCAGATTTCTTTTTCTCCTCTAGGGATATTGTGGGTTCTGATCTTATCTTGGTGGTTAAGGATTTTTTCGTGTCTAGAAATTTGCCTCGTCAGGTGAATTCTATTGCAATTTCTCTAATTCCAAAAGTTAGTTGAGCTTATTTGTTATCGGATTTCAGGTCAATCTCGCTTTGCAACACGGTTTACGAGGTTATTTCGAGGATTATATCCAACAGGCTTAAGCTAATCTCAGTTGAGGTTGTCCAAAGGAATTAAGTTGGATTCGTTAAGGGATGTCTTCTTTGCAAAAACGTGTTGATTGCATATGAATTGGTAGCGGACTTCAATAAGGACAGGGAAATATCTAAAGGGTGTCTTCATATTGATATATCTAAGGCTTATAATAACGCCGAATGGAGATTCGTTCTTAATATGTTGGAAGCTTTTGAATTGCTTGTGTGCTTTATTGGATGGATTAGGAAGTGTATTACTTCACCTTACTATTTGATTGTCTTAAACGGTGAGCTATGCGGGTTTTTTTCCAGGGAAAAAAGGTTTACGACAAGGAGATTTGATGTCCTCTTCGCTTTTTGTGCTCGTGATGGATATTTTGGCCAAGCGATTGGATAAGGCAGACCGTGAAGCCAGGTTTAATCCACATCCTATGTGTGGTAATCCTTTTGTCACTTATTTAAGTTTCGCGGATGATATGCTGGTTTTATTTGATGGTTCGGAACATTCACTTGCTGGGATTTTAAAGGTGCTTAATGACTTCACGAGAGTGTCCGGTCTTGCTCTGAATCTGCAGAAATGCTCTCTCTTCCTGAATGGAAATAGTCAGTCTACAACATCAAATTTGGCATCGTCATATGGGCTGACCTCAGATTCTTTGCCAGTGAAGTATTTGGGTTTGCCTTTGTCCCCTCAAAAGCTTTCTCCTCAAGACTACCAACCTCTTATAGATAAGATTCTCTCGAGAATAGCTTCTTGGACGGTTTGTAGGCTCTCTTTCGCATACAAAATTCAGTTAATTCAATCAGTCCTTTTCAGCATCATAAATTTCTGGTCAACAGTGTTCCCCTCCCGAAAGGTTGCTTGGATCGGCTTGAGCAGATTTGTAATGCTTTCTTGTGGTCTGGTACTTCATCTTCTGCATGTGGTGCTAAAATTGCTTGGGATTCGGCATGCACTAGAAAGAAATCTGGTGGGTTGGGTCTTAGGTAATTACTTGGTTCAAATCAAGTCTTCGGGATGAAGCTTATTTGGTTGCTCTTCTCGGCCGAGGGATCATTATGGGTTTTGTGGATTAAGGCAAATATCACCAGAGATAAAAAAAAAAATTATGGACTGCGGATTTCTCAGCCACCGGTAGCTGAATTTGGAGGAGGTTAATGAAGTTAAGACCATTGGCTCAGCCTTACCTTTCTTGTTCAATCAATTCGGGTAAGAAGGCTTTATTTTTGCATGATGATTGGACGGATTTGGGATTGTTGATTGACATAGTTAGGGATCTTAGACATATGGTTTCCCGTCTACCAATCGCAATCAAGGTTTTGGAAGCATGTTCAAATGGAGAGTGGATTCTGCCTATTATCATCAGTTGGTAAGGCTTCTTAAATATTGCATTCCAGCAAATCCTCCCTTGCTAGACGACTCTTTGGACGAATTTTTCTTTGGAGAAATCGACTTGGAGCTTCACCGAGTATGTTCTCATCCGCGAAAACTTGTAAATCCCTCAATCCCTCTTCGAATGTGGTTTTTTGGCACAAACAGGTTTGGTTTAAAGGCCGTATTCCCAAGCACGCCTTTCTTTCTCGGATCGTTTCTAGGGAGAGGTTGCCAAAGCGTGACAGACTTTGTCGATGGGGCTTGAATATTCCCAATGAATGTTTGTTGAGCAGGGCAGCGGAAGAATCCCATACACATTTATTCTTCAGTTGTCCTTATTCTCAGCGGGTATGGAAATCTTCTTTCGACCTTCGGGTGTTAGGTCCTCCAAATACCTTTGTCAGTGCTTTAGTTTGGGTATCCAATTCATCATCAAACAAGAAAAGTAAGTTTATCTGCCACCTTCTACTGCAAGCATCTGCCTATTTTATCTGGAATGAGAGGAATTCAAGATTACATTTTGCATTAACACTGATCAAGAGTGAGGATGCTTTTAAAAAGGAAATCCATCTTCTTGTTTGAGCGAAGTTATTCAGCTTGGATCGAGTCACTAAGTTCCAGCTATCCTTGCCTTCATCGTCATCACATCGACCCCAAAAAAAAACTTGGTTTATCATTGGTTTGCATTTTTTTCAAGGCTAAAGTACTATAAGATGTTATGCTTCATAATAGTTTTCTATTTTTATCCATCTTTGTAAATCTTTTTTTTTTCTTTAAAGTGATCATTCATTTCAGGGATATGCATTGTAAAAGATCTTTTTTTAAGGAATTTGGAAAATGAATGAATAAAAAGGATTTTTCTATTAAAAAAAAAAGAAAAAATCTCATCGAATTTTTTAAAATTTAAATCATATAGAAAGATGACAAAAAACTAACTAAGTTCAAAACATATTTTAACGTAAAATTATGTAAAATGTACTAGTGTGTATAACATATTTATCTATTACTGTTACAAAAAAAAAACATATTTCTTTATGCTTTCTTTATTCTTTTGTTATTGGCATAACATATTTAATTGCGACTACAAAGCTAAACAAGCGCTGAGTTTTGAAGAACAAATTAACAATAATTTAAAAAGAATAATAAAAAGAGTGACGTAAACATGTTTTTGAAAAAAGTGATTTGAAATTTTGGAAACATGTTTCTGGAAAAAGATCATCGAACATATTTTTTTAAAAAAGTTGGCCTGAAAGTGTTGTCACCATTTGCCCTACGGGTTAACGCGCGGATCCTTGTCGGGTCATGGACCGATCTCGGGTTAAGACAGTTGGGTTAGAAATCAGTCGAGTCCAGCTCGTTACTTTTTAACCGAATAGTTCACTGGGCCTTTAGCTGAAAACTGGCCCAGTCACGAAGTCGTTATAACCTCTCTAACGGTCATCGTCTTCGGGGTTCGGTACAACATTGAAGCAAGAAAACAGAGAGGAAAAACAGAGAGAGTTCAATTCTACATCAAGAGAAACAAAGAAGAAGACTGAGCGACGAAAGGCTTGGAGATCTTTGTGGTATTCAGCTCAGGATCTTCGGCAGTAGGGGCCATGTCGTTTGGTTCCGGTTTTCTCTGAAGTCGGTCTTCTCCGGCAACGAGTTGCTAAGTCGTTAGGATCTCTCTCTCTCTCTCTCTCTCTCTCAAAGGCTTCTCGGTTGAGGTCCAAAAGCTTTCCTCTCAAGTACATGTGATCAAACAAGGATTGTGTTAGTTGATTGATAATTGCATAATCCGATCATAGTGGAAGTTTGGTGGTTTTGATCCACCCCCAGACAGTAGCTCCGGTGAAGTCTGGGTCTCTAAAACTCTTGTGTTTGTTTCGTATTTTCGTTTCCGCAAATCACAAGTTAATTCTGAACTTACACAAGATCGAACTTGAACACCAGTTAGTCTATTTGAATCGGACTTAAAAGACCTAACAAGTGGTATCAGAACACCAGGTTTACGGTGCAGGAAGATCACGGTCCAGTGATCAAGAAGTGTTCGGGATCTGAGGGCTATCGGATCAAGGAAGAAAGGAAGATTGTGATCCAAGAAAATCCAAAATCGCAATCATGGAAGCTGTTAAGAAGTTTGAGATGGAGAAGTTCGACGGGAAAGATGATTTTGGGATGTGGATGTTCATAATGCTAATGGATCTAGAACTTCAAGGACTGGGAAAGGTTACCAGGGAAATCACAGGCGAAGCAACTTCTGATGACAAAGACGAAACTAAAGAGGGGGAGGCACTGACTGAGAAAAAAAAGAAAGACAGGGACGTTCGAGCAAGGAACCTTATCTGCTCGTGTCTTTCAACTATAATATTACGAAAGGTAATGAAGCAGACGACAGCTGCAGGTGTTTGGAAAGCTTTGGAAGATGATTATCAAACAAAGACTTTGCCAAACAGGATCTATCTCAAGCAGAGATTTGCCAGTTTTAAGATGGAAAACACAAAAGTATATAATATAATATGTATGTGTTCTTAAAACTGGTGGACGACTTAGCGAGTTTAAACATTGAGGTCTCGGATGAAGATCAAGCTGTTCATGTATTGTCAGGGCTACCAGAACAATATGCTTCTTTGGTGCACACATTGAAGTATGGGAACAAGAAGGAAACATTGACACTGAGTGAGGTGGTGACCTCATCTCACGCTAAAGAGATAGAACTCAGAGAGTTAGGTTTACTGTGAAAGTCTAAGTCAGATGCTGAAGGATTGTATGTCGGACAAGGCAAGTCATGTAAGAAGTCAGCATGAAATAACAGCTGGAAAGGTAAAGAGAAAGGATCCAAGAATTCAAAAGAAAGTCAATCATCTCAGCAAAAGGTTAAAGAATGGTAGCTATGTGGTAAGGAAAGTCACTTCAAGAAGGATTGTCGACATAGAAAGAACATGAAACCAGGAAGCCAGCGAATATGGCTATTGAACAGGAGCCAATGATTCTCACTGCAGTACTCAAAGGATGAATGGGTACTTGATTCAGGTTGTACATTCCCTATCACCCCAGACAAAGACCTACTGTTTGACTTAAAGGAATTCAATGGAAGGAAGATGCTCATGGGAAACAATACCTACAGTGAGATCAAAGGTATTGGTAAGCTCAAGATAGTCAACCCAGATGGATCATTCGTGGTCCTAACAGAGGTTAGATACATGCCTACCATGGGACGAAATCTAATCTCATATGGGCAACTTGAGAAGAACGAATGTTAATATGAAGGGAAAGAATTCACTGTGACATTCTACAAAGAAGGGTAGAAGGTCTTATCAGGAATATACAAAGATAGTTTATATTATCTGCAAGGATCAGCAATTAAGGGAGAAGTGTCTGTTGGTAGAGCAGAAGTAAATTTGACAAATAAATGGCATTCGAGGCTTGGACACATGAGCCTGAAGAATATGAACTTCTTAGTTCAGAAGGGCTATCTAAGTGTTAAGGAAGTTCACACTCTAGATTTCTGCAAAGAGTGTGTCTTAGGAAAGGCTCATAAGCTAAGTTTTCAGACTGCGAAACACACATCTACAAGCAACTTGGAGTATGTTCACAGTGATCTTTGGGGATCGGTTACAAACTCAGAAAGCCTATCAGGCTGCAAGTATTTCTTAATCTTCATTGATGATCACTCCCGAAAGGTTTGGATAAAATTTCTAAGGAGTAAGGATGAAGTCTATGAAAACTTTGCAGAATGGAAACAACTGGTTGAGAACCAGACTGGAAGTAAAATCAAGACTTTTAGAGCATATAATGGTTTGGTGTTTTGTAACAAGCAGATGGACAAGCTCTGCAAGGATTCAGGAATCAGGAGACACATGACTTGTGCATATACTCCACAGCATAATGGGGACTCAGAAAGGATGAACAGAGCGATTGCGGATAAGATCCGGTGTATATTGGCAGAAGCAGGGCTGGAAAATAGTTTTTGGGCAGAGGCAGCATCTACAGCAGTTTGCTTGATCAACAGAACCCCAAATGCATCTCTGAAGTTCAGAATACCAGAAGAAAGCTGGACAGGGAGCAAGGTGGAGTTCAATCAGCTCAGAAGATTCGGTTGTGTGGCTTACGTTCACGTAATTCAGGACAAGATAAGCCCAGGAGCAAACAAAGGTGTATTCTTGGGATATCCTGAAGGAACAAAAGGATACAAAGTGTGGCTACCTGAAGAGGACAGAGTAACCACAAGCAGAAATGTGGTCTTTGATGAGGAAAGATTGTACTACCATAAACAACAAGTCAGGATCAGCTCAGAACAGAATGGAGATTAGACTGAATCAGCTAAGGTTTCAGAAGGTACAGGGACTGCGGAAGGTTCAAAGGCTGCAGAGGGTACATAAACTACAAACAGACCAGAAATAGTGGAAGGCACTGAGGCTACAGAAACTACAGAGAATACTGAGTTTACTGAGCAAGGTGGAGCAGTTTTAGAAAAGGATGATTCAGAAGCTGAGGAAGGATCTGATGAAGAAGAGAATGAAGAAGCAAATAAAGCAGTGAAGAACTACCTACTTGTAAGGGATAGAGCTCAGAGGAAAAGGAAGCCACCTGCTATGTTTGAAAGTGGGGACTATGTAGCCTATGCACTAGCAAGTGCAGAAGTTATTCAGGTGGAGGAGCTTAAGACATATGCAGAAGCTAGAAAGAGAAAAGACTAGAAAAAATGGAAGATTTCTATTCTAGAAGAGAAGAAGTTTTTGGATAAAATTTACACTTGGGAAATAGTTGACAGACCACCAAACAAAAAATTGTTGGATGCAATTGGATATTCAAGATATAGAATGGGATACCAGGAGTGGAACCCATAAGGTACAAGGCAAGGCTTGCGGCCAAAGGATTTACTCAGGTGGAAGGTGTTGATACAATGATATATTATCACCAGTAGTCAAACACGTCTCCATAAGGATCATGCTATCTATTGTGGTCAACTACGACATGGAGCTGGAAAAACTCGATGTCAAGACAGCTTTCCTGAATGGAGTTCTCGATGAGGAAATCTTTATGGATCATCCAAAAGGATTCATTAAGAAAGGTCAGGAAGGGAAAGTGTGCTTGCTATGGAAATCTCTTTACGGGCTCAAGCAGTCTCCAAGGCAGTGGAACCAAAGATTCAATGAGTTCATCAAATCTCAGAGGTTCAACATGTGCATTAAAGACCCTTGCGTCTACCATAAAGGAAAATAAGTGTAAAACAGTGTCTACTTACTCCTATATGTAGATGACATGTTGATAACAGCAAGGAACAAGGAAAGTATCAGAAAGATGAAGGAAAGTCTAGGATCTGAGTTTGAAATGAAGGATTTTGGCCCAGCAAACAGAATACTTGGAAGGGAGATAATCAGAGACATAAAGAAAGGAATACTTAAGCTATCTCAGGGAAGATATCTGAAACAAGTTCTAAAAACATTTAATATGGACAACTGCAAGGTTGTTGCAACGCCAATGAATTCTCAGTTTAAGCTAAAGAGTTTGACAGAAAAGGAATGGATTACAGAAGCAGTAATCATGGAATCAGTCCCTTATGTTAGTGCAGTAGGGAGCTTGATGTACGTAATGATCGGCTCAAAACCTGATTTAGGATATGATATTTGCTTGGTAAGCAGGTTTATGGCTAAGCCAGGAAGGGATCATTGGGAAGCAGTTAAATGGATTCTTTGGTATCTTCAGGGAGCAGTGGAAGTATATCTTCACTTCTCAAAGTCATAACACTTTGAGATTGAGGGGTTTTGTGACTCAGATTATGCCACTGACCTTGACAGAAGAAGGTCAGTGACTGGATATGTTTTTCAAGTCGGCGGGAACACCGTGAGTCGGAGAGCCACTTTTCAACATGTAGTAGCATTTTCTACTACAGAGGCTGAATACATGACTCTGTCAGAAGC
This sequence comes from Orychophragmus violaceus, assembly GCA_030180135.1. Taxonomy (NCBI): domain Eukaryota; kingdom Viridiplantae; phylum Streptophyta; class Magnoliopsida; order Brassicales; family Brassicaceae; genus Orychophragmus; species Orychophragmus violaceus. The sequence continues at coordinate 97,712,181 of CM058237.1, read as the reverse complement.
TACTAAAGAAGGTTTATGGCTAAGGGAATTTTGCAATGAATTAAGGTTCAGTTTTGATTCGCTCAAGCTTAATTGCGATTCACAGAGTGCTATATGCTTAGCTAAGAATACAGTTCACCATGACAGGACAAAACATTTGGCAACCAAGATTCATTTCATCAGAGATATAGTGGATCTAGGCATGGTACATATTCAGAAGATACATACTACCCTAAATCCTGCAGATATGCTAACTAAGTGCTTACCTGGCAATTCTTTCGAGAAGTGTCTGGTATCACTTAATGCCACCACCTGAGCGGAGATAGGCGTACTCGCTGATGGTCATGTTGGTTGGGTCATCTCACACGAGTAGAAGAAAAAGAGAAACGGGTTAGTTTCTCAGTAATAACCAACATGCATGGTTAGATCGTATAACATGATTGAAGGATCTAAGGAAAAGGTAGTCCTACTGGGTTAGAAGGACTTACTTTGTACATGCAGGAAGCATCTCGTATGGGGCTCTCTCTGAGCGATCTGAAAAGGCACATTCATAGAAAACGGAGTTAGGGTTTTGAGCAGATCAGTGAAGATCTACCCAAATCTCTGTTCAAAGTGGTAATCTGATCTTAAATCTTTATAAAAGAAGCTTAGAGAAGACCGATTACTTACTTGGTTCAGACTCAAAGTTTATCGGAGGAAGAACCGGAGGAGCTTGGTTCGGTGAAGGCGGAGTCGGTGGAGGAGTCGAAGGGTTTCGACTTGACGACGGTTGTGTCGGAGGAAGATGACTCGACAAAGGTCGAGTTGATCGGAAGAACGTCTCTGGGAGGTTCGGTGTGAGCTGAAGCGATGGAGACGGAGGAGGAGTAGAACCGGTCAGGATGAACGGTTCGGAATCTCCGGGAGAGGCAGATGTTTCAGATGGATTTTGATCGGACATGGTTTCAGAAGGTGAAAGGGTCGAGAGAGAGTAAGGCGCCTAGGGTTTTGTGTTTTTCAGACAAATGAATGACAAAGGTGGAGATTGAAAGTGTTGTCACCATTTTCCCGATGGGTTAACGCGCGGATCCTTTCCGGGTCATGGACCGATCTCGGGTTTAGACAGTTGGGCTAGAAATCAGTCGAGTCCAACTCGTTACTTTTTAACCGAATAGTTCACTGGGCCTTTAGCTGAAAACTGGCCCAGCCACAAGATCGTTATAACCTCTCTAACGGTCATCGTCTTCGGGGTTAGGTACTGTTGGAATTGTGTCCAGTAATCTCGGTACTGTCTCTAGAAAGTAAGAGTATGTCAAAGATCAGACATAAGTCATATAATACTGGGGATCATGATGGCTTGCTAGAGTCCGCTCATGATCTATAAGTCTTGGACTTATTGCCTTTATTATATGATCCCATATGGGTCACACGCCTAAGCTAACAGGAAAATGTGTTGGAACGGCTTAGCAGAAGTACGACAAAAGTGCCAGGCATTTGTCGTACTAAGAGAGAAAGATTAATGGGTCTGATTAAATGGGATTTAATCAGATTGGTGTTTTGGGCCCATAAGCCCAAAAGGGAAAGAGAAGGCTTTTAATAAGGAAAAGCCAAATCTCTTTCTTCAAAAACCCTAACCCCAGCGCCGATTTTCCTCTCTCCCTGCGCCTCCCACCAGCTCGGTCTAGCAGCCGTTTTCTGTGATCGTGTGTGTGAACCTTTGGAGGATTCATCCCTCGGTGTATCTCTCTGATCTCTGACCTGTTCAATTCCTTCCGCTGCAACAAACAGGTAAAAGGTGAGATCATGTAATGTTTCTATTCAAGAGAACCTAGATCTGTATGTTTAGCTTGATATGAATCTGTGAATTACATCAGGATCAACTAAACAGTTCCTACAGTGGTATCAGAGCCATTGGTTCTTAGGATTTCTTGTTTTAGATTCATGTTTAGGTTGTTTAATTTGTTTAGAAGTGTTTTTGAATCAATTACTGATAAGATAATTCACTTAAGAAACAATTTTGAATCCTAAACACACTAAAGAAATCACAAACCGAGCTATATGACTCGGGTTTGTTGATCGGCCGAGAGTTTTGGGTCGGATGGTCGGCGGATCGATCGATCGATCGTGATCGGATCATCGCGCTTCATCCCGTCCGTCCCGATCACGTCTCAGCCGGCGAACGTTCCGATCGCATGGATCGCACGAACGCGATCGCATGGATCACGTCCCGTCGCGCCTCGGCCTCGTCCCGCTCTCGTCCAACGCTGTCCCGATCGCTCGGCGATCGAGTGTAGCAGCCGACCCGAGCTCGACGATCGACCGACCATCCCGTCCGGCAATCATCCCGAGCGTCTCGATCTCGGATCGAGCATGCGGCTTGCGGCTTGGACAAGTCTCGACCGGTTAGGGTTTTGGGTATGATGGGCCGGTTCGATTTCGGTTAGGTGGTTCGGTTTAAAACTTAATTAAAATCATCGTTCTGGTTTAATAAACAGATTTTAATAATTTTATTAAATCTGGTTAAACCGGGATAAGAAATCCAATGTCGAAAGAAATATTGGATTTAGTGCCTAAACCAGGAATTTCTAATTTGATTTGGTTGGACCAAATAAATTGAGAAATTCCGGTTTAGTAAATAACCGGTTGACAATTGTGGTCATCGTAGTAATTGAAACTTGGTTAGACCAGTTTTAATGAACCAGACCGGTTATGTCAAATAATTGGACAATTGGGTCATGTCTTGGACATGGACCAATTCTTGGGCCTCGGGCCAAGAAGTTAAAACAATTGGGCCAATTATTTGAGTCTTTCTTCAGATTAATTTAAAATTTATTTTATAAAATTATAAAGTCGATTTTAAATTAAAGTTTCCGAAATTTTGAAATTAGAAAGTTTCTTAAAATAGAAGTTTCTGAATTTGCGGGTTTTGGATTTTAAAGAAATTTCTAAAGTTAGAAAGTTTCCGGTTTTAGAAAGTTTCCAATTTTAGAAAGTTTCCAAAAATAGTAGGTTTCCAAAAATAGAAAGTTTCCCGAAATAGTAATCTTCTATTTTGGGAATGAATTTTAATAAACCTACGAACCTCAAATAATATCAAGCGTTGGATGTCTTGTCCAGACTATGTCAGCTGTCAAAGCCCATTCAATTGCATTCATGGCCTTACAGTGTGAGGATGTCTGCTTTTGCGTGGGTAAGACGGTTTGTGATTCATAAATGTCATTGGGAGTCCCAGACATTAATGATTACATGACTGTATAGTCTGGTTTTCTTGACTAGGCCATCGGGAGTCCCGGGCCTTGAGACATCAGAGTGGATTGGGCCTCGGGCCCAGATTCACAACCAAGAGTTATATCACGGATATAATTAGCCGACTTAGGGCTTACCGATATAAGCTAAGGTTGGGTGACGGCCAGTGGCCCACTTTAATCTTAGTTATATGTGGATCTTGGAATCATTATATTCTATTGAGGGTAACTTAGGTTATTGAATATAATGCGTGATTAATCATATTAAATTTTAATACGAGATTAGTCATTTTGAACATAATAACTAATAACCTTTTTATTTATATATTTCAGATATGACTACTACAAGCACACAAAACACATTCTCGATCCGGTCTGTTCTCGAGAAGGAGAAGCTGACTGGAACGAACTTCCTGACATGGTCAAGGAACTTGAGGCTGGTCCTCAAGCAGGAGAAGAAGGATTATGTCCTTCGAGATCCCCTCCCCGAGAGGCCTCTTGCCAATGCTGCCAGGACTCTGCACAATGCTTGGGAAAAGCATTCGTCAGATGAAAATGATGTTTATTGCCTGATGTTGGTGACAATGACTCCTGAGCTGCAAAAACAGTTCGAAAGTGTATTGTCTCCCATCGAGATAATGGCAAGCCTGAAATCGCTTTTTCAGGAGCAGGCTAGGACTGAGAGGTTCCAGACAGTTAAGAACCTCTTGGACTGTAAGTTGGCTGCGAATGCGGCAGTGAGTCCTCATGTCTTGAAGATGATGGGTTATCTCGATCATCTTCAGAAACTCGACTGCCCAATCAGCCAGGAACTTGCCTGCGACATCATTCTGCAGTCTTTACCTGCAAGCTATGATCAGTTCATTCTGAACTTTAACATGCATGGCTTGAGTAAGACACTACCTGAGCTTCACGGAATGCTCAAGACTGCAGAGCCCAACTTGAGGAAAACCGCCAAGGACCCCAATGTGCTTATGGTGCAAAAGGGCAAGGGGTTTAAGAAATCCTCTGCTAAGGATAAGGGAGTGGCCAAGGCTGTCCAAGTCGCGGACAAGGACACGCCAAAGCCCAAGCCCAAGTCCAAGGCTGGGCCTACTGACATGTGCAGGTTCTGCAAAGAACTGGGGCATTGGAGAAGAGATTGTAAGAAATTCCAGGAAGGTCTAAAGGAATTAAAGAAGAAGACTTTCGAGACTTCTTCATCAGGTATTTTTGTTATAGAAGTTAATACAACTACTTCTGATAATACCTCATGGGTCATGGATACTGGTTGTGGGGCTCATATTTGTACTAATATGCAGGCACTCAGCAACAGTAGAAGGCTAAAGCAAGGACAAGTGGAGCTACGAGTTGGGAATGAAGCGAAAGTTTCAGCACTAGCTGTAGGCACATACTTGTTGTCTTTACCTTCGGGATTGATTTTAGAACTGAATAATTGTTATTTTGTACCTGCTATAAGCAGAAATATTATTTCAATTTCTTTGTTGGATTTGGAAGGTTATGATTTTTCAGTTAAGAATAAATTATGTTCCTTCAATCGCAACAATTTGTTCTATGGTTCTGCCCCTCTTACGAATGGGCTTTGCATACTCGATCAATCCGCGCCAATTTATAACATTAATACAAAACGGTTTAAACCTAATGAGGAAAACCGAACGTTTCTATGGCATTGTCGTTTAGGGCACATCAGCGAGAAACGCATCAAGAGGCTCCATTCGAATGGACTTCTTGGCTCATTTGACTTTGAGTCATGTGAGAAATGCGAATCCTGCATGATGGGCAAAATGACACGGGCCCCCTTTAATAAACCTAACGAGAGGGCCAGTGACTTATTGGGCCTGATACACACTGATGTGTGTGGCCCAATGTCCACAAATGCAAGAGGAAACTATCAGTACTTCATTACCTTCACTGATGATTTCAGTAGGTATGGATATGTTTATTTGATGAAACATAAGTCTGAATCTTTTGAGAAGTTCAGAGAATTCCAAAATGAAGTACAGAACCAACTTGGCAAAAGCATTAAGGCTCTTCGGTCCGACCGAGGAGGAGAATACTTAAGCCAAGAATTCAGTGATCATCTAAAAGAGTGTGGGATCGTGTCCCAACTCACTCCTCCTGGAACACCTCAATGGAATGGTGTGTCTGAGAGGAGAAATCGGACCTTATTGGATATGGTTCGATCTATGATGAGTCACACAGACCTTCCAATATCCCTTTGGGGATATGCTCTGCTAACAGCAGTGTTCACTCTAAATAGAGCGCCATCAAAAGCAGTAGCAAAGACACCATATGAATTATGGACTGGAGAAGCTCCAGTGCTGTCTTATCTCAGAATTTGGGGTTGTGAAGCCTACGTCAAGAGATTGATCTCAGACAAGCTTACACCAAAATCTGACAAGTGCTACTTCATTGGTTATCCACGGGAAACCAAGGCTTATTACTTCTATCTACGTTCCGAGAACAAGATCTTTGTTGCCCGGGATTGTAACTTTCTTGAGAGGGAGTTTCTCTCTAAGAAAGACAGTGGGAGTAAGGTACTGCTTGAAGAAATTCAAGATGAACAGGATACTGCTCAACCTAATGAGGAAGAGCAGCAGGAGGACCTACAAGAAATTGTAGAGCCTGAACCTGTAGTACCTGAAGTTTGAAGATCCGGGAGGATCCGTCACGAACCCGAGAGATATCAAGGATTCCTCGTGACTAACTGTCATGATCTTTTGATCATTGATGGTGATGAACCATCGAACTTCAATCAAGCCATGATGGGCCCAGATTCCTCTAAGTGGCGCAAGGCCACTGATTCCGAAATGGACTCCATGTCGGTCAACCAAGTGTTTTCGTTGGTTGACTTACCCGTTGGTGTAAAAGCCATCGAGTGCAAATGGATCTTCAAGAAGAAGATTGACGTGGATGGAAATGTCCAGATTTATAAAGCCAGGTTGGTGGCAAAAGGTTTCAGACAAGTTCACGGTGTGGACTACGATGAAACCTATTCACCAGTGGCTATGATGAAATCTATTCGGATTCTACTAGCAACTGCAGCTTTTCATGATTATGAAATTTGGCAGATGGACGTGAAAACCGCCTTCCTGAATGGTATTCTGGAAGAGGATGTGTATATGACACAACCTGACGGTTACATAGATCCGAAGAATGCTGGGAAAGTATGCAAGCTTCATAAATCCATTTATGGATTGAAGCAAGCATCGAGGAGCTGGAATCTTCGTTTTGATGAAGCGATCAAGCAATTTGACTTCATCAGAAACGAAGAAGAACAATGCGTGTATAAGAAATCTAGTGGGAGCAAGATTGTATTTCTTATTCTGTATGTCGATGACATACTGCTTCTCGGAAACGACGTTCCAATGCTGAAGTCTGTAAAAGACTGGCTTGGAAGTTGTTTTTCCATGAAAGACATGGGTGAAGCCGCATACGTTCTTGGAATTAGGATCTATCGGGATAGACCTAAGAGGCTGATAGGCTTGTGTTAAGACTCATACATTGACAAAGTCCTACAAAGATTCAGCATGAAAGATTCCAAGAAGGGCTTCACACCAATGGTACATGGCACAACGCTAAGCAAGAAGCAGAGCCCCACGTCGGCTGCTGAGCTTGAGCGCATGAAGAATATTCCTTATGCATCTGCAATAGGATCTGTCATGTATGCCATGATCTGTACTCGTCCTGATGTTGCTTATGCATTGAGCATGACGAGTAGATACCAGTCAAATCCAGGTGAAAACCATTGGATTGCCGTAAAGAATATCTTGAAGTATCTAAGACATACTAAGGATAAATTCTTGGTGTACGGTGGAAGTGATGTGCTTAAAGTCAGTGGATTCACGGACGCAAGTTTCCAGACAGACACAGATGATTTCCGGTCACAGTCCGGTTATGTCTTTTGTCTGAATGGCGGTGCAGTAAGTTGGAGAAGCTCCAAGCAGGACACCGTTGCTGATTCCACTACAGAAGCTGAATATATCGCCGCCTCAGAAGCGGCGAAGGAAGCTGTTTGGATACGAAAGTTCATTATGGAACTAGGTGTGATACCAGATGCGGCTGAGCCTCTGGCACTGTTTTGTGACAACAATGGTGCTATAGCTCAGGCAAAGGAACCAAGATCACACCAGAAATCCAAGCATGTTCTAAGAAGATATCACTTGATACGTGACATCATTAATAGAAAGGAAGTCAAGATCAGCCGAGTTCCGACAGATGATAATGTCGCTGATCCGTTGACAAAGCCACTCCCAAGGCCTAAGCTCGAGTTCCTGACTGAAGCTGTAGGCATTAGAAACATTGAAATGTAATCTAAATTTGAGTGGGAGTTTTGCGAGCTTTATTTTAGTTATTTGATATGTTCTTGTAAAACATTATTTTATGTTTTAAATGAAATTATTATTTCAAGATTATTTTAACTGTGATGAAATAATCATTCCAAAATGATATGAAGCATTTTATAGGTCATCGAAGTAAGTGACTTGATCTTGAGTCATCAAAGTCATTTAGCTTGATCATGAGACCCTATATTTGATAAATGTTTTATATCATCCCGTCCCCAGTCGAAGGTTGTTGAAATTGGAACACCAACAACCGTGTGAGACTGGATTGGTACGTGACTTATGACAAAGTCTCAGTGTGTCATAGATGCGCGGCATCAAAGCCAGTACATAGGTGTATGTTGGGAACATACGACCGGACAAGACCCGCTTATAAGAACTCTTCAGGATATTTATATCTGTGTCATAAGAGATTCTTACTACGACTATAGAGTATAGTCCTTAGACCTGAGTTCACATGCATGTGACTGCACATGGACTGATGTACTTTGATCATTGTCTAACGCTATCGTTCTGCGATAGTTATAAGGACCTTGTTTGGGTACATTATGAAATGAGTAGTTTACAGTGATGGAACAAGACGGAATTTGTCCCTCCAATATATATGGAGTGAATATCTCTAGGCCAATCGGAGATTTGAATACTGGAAAACGCATGGCCATGCTCAAACGGACTTTCCCGAGTCGTTTGGATTGTCAGTATCAAATCAGAGTCCGATGAACAAGATTAGGCTTTATAAGGATGACACCAATCTTGCCTTATGACTAATCGAGATATTGAGACAAAAGGATTATGAATACAGAGATTCCAGTACAAGTGGGAGATTGTTGGAATTGTGTCCAGTAATCTCGGTACTGTCTCTAGAAAGTAAGAGTATGTCAAAGATCAGACATAAGTCATATAATACTGGGGATCATGATGGCTTGCTAGAGTCCGCTCATGATCTATAAGTCTTGGACTTATTGCCTTTATTATATGATCCCATATGGGTCACACGCCTAAGCTAACAGGAAAATGTGTTGGAACGGCTTAGCAGAAGTACGACAAAAGTGCCAGGCATTTGTCGTACTAAGAGAGAAAGATTAATGGGTCTGATTAAATGGGATTTAATCAGATTGGTGTTTTGGGCCCATAAGCCCAAAAGGGAAAGAGAAGGCTTTTAATAAGGAAAAGCCAAATCTCTTTCTTCAAAAACCCTAACCCCAGCGCCGATTTTCCTCTCTCCCTGCGCCTCCCACCAGCTCGGTCTAGCAGCCGTTTTCTGTGATCGCGTGTGTGAACCTTTGGAGGATTCATCCCTCGGTGTATCTCTCTGATCTCTGACCTGTTCAATTCCTTCCGCTGCAACAAACAGGTAAAAGGTGAGATCATGTAATGTTTCTATTCAAGAGAACCTAGATCTGTATGTTTAGGTTGATATGAATCTGTGAATTACATCAGGATCAACTAAACAGTTCCTACAGGTACAACACAGAAGCAAGAAAACATAGAGGAAATACAGAGAGAGTTCAAATCTACATCAAGAGAAACAGAGAAGAAGACTGAGCGATGAAAGGCTTGGAGATCTTTGCGGTATTCAGCTCAGGATCTTCGGCGGTAGGGGCCACGGCGTTTGGTTCCGGTTTGCTCTGAAGTCGGTCTTCTCCGGCGACGAGTTGCTAAGTCGTCAGGATCTCTCTCTCTCTCTCTCTCTCTCTCTCTCTCAAAGGCTTCTCGGTTGAGGTCCAAAAGCTTTCTTCTCAAGTACATGTGATCAAACAAGGATTGTGTTAGTTGACTGATAATTGCATAATCCGATCATAGTGGAAGCTTGGTGGGTTTTGATCCACCCCCAGACAGTAGCCCCGGTGAAATCTGGGTCACCAAAACTCTTGTGTTTGTTTCGTATTTTCGTTTCAGTAAATCACAAGTTAATTCTGAATTTACACAAGATCGAACTTGAGACCTAGTTAGTCTATTTGAATCGGACTTAAAAGACCTAACATGGCCAAAGAGTTACAAAACCTCCTCTATAAACCAGACATTTTGTTTACGGTCATAATTATCTTTTATGATCTCGATCTTTGAACATGAGATCTATCATTTTGTTGTCTTTTTTAACCGAACGATTATATTGATAGATAAACAAAGAGTTACATAAATTTGGATACAAAGTTAGCGAGTTACGAACAACTCCTAGAAACTAAAACCAGCGGAAGACATTTCTCTGAAACCATAAACCGGCATAACAAAAAAAACTTCTCTGAAGATAAAACAAAGCCGGTAAAAAAAATTGGCTACAACACACTTTGAAAGCAAACCACAAATACCAAACACCCTAACAAGAGGAACTCGAACATCATTCCATTGTTTTCAAATGAGTATAATTTATGAAGAAGTGCATTTAGAAAAGAATAAAAATGATCTATATATATATATATATATGTATATATCTGAATACTATTTAGGCTTCGAATGGTAACAGCGTATCATGCGGTGCGGGATAAGCGGATCAAGCGGTGCGAAATGGTTTAAATGCGGTTTGTACGGAAGAAACGCACAATGCGGAACAAGTGCGGTTATTGCGGAACAAGTGCGGTTATTGCGGAACAAGTGCGGTTATTGCGGAACAAGCGGTACGTTAAAATGTTTGAATGGTAAAAGTAAGTTGTATGCGGTACAAGATAAACGTTTGAATGGTAAAAATGACAAAAGCGGTACGAGATACATATTAAAGTAAATATTTGAACAAAAATATTAAAAGTAATTAAACGGAAACCGAAATTAATTTTGGTTCATTTCGGTTCAAATTTCGGTTATTTTAGCTATTTCAGAATTCAGTATTTTAAAATTTGCCGAAATAAACCAAACTTTTCAGATTTTAGAAAAAATTGAATAATTTTGATTTATTTCGAATAAATTTGGTTAATTTGATTATTTTCTGATAAAATTCGGTTTAAAATCGATATAATTAATAATTTTTAAAATACTAATCGATTCGGTCAAATCGAATCAAACCGAATTGATAATTGAAATTAAATTTAACTTTATCCAAATATCCAAACTTAATAACTGAACCTAAATTATATAGATATATATATATATATATATATTATACATATTTCTATATTTTTAATTATACAATAAATAATATATGAAATTCCGCACCCTAACCACACCTACAATGCCATTTCTATAATCTTGTGCGGTTCACAGTTACTTTTTGGAACACAGCATTTTTTGCTTTATTTTTGTTTACTGTTTAATCAAATTTTTAAATAAAAGTACAAGGCTGAATGGTGACATTATTTTGGTCCGTCCTTCTGACCGCTCGATACGCTCGTAACATTCACAACCTCAATTGTTAGATAGCATAATGCCATAGTTCACACAGAGAATAATTACGTTTTAGAATTTGAACCCAAAATTTTGAATATAAGGCTCAAAATTTGGACAACGACCTAATTAATTAAATCACGAGCAACATTGAGGAATGTTTTTGATGTGTATAGTTCACCAACAATATTCAATCAAATAATATGGTATTGACAATATATATGGTATGATGCAAAAGTTGAATGATTCATTAGGTCATAAAATAATATTTCATTTAGTTTGTTCAATAGTATTAGCAACGCAGCTATAGATATATAGCGCTTCTGATTACTTTTATACAGTTATACGACTAATATCAATTACATCAGTATTAAAGTTCATCGTGTAACTATGAACCCTAAATTTAATCACATGCTTCGCAAATGACAGATTAATAGTTTATTTACGAGTTTTTTTTTTGGTACAATTATTTACGAGTTTTTTTCTAGTAAATAATGGTTCTATTTTGAATCAGGGAAAACAAAAAAAAATATAAATTTTCACAAAACATACTTATTTAGATTGTAGTATATGCTTTATTTCTAACACATTTCTAATAATATATTTCTCAATTCTAGATGTTATCTTTCAAAAAGTGAACACTGACGAAAGATTCGATCGGAAAGGAGCGTAAGAGTTAAGACAATTAATAAGCTCACATTTGGTTTCCGAAATGCATCGTGCGGTTATTAACGTATTACAACACTTTGGTTAAAGTCGGTTAATTATGTTTATTCAAATATTACAAAATACATGGTTAGGACTTTAATCGAAACGGGGGCAAACAAACATTGTATCTACCATGTTTGATAATTTACATATTAAAAATTAACAAATGCACAATACAACATTCTGACTTTATTTAAAAATGATCACACCATTTTCGTTATTATTAGTAAAATCGTAAAATCAAAATTGATAAATAATCAAAACTAAAGAATATTCATATGATAGAAATTATTGTACAACCTTTTCAAAAAAAAAGAAAAGAAATTAATGTAAAAATATATTTATACGCACATAGTTTACTTTAAACCAGTCACTTAGTTATTCTCTCCATTTCTATAAAAAAAAAACATAATTTATATATATTGTTTGTTCTATAAATTTTAAATTTTATGACTATGCACTTTTTATTGAATGATGTTAATAAATGTACATTTTTCAGGTTCAATAAAAATGTAAAATTTTAAAGTATTTAAGTTTATTGAAATATTATTTATTTATAATTATGAGAAAATATTTAATTTAAGAAAATTGTACATATATGATTAAATATTTAATTCTTTCTTATTATGTGTAAAAACTTTTTTTTTAAATTGTCCATTTGAGACATAAAGGGTAACTAGTTTTTTTTTTTTATCAACAAGATACAAGATTGAATATATTTCTCTATAATTTAAGTTGGTGGTTTCAGATCAACATAAAATTTTTGTGACGACCTTGCATCTTGAGGTTTTGCATCTCCAAAAGAAACCTCAAAACTTCAAATTTGAGGTTTTGGTCACTCCAAAAGAAACCTCAAAACCTCATTTTTTTGAGGTTTTGAGGTTTCACCGTACAAAACCTCAAATTTGAGGTTCCATCTTCTTTTTTTACATTCTAATCCTTGTAATTATATACTTTATTAACTTTAGTCTTAAAATAATTTTATATCTTATAAAAATATCTGATTTCAACATTTTTTATTTCGTAATCTTCAAATAAAAAATAAAAGACTCATTTTATCATTTCGAAATACACTGGTTACTCATATTTGAAAGTGTAACGAACATAAATTGTATTAAATAATTTAAAATTTTTAGTTATAAACTAAGATTATAGACTGTTTTATTATTATTATATGTTATTTAATATTTTAGTGTAATATTTTATAAATTATTATTTTTACAATATTTAAAGTATGTTTTATAGTTATTTAAAAGTTATGTGATACAGTTTAATTATTATTAATAGTAAGGACTTTAATGTAAAACTTTAAATTTCTGAAACTTCAAATTTGAGGTTTTCTTTTGGAGACAAACACTTTTAAAACCTCAAATTTGAGGTTTATGAAACCTCAAAAATGAGGTCTCTTTTGGAGATGCTCTTAGTGGAGCACTCCATGTTAATTTATCTACAATTAAATTTCGCGAGATATGTACTTGAATTCGAATGCAGTAAATTAAAATATGCATTTTTTCTATCGTAGTCCTCTAACCGAATGAATAAAGGGTAATTAGTTAGACATTAATGAGTAATTGTTTCAAAGAGTTGGCCTGGATCACTAAAGAATGGTAATGGATCACTAGTGGGTCGACACGTGTTAGTCTAAAGGTGTGGGGCCAAGTAAATAATGACCATGAAACAAGAGAGGCATCGATGGGTCCAACGGGTGATGTGATGGATATAGTGATTAAGGATGTACTAACCATGAAATCATTATGCATCATCATCATTCACTATCTAATACGAATCCCAACGGTGTTCCTTCCAGAACCAAGAAAGACTAACATTTTAATATATATTTTTTCCCTTTTTTTGTAAAAATGTTAAAAACTTTATTATCATTTAGGATATTTGACGGATTACAAGGAAAATACTAAAAAAAAAAAAAAAGAGCTATGAAAGAACAAACTACAACAACCAACCAAAAACAAAAGCTTAACAGATGACATAGAGGAGTTAGCGCGCATATTAGCCCGCTGACCCGAACGCCAAACCACAACTCGATGAGTTACTGTCACAGCTCTTACGAGCTCGAGTCTTTCTTCATTGTTTCCACGAGCAAAATCGGCTCGACTCCAGAATCGTCTATAGCTTTTCCCCAGACAAACACAAGAAACCGCATTTTGAACATCCTAGTCCTTTGCTCTGAAATCAGTATATTTGACTTGGCCGACGTTAAGGAAGGACCATCAGGACAAATGAGAGACGCTCCACTCGCCAAACCCATGTTTAGCAAATCTGAACCCGAGCTTTTGAAAAACAACACAAGGATCACCTCCCACGACCAAACCTGCAACTACAGAGGTAGACACCGCTACCACTTCCACCGCCACTAAAACCGAAAACCCGACAACCGCTACCTCTGGCAAGAAACTAAAGAGAAAATTTGAGCCGGTCGCAGGACCGACTACACTTACCCGCAAACAAAACACAAAAAAAAACCGGAAAGAGTCGAGAGGAGCCACAAACGGTGACCACCAATCGGAAAGGAACCGACTAGATCAAGCCATAACTGACTGAACGAGGATTTGCAACGCCTTGAACCGAAGAACATCAAAAAGAAAACTTGTAGAACACAAATCGACAGAGTCAAGCCCTCCACGATCAAGCCATCAGAATGAAGAAACCGGCCACACGACCCCATCTCTGGAACAAACGAACACCTAGGCAAGAAAGATACACCTCTGAAAATCGCAATCCTCAACAAACCAACCGAATAGAAACGCTGGAGCCCAGATCATGTCCCCGAGAATCCAGTAGCCACGCCGACGAATAGAACCGTAAAGCCGAGAGAGAAAGCGAAGAGACACTGGAGGTTACATCACCAAGACGCCGAAGATCCGAAGTGTGCCAAAGCACTTCGCCAAGAAGTAGATAGTCCAAAGTCGCCTAAACACAAAAAGAGAAACTCGAAGCCCGAGAGAGAGGAGCCAGATAACTAGCCTGAAGAAGGAGAAGAATAGCACAAACGACAGCCGCAACACCACCACGACCAGAAAACCTATCTCCACACACGCCACAAAGACTTGACGGAGATTACGAGAGAGATGGGTAGCAAATAAATCCACGCCACGTGGAAAACATTTGACCCAAGGCGGAGGAGAATCCACACCGTCCTCTAGAAGGAAGACCACCACATTGAGAATCGCCGCACCACCACTGGCGTTGAACTTCGCCGCGCGACGAACATGCAGACGCAAACTACGCCGGATCTCGACGCCTTAGAATGAGAAACCTTCACAAGTCGACGAAACAAGACACGTCTGGAATATAAAGACGGAGGTGACGAAAAGAAGAAAGACAAGCCCTCTACGGCGACCTTGCAGCTCTGGGAGGAGCTGGATGCACCTGAATGGCAAAATGAAGATGAGATGCGGCGGCAAATGACTTTTTTAAATAAGAGAGAAATCTAAAAATACGTGTCGAACAAACGCTCGTTCTAAAACTAAATGTTTAACGTGAATTTAATACAAAATCATTATAACTTATCAAATAATGTATTTTTGTTAATTTAAATCGGAATATGTATCAATATAATAATATACACTAATATAAATTGATTTTACTGTTTAAATTTTATATTGTAGAAAGAAAACAAAATAAAAGTACTACATGTAACTATAAAACTTAAAAAAAGAAATTATTTATATAAAATTATAAGAATAAAATATTTATATCATGACATTTTTGAAATTATATATGTATATATATAGATAGATTAGAGTATTTGATAACAATATATTGTATTAAAAATTTACCAGAAAACAATATGTTGATAGTGAAAAAATGAGATATAATTTTTAAAAATATATCATACTGTATCCTGTACTTATATATATATATAAAGTATATTACTAATTTATTTTGTGAAGTGAAATAAAAATTATTGAGTTTTTTGGGTTATTGGTATTATGACGTATTTGACCAGTAATTGTCGGCAAACCCCAAGTTTGCTGCAATTAGTCATGTTCAAGGGTACTAATTACTTATAATATATTATCTTTAGTCATGATTTTTTTTGGGATCCAAATCTTTAGTCATTATTAGTTTCTCTTTTTAGCAATTAATTACTGTTTGTCTGCTTGTAAATTCCAATAACAACCGGCAAATTAACATACATCAAATGTCAAAACTCCTTGATTAGTAACTTTCCTTTCCTTTCTTGTTCACATTATTACACTTTCATACTATTATATTTAATTTTTTTGACACTTAAAGAATTGTGCCCTAACAAAATTACGAAAGTCAAAATGTCAAATCACTTATATGTAGTTTACATAAATATGTTTCAATTAAAAGTCATATATTTGGCCCGTTGAAAATTTATAAATTTCCATTTATGTCTAATTATCAATTTGCATATATACAATTTTTCGTTTCACATTATTTATTGTTTTAAGAAAAAAAAAGTTATTACATGTTATTATGATTTCAATGCAAATTTTTCCTCTAGTTTGTTTTTTTATCTTTAACTAAATTAATAAAATAATTAATACATTGAATTTCAATAGTTAGATAAAAATAAATTTTAATTATTTTTAGTATGTATAAACTTTAAATAATGTATAAGTCTTTTGAAACGGAAATAGTATATATTAAAGCTAAAGCACACATAGCACACATATTTGATTATATGTATGTTAAACTAATTAATATAGGAAATGCCAAGTAGACTCCTCGCATATTATAATGATATCAAAATGACTTTTAGGTTTAACAAGTTGAGATAAAAGTGCTTAGATAAAATCTGTCAGCTGTTAGATGGACAAAATTACGGTTATGCTATAAAACATATCATTTAAACCCTCAATATATTTTAGGTATCTACATCACTAGTTTCATTCATTTAATTTATATGTTTCTTAGTAAATTTGAACGGGCATTTGACTTATAAAACTCCGCATAGCATATGATAAATTCCAGCAATTTTAATTGTACCGTCGTTATAAAGTATTTATATTATTGTGTACTATTTATATGCATTAGTTTTTTTAACTTGCATTAGTAAAATCTAGCATTTGTATTCAGTTTTTTTTTGGTTCAGAATGATAAAAGTGGTTTAGAGGGTGTCGATTAGGCGGTTCAAAATGTATCAAACAAAACAAAAATGGAATAAGTGGTTTAAGTGTGGTTCAAGCGGATCAATCAGTCCAAAATATATGTTTGAATGGTAAAAACAAAAAGAGATTACAAAATAAATGTTTTTTAAAAAAATGTAATGAACCTATTTTATCAAAATAAAAATTAAGGTAAAATATTTTATATAATATTATAAATATTATAACACTATATAATTAATTACAAATTGGTATATTATTTTACATTTTATAACTGTATTTCTATTATATGTTATAAATATATATTAAACATTATATAAAAAAATATTTGAAATATTTATGGTTCATCTGATATCTGCTTTAAGAAAAATAATAAAACAAAAAATAATAGTGAATGATTGGATATATGTGTTTCGCCCATTTAAGTATAGGAATTGCCTTTATCAAAAAAAAAAAAGGGTATAGGAATCGCCGTTGAACAGTCATTCAATATAGAAATGAAAAGAGTATTGTCTATCTGTACGTCGGTGGCTGTATATCTTGTAAATTCAACTTAATGTCGTATATTATTGCAAGTATATAGTACATTAATATTAAATTATGGATGAGGGCTGAGTCCAGGCAAGACAAGATACGTGTCAATGCACACGTCCAAGTTTCTCGTGTACAATGTCATGGACACCTCCAGACGGTGACCTTTTAATATACACATACTATTTGTATATTTATTGGTCTCTTTATAATTTTCCAAACTTGTCATGTCATTTCGATTACGACACGTATGATTTATTCAATCACATTAAGTTATACACTTTTATAATTAATCGTACACCGAACAAACAAATAGTTCAGATCAACATATCGCATCTACTAATTATAAGCAATTAGTAAAAAAAAACTAATAAGCAACGAAAAAATATACAAATTGGAGAGTATTAGCTGTAAATTGTCTAATGAAAACATTCATTAAATGTTCGGACTCGACATGGTCAATCAACTTCAGTTCTGTATTGTTTGAATACGAAATGTATTTATTTATGACGACCTTACTTGATTGATGATCAGGATCTTCAGGAAATGCATTAGTTTAATCACGGTGCATCGCTGTCCACACGGTTGGGTTCATGCTTACATGGCTTTTGCTGGCAAGTGGCAGTGAAGTTTCTTGTTTGATATTGTTTGTTCGATTCATGTCTTCCTCAAGATGCATGTTTCTTCTTTGGTTTCTAAAAAATGTATTTTACATTTTCTTTATTTTTTTTCTTTATATTTTAAAATCATATTATTGATTCATTGATTTAATCCGCCCAAAAAAGATAAGATTCTTCTTAGAATAAATGTGTTGGAAGTGAGATTATCACTTCTCCTATAACCCGGTCCAATAGTATATTGGCCCAAAAACGTTATATTCAATTAAGAAAATCTTGATTCAAGAGTATCCCAAAAACGTTATATCCAATTAAAAAAACTTGATTCAAGAGTATAACAGTTTATTCGTGGAATGGTTTAGAGATAGTGTCGAACTTTGAAATGGAAGGAAATCCTTGTGTATCGCCGGAATGAAAGAAGATCACGACATCTTCAAAAAGTAAAGAGAATTTTGAAGAATCTAAATCGGCTTGATCTCTATCGCTGAATAAGAACAATTTTTTTACTTAACTGTTCGAATATAAATATACTTTTTATGTAAGGAAAACACATTTTCATTTCATTTACTAGAGCATGGACATTGATTATATAACCCGCAGTTGGAATGGTCTAATAATCGTTCAAATATGCATACGCCAAAATCAGCACCTCTTCTTTGAATGTGAGTACACGAGGGAAGTATGAGACAAAACCTCTCGGAACTTACTTGCAGACAAGTACTCGACAAATTGGGATCAGATTATTGATCAGCTCACCGTTCGATCATATGACAAGATCAAGATATTCCACATAAGGTACAACTTCCAATCGGTAGTCTACCACATTTCGAGAGAAAGAAACCATAGGCAACACTCGAACTCTAATTTTATACTTTTGACCAAATCAATAATACAATCACTTTGATCATCCTATTGTTTGTCCTATTTGCATTTATCTTCACAAAATACTCCGAATCAACTCTAAACTAGTTACCTAACTAGTTTTTGTGAAAATTCACATTCAACATACTGTTAAGTGATTGCACCACGAAGATTATAACGTTTACTCGAATTTATAATATATTATAGTTAAAAGTTCTAAACATGTTTTTGAATAATAAAATTTAGATTTGTTTTCATTCGTATTTTTTTTTAAAAAAGGATAGAAGCATGTCAAAACTCCACACTATTAGTAAGTGGTAATCATCATTGCTTAAACCAATAATTTACTTATACTTTTGCTTATGATGAAGGTTTTGTGCATTAATAATGAATAGATCCATTTATTTCATTCTAAGTAGGAATAGATGTTTGATGGGATACAAGTAAACACGACACAGAGTAACAAAATATCATTTAAGGTCACAATAAGATTCTAAAACAGACTTCGAAATATCTAGAAAAGGTTAAAATATAATCTCATTATGTCTTTGAAATCTTGATTAAAAGTCGAGTTTATGTTAATTATAATTTTCCTTTTTGTTGATGTAAAGAATGACAACCCATTTGATTGGAAAGATTATCATCAATAATTTTGATCAGACATAAATCGCTTAAATCCCACTCGTTATCTCTTGAAACCTACATATGAATAATTATATGAGGAAAATGAAACTACTTATTCATATCACTATCAGATTATTTTTATCTTTAAATAGTTTTTTTTGTTAAAAATTTTAATTAGAAAGATAAGTGGACAATGACGTGAGACTAAGACATAATCTTTAGGGCCTTGAATAATTAGGGACAGCATAAACACATGCACTAGTCATGTCTTTGTTTAATTATATATGTTGTGTTTACTCTAATAACGTCGCTTTGATTAACCAAGTGTGGTGTTTACTCTAATAATTAACGTCGCTTTGATTAACCAAGTGGTCATAATACTTCGATCGACATATATAATTTTCCGAATTTAAATGAAGCATCTAGCTTATTGATACGTTTGAATGCTTTAGCGGGTTATCAAAGCTAGGGCTGGGCGTTCGGGTATCCATTCGGGTTCGGTTCGGGTTCGGGTATTATCCGATATCCAAAATACTTTAACTTAAGTCTCATTCGGGTATTTTTAAATATCGGGTCGGGTTCGGTTCGGGACATATCGGGTTCGGATACCCGAAATCACCATTAATTTTCTGAAAACTCGGAAAATTACTCAAAAATATTAAAAATATTTGAATTATCCAATTATCCCATAAAAACAAATACTTAAATTACCAAAAAGTATTAGAAATTACTCAAAAAATATATGTATTACCCAAAATATAAAAACATAAACTACACAAACTACTAAAAAATGTTCGAAAGTATTAGAACTAACCGAAACTAGATTAAACTTTGAGTTAGTTCGGGTACCCATTCGGGTTCGGTTCGGGTATCGGGTAATCGGATACCCATTCGGGTTCGGTTCGGGTTTGGGTATTACCCGATACCCAAAATACTTTAACTTAAGCCCCATTCGGGTATTTTGAAAAATCGGTTCGGATCGGGATCGGGTTTTTTAGGTCGGGTTCGGATTCGAGTTCGGGTTTCGGGTAAAATGCCCAGCCCTAATCAAAGCAATAATAACAATAATTATGATAAATTCAACTTTTTGTAGCTAAGTTGACTTTAAATTGAATCATTTGTCAGAAATATCAAGAATGTATATATATAAATTTTGTTTATGATTGTGTTATGAGTTTGGATAAAAAACCGGCTGAACTTTTAGGACGTAAAAGAAAGACAGAACGAATTAATTGTTTAAAGTTTCTTTTTTTTATTAATTGTGAGAATATATATTTAAAAAATCTCAACTATGAAATATTTTTTTTTTTTTGATTATCAAGATTGATATATAAAGGTTGCAGAGATTACAAACATCACAGTAAAACCAAAGTCTCCCACAAACCATTCTCTGTTTCAGAGATCACCCAAAAATCATCAAAAATGTGCAGTACAGAAAACAGACCCCATACCAAACATCTCGTTTAGCGCCAATAGCCCACCACCATATATACTGTTTGAAACAGAAGTTGAAACTCTAAAAACTCCTTAAACCAGAGTACCTAGCAGAGGATCACACTCTTTCATTATCAAAGACATCACTTAGCCAACGTGGATGTGAAACCGCAACATAAGACTGTCGAAAAGCTACTTTCGTAGCACTTTGAGCAATAAGCCTAGCTCCTCTGTTGGTCAATTTAACTTCCAAAAACATCTTCCAGTTACCAAAACCCTCCAACAGGGTTCTCATCTGACTTAACCGTGCTCGAAAAGAAGGCCAAGCTCTTGGCCGGTTGATTGCACCCACCAGGATAGGGTCTTCAAACGCAAAGATCACCCTATCTCTTCTATGACTTCGCATGCTCTCTATAGCCCATTGCACTCCTATCAGCTTAGTATCTTCCAAAGATGACATATTAGAAAGAGAACGTCGACTATGGAGCAGAACGTTGCCTACATTGTTTCGAAGGACCCACGCCACTCCACCCAACTTCGTTGTTGGTGACCAAGCTGTACCAATATTGCATTTAAACCAAGATGTAGGAGGAGGCTGCCAACCTTTTGCTAAAGTCATGCCTCTAGTGCGCTCAACCACGCCTTCCTGAGCATCCATACCTTGCGCTCTAAACCAATCATCAGCCGTCGTTTTAATCTTTGACATGGACTCTAGAACCTCAAACCTTTTGCCTTCAAAGAGAAACATGTTCCTGTTCTTCCAGAGTCTCCAGATAATCCAAGGAAAAGTTCTGTGAATCTCTAACCGACCAAACCTGGAATTGCCAATAAGTAAGACATGGGCAAAATTAGAGTATAGCGTCCCCTTTTCAAATCCAAACTCAGGGGACGGGAACTCACACACAGCCCACAGTTGACGTGCAACATCACACGAGAATATGACATGGTTAATAGACTCTCCTTCAAAACCACAAAATGATCAGCGCTCATCGACATGCATGCCACGAGTGTTCAAACTTATTGCCACCGGTAATGCTCCACTCAACATTTTCCACATGAACATTCTGATTTTTGGCTCAGTAGAAATATGCCATAATTGCTCTTTCAGCCCATTTACAGAAGGTAGGGCCGTCGCTTCTCAGATCAGATATGCTTTGTTAAGCTTAAAAGCCATCTCGTACCCCGATTTGACCGTATAAGCTCCACTCTTATTGTGGATCCATCTCCAAAAGTCTGCCTGATCCACCAACGGTTTAGTCCGCAGAATCAGCTCCACATCTCCAGGATAAAAAAGCTCATTAAGTTTTGCTGGATCCCAAGTCGCCTTATTCACATCCAGTAGATCACTAACCAGCAACAAGACATCAAAGAAATATTTTCGTCTCCAAGGAGCTCGTAAAACATCATCATAGAGCCAATTGTCTAACCAGACACGTATGGACGTACCATTGCCAACTTCTTTTTTCAGTCCTTTTACAAGTAATACCCTTCCATGAGAAATACTTCTCCACTCAAAAGAAGGCCTAACTCCCAAGCCTGCGTCAAGAAAGTTGGATAACGGGAAGTACCTACTTTTAAAAAGACGAGCAAACAAACAACCCGAATGCTGAATTAAACGCCATGCCTGTTTTGCTAAGAGAGCTTGGTTGAAACATTCGATATCTCTGAAACCAAGCCCACCCTGATCTTTGGCCAGACACAGTTTCTCCCAACTGATCCAATGCATTTTCCTTGCGTGCTCCATCGAATGCCACCAAAAATCAGACATCACACTGGTTAAATTGGCGCAGGTGGTCTTCAGGAGCTTGAAACAGGACATTGCGAAAACAGGCAAAGCCATCGCCACAGATTTGAGCATAATCTCCTTACCACCCTGAGATAGCCATCTCACATACCAGCCAGATGTTTTGCCTTTCATTCTATCCTTAATATAAGAGAGCATTTCCACCTTGGAGCCGCTAAAACATTCAGGAAGACCAAGATAAACACCTGCCCCACCTTCAGCCATAATCCCCATCACCTTCTGGATATCATTCTTTACCAGAGGCTGCACTTTCTTTCCAAATGTGATTGACGACTTAGAGAGATTAATCGTCTGCCCAGTAGCTTGTCCATAAGAACTCAGGATATTCTGAAGAGAGGTACATTCTTCAAGTGTTGCTCTGCATACAAAGAGGCTGTCATCGGCAAATAACAAGTGATTGATTGTCGGTCCCTCTGCTGAGAATTGGATTCCACTAATGGTTCCATTGGCTTGTCCTTTATTCAGCATATGCATCAAACCTTCAGTACATAAAACAAAAAGAAAAGGGGATAGGGGATCCCCCTGACGAATGCCTCGTTGAGGTATGATTAAGCCATGCGGTTGGTCATTAACCAGAACTGAAAAGGAGACTGTGGAAATGCAGATCATGATCCAATTAACAAACTGAAGCCGGAAACCCAAAGCCAGAAGAAGAGTTCGAATATAACTCCATTCCACCTTGTCGTAAGCCTTGGACATATCGGTTTTAACAGCCATGAACTCCGCATGAATTGTTTTGTCAGTTCTTAGGCTGTGAACTAACTCGTAAGCCACTAAAATGTTATCCGAGATCATCCGGTTAGCAACAAACGCAGATTGAGTTTCAGATACAATAGATTCCAGAAACGGTTGCAATCTCAAAACGATGACCTTGGATACAATCTTATAAAGAACAGAACATAAACTGATTGGTCTAAGATTACCCATTTCCTTTGCGTGTGGAATCTTGGGCAAGAGACATAAATGAGTGTGGTTCCATTCATGGGGAAGAGTACCCGTTGCGAAGAAAAGCTGAACCTCTCTAGTCACTTTATCACCAACTATATTCCAAAAATGCTGAAAGAAGAGGCCAAACATACCATCGGGACCAGGGGCACTAGATGGTTTGATTGAGAAAACCGCTGCTTTAACTTCTTGAGCCGACACTTCTCGAGTAAGCTCATCATTCATCTGGTCAGTTACTCTCGGACATAAACCATTAAACACTTCTGAATAGCTACTGGGATTGGTGGATTTGGATAGTTCATTGAAGTAAGCCACAGCCACCTCACCCTTTGCTGCTTCGGATTTCATAGGCATTCCATTGACATCCAGTAAAACATCAATACGGTTTTTGGATCTGCGAGCTGTGACCGATGCATGATACACTTTGGTGTTACGATCCCCAGACTTTGCCCAAGTGTCTCTGCTTCGCTGACTCCAATAATCTTCGTCTTCTTTGTAAGCTACCAACAATTCGTTTCTCCGCCAGTCCAGACGCTTGAAACATGGGAAAGACCGTGATTGTTCAGTTTCTAAACCAATTTCTGCCTGATGAATCATGTCCCTCGCATTACAGTTATTTTCCTTTTTCCAACCACTCAAAAACTTGCGACACTGTCTCAACTTGGCTGCCGTTGAAATAGAAGGGAGGTGATCACTACTATTCCAAGTCTCAGCCAAACCTCTTTCCACCAACGGCTTGAACAGGAACATCTTATCAAAACGAAACCTACCAGAATACCCTTCACTAGAACTCACCAGCTTGACCAAAACCGGCCTGTGGTCGGAGCCCCTCTTATCCAGAAAAGTTTGATTCGAGGCCGAAAATTGAATTGCCCAATTTTTGTTCCCAAAACAGCGATCAAGTCTACACTGAATCCATTTCTTGTGACGCATACCACCCCAAGTGAGGTTATTTCCTTGGCTTACAAGTTCTGACATCTCACACACTTCCAACATATCAACAAAGGCCTTGAAATAAGCATCACTGTGTCTAGGACCACCAATTTTCTCCCCATTATGCTTGATGTCATTGAAACCTCCAAACATACACCATCCATCTTTTCGATTGAGACCAATCTTTTGGATCCTTTCCCAAACAGCAACTCGTTGGTCCTTCCTCGGATGACCGTATACACAAGATAGGAAAAACTGAACCGCTCCAAACTGTATGTGCATATCAAACAAGTTATTGTGTTCAAACCTTAGATCAATATTTGCACTGCTTTTCCAAAACAAAGCCAAACCTCCACTATTTCCTTTTGGCTCCACTGTATATACACCTTCATACCCTAACCATTCTTGCAGGTCTACTAATACATCTCTACTATGCATAGTTTCCATAAGAAATAACACCTCCGGGAAATGTTTCTTACGCATCTCCTGTAGGCGAGGAATCACCAAACCCTGCGACCGTCCCAAGCCTTGGAAATTCCAACACAGAAGGCTCATCAGGCGTTGGACGGTCCCTCACGTGGGACCATCTCTTTGTTTGTACGCCTAGCGATTTTTGATGATTCTGAAGCTTCATCCGCAGCCTTTCGTTTCTCCACCCGGTTCCTTTCACACTCATCCATGTTACTCATATCTTGGCTTTCAAGTGAAACTGGCACACCCTTTGGCTTCCTTAAACTTTTGTAAGGCCTGTTCTGCTGTTTTGGTTTGGTCAGTTGAGTCCCGGAATAGGAGGTTTCAGAAAAACCAGACCTAAAACCCGTTGAACTATCATGTCTGAAACCAACAGCATTTGAAGAAGAAGCCGTAGCCAACACTTCCATCCTCGCTTCCAGACGTGGAAAGCAGCTGGATGTCATTCCGGCATCGATGGCTGAGGACATCAACTTTTCCCCAGGTCGACCCTGAAGTTCCTTTCTGTAGAGTAAGTCGCTCTGCTCAAAGTCAAAAACTCGGCCTTTTCCTTTATCAACATCACAAGAGATAGAAGGGAGAGGCTCCAGACGTAACATAGTTTTCTGAGCAAGAGGATCGTGTGCTAAGTCATCCATAGACTTCTTGATACGAAACTCCCGTGCAATTCTTTCAGGACCGTTAGCCACCAATAGGTACTGGCGCATTCCTTCAAGGACTTCATGCGCAATTCGAGGTCTACCAGTCATCGGGTTGATCCCCACTTGGTTCTCTTCAAGCACACCAAAGAGAGGATCAGAGGGGAGTAAAATCGGGTGAACAGGCGCCTGGGCCGTCTTGGAACCAGCAACGGGATCAGTCACCTTCACCAGAGAGCCTTGAATGAAAAGAGGGCAACGCTCTTGCTCATGAGTAATCCGTTGACAAGTATAACACCTTTTCTGGATTTGTTCATAGTCATACAAGATGACGATCGACTCTCCTGACGGCAAGTTGACCTTTTTTGATCTTCTCAGGGGTTTTGAAACATCAAACCTAACCTTCACCCTCACATAATCCTTCTCCTGCGGTTGCAAAGGATCAAAAGCGATCGAAATAACTTGTCCCGCGAACTCCCCAAGAGATGTAATGGAAGCCTCCGTATAATAGTTAACAGGAACATTTCGCATCTGAACCCATACTTCAATGAACTGGAGATAATCCGGAGGCGGTCGTTCAATCCATTTCTCAATCGCCAGAGTCCATTGACTGTATGATTGAACTCCTTTACCCAAAATAACATCCAAATCTTGAGCATATTGAAAGAGAAATTGAAATCGTTCACGAGTCAGCGCGATTCCTATGATCCGATCATATAAACCCCATTTCTTCGGCATATCACGAATAAAAGTCTCCATATTTTGTCGATAAGGGTTTAAAAGTCTCCCCATCAAGCTTCTAACATTCTTCTCACTTGAACAGAACTGAGGGAGGTCTGGAAGATCGAAAGGTTCATCTTCCACTTCAAGAGACATGGCCATTAAAGCCCGATCTATGCTCGTCGACATAGGCAGAAACACACAAAATCCCACTAAACACCAACTCTTAAGAAGAGAAAGGGCGAACAAAAGAAGAAAACTCAAGAACAGAAAGAGGTTATAGGAAGAAACCCTAAATCAAAGAAGAAGCTGTAGCTGAATAGGATAAGAAACAAGGTAAAACGCTTTTGAAATTCCAAGAAACACGTGTTTGTTAAACAAGACTGATACGTTTTTGGAAATCAAAGACTCTCAGGGAATAAGCGGGTCCTAAGCGAGAAGAAACCTCTTTTTACCTTTCCCTCCTCAGTAATTATTCCTCGAAACATCTTTATATAAACTCTAAAATGCGTACGTTTAAAAATATGAAATATTATAGTTCTAAATACATAAGCTCAAAAGCTCTACAAGCCGTAGCGTCTGTAAAAGTACATAGTTGTTTTAAGCCAAGCTAATTGTCAATCAAATTTTTTGTTTGGGGCAAAAATCAATTTTCTTATCTATTTTCTAAAAAGCAGGAACAAGTGAAATGCGGTGTGTGGATCCTAAAACCCACACTCAGATTTAGAGTGTTTGGATGAGCTGATTTATAAAGTAGGTGGACTAGATTCTTGGTTAAACGCGATCAAGAAGCTTAACAATAATGGAAGAATGGATTTATATTGATTTAGACGTAAGAACAATAGGAACTCAAGCTACAGAGCGATTAGAAGATCTTAATGCTAGGTTAGAACGTGAATAAATAATCGGATCCCCTTCTCCAGCCGCCGTCGTCTCCTTATATAGCCCTGGTCTTTGTAACTGCTTTCCCGGATCTGAGGAGTTGGTTCCAACGGCATGCGGGATACTCGGGATCGTGTGCTGACTCGTCTCCTCCTTCTCAGTCGGCTTGTTGCCAACGGTTCGGATCGTCGCCTACCAAGCTGTACTTCGAAGTCGGAGCTTCTTTCGTCGAACTGGGCCTGAATGTGAACGTTTTTGGGCCTGTCCATTAAAACATATAAAGCTTTATTCAACCAATTTACTGGTGAGTGAATTTGGGCCCAAACATTTGCCCCCCAGCCCTTTAAGCGGATCCCCGAGCTTGAAGGGCGAGATCTTCTTGGGAAGGCCCACAGACTTCTCGGATAAAGCTGAATCTTTCAGTTCGAACCGCGCCAGAGATATTTGGACGACTCGGCTTCTCGCGTGCACCGTCAGATAGCGCGCTAAAAGGAATCCCGCCAAAACGAGTGGATGAGATGAGCGCGTGATGCCAGCTGCGCGCGTCCGCAAAGCGTACGAAAATTCTCGCGTGATTTGACGGTTGCGATACGCGAGATTTGAAAAGATTTACAGAGTTTCGAGGTTGCGTAATTATGACGTCTTTATAACCCACTTCCTCGTGAACCCACTCTCCAATACACAACCGCCGTTCGCAAGGTAACTTCTCCACTTCTCCTTTATAGCGATTGCTCTTCTTTCTTTTATTTTTACGCTTTGATTTCTCTCTCTTCTGTAACTTTCTTTTACTTGCTTGCGCAAAAGAAAACTACTTTCTTGAGTTTTTCTTCGAACGATGTCGAAATCGAGTTTAGTTAGGGTTAAGAAAGAGAAGCAGATAGCTGAAGAGGAGGAGTTCGAGCATCCCATTCCGACTACGAAAGCGGAGGACATCGAGAGTCTGTATTCATCGCACGGCGTACCGAGGTCGGTTGAGTTGAGGCTTCTCGATCCCGGAGAGACGCCGGAGTCGGTTAGACCAGGCTATTGTTGTGCCTATAAGGCTTACTTTGAGAAGTGTAACCTGGTCTTCCCGATTCCTCGGTTCGTGTTGGATGTGATAGGCGAGCTTGGGATAGCGCTTCCGCAACTAACACCAAATTTCATTCGCTACCTCATCGGCCTGTTGGTTAGGGCTCGAGAAGAGGGGATCCCATTCGACTTGTCTGTTCTTCACGATTTGTGTTCGATCAAACATAACTCGGCGACGGGGCTTTTCTATCTCTCTCCTCGGCGAAGTTTGGCGATTCTGGTGCCTGTGCCGAACCGAGAGGATCGTTGGAGAGAGCGTCCTTTTTGTTTCAAGCTCGACCACCATTCAATCGGGAATTATGAACCCTCTAGAGTCGCGACCTCATTGTCGGAGTCTATTGGTTAGGGATAGCGTCTAGCTAGTTTTTTTTTTGCATGTCGATTTTGCTTGGGAGTATCTGAATTTTTTTTGTTTGTTTTCAGAGATCCCGGAGAGGTACGGAATAACCCCTGCGATTAGAAGGCTAGCGGCTACTCTAGGCTCCAGAGACGTACTCTGGTCGTCGTTCACCGTTGACAGAGTTAGGCGTGCGCTCGAGCTTCCGGAGGTGATAGAGCCGCTGGAGATTCGCCCTGCCCCGATACTTCTTGGTGAGTATATGCATGTTTGCGTCAAATACAGTTTCTGTGTATGCGCCTTGGGTACTAATCTTTGACCGTCTCGTTTTGCAGCTTCCCGAGAACACTCGCTTTCTGACGCTGCTTCGTCGAGCACAACCCAGACAAAGAAGAAGATGAGGAGACGTCCCACTGTCCGAGAGTCATCCAAGAGACCCTCTGAAAAGGCGACATCTGGTGGATACGCGCCCATCCGTGCTGGCCAGTTGAGCGATGCTCTAGCTGGCGCGATTAACGATGGGAGGTCTGGAGGTGTTCCACCGCCGCCTCCGCGTCGGGACTCGGAGCCTGGGAAGGGCCCGGAGGCTGTACGCTCCGACCAAGTGATCAACCTGAGTTCCAGGGCCACCGGAAGTGATTCCTCGGTGCAGCCTTCGAACAAGAAGCCTCGATATGAAAAAGAGGCAGCTGTTGGGTCGGGCTCGTCGCATGCTCCGGGGTCCAAGCCTTTTCACTGGAAGTTTGACCATACGAAGGATTTCCCGATCACAGATGATCCTGAGGGACTCGCTCATTTGCTCCGCCATTGCAAGGCCGCTGGATGCTCGCTCCCTTCGATAAAGAACCTGATAGGCCGAGAGCTGTACATCAAGGCAATGACCGCTAAGGGGAAGGTAACTTTCGAGTCTTTGCTTCTTTTTACCTTTTCCGGTCTTTAATGTTTATTTTATGTTTCAGTCTTTGGAGGCGGATAATCAGCTTGCAGCCTTCTACGAGCAGAACCTCAGGTCTGTCCCTCGTCAGGAGGAGCTCGAACAAGCTCAGAGCGTTGTGCACCAGTTGACCGCGAGCCTCAAGAGTTGCCAGGAGGAGGTGAAGCTTTTCGAGGCTCAGCTCAGCGTCGTTAAGTTCGAGCGCTCGAACGCCGTGGAGAGGAACGTTGCTCTGGAGCAGAAGGTCAAGGAGCTTCTCGAGAGGGTGGAGGGTGCGATTCGCTCGGCTAGGCATGACGGAATGAGGATCAGGGACGGCCACTATTATGACATATTTGAAGCTCACAAGGACAAGTTCGAGAGGAAGAAGAAAGAGACGGACTGCGAGATGAAGGTCCAGGAAGTGGAGGCCAATATCGAACTGATCAACCTTCTGCAGAGTGGGGTGACTACTATCGAGGAGGAGCTTCCCAAGCTGTTGGAGCAGAGGGAGACTTTCGCGAAGGAGTTCGAGGCCGCGCAGGTGTCCAACTTTTCCTTGAGCGCCGAGCTGCGTGCTATCCCTCAGATCTCCGAGGACTCGGTGATGTGCGTGGCTCGCTCCGCAGGCTTCAATGAGTCTGGCTCGAATGCTGAGATGATGGCAGGACCTGCGAGTACCGGAGCGACCAAGGCGGCGGAGATCGGAGTCCAGGAGCAACAAAGTGGTGAAGGCGAGAAGGCTGGCGGTGAGGAGCAGGGCTGATGGCTGTTCCTTAGAAAAATTTTAATTTCAGTTTTTTTTTTTTGAATTCCCTAAAGCCCCCTTCTGGGCTAAAGTTGAACTTTTCTATTTTGCTTTCGGTGTTGCCCGGGAGGGCTTTTATCCATAACTCTGTTTGGCTCGGGTGAGCCTTTTAATGCACGCTTTTGTGTTTATGTTTTTGTTTGAGTTTGGATTCTTTAGTTTTAGCAAAATATCGAGGTTCGCTTATGCGCTGTGAGTTTGCAAGTTGAACCTTCGAGTCGCTAAATAGAACTCTTAGTTTTTGTTGTTTAGTCTGGCCAGACGTTTCTTGTGTTATGGAGTTCGTTTTGCGACTTAGAGCCCTTTTTGGTTCGCTATGGTTCGGATACCTGTTTAACCCGTGCAAAGTTGTTTAGGGTTTACTCCCGGGTTCTTTTGCGAGTTATGGGCTTTGGAGGATTGCTCTGGAGGAATCTCCTGGAGTTGAGGTTCGCGAAACACTTAAGGTTTTAAGACTTAGCATATTTGCGATTTGTGTTTACGGCCCGTGTCTGCTGTAAAGAGGTTTGGTGTGGACTCAGAACGACGCGTAGCGTCGAATTTGTGCGAAGTAAAACTTGCGCAGAGTTTAGACTTTATTTACTTAGTGATCTTTAAACCTTGCAATTGCCAAGGTTTTAAGACTCGGTGAGTTCGCAATAGCATGTGTTGTTTACCACGAAGCTTGATAGGAATACTGAGAGATATGTCATGAAAAATATCATTAATGTATGCTTCAGAGTTTACATTGATGTATTGGGTGATAACCCTGTACTCCCCCCAAAAATAAACGAAAAGGTAGGATGCAAGAATTTCTAAGTTTTTGGGTGAAGTGGCTGCACTCGAAGTTCGAGCTGCCTACGTACCCCGCCAAGGGATCAAGCCTAACGTAGTTCGATTTTTGTGAGTACTTATGAGTTGTATATCTTGAGGTTCATGGCATTCCATGGCCTCTTCACAGGCACTCCGTTTTTGACTTTCGTGAGCTTGTAGACGCCGTCGCGGACTATCTCGGTGACTTTGTAGGGTCCTTCCCAGTTTGTCCCGAGTTTCCCGGCGCCTGGCTCTCTTGTGTTTTCGTAGACTTTGCGCAATACTAAGTCTCCCACGATAAACTTCCGAGGTCGGACTCTGGAGTTGTAGTATCGGGAAGTTGCTTGCTGATAGTTTTGCATTCGTATTAGCGCTCGTTCGCGTTGTTCCTCGATCATGTCTAGACGATCTCGGAGCATTTGTTTGTTTAGTTCCTCGTGTCTCGGGCTCAGGGCCCTTATGACAGTCGGAACTGATATTTCTGCAGGGACTACTGCTTCCATCCCGTATGCTAACGAGAACGAAGTCTCACCAGTCGCGCTGTGTGGTGTAGTGCGGGAGGCCCACAAGACTCCTGGTAACTCTTCAGACCAAGCGGACTTTTTAGAGTCGAGTCTCTTCTTGAGGCTATATAGTAAAGTCTTGTTCGCAGCTTCTGCCTGACCATTTCCTTGGGGATACCTTGGAGGCGACGTGGTCAGGCGTATCTTCCAAGTTTTACAGAAATTTTTGAAAGTTCTGGAGATGAACTGTGAACCGTTATCCGTTACTATTTCGTATGGGAGTCCGTGTCGGCAGACTATGTGCTCCCAGATGAAGTGTTGTACTTCGATTTATGTAGTTTTCTGATAGGTGTTGTTTTATCCCTATTCTACTGCAAGTGCACAGTTAATGCAATCGTAGTATATAAGGTATCGAATCCCACAAGGACTCTCAGTCACACAATAGATTATTAGTAGTTCAGATTTAATTAAGCGAAGCAGGTATGAAAACAGTAAACGAAACAGCAAAGTAAATCAAGTGAGTTTGTAAGCAAGAGGGCGAAGCGTTAGGTTTCAGGAGTTCTCAGGAAATCAGGAACGCAAGCAATCAATCTATCTAGATCAAATCAATAACTGTTCTAGAACTCAAACACGGGTATAGAATTAACCAAATTCCTTTGCGATAATTCTCTAAGTCTAAGTGCAGCAAACCAAACTTTCGTTTGCGAGAACTAACAGATTAAACCAGCTTTAATTCCAAGTTTGATATGTTCACAATCATCCTAAACCAAACTTCCGTTTGCGAGAAGTTTAATTGCTTATCTAGGTTCTTTCTAGCCAAATTAACCAACTTCCGCTGAATTAATCAACCTAACATCATAATCCTGATTAGCTACTTCAGATTAAGCATTAAAAACAACTTAGATAAAGAACTAGCAGATATGAATCTCTACAGATTAATTAAACTATAATTCTCTGAAATACTTAATGAGAATCCTTCAACCTAACAGGTAAACTACTCAGACATATTCATCGAGACAGAAAATATCATAAGTAGAAAACCAAATATCATATAATCAAATAATAACCGGGGTTCAAAATCAAGTCTCTTTCGAGAACAAAACCAGCCCCTAAAATCTCCTCAGAGAATAAAACTTAGTTATTAAGCATAGCCTAAACAATGGCTTAAAAACTCTATTTATAACCTAAAACACGAATTGGGGCTTCTTTGTAAATATCAGGAACTTCTGGGCAAAACTGCAATTTCATTATTCTTCATTAAACCGTCGTTTGGCCCATCTCGCTGGTGCAACGATCGATGCCACAAGTGTGTCGATCGTTGCGGCTCTGAAATATCGACAGTGAAGTCTATCTCTCGGCCAAATACTCCAATTAGCTCCAGAAAGTGCCATAATCATCAAATATGCTCCAAATGTGCTTGTACCTAATAAACACCTGAAAAGACTCTAAAACATAGTAAAAGACTCGATAAATGACACATATACCATGGTTAAAAACCCTAAAATCCATGGTATATCAACTCCCCCACACTTAGCTCTTGCTTGTCCTCAAGCAAAACAAAGAACTAAATGTAGTCAAGAGGTTTGAAACTTTCAGAAACTCTTTTCGTCATAGAAGCAACAACACTCAGATTCTCCTTAGTAAACCACTGAAAGAATCAATCACAGGATATCAAGACCAACATATACTTCCCCCACACTTAGCAACTGTCCTAAGTAAACTCCACAATCACATTCAAGCATTCAAATTCTCCCTACTGACTTCTGCAAGTATTTAAGTGCGGTCTCACCTAAGGAGTATCGATCAAAGGGCACATGGATTCTTACCTTATCAGCTCTAGACCACCATACTATCTTTCTCTAGTCCCTTTCTTCTCTTTCCCTTCCTTAACAACTGACTTTTCCCACATTGGGTATCATTTTATTTTTTTTATCAGTGTTCTTCCCGTTATGGGGTGTACTTTGGACACATTCCATGGATAGCACATGAGATAATAGGGGTCTCTACCACTCCTGTGACCACTTCGGAGTTACTAACTCATCCTCAGTTTATTATCTTTTTTTTTTTACTTTATAGAAGGGGAGAAGGGAACTAAATAGGATAGGTTGACAGGCTGTGTCAGAACTAACATGGAATCCAACACAGAGTATACCAAGCCCTTAGGTGAGAAATCTAAGTCAGTATTAAGATTGAAGTCAGTAAAAGGATCCTCTGATACCTGAAGTGATGTGGGTGTTCCCAGTAGGTTGATCTGTGATGGGGTTTTCTAATAGTCATAGATAGATCCTGCAACTTCATCCCAATGGTTACTTAAGTTCCTGCAAGTCTTGTAAATCTTCTCAGAAAATCATAGTTTCTTACTTAAACAATTTTGACTCAATAAAACAAAAAAATTTGAAAAAAATGGACTAAATCTTTAAGAAAACAGAAAGATATAAGTTAGTAGCACCTCCCCCACACTTAAGACACACTGTCCCCAGTAGTGTCAAGCAAAGGATCGGTAAAAATAACTAAAAATTGTTAATGGATGTTTGAGTTCTATCGGATTTTACCTCTGTCACTCAAGCACCGATCGTTGCACTAAGTGCATCGATCGTTGCTATGCTATTTTTCGTTGAGTGTCGATCGTTGCTCATAGCAGCAACGATCGTTGCAATGCGTATATCAGATCAGTCAGCAAGTTAGCAGGTTAGTCCGTTGGAGTCTATCAAATTTCGAATCCTGCAAGCTGGAAACACTGAAACAACGTAAAATCGAAGCAAATAACGTAGCATATCAAACATAACATCCAAAAACAAAAGCATCCTAAGAATCAGACAGAAAAAGTGCAAAGGAAAATAAGAAAAGGATAAAAAGTACAGAACCGAAAGTCTGAAAATGGAGATCACTCTCACTCGATAATATCATCTATCCCACCATACATCTCATCGTCATTGGCTGCCTCAGCTATGCGATCAGTACCGCTCGAAGAAGTAGGAGTCGGGGATCGTCGTCTGCGTCGAGAAGGTCCTGGGACGGGCCGGTGAACCTGTGGCTGTCTCCTGCAAGTGCAGCCTCGCATCCATTCCCAGATGGTCTACCATATCCCATCACTACGCTCTCTCCACTCAGCCTCAGACATACTACCGTAGGGAACTGTCATCTCAGGATAAGGGCCCAAAGCAGCAGCAGGCGCAGGTGCAGAGGAGGACGAAGCTCTCGTAGAAGGCTCTCCCAGCGGATGAGCCATAGTAGGCACTGCGCGTCGAGCTCTGGCAGGAGGGCGGAAACTCAGAGCATCAATGGTATCAATCTGAGTCAACCTAGCAGCAGGAAGATCAATACCATACTGTGTATCCTCAGGGTCGAAGTAAACCCACACTCGCCCCTCCTTCAGCCACGTAGCACTCTGCAAGTGACTGAGATCCAGGAACTCTCTCTCAGTGATGCACTCTGTATCCCCCATAGGGATCCTGCAGTGTCTGAAGATAGGAGTAAGAAGACTCCCTACTGTCTCCTTGCGTACACCGTCATAAGGCTTCTTCTGCAGCTCGCAAAGATGATGGGTAAACAAAGCTCCCAGGTTGACTTTCTTAGCTGGGTCTCTCACATCGGTACCCCTGAACTGCTCTGTAAGTCCTCTGAACAGTATCTCCAACTCATTCTTGCGCATCTTGTTTGCCTCATGCTTGCACAACAGTGTACGTCCCAAGATACGCAAGACATACCTGAGGGCCGGATGCCTGACCTGAATCACTGGTGTAGTCCGTGAGTGATACCGTCCACCACCAATGTAGTGCCAAAACTGCGCAGCCTCTGCTGGTTCCCATGGAAGAGACAAATCTGTGCGTGGCTGCTCAATGCTAAACCCATAGATCTTACAGATATCGAGAAGGGGCACTCGATACCTGGCGCCTAGGCACATGAAGGTAAAAGTGCCTCCTTGAGCATTTCTGCTCTCCGGGTTCGGGTATACAACCCTGCATGTGGCAAGCAGCTGTCTCACCAGCTCCGGGTATAGATCGTAAGGCTGCATCGGCATTGTCCCTAGACCAATGCCTCTGCACAGCTCCATAACCTGTCTGTCTATGCCGAGACCATGACAGGTCGAGTAATCAGCAAACTTGGTTGGCGCTATCTCCATGCCACACCAACCGTTATACAGCAGTGTGTCGTACTCGTCCCAGTACTCGTGCAGCGGCCTCTCTGTGAAATCAGTCGTAGTGAGCATCCTCTTGATACCCTTGCCCCAGTTGCGATCAGACTGAATCCGAGTCTTATCTGCTCTTGGCCATGGTGGCCCAATGGTCGCATGAACCAACTGATATGGCTCTGGAGGGTCAGAATCCCTGTGTAGCCACTCTGGTGGCGGAATGTACTGTCGTGAGGCGCTTGCGGCTGTTGCTCTGCGCTTGCGGGGTTGATCCTGAGTTGCCATCTGCAAAACAGAAAATTAAGCAAATTAGTCACGGCAGACTCTCTGTGAAATCGTTGAGCAACGACCGTTGCACTAAGGCAGCGATCGTTGCAAGGCGATTTCGTATACTCGAACATTTCCCCAGAATCGTCGAGCAACGACCGTTGCACAAGTGCAACGATCGTTGCTGGGCGATTCTGGCCGCAATCAACAGTCAACAAAATCGTTCCAAAATCGTGAAATCAACCGCATAATTGACAACAATCCATCACTAAACAACCTAAAGCATAATCATTCTGACATGCATTCATCAATTTTGATCCAAAATTCCCAAATTTCTAAAACCCTAAAAGTGAAATCCGAAAATTATCAAATAGACGTACATTACCTTGATTCCGTGAGAAATGAGTAGGAGAAATAGATTGGGGGTGCAAAAATAAGCGAAATAGTGCTTTGAATCAAAGAAATCGATGAAGAAATGGTGATTTTAGGTGGAGGTTCTCGGTGTTATCGGCGGCGAGAAATGGAGAAGAAAAATGAGAAGAAAGGTCTAAGGTAACTTACCTTGGTCGTGGGTGCAACGATCGTTGCATAGCAGCAACGATCGATGCTGGTTGAACCAGATCGATTCCGGTTTAGCGCAACATACCTTAATTTTTGTTTTAAACCAATTGCAACGACCGTTGCACATGTGAGCAACGATCGTCACACATCTCCAGACTTTGTGCTCTGCATCTAAAAACTAGCAAAAACAAATAAAAACGTGAAATCCTAAGAAAAACACCAGAAATAAAAAGGAAAAACAAATAAACCTAGCAGTGGGTTGCCTCCCACTCAGCGCTTGTTTTAAGTCATTAGCTTGACTTTTGGAAAGAGGTCAGAATCATGGAGGTTTCAACAGAGACTTTGAGTGTCTCTATGAATGCCTTATCATCCATGGTGGTGTGTAAGCAGTAGCAGCATGATGTCGTCCAAGGAACGTAGGAAGGAATGTAGGGTGGGATCGACACTTGGGTGGCTTAAAACTTTTTCCCGCATTCAAAACAGTTGAGTCAGGAGGTTTAAGCTTAGAGGATTTATGCTTTACCTTTGGCAGAGATTTGATGTTCGGAGCCTTCTGCTTATGGGTAGCTTTAAGCTTCGAAGATGTTAGAGTAGACTCCTGTGGAGTCACCATCTTCTTGTCAACCTCTACTGTGTGTTGAACAACATCTTTGGACCTTAAAGGAGCTTTTGGAAATGGTATTGGAGGTTTGTAGATTCTTTCCTCAGCAACTCCACGAGGTATAAGTGAAACTGGTTCTTTACGGGATGCAACGATCGGTGCATGTGGTGCAACGATCGACGCAGTTGTCTCAGCTCGAGTTTCAACTACAGTCTCGGGTCCATCAACTTCCTGGTCTAATTCAGCAATCTCAAACTCAAATTTCTCCTCTTGACTTGGTCTAGTATCAGTCTGAACTATCCAAGCCAAAAGATCCATGTCAATCTCTGTTGAGTCAGGTCCGTCGAAGCTTTCAAACTCAGGGAATTCAATGTCAGACTCCTCTCTGTTTTCCACAAATTCCATAGCCTTAACTGCTAGATATGGTCTATGATCCTTCATGTGTTCAACCTGAATATTAACGACATGGGTTTCCTGAGTATCCTTCCTTGTGGTAGGACTTGAAATCTGATACATCTGTGTATCTAGCAACTTCATATGAGTGTTCAAGGACTCAAATTTCTCATTCAGATTAGTGTACAAGCTCTCAAGCTTCGAGCTGAAAGACGCTGTGGTTTGTTGTTGTTCCGCAATGGATTGCTCCATCATGATCTCTAATCTGCTCCTCTGTGCAGGTACAGGAGATGCTAGGCAGGATGTATAACCATAATCTCTTGATCCTTGAGCATGCCTAGAACCTTGTCTCTGCTGATGTCCAAATGTCTGTCCATAAAAATCAGCTCCAGCCATATATTTTGCCTCTGAAAATCTTTCAGTTTCTGCATCAGCTCGGAACTGTCTTTCCCTCAGTAGGACGTTGTGGATGTCATCTATCTTATTTCTCATCTCAGCTACTTGCCCAACCAGTACATGGAAATCTGGCAAGATGGGGTTTCCTTCCCCATCTAGTTTCTGCCCTTTTGCGTTGCATATATGACCCTCTTGGTCTCGTAGAACGCCGTTTTCACCGCGAATCAGAATCACAGGTTCCATAGAGTGGAACCTATTGATCGTCTCAGATCTCAGCATTGCCGTTCTCGCCTTGTGTCGATCGGTGCAAGGTAGCAACGATCGATGCAGTGCGAATCCCTGCAATCCCAAAAATCAAAAACGTGAGTAAACAAGAAAATTAAAAAGAGTGCTTAGTTTAAATCCTAATACTAAATCTATTGGTGAACTCAAAGAGTCCCCGACAACGGCGCCAAAAACTTGATAGGTGTTGTTTTATCCCTATTCTACTGCAAGTGCACAGTTAATGCAATCGTAGTATATAAGGTATCGAATCCCACAAGGACTCTCAGTCACACAATAGATTATTAGTAGTTCAGATTTAATTAAGCGAAGCAGGTATGAAAACAGTAAACGAAACAGCAAAGTAAATCAAGTGAGTTTGTAAGCAAGAGGGCGAAGCGTTAGGTTTCAGGAGTTCTCAGGAAATCAGGAACGCAAGCAATCAATCTATCTAGATCAAATCAATAACTGTTCTAGAACTCAAACACGGGTATAGAATTAACCAAATTCCTTTGCGATAATTCTCTAAGTCTAAGTGCAGCAAACCAAACTTTCGTTTGCGAGAACTAACAGATTAAACCAGCTTTAATTCCAAGTTTGATATGTTCACAATCATCCTAAACCAAACTTCCGTTTGCGAGAAGTTTAATTGCTTATCTAGGTTCTTTCTAGCCAAATTAACCAACTTCCGCTGAATTAATCAACCTAACATCATAATCTTGATTAGCTACTTCAGATTAAGCATTAAAAACAACTTAGATAAAGAACTAGCAGATATGAATCTCTACAGATTAATTAAACTATAATTCTCTGAAATCCTTAATGAGAATCCTTCAACCTAACAGGTAAACTACTCAGACATATTCATCGAGACAGAAAATATCATAAGTAGAAAACCAAATATCATATAATCAAATAATAACTGGGGTTCAAAATCAAGTCTCTTTCGAGAACAAAACCAGCCCCTAAAATCTCCTAAGAGAATAAAACTTAGTTATTAAGCATAGCCTAAACAATGGCTTAAAAACTCTATTTATAATCTAAAACACGAATTGGGGCTTCTTTGTAAATATCAGGAACTTCTGGGCAAAACTGCAATTTCATTATTCTTCATTAAACCGTCGTTTGGCCCATCTCGCTGGTGCAACGATCGATGCCACAAGTGTGTCGATCGTTGCGGCTCTGAAATATCGACAGTGAAGTCTATCTCTCGGCCAAATACTCCAATTAGCTCCAGAAAGTGCCATAATCAACAAATATGCTCCAAATGTGCTTGTACCTAATAAACACCTGAAAAGACTCTAAAACATAGTAAAAGACTCGATAAATGACACATATACCATGGTTAAAAACCCTAAAATCCATGGTATATCATTTGCTGGTAGGCTTTAGCCTCTATCCACTTGGTGAAATAGTCTGTTAAGACCAGGAGGTATTTCAGCTGTCTTGGTCCTGAAGAGACGAGAGGCCCTACTATGTCCATTGACCACCTCATGAAGGGGTATGGTGCAGAGATCGAGGACAGTTTCTCCGCAGGCTGGTGAATAATCGGTGCGTGCCTTTGGCATTTATCACACAGCCTGGTGTAGTTCTCGCAATCTGCGATCATATTCGGCCAGAAGAATCCTTGTCTTTTGATGCGGATGGCTAGGGCTCGCCCTCCGGAGTGGTTACCGCAGGTGCCTTCATGGGTGTTGCCCATTACGGCGAGGGCTTCTGCGGCGTGCACACATCGCAAGTAAGGTTCTGCGGTGCTACGTTTGAATAGGCAATCGTTGATTATGAAATATCGGGCGCTTCGGGCTTTAAGCTTTCTGGCCTGCCACTTGTCGTCGGGACTTGGCCGTGTCGGATGTAGCTTAGGATTGGTTCCCTCCAATCCGGCCTGTTCAAGAATTCTGCGTTCGGTTCCTCGGTTTCAGGCTCGGATTCCTCCTCCTCGATGGGAGGTTCAGGAATTTTCCGACCGCTACCGAGACCGATGTCATAGACTTCGTGGCATTCCGAGGCCGTTTCTGCCCGAGCTTCAGGTTCGGGGGTTTCCGTCGAGTTTTTTGTCTGGACCGTTGTGGACTGATCTGCGGTATGCGCCTTGAGTGCCACGTCGATGCTTGGTTTTTCTATCCCCTCTACGGGTATTATTCTTTTGACCTTAGGGTCGGACGTCGAGGCTAATGCTGCCAGGGCGTCGGCGGAGGAGTTTTCCCCCCGAGGTATTCTCTCGAGTGTGAAATCTTTTAACTGATCTGCTAACTCGTGAGCTACCTTGACGTACGCTTCCATGCGCTCGTCCTTAGTTTCGTACTCGCCGTGATACTGGCTCGTAACCAACTGTGAGTCGCTAAAGACGCGTACTTCTTGTGCTCCGACTCCGATTGCGAGTCGGAGTCCGGCTATGAGGGCTTCGTACTCGGCCTCATTGTTGGATGCGCTGAAGCCAAGTCTGAATGATTGCTCGATTACCTCTCCTGTGGGGGTTACGAGTTTGATTCCTACCCCGGAGCCGTGTTTGGATGAGGCTCCGTCTACATGGAGAGTCCAATGATCGTCTTGATTTTCCTGTTCCGGAGCCGCGGGCGGGAGCTCGATAATGAAGTCTGCTAGGACCTGGGCTTTAGCGCTCGTTCTGGTCCGGTACTCGATATCGTATTCGCTCAGTTCGATCGCCCATTTGGCCAGTCGGCCGGATTGGCTCGGACTGTGGAGTATAGTTCGAATAGGCTGTGATGTCATCACCACTATGGCGTGCGATTGGAAGTACGACCTTAGTTTTCTCGCTGCCATTACTACTGCGAGCGCGAGTTTCTCTATTGCTGGATACCTCGTTTCTGCGTCCATGAGCGTTTTGCTCACGTAGTATATGGGCTTTTGCTCGTTTTGTTCTTCGCGGACCAGGACTGCACTAACTGCGGCGGGCGAAGTCGCGAGGTATTTCTTGAGCTCGTTTAGGGCGTTTTCACAGCCTTCGTCCCATTGGAACTTCCGGTTTCTGATATATCATGGTTTTTACTGGTTTTAGACCATGATATAAGTATGTTTTAGTGTCTTTTTGTGTTCTTTTAGAGTCTTTTACAGGTATAATCAGGTTTGGAGCATATTTGGTGATTATGGCACTTTTTGGAGATATTTGGAGTGTTTGGCCGAGAGATAGAGTTCACTGTCCGAAACAGAGGAATGCGTCGATCGATGCA
Source organism: Orychophragmus violaceus (assembly GCA_030180135.1). Lineage (NCBI taxonomy): Eukaryota > Viridiplantae > Streptophyta > Magnoliopsida > Brassicales > Brassicaceae > Orychophragmus > Orychophragmus violaceus. The sequence goes on along the minus strand of CM058237.1, from coordinate 97,670,830 downwards.
CTCTAGCATCGATCGTTGCACCAGCGAGATGGGCCGAAACTCGGCGGTTTATGAAGAGTCAAGATATTGCACTCTGATCCAGAAGTTCCTGATATTTACAAAGAAGCCCCTGGCCGAGATTAGACCTATATAATTAAGTTTTTGGTGTTTTATTTACTTACGCTTTCATAATTAAGAGCAGAGGATTTTTAGAGCTTTTGGGGCTGATCTGAACCTTTTACTTCATCTGTATTTGGAGAAGATTTCGAACCCCTTTTATTCTTTATCTTCTATGCAATTTATTCATCATATGATTATGTTTTCATTATCTATGTCTGAGTAGATTCCTTGTTAGGTTTAGGGTTTCTCACATAGGATTTCATGACTTGCTAGACTTGTTTATTTCAGTTAAAGATTCATAACTATATCTGTTCTTCAATCTAATTGTGCTTAAAGCTAGTTCTAACCTGATCAATTAGAATCTAGATCTTAGGTTGCTAAATACGTCACAGAAGTGGGGTTTAGGAATCTGAACTAATTAGGTTGAGCAATTAAACTTCTCGCAAACGAAAGTTTGGTTTAGGATAATTGTGAACATATCAAACTTGGTATTAATGCTAGTTTAATCTGTTAGTTCTCGCAAACGAAAGTTTGGTTTGCTGCACTTAGACTTAGAGAATTATCGCAAAGGAATTTGGTTAATTCTATATTTGTGTTTTGAGTTCTAGAACTGTGCTTAATTAGATCCTTGCTGAATGAACTGTCTGCTTGTCTGATTTCCTGAGAACGCCCTAGACTAAGCGCTCTTAATAACTTGTTTTTACAACCAATAATCTCTGCTTTCTGTTTACTTTCTCGCACTGCTTTGTAGGAAGTTTCGGTTGATCCTGATTCAATTCTCATATTGATATCAACCTAAACATGCATTAGATCTAGGTGTTCTTATTTAGAAACATATGATCTCACCTTTTACCTGTTTGTTTGCAGCGGAATTGATGAACAGGTCAATGATCAGGGAGATACACCGAGAGATGGATCCTCCAGAGGCTCACACACGCAATCACAGGAAACTGGTTGCTAGACCACAAGGAGCAGAGGCGCAGAGAGGAGAGAGTGGCCGCGTGGGGTGTTAGGGTTAGGGGAGAAGAGACAAGGCTTTTAGTCATTTAAAAGCCTTCTCTTTCCCTTTTGGGCTTTTGGGCCCAATCTGATTAAATCCCATTTAATCAGACCCATTAGTCTATCTCTCTTAGTACGACAAATGCCTAGCACTTTTGTCGTACTTCTGCTAAGCCGTTCCAACATTATTTCCTGCTAGCTTAAGCGTGTGACCCATATGGGATCATACAATAAAGGCAATAAGTCCAAGACTTATAGATCATGAGCGGACTCTAGCAAGCCATCATGACCCCCAGCATTGTATGACTTATGTCTGATCACTGACATACTCTTACGTTATAGAGACAGTACAGAGATTGCTGGACACAATTCCAACAATCTCCCACTTGAACTAGAATCTCTGTATTCATAATCCCTTTCGTCTCAATATCTCGATTAGTCATAAGGCAAGATTAGTGTCATCCTTATAAAGCCTAATCTTGTTCATCGGACTCTGATTTGATACTGACAATACAAACGACTCGGGAAAGTCCGTTTGAGCATGGCCATGCGTTTTCCAGTATTCAAATCTCCGATTGGCCTAGAGATATTCACTCCATTTATATTGGAGGGACAAATCCCATCTTGTTCCATCAATGTGAACTACTCATCTCATGATGTACCCAAACAAGGTCCTTATAGCTATCGCAGAACGATAGCGTTAGACAATGATCAAAGTGCATCAGTCCATATGCAGTCACATGCATGCGAACTCAGGTCTAAGGACTATACTCTATAGTCGTAGTAAGAATCTCTTATGACACAGATATAAATATCCTGAAGAGTTCTTATTAGCGGGTCTTGTCCGGTCGTATGTTCCCAACATACACCTATGTACTGACTTTGATGCCGAGCATCTATGACACACTGAGACCTTGTCATAAGTCACGTACCAATCCAATCTTTCACGGTTGTTGGTGTTCCAATTTCAACAACCTTCGACTAGGGACAGGATGATATAAAACATCTATCAAATATAGGGTCTCATGATCAAGCTAAATGACTTCGATGACTCAAGATCAAGTCATTTACTTCGATGACCTATAAAATGGTTCATATCATTTTGGAACGATTATTTCATCACAGTTAAAATAATCTTGAAATAATAATTTCATTATCAAACATCTCAAATGTTTTACAAGAACATATCAATAACTAAACAAAGCCCTTTACTAACTCCCACTGAAATTAAGACTACATCTTAACTTCACTTATCCTACAGCTACAGTCCGTGACTCGTGCTTAGGGCTAAGGAGTGGCTTCGTTAATAGATTAGCAACGTTCTCATTTGTTGAAACTTGCTGATCTACTTAACATCTCTGTCATTTATCTTAAGGTGTTTGGACCTCTGATGTGCAGCCAGTCTCATCTATGCTGGGAATCACATCAAGTTCATTGACGAACTCTTCTTTCCAAACAACCTCTTTCGCCGCTTTCAAAGCTGCGAAATGTTCAGTTTAAGTCATGGAGTCAGCAACAGTGCCTTGCACCGCCAGACAGACACAAGATATAACCGGACTGTGACCGGAAATCATCTTTGTCTGTTGGAAACTTGCCTTTCAGACTCTGCTGACTTGTAGCACATCACTTTCTCCGTAAATCAAGAACTTATCCTTAGTATTCCTCAAATACTTTAGGACATACTTTAGGAAACTTGATTCTTTGCTGGATTTGACTGGTCTTTACTTGTCTTGCTTAACATTAAAGCAACATCAAACAAGTACGTTTCATGGCATACATGATAGATCCAATTACCGAAGCATATGGAATCCTATCCATGCATTTAAGCTCAGCAGTTATCGTAGGATACTGTATCTTGCTTATCGTAATGCCATGTGACATTGGCATAAAACCCTTCTTGGATTGCTGAAAAACGTGTAGGACTTTGTCAATTTAAGAATCCTGACATTGTCCTACCAGCTCTTTTGGATCTCTATCTTTAAATCCAAAATCCAAGACTTTCGTGGCTATACCCATGTCATTCACAAAACCAACTCCCAAGCCAGTCCTTTACCGACTGCAGCATTGGGACGTTATATCCGAGAATCAGTATGTCATCGACATACATTATGAGAAATGCAATATCGCTCCCACTTATCTATTAGTAAACACACAGTTCCGCTTCGTTCCTGTTCAAGTCAAAACCTTGACTACTTCAACAGAACGAAGATTCCAACTCCGATATGTTTGCTTCCATCCATGAATGGATCGATGAAGCTAACTTACATAAAATGTAATTTTTTTTTCGGAGTCCGGGCTCACTTTCGCTTCTTTGAATTTCGCAGATTCATCGCTTTCAATGATCATCAGATCATGCGAACTTTCAATGATTATCAGGTTCAACTAATGACGAGAAATCACTCTCGGATTAGTAACTGATTCATATCTGCGAACTTCAGGCTTCACAGGTGTAGATTCTACAGAAATCTGTAAATCCTTCCGCTGCTCTCCCTCAATAGGTTAAGCAGCCTCCTGTATTTCTCGAATTTCTTCGAGTTGTACTTTTACTCCCACTGTTCTTCTTGGAAAGTAACTTCCCTTCTTAGAAAACAGAATGGTCGTAAAAATACTTTTTACTCCCACTGTTCTTCTTGGAAAGTAATTTCCTTCTTAGAAAACAGAATGGTCGTAAAAGTACCGAGCCTTGGTTTCCCTGAGAAAACTTCGAGTTATGCTTTTACTCCCACTGTTCTTCTTGGAAAATAACTTCCCTTCTTAGAAAACAGATTGGACGTAAAAGTAACAAGCCTTAGTTTCTCTAGGACAACCAGCGAAGTAGCACAAGTACAAATACTCAGTAAAGACAAATTTGGATCGATTCCAATCCACATTAACGTGGTGTCTTTCAACCGATATTTGTGGAACTATTTCAGCGTAAACTTAGATATTTTAGAGCGTTATTCTTAAATAATATCATGGAAGATTCGTGTGACTCATCTTTAATTATTTCTAATAAGATCTGATTCTTTCTCACAGAAACACCTTCAGGTTTTCAGGAGAAATGAGCTGTGAAACGATTTCACACTCATTAAGATGATCACACAATCAATGACTTAAGTATTCTCACTCGTGATTTAATCCAGAGTCTTAATACTTTTGTCATTCAGATCCTATACTTCATTCTGGAACTCTTTTGACCATGTCAAAGAATTCCGACTTGTGTCTCATCAAATGAACACAGTTACACTCACTGAAGTAATCAGTAGAGACAATGAAGTACAGGAGATTTTCTCTGGCATTACTGCTCATTGGGCCACATACATGAGTATGTTCCAGGTCCAATAAGCCTTTGGGCTTTTCTCTAGCTCGGCTAAGATAGGCCCTTTACCTTTTGGTCTAGTAAACAGAATTCAAGTCTCATAAGATATTTTATCAAATGAGCCCAAACGTCCATGACTATGGGATTTCTGAATCCGACTTACTCTATGTGACCAAGAATTTATGCCAAGAAAAATCAGGTTTAATTCATCAGATTTAAACCAATTCGGTATTTATGTTACATTTAGGCACTCTTTGGTTTAAGATATAAAACCCATTCCATGAATAGGGTGCTACAATTAATATTTCATTAAGATCAAAAGAACAAAACTTGTCTTTTATCAAAATGAAAAACATTCAAATTCTTACAAGAAAATGAAAGACAACTCTGCTTAAAGCAGGTACATTGTAGCAATTACTTAATACAAAACCAAGCCTCAAAGGGATCTATAAGTGAAAAACCCTACGACTGAGGCAGCATCCCAAGCTCCTTCCAGATATGTAGTTTCACTTGCCCTTCCTTCAACGTTCTACTGTTGCTTAAGCTCTGCATATTATCACAAATATCAGTGCCACAACCAGTATCCAATACCTTTAAGGTAGAACTTGAAGTAATAACATGAATACCTGAGGAAATAGTCTCATACATCGACTTTAACTCCTCATCATCTTCCATGAATTTAATGCAATTTCTCTTCCAATGCCCTGTCTCCTTACAGTAACAGCACTTACCAACGTAAGAGGTATCTGACTTGAGCTCAGAAGACACACGCTTGCCATGATTCAAAATCTGGACAACTTTGTCTTCACCCTTGTCAGTACTAGGTTTCATAAACCTACCCTTCACGTTTGGCTCAACCGTCTTGAGCATATTATGCAGTTCAGTCAGCGTCTTCGTTAAGCCTTTCTTGATATAGTTCTTCCTGAACTTATCATAGCTTGACGGCAGTGACTGCAGAATGATCTCAGTTGCCAATTCTTGGTTAACTGGATAATCCAGTTTCCTCAGGTTATCAATGTAACCCATCATTTTACTGACATGAGGACTCACTGGATTATCATTTGGTAGCTTGCAGCTAGTGAGAGACTTAACCAACTGGTATCTCTCCACTCGTATCTGCTCCTGAAATTTCAATTTCAGGCTGCTGATCATCTCTATTGGCGACTCCATGTTCTCATATTGCTCCCGCAAGTCAGAGTCCATGGTAGCCAATATCAGACCACGCACATCTACCGCATCATTATAATGCTTATTCCAAGCATCATATACTGCATGAGAAGCATTGGACCCGATCCTCACGGGGAGAGCTCTCTCAAGGACATAGTCCTTTCTCTCCTGTCTGAGGACTAGCCTCAGGTTCCGCGACCAAATCAGGAAATTTGATCCGTTCAGCTTATCCATCTCAAGGATAGACCGGATCGAGAAAGTGTTTTGATTGTTTGTGCTAGTCATAACTGAAAATATAAGATAAAAGGATTTTAGTTAATATGTTCAATATGATTAATCTCGTATTAAAATTTAATATAATTAATCACGCATTATATTCAATAACATAAGTTACCCTCAATAGAATATAATGATTCCAAGATCCACATATAACTAAGATTAAAGTGGGCCACTGGCCGTCACCCAACCTTAGCTTATATCGGTAAGCCCTATATCGGCTAATTATATCCGTGATATAACTCTTGGTTGTGAATCTGGGCCCGAGGCCCAATCCACTCTGATGTCTCAAGGCCCGGGACTCCCGATGGCCTAGTCAAGAAAAACAGACTATACAGTCATGTAATCATTAATGTCTGGGACTCCCAATGACATTTATGAATCACAAACCGTCTTACCCACGCAAAAGCAGACACCCTCACACTGTAAGGCCATGAATACAATTGAATAGGCTTCGACAGCTGACATAGCCTGGACAAGACATCCAACGCTTGATATTATTTGAGGTTCGTAGGTTTATTAAAATTCATTCCCAAAATAGAAGATTACTATTTCGGGAAACTTTCTATTTTTGGAAACCTACTATTTTTGGAAACTTTCTAAAATTGGAAACTTTCTAAAAACGGAAACTTTCTAACTTTAGAAATTTCTTTAAAATCCAAAACCCGCAAATTCAGAAACTTCTATTTAAAGAAACTTTCTAATTTCAAAATTTCGGAAACTTTAATTTAAAATCGACTTTATAATTTTTATAAAATAAATTTTAAATTGATCTGAAGAAAGACTCAAATAATTGGCCCAATTGTTTTAACTTCTTGGCCCGAGGCCCAAGAATTGGTCCATGTCCAAGACATGACCCAATTGTCCAATTAATTGACATAACCGGTCTGGTTCATTAAAACTGGTCTAACCAAGTTTTAATTACTACGATGACCACAATTGTCAACCGGTTATTTACTAAACCGCAATCTCTCAATTTATTTGGTCCAACCAAATCAAATTAGAAATTCCTGGTTTAGGCACTAAATCCAATATTTCTTTCGACATTGGATTTCTTATCCCGGTTTAACCAGATTTAATAAAATTATTAAAATCTGTTTATTAAACCAGAACGATAGATTTTAATTAAGTTTTTGAACCGAACCACCTAACCGAAATCGAACCGGCCCAATTACACCCAAAACCCTAACCGGTCGAGTAAGAGCCGTCCAGCCGCAAGCCGCATGCTCGATCCGAGATCGAGACGCTCGGATTGCCGGACGGGCCGCTTGCGTGTGATCGGGACGGTCTGGTTCAGCCGGGACGATCGCCGAGACGCTACGGGACAGTCGGGTCGAGAGATCGGGACGTCCGAGAGCGTGACGCGATCCGGACGGTCAAAACCTCACGCGATCGGGACAGCATCCAGACGAGACGATCGGGACGACGAACGCGGGACGAGACGCGATCCATGCGATCGGCTATCGCACGATCCATGCGATCGGGACGCCTCACGGTCGACCGTCCGCCGTCCACCCGAGCTTCCATTCGGCCGATCACCAAAACCCGAGTCATATAGCTCGGTTTTGTGATCCAATCAATTTGTTTAGAGTTCAATTCTGATTCTTAACTGTTTTATCTTATCAGTAATTGATTCAAAAACAATTCTAAACAGATTAAACAACCTAAACATGAATCTAAAACAAGAAACCTAAGAACCAATGGCTCTGATACCACTGTAGGAAGTTTCGGTTGATCCTGATTCAATTCTCATATTGATATCAACCTAAACATGCATTAGATCTAGGTGTTCTTATTTAGAAACATATGATCTCACCTTTTACCTGTTTGTTTGCAGCGGAATTGATGAACAGGTCAATGATCAGGGAGATACACCGAGAGATGGATCCTCCAGAGGCTCACACACGCAATCACAGGAAACTGGTTGCTAGACCACAAGGAGCAGAGGCGCAGAGAGGAGAGAGTGGCCGCGTGGGGTGTTAGGGTTAGGGGAGAAGAGACAAGGCTTTTAGTCATTTAAAAGCCTTCTCTTTCCCTTTTGGGCTTTTGGGCCCAATCTGATTAAATCCCATTTAATCAGACCCATTAGTCTATCTCTCTTAGTACGACAAATGCCTAGCACTTTTGTCGTACTTCTGCTAAGCCGTTCCAACATTATTTCCTGCTAGCTTAAGCGTGTGACCCATATGGGATCATACAATAAAGGCAATAAGTCCAAGACTTATAGATCATGAGCGGACTCTAGCAAGCCATCATGACCCCCAGCATTGTATGACTTATGTCTGATCACTGACATACTCTTACGTTATAGAGACAGTACAGAGATTGCTGGACACAATTCCAACATGCTTTTCATTTAATCACATTGCTTTCTTCCTAGTCTAATTTCCTGTTCTTGAGCTATTGAATACGGAGTCCCTGTGGATTCGATACCTATATACTACGACTACTGAACTGTGCACTTGCAGTTAGATATAGGGTTAAAACCTGACACCTATCAAGTTTTTGGCGCCGTTGCCGGGGACTCTTTGAGTCTTCGATAGCTTAGAACCTAGGGTTTTACTAGGATTTTTCGTTTTCTTTTCGTTTTTGTTTTTGTTTTTTTTAGCTACTGATTTTTGTCTGTTTTTCTCTCTGTCGCAGGTACCAATTTCGCACAGCGTCGATCTTTGCACCCTTGCATCGATCGTCACTAGGCGATTCAGAGATTGAAGCGATCGTTGCACTGATAGCATCGATCGTTGCTGGACGATTACAAACAGTTTATGCAGACGCAGAAAACTAGAAGTAATCCGAACTTGGACTTAGTTAATCTCGATCTTGAAGAACTTGGACGTCTAGAGAGAGCTAACAGAAGAGAAAGAAGAGAAAGGATGGTGCGTGAGCGTTTGATTCTGGTACGTGATGCTGAAGGTACCCTGAGGGACAGAGATAACAACCCATACAATGCTGCTTGGCAAATGGTTGATGCTGAAGGGAATGTCATCCCCGATCCTCCTGAGCAACAGCAACAGGAGCAGAACCAGGGTCATGGACAGGCCCAAGGTAGAGAGATGGTTGTACGTGAGAGGACTTTAGCTGACTACAACAGACCGGATGAGTATCATGCAAACCGGTCAGCTTTAGTGCTTCCTGCTTTTGAAAGAAATGATTTTGAGATCAAAACCATCTACTACTCGCTGATGAGACAGAATGCATTTCATGGTTACCCAACGGAGCAGCCTATGGATCACATTGATTCGTTTGAGGACGTAGTCACTGGCATGAAGTATGATGGAGTCTGCCCGGACTATCTGTTCCTTAAGCTCTTTCCGCACAGTCTTGCTGGAGACGCTAGTGCATGGCTAAAGCAGCTGGCACCTGCTCAGTATACTACTTGGGCAGCCCTGAAGAGTGAGTTCCTGCGTCACTTCTATGATGATGCGCGTTCAGACCAGTCTAGACAGGACATACTCACCTTTTCCCAAGGAGCTGTGGAGCCTTTAAAGACTGCCTGGATGAGATTTAAGTAGTATCAGCGTGACTGCCCACACCATGGATTCACAGAGGTTCAGTTGATTGGCATCTTTTTCAGAGGCATAAATCTTCCATATCAGTCTGCACTGGATAATTCCAGTAATGCTAACTTCAACACCAGGACCCCTACACAAGCTAAGCAGTTGATTGAGAATTTGATAGGCAGCAACAGCTGCAAGACTATGGATGAGAGGAGGAAGAAATCTGGTGGAAGTGTAGAGAAATCTGATATAGCTGATATTAGATCTAGGCTGGACACAGTTTGCAATCTCCTAGCAGGTAAGAAAGCTGTCCACTTTGCCCAAGATTTAGAAGTAATTCAAACTGAGGAGGACACTCAGGAGGAAGATGTGAATTTCATAGGAGGTTCTGGATTCCAAGGTAATAGATTTGGCAATCAACAGGGAAACAGATTCTTCAATGGAGGACAGAAAAGTGGTTTTCAGAAGACCTTTGGACAAGGTACTCAGAGAACCTATGGATCTTCATCCTATCAGACTCCTCCTGCACCTACAGCTCATGAGAGTAGAATGGAAGCTATGATGGAACAACTAATGGAGAGTCAGACCAAGATTTCGGTGGACTGCAACAAGAAGTTAGATGCTGTCTATGAAGACCTCAATGGGAAGTTTGAGTCCCTGAACACTCATATGAAGCAGTTGGATACTCAGGTGAACCAGATTTCCAGCTCAATAAAGGGAAAAGGACTAGCAGACACTCATATTAAGGCCTGGTCTGTGTACGTTAATGATGGATCTCATCTAGGTGAAAAATTTGAGCTAAGTACAGCTGAATTGGTGAAGGGAGAAGAAATCCCGGATTTTGGTGAAAAACTCTCGGGTGGAAATTGCAGCATTGCAACGTCGTGAACAGACAAATGCGTTGAGTGATGATGGTATTGATGCAGACTTAGAGCTTGATGGCTTATTCTCTGGAGTCTCTGAGATCTCTCAACAGGAGATTTATGCGCAGATTGTTAGACAACACTCCCCAGTGTCTGAAGTGATTAAGCGAGAAATTAAAGAGCTTAAGAAGCTAGAGGAGATTGGTGAAGAATTGGAAGAAATTCCAACTTCTGATGATCCACCTTATCATCCTTGTATGCAGAGGTATTTGAACAAGATGCTTCCTCTAGATGAAGAGCTGAGAGACTGGGTGGTTATAGTTCCTCAGCATATTGGTGATGTTCTGTTAACCAAGATCCCGAAGAAGCTGCCTGATCCTGGAGTATTTGTGCTTGATTGTTCAATCTTTGAGGATAGTTTCAGGCGTTCTCTGTGTGATTTAGGAGCTGCTGGAAGTTTGATGCCATACTCTGTGGCAGAGAAGCTGGGCATGCTAGATTTTACTCCTACTAGGACCTCTCTTGTCCTAGCTGATCAGTCCATACGAGTTCCTTAAGGACTCCTGATGGACATCCCAGTGAGAGTTGAAAACTATTTAGTTCCAACAGACTTCCTAGTACTGAGATATGACTGTGATCCGGATGAAGCATTGCTGCTTGGAAGACCATTTTTGGCTACAGCAGGAGCGGTGATAGATGTTAGGAATAGCCTGATAGACCTCCATCTGGGAGATGAGCCGCTGCGTTATGAGATGGATAAGCTGCGTAGACCACTGATAGATGGGCAGACATTCACCATAAGGAATGCAGATGATGAGCAGCCTGATGAAAATGTGATTATAGATCCTGGAGCACATTTTACTCCATCTTTTCTTGGACATGAGCATTTTGCAACAGCCTACTCGCCACCTTGGATGAGGAGACTTGGACAGAGACAGAAAAAGTCTCTGTTGGGATCTCCTGGTGCCTGAAAAATCTTGTCCGTCCGGTCAAGCTATTGACCTTAAACAAGCGCTGGGTGGGAGGCAACCCACCATTAGGTACTGGTGTTTTTCTACTTAATTTTTGGTGTTTTTGTTAGGATTTTACGTTTGTTTTTGTTTCTGGTGAGTTTATGATTGCAGGTCTCGGACGAAATCGCAGTGCGTCGATCGACGCACTTCTGTGTCGATCGTCACCACACGATCGGAATCGCATTGCAGCGATCGTTGCGGTCCTGAGCAACGATCGACCGTACACGAAAATCGCCAAGTAACGGTCGATGCACTTAGTGCAACGATCGATGCATGAGCGACAGAGGTAAACCCGACAGAACTCAACAGAACCTTATCAATTTTTATTTTCTTTTTACCGATCCTTCGCTTGACACTACTGGAGACAGTGTGTCTTAAGTGTGGGGAGGTGCTACTGACGTTTATCTTTCTGTTTTCTTAAGAATCAGTCCATTTTTAAAAAATTTTTGTTTTATTGAGTCAAAATTGTTTAAGTAAGAAACTATGATTTTCTGAGAAGATTTACAAGACTTGCGGGAACTTAAGTAACCATTGGGATGAAGTTGCAGGATCTATCACTGACTATTAGAAAACCCAGACACAGATCAACCTACTGGGAACACCCACATCACTTCAGGTATCAGAGGATCCTTTTACTGACTTCAATTTAATACTGACTTAGATTTCTCACCTAAGGGCTTGGTATACTTTGTGTCGGATTCCCTGTTAGTTCTGACACAGCCTGTCAACCTATCCTATTTAGTTCCCTTCTCCCCTTCTATAAAGTAAAAAAAAAAAATAAACTGAGGATGAGTTAGTAACTCCGAAATGGTCATGAGAATAGTAGCAAACACTATTATCCCTTATGCATCCATGGAATGTGTCCAAAGTACACCCCATAACGGGAAAAACACTGATTAAAAAAAAAAAATGATACCCAATGTGGGGAAAATCAGTTGTTAAGGAAGGGAAAGAGAAGAAAGGGACTAGAGAAAGATAGTATGGTGGTCTAGAGCTGATAAGGTAAGAATCCATGTGCCCTTTGATCGATACTCCTTAGGTGAGACCGCACTTAAATACTTGCAGAAGTCAGTAGGGAGAATTTGAATGCTTGAATGTGATTGTGGAGTTTACTTAGGACAGTTGCTAAGTGTGGGGGAAGTACATGTTGGTCTTGATATCCTGTGATTGATTCTTTCAGTGGTTTACTAAGGAGAATCTGAGTATTGTAGCTTCTAGGATGAAATGAGTTTCTGAAGAGTTTTCAAACCTTTTCACCAAACTTTAGTTCTCTGTTTTGCTTGAGGGCAAGCAAAGGCTAAGTGTGGGGGAGTTGATATATCATGGGTTTTACTAGTTTTAGACCATGATATAAGTATGTTTTAGTGTCTTTTTGTGTTCTTTTAGAGTCTTTTACAAGTATAATCAGGTTTGGAGCATATTTGGTGATTATGGCACTTTTTGGAGATATTTGGAGTGTTTGGCCGAGAGATAGAGTTCACTGTCCGAAACAGAGGAATGCGTCGATCGATGCACTCTAGCATCGATCGTTGCACCAGCGAGATGGGCCGAAACTCGGCGGTTTATGAAGAGTCAAGATATTGCACTCTGATCCAGAAGTTCCTGATATTTACAAAGAAGCCCCTGGCCGAGATTAGACCTACATAATTAAGTTTTTGGTGTTTTATTTACTTACGCTTTCATAATTAAGAGCAGAGGATTTTTAGAGCTTTTGGGGCTGATCTGAACCTTTTACTTCATCTGTATTTGGAGAAGATTTCGAACCCCTTTTATTCTTTATCTTCTATGAAATTTATTCATCATATGATTATGTTTTCATTATCTATGTCTGAGTAGATTCCTTGTTAGGTTTAGGGTTTCTCACATAGGATTTCATGACTTGCTAGACTTGTTTATTTCAGTTAAGGATTCATAACTATATCTGTTCTTCAATCTAATTGTGCTTAAAGCTAGTTCTAACCTGATCAATTAGAATCTAGATCTTAGGTTGCTAAATACGTCACGGAAGTGGGGTTTAGGAATCTGAACTAATTAGGTTGAGCAATTAAACTTCTCGCAAACGAAAGTTTGGTTTAGGATAATTGTGAACATATCAAACTTGGTATTAATGCTAGTTTAATCTGTTAGTTCTCGTAAACGAAAGTTTGGTTTGCTGCACTTAGACTTAGAGAATTATCGCAAAGGAATTTGGTTAATTCTATATCTGTGTTTTGAGTTCTAGAACTGTGCTTAATTAGATCCTTGCTGAATGAACTGTCTGCTTGTCTGATTTCTTGAGAACGCCCTAGACTTAGCGCTCTTAATAACTTGTTTTCACAACCAATAATCTCTGCTTTCTGTTTACTTTCTCGCACTGCTTTTCATTTAATCACATTGCTTTCTTCCTAGTCTAATTTCCTGTTCTTGAGCTATTGAATACGGAGTCCCTGTGGATTCGATACCTATATACTACGACTACTGAACTGTGCACTTGCAGTTAGATATAGGGTTAAAACCTGACACCTATCAGTTTCCTTTGAGGAGGTTGTAGAATGGTAGGCATTTGTCCATAGACCGAGAGATGAAGCGGTTCAGAGCTGCTATCCGTCCTCTCAGTCTTTGCACTTCCCTTTTGTTTTTCGGGGAAGGCATTTCTAGGAAGGTTGTTATTTGTTTCGGGTTAGCTTCGATCCCTCGCTCCGTTACGAGGTACCCGAGGAACTCTCCCGAAGGTACTCTGAAAGAGCACTTGGCGGGGTTGAGCTTCATCCCATATTGGTTTAGGATCTTGAAGCATTCCCGGAGCTGTTCTATGTGGTCACTTTCTTTGGAGGATTTTACCAGCATGTCGTCAATGTAGACTTCCATTGACTTTCCGAGCTGATCGGCGAACATTTTATTCCCCAATCTCTTGTAGGTAGCTCCGGCGTTATTCAGCCCGAAAGGCATCACCTTGTAGCAGTAGGTTCCGCGATCGGTTATGAAGGCCGTTTTTTCTTGATCCTCTGGGTTCATGAGAATTTGGTTGTATCCAGAGAATGCGTCCATAAAGACAGTAGTTCGTGTCCGGCGGTGGCTTCCACCAATCGGTCTATATGCGGTAGTGGAAAGCTATCTTTTGGGCATGCTTTATTAAGATCTGTAAAGTCTATGTAGACTCTCCACTTTCCGTTTTTCTTTTTGACGACGACCGGGTTGGCTAACCAGTCGGGGTATTTCACCTACCTGATTGACCCGACCTTTAGTAGTCTGTCGACTTCGTCGTTAACGGCTTTGGCTCGGTCTGGACCGAGCTTGCGGCGTTTTTGTTTTACGGGTTTGAAAGTCGGATCGACGTTCAATTCGTGTGAGGTGACCTCGATATCGATCCCTTTCATGTCCTTTGTGGACCATGCGAATGTGTCCACGTTCTCTTTGAGGAATTTAACGAGTTCTTCCCTGGTGGCGTTCAGTAGCTCTGATCCTATGTTCACACACCTTTCCGGGTCTTTGTCGTCAATACAGACTGAGACGACCAAATCTTTTCGCGGGCTTCGGACTGTTGGATCGTTGTTACGTTTCGCGGTTCGGGAATCGAGCTCTTCTTCTTTCTGTAATTGCTATACGTTTAAGGTCTCTAACTGTTTGAAGAAAGTTAGGTAGCACGACCTTGCGGCCTTTTGGTTCCCGTAAATCGTCTTGATCTCTGAAGGGGTCGGGAACTTCACACACTGGTGATAAGTGGAAGGCACTGCCTTCATGGTATAGATCCATGGTCTACCCAATATCGCGTTGTACGGGGCTGGTCTGTTTACTACCACAAACTCCAGGATTCCCTGTTGCCCCCCGGCGATGGACGGGAGTTTTATAGTTCCCATCGAGTAGGTGGTTTCGCCGTCGAACCCGGTTAATGGGGTTTTTCCTCCGGTCAACATTGAATCTTTGAAGCCCATCTTTCTGAAGGCGTCGTAGAACAAGAGGTCTACTGAGCTCCCGGTATCAATCATGACTCTTGAGAGTTCGAACCCGGCTACGTCGAGTTGGATAACTAAAGCGTCATCATACGGTTTGTCGAGTTTGAAGGTTTCGCTCTCAGAGAATGTTATGTGAGTGTCCGGTCCTTCGATTGGGACCATTTCCCTGAGTTCATTCGCAACTCGTCTCTGGTGAGCTTTGATCGAGTTTACCGAATTCCGACAAAACCTTAAACCTCCCGATATAAAGTTGATCGTTTTGGGAAGGTTCGAACTACACAGTCCGAGCTTAGGCAAGCACTGGCTGGCCGGCTTCTTAGGAGCTGGGGGTGGCGTGATGACCGATCTTATTGACCCCCCGCAGCGAGCTAAGCTAAAGATTGCATCTATGCGTTTTCGAGAGGGGACTGGGGAATCTGATCCTTCCTTTTCTGGAGTCCTCTCGCGCTTAGATTGCGAATTCTTTTTGTTTTTCGACTTGCTCTTTCCTTTATCTTTCTTTTCGGGCTCCTTCTCCTCCGGTTCCGGAGCCTCGCTGCTGTCGTTTTTAGCTGCCAGCAGGCGGTCTTTGGACCGGCACTCTTCGGAGGAGTGCCCTTTCTTGTCGTGGTATTTACAATATTTGTTTGCATCGTAAGGCTTGCGCCATTGAGGCTTGCCATCTACTGTTAGGCAGTGTTGTCCCTTGCCAGAGGATTCCTTTTTGTTGGTTTTCTTCTGGCTTGATTCTTCCTTCGCCGCAGCTACGGTTTCTTCGTACTTCGCGTAGTAAGTAGCTTTGTGCAGCGCGTCGTCCAAGGACGTGCATGGTCGGACCGCGAGCTCTTTTCTGAACTCCGATGTGTATATGAGTTCGTTTTCTAGAGCCGCGATTGCTATAATTTCGTTTGGGTCGGCTATACGTGATTTGACTTCTCTGAACCTTGCGATGTAGGCTCTGAGAGTTTCGTCTGACCCTTGCTTCAGAGCCCAGAGGTCGGCTTCCGAGGTTTTCTCTTCGATGAAGATCGAGTATTTCTTTAGAAAGATGATAGGTTCTAAGTTTTACCCTATTCTAAACTGCAAGTGCACAATATCGTCAAAGTAGTATATAGGGTTATCGAATCCACAGGGACACTAGGTCTCAATAGATCAGAACAGTAGAGATTAATACTAGAAATAAGCAGATGGTGAAGTAAATAAATTGCGAAGCAAGAAAGTAAACAGTAGCAAGTTGGTTGTGAAAGCAATAAACTAAAAGCGTCAAGCCTAGGGTATTCTCAGGAAATCAGACAAGCAGGCAAGTCAATCAGTCAGGATCAAATTAAACTCAGTTCTAGAACTCAAATCACGGAAATAGAATTAACCAAATCTCTTTGCGAAAACTCTCTAAGTCTAAGTGCAATAATCCAAATCTCTTTGCAATTACTAACAGATTAAACTAGCATTAAGTTCAAGTTCGATATGTTCACAATTAAACTAAACCAAATCTCTTTGCGAATAATTTAATTGCTCAACCTAAATAGTTCAGATTCTAAAACACACTCTCGTGTCGAATTTAGCAACCTAAGATCTAGATTCTAATTGATCAGGTTAGAACTAGCATTAAGCACAATTCAGTTTGAAGAACATTCTAATCATATGAATCCTTAACTGAATTAAACAAGTCTAGCAAGTCATCAAATCCTAATGAGAAACCCTAAACTTAACTATGGATCTACTCAGACATGATTAATGAAAACATAATCATAGAAATAATAGATTGCATATAAGAGAATAAAATATCAAAGGGGTTCGAAATCTTCTCCAAAATAAGTGAATACAGGAAATAGATCAGCCCCAAAAGCTCTAAAAATCTCTTCGCTCTAAGTATGAAAGCGTAAGTAAATTAAACACCAAAATCCTCTATATATAAGCCTAATCTCGGCTGGGGCTTCTGTGTAAATACTGGAACTATTCTGGGCTTCTCCGCAAATCTTCATAACTTGATAAACCGACGCGTACGGCCCATCTCGTGAGTGAGTTAAGCTCTCGGCCAAAACGTCCCAAAAGTCCCAAAATGCTCCAAATATCTCCAATTAGCTCCAAACCTGATTAAACCTGTAAAAGACTCTAAACGAACACAAAAGACACTAAAAACACATCTATATCATGGTATAAAATGGGTAAAAACCATGATATATCAAAAGATCGATACGAGCTGTGTGAAGTTATCGATCGAGTTACCTTCTAGACTGGCGAACCACTCCAGTGCGGTACCGGTGAGGTTTTCGGCGAAAAGTCTGCAGTACCCTGCTTCCTTTTCTTCATCGGTGAGGTGAGCTCGGGAGAC
The DNA here is from genome assembly GCA_030180135.1 of Orychophragmus violaceus. NCBI lineage: Eukaryota > Viridiplantae > Streptophyta > Magnoliopsida > Brassicales > Brassicaceae > Orychophragmus > Orychophragmus violaceus. Next base: position 97,653,375 of record CM058237.1, on the reverse strand, counting down.
CGCGAGCCTGAAAGCTCTAATGTGGGCTTTCGGGTCCGTAGTTCCCGCATATTCCGGGATTTTGATTTTCCCGGTGTTCTGGATCCTCGCGCCAGCGATTCTGTCCGTGAATGGGGTTCGGCGAGTATCCTCGATAACTTGATCGATGTCTGGAGCCGCGCTTGTTGCCGAGTGGACCGCAGCTGGCAGACGCTGGATCTTGGCATATATGCTTTCGTCATCTATCTCTGTTCGTTGGTCGAACATGGGGAGTTGCGTGCTCCGTGGACGCGTGTTGCTCGGTCCCCTGGTTCCAGTTTGTTGAGCTATCTCGCTCGGAGGCGGCCGAGCGGTATTAGTTCCTGGTCCCGTTACTGGGGGACGCGTGCTGGAGGCGAAAGCTGACGCTCCCAATACCCGATGCCTGTTTGTTTCGTAGTTTATCGGCATAGGCGGGGGCATCGGGAGTCGCGCTCCTTCGGGGGCTGTAATGCCCGTCGAGGTTGAGGCTACGGCGTTAGAGCTGGGAGGTGTAACTCCCGAGGTCGGACTAAACACCGGGTAACCGCTGTTTCCCACTACGGATGTTTGCCTTGGTGCTTCGGGAGTTACGTATTCCTCCTCGAAGTCCAGACGCATGCGAGGTAACGGGCTCCTTGCGGAGGCGTCCGCCGTGGTCCCCGTTGCGGGCCGTGGCCTGTTTCCGAGGTTCAGCAGACTCCTGTCGTGCATATCTAGGCGGGCTAACACAGCCCGTTGCGTGGTTTCCTGATCATGCGATCTGTCGATCAGAACTGCCAGCATTTTGCGGAGCTCCGCCATGCCATCGGTCATTGACCTAGTCAGGCATGGCGAGTCAGGTCGTGTTTGCGGATTGACCCGAGGAGTCTGAGCGTCCCCTTGGGAGCGGTCCTCGGATCGGATCCAGGTTCGAGAGTTTGTTCTCTCGATTCCTTGTGAAGTTGAGCCCGACGGCGCAACTCCTATAGGCTGGGAGACAGGGATGCGGTCTCCTGTTCCGGATCCCGTTTGAGTCAGGATCGACTCTGATCCGGTATTCCCAACTTGAACGTTTGCGTTCGTTTGATCGAGGTCTTGCGACCTTGGTGATTCGATTGGAGCTGTTGCGTTGGGATCAATTTCCACGCTAGCGAGCTGTTTATCAGGTTCGTGTGTAAAGAATATCTATGAATCTTCCCCACAGATGGCGCCAAAATGTGGATCCTAAAACCCACACTCAGATTTAGAGTGTTTGGATGAGCTGATTTATAAAGTAGGTGGGCTAGATTCTTGGTTAAACGCGATCAAGAAGCTTAACAATAATGGAAGAATGGATTTATATTGATTTGTTGGGAATGTCCTGAAATCTATTGTACATGCTCTAAGTGAAAGTCGTATAGTCGAGATAAGACAATCATATAACACTAGGTAGTCATAACGCTTTGCTAGAAGCCACTTATGATCAATGAGTTGAGAACTCATTGGTAGTGTTATATGATCCTACAGGGTCACACACCTAAGAAAACTTGGCGTTAAAGACGAGGTTGATCATTAATGTAATGATCCAGTGAATGCATATGTGATATGCATTCGATATCAATGTTCTGGGATAGCATCGATCGTTGCAGACAGTGCATCGATCGATGCACTCACGGATTAATCAGATTAATTCGGTTTAATCGTTGGTTAATTCCGTTGTGGTTTAAGCCGACATATATAAGATATATGGTCGACCTAAACTCAAAACTAACCTAATTCACAGCCACCAGAACACAGAAAGAAACCTCTCTGGAGATTAGATCTCTGTAAGGCACTAGCATCCCTGCGGTCCAGTTTGTGTGCGTGTGGATACCAGTAGAGGCGCAGCATTTGAGGCGCTTCGTGATCTCGATTATCTGCAAACACTTCCGCTGCATATTCATAAGGTAATCTCGAGATCTGATAGATTCAATTAAATGAACCTTAGATCCTAGGCTCGGAATTCAGACTAGGGTTGCTAATCCTGATTAGAACTGCTAGAAATTCCTTCAGTGGTATCAGAGCTTTAGGGTTCCATTGAATCTGTAGCATGATGATTAGATTAGTTGAATCTAGATCTTTGTATAATTGATACAAGCATGCTAAAACTCGTTTTGATCAAAGTAACCTAGTTTAGGGTTTTTGTTCGAAAACGTTTTAAGGTTTTTTCGCATAGTGTCGATCGTTGCCAATCGGGCATCGATCGACGCAGAGCGAAAACCCGAATAAATTTAGGGTTTTTCGCATGGTGTCGATCGTTGCCAATCCGGCAACGATCGATGCAGGGCGAAAACCCGAATAAACCTAGTTTTCGCCTAGTGTCGATCGATGCAATTATTGCATCGATCGACACAACCTCGCGAGATTGTTGGATCGGTTCAATTGGATTGGACCGGTTATCGAGCTTGGTTAATAATGGTCGAACACTGTGAATGGTTTGATGGCGATTGTTTTGATTAGGTTGGCATCGACCGATGCTAACGTAGCATCGATCGATGCTTACCGGTATTCAAAACCGGATCAATTGGATTGATCGGTTATCGCGGATTAATTAATTATAAGAATTAAAACATAGTAAAACTAAACGTTTTAAATGGTTCCGTTCCTCAACCAAATATCAAGTGATACTTGATGTCTTTCCAATCTTGTCAACTGTCAAGACTCATTTCATTGTACGATAGGCTTGCAGTGCAAGGTATCAACAATTACATGAGTAAGGCAGGAAGTAATCGTGTTAATGGGCTTGCAGTGCAAGGCATCAACAATTACATGACTGAAGAGATTGGTTTGCTTGACTGGGCTATCAAAATCGTTTTGGGCCCAGAGACATCAGGTGGATTGGACATAAGATGTCGATCCACAACCAAGAGTTATATTGGATATAACTAGCAAGGTTGTTGCTTACCTAAATAGCTAAAGTTGAGTGATAGCCAGTGGCTCACTTGAATTTAGTAAAATATGGGTCTTGGATCATTATATTCATCTGAGGAAGCATTGATTGAATATAATGCGAGTTTTCTTAAAAGTTAAGATTTCTCATTTCTTGAACATCATAACTAAACCTTTTTCTTTTCTATGTTCTCAGCTATGACTACTACTCATAATAATTCTTTCTCCCTGCGATCCGTCCTTGAGAAGGACAAGTTAAATGGATCGAATTTTCTCGAATGGTATCGGAACTTGAGAATTGTTCTCAAGCAGGAGAAGCGGGACTATGTCCTTGAAAATGTTCTCCCTGAAAAACCGAGATCCAATGCTGCACATGCAGAAAGGAGTGCTTGGGACAAGCATTCCAATGATGTGGTCGATGTGAATTGTCTCATGTTGGCTACCATGAACTCGGACTTGCAGAAGCAATACGAGAACGTGGAGTCGCCAGTGGAGATGATTACTAGCCTGAAAAGCATGTTTCAGGAGCAAGCACGAACTGAGAGATACCAGACGGTTAAATCTCTCATTGAATGCAAGCTACCAAAGGACAGTCCGGTCAGTCCTCATGTCATTAAGATGATGGGTTATATTGATAACCTGGGGAGACTGGATTGTCCCATTAGCCAAGAGTTGGCTACTGACATCATTCTGCAGTCACTGCCGTCAAGTTATGATCAGTTTGTTATGAACTATAACATGAACAACTTGACGAAGACGTTGACTGAACTGCATGGCATGCTCAAGACAGCTGAGCCTAATATCAAGAAGGGCACTCCTAATGTACTTATGGTACAAGGGGGTAGGAAGTTTAAGAAAATTGGCAAAGGCAAGGGAAAGGGCAAGGCAGTCCCGGTTGAGAACCAGGACACGCCTGCGCCAGCCCCGAAGCCCAAGCCGGGCCTATCTGAGAATGATAAGTGCCATTAATGTAAAGAGCCTGGGCATTGGAAGAGAAATTGCAACAAATTCTTGGAAGAGAAGAAGAAGAAGAAGAAGAAGAAGACTTTCGAGACTTCATCTTCAGGTATTTATGTTATAGAAGTAAATGTTACTACTTCTGGTTCTACTTCTTGGGTATTGGATACCGGCTGTGGTGCTCATATTTGTACAAATATGCAGGGCCTAAGCAACAGTAGGACGTTGGAAAAGGGACAAGTGGACCTGCGTGTGGGGAATGGAGCAAGAGTTGCTGCATTAGCCGTAGGAACATTTAACTTGTCTTTACCTTCTGGTTTGGTTTTAGAACTTCATAATTGCTACTATGTACCTGCTATAAGCAGAAATATTATTTCTATTCCTGTTTTGGATTTGGAAGGATATCAGTTTTCAATTAAGAATAAATGTTGTTCTTTTGATTACAATGATATGTATTATGGTAGCAGCCCATTAGAGAATGGGCTTTATGTTCTAAACCAAAGCACAGAAATCTATAACATTAACACCAAGAGATTCAAATCAAATGACACGAATCAGACTTTTCTATGGCATTGTCGTTTGGGCCACATAAACGAGAAACGGATTCAAAAGCTCCATAGTGATGGGCTTTTGGGCTCATTTGATTATGAATCATGTGAGAAATGTGAATATTGTTTACTAGGCAAAATGACTAAGGCCCCTTTCAACAAATCAAACGAAAGGGCCAGTGACCTGTTGGGCCTTATACATACAGATGTATGCGGCCCAATGAGCACAAGTGCCAGAGGAAATTTTCGATACTTCATTACCTTCACTGATGATTTCAGCAGGTATGGCTATGTCTATTTAATGAGACACAAGTCGGAATCCTTTGAAAAGTTCAAAGAGTTCCAAAATGAAGTACAGAATCAACTTGGCAAAAGTATTAAGGCTCTTCGATCAGATCGTGGAGGAGAATACTTAAGCCAAGAATTCAGTGATCATTTGAGAGATTGTGGAATTGTTTCACAACTCACTCCTCCTGGAACACCACAATGGAATGGCGTGTCTGAGAGGAGGAATCGGACTTTATTAGATATGGTTCGATCAATGATGAGTCTCTCAACTCTTCCATTATCCTTTTGGGGATACGCTCTAGAAACGTCTGCGTTTACACTAAATAGGGTTCCGTCAAAATCAGTTGCAAAGACACCACATGAGATGTGGACTGGAAATGTTCCGAATGTGTCTTTCCTGAAGATTTGGGGTTGTGAAGCTTATGTTAAGAGATTAATTACAGATAAGCTCGAGCCCAAATCTGATAAATGCTACTTCGTTGGTTATCCTAAGGAAACCAAGGCATACTACTTTTACAACCAATCCGAGAACAAAGTGTTTGTTGCTCGGAACTGCGTCTTTCTTGAGAGAGAATTTCTTTCCAAGAGAAACAGTGGGAGTAAAGTACAACTCGAAGAAGTTCGAGAACCGCAGGAAAGTGCTCAACCCGTAGAGGAAGAGCAACAGTTGGATCTACAAAGAGTTGTAGAGACGGCGCCTGTGGAGCCTGAAATTCGCCGATCCGAAAGGATCCGTCACGAACCCGAGAGATATGGATTTCTCGTAACCAATTGTCATGATTTGTTGATCATTGACAGTGACGAGCCAGCGAATTTTGAAGAAGCAATGATGAGCCCTGACTCCGAAAAGTGGCTGAAAGCCGCTGAATCCGAAATGGGATCCATGTCACAGAACCAAGTATGGACTTTGGTTGATTTACCCGATGGTGCAAGACCCATTGAGTGTAAATGGATTTTCAAGAAGAAAATTGATGTGGATGGAAATATTCAGATATATAAAGCAAGGCTAGTGGCAAAAGGTTTCAAACAAATTCATGGTATTGACTATGAAGAGACCTATTCACCTGTTGCCATGCTTAAATCCATTCGGATTCTCCTAGCAACAGCTGCTCATTATGATTATGAGATCTGGCAGATGGACGTGAAAACAGCTTTCCTTAATGGAATTCTGGAAGAGGATGTGTACATGACACAACCCGAAGGTTTCATCGATCCAAATGCAGCTAGGAAAGTATGCAAACTTCATCGATCCATTTATGGATTGAAGCAAGCATCTCGGAGTTGGAATCTTCGTTTTGATGAAGCAGTCAAAAAGTTTGATTTCATCAGAAGCGAAGAAGAACCATGTGTTTACAAGAAGACTAGTGGGAGCGCAGTTGCATTTCTCGTGTTGTATGTAGATGACATACTTCTTCTCGGAAATGACGTTCCGTTGTTACAGTCTGTTAAGACTTGGCTCGGAAGTTGTTTTTCAATGAAAGACATGGGAGAAGCCGCGTATATTCTTGGAATAAGAATCTATAGAGATAGATCAAACAAGTTGATTGGACTGTGTCAAGACACTTATATCGATAAGGTCTTACACAGGTTCAGAATGCAAGATTCCAAGAAGGGCTTCATACCAATGTCTTATGGCATAAGTCTCAGCAAGAAGCAGTGTCCTGAGACACCTGTTGAGCGAGATCGCATGAGTCGGATTCCCTATGCCTCGGCGTTGGGATCCATCTTGTATGCCATGCTCTGTACTCGCCCATATGTTGCTTGTGCTTTAAGCATGACGAGTAGATACCAATCGGATCCAGGTGAAAGTCACTGGACAGCAGTCAAGAATATTCTGAAGTATTTGAGAAATACTAAAGATAAATTCTTGGTGTATGGAGGAAGTGATGAGCTGGTAGTAAGTGGTTACACAGACGCAAGTTTTCAGACAGACCAAGATGATTTCCGATCGCAATCTGGTTACATCTTCTGCCTGAATGGCGGTGCAGTAAGCTGGAAGAGTTCCAAGCAGGACACTGTAGCAGATTCCACAACTGAAGCTGAGTACCTCGCTGCTTCTGAAGCGGCAAAGGAGGCTGTTTGGATCAAGAAGTTCATCACTGAACTTGGTGTGATTCCTAGTATTTCTGAGCCAGTGGCTCTGTATTGTGACAACAATGGAGCCATTGCGCAAGCAAAGGAACCTAGATCACACCAGAAATCCAAACACATAGAAAGGCGATATCACCTCATCCGTGATATTGTGAATAGAGGAGATGTGAAGATCAGCAGAGTCCCTACGGATGAGAATGTAGCTGATCCGCTGACCAAGCCCCTCCCAAGGCCTAAGCATGAGTTTCATACAACTGCTGTAGGCATTAGATTTCTTAAGATATGATCTTGATTTCAGTGGGAGTTGTATTTGTTTTAGTTATGACATGATGTTCACAAAGACATAATAGTTATGTTGTTTTAATGAAATTGTTTCAGCATTATTTAATTGTGTTAATTAAATATATATTGTCCCAAAGTAATTTATGACATTTTATAGGTCATCAAGTATGTGACTTGATCATGAAACCCTATAAGAAACAAATTACATAAATTATAAATGGTCCCTAGTCGAGGTTGTTAAAATGGGACACTAACAACCACGTGAGACTAGTATGTGAGGTGACTGATGACTATGTTTCATGGAGTCATTTAATAAGTGTATTAAAGTCAATCACATAGATATGTGTTAGAGAACACATGATCGGACTTGACCCGTTAATGAGAACTCTACAAGATGTTATATGAGTGTCATAAGAGTTTCTCATTACGACTAAAGAGAGTAGTCCTTAGACCTGAGTTCATCATGTCCTCTCTTATATGGATTGGTTTGTCTTGACTTTGTCAAACGTCAGCCGTAACTGGTGATCATAAAGACACTGATTAGGCGTACCATGAAATATAAAAGGAGACATGGATGGAACAAGATGGGATTTGTACCCCCTATATAACAAGAGTTAAATATCTCTGGGCCTATCAAAGATTTGATACTGGAAATGCGTGGCCGCGCTCAAACGAGGTGATTGTCAGTCGTTTGTTTTTATCAGTACAAATCGGGATTCGATAAACGTAATCTGGTTGAATAAGGATGACACAGTGCTTGCCTTATGCCAGATTGAGATATAGCTACAAAGGGATTAAAGGAATAGATGATTCCAGTACAAGTGGGAGATTGTTGGGAATGTCCTGAAATCTATTGTACATGCTCTAAGTGAAAGTCGTATAGTCGAGATAAGACAATCACATAACCTTAGGTAGTCATAACGCTTTGCTAGAAGCCACTTATGATCAATGAGTTGAGAACTCATTGCTAGTGTTATATGATCCTACAGGGTCACACACCTAAGCAAACTGGGCGTTAAAGACGAGGTTGATCATTAATGTAATGATCCAGTGAATGCATATGTGATATGCATTCGATATCAATGTTCTGGGATAGCATCGATCGTTGCAGACAGTGCATCGATCGATGCACTCACGGATTAATCAGATTAATTCGGTTTAATCGTTGGTTAATTCCGTTGTGGTTTAAGCCGACATATATAAGATATATGGTCGACCTAAACTCAAAACTAACCTAATTCACAGCCACCAGAACACAGAAAGAAACCTCTCTGGAGATTAGATCTCTGTAAGGCACTAGCATCCCTGCGGTCCAGTTTGTGTGCGTGTGGATACCAGTAGAGGCGCAGCATTTGAGGCGTTTCGTGATCTTGATTATCTGCAAACACTTCCGCTGCATATTCATAAGGTAATCTCGAGATCTGATAGATTCAATTACATGAACCTTAGATCCTAGGCTCGGAATTCAGACTAGGGTTGCTAATCCTGATTAGAACTGCTAGAAATTCTTTCATGATTTAGACGTAAGAACAATAGGAACTCAAGCTACAGAGCGATTACAAGATCTTAATGCTAGGTTAGAACGTGAATAAATAATCGGATCCCCTTCTCCAGCCGCCGTCGTCTCCTTATATAGCCCTGGTCTTTGTAACTGCTTTCCCGGATCTGAGGAGTTGGTTCCAACGGCATGCGGGATACTCGGGATCGTGTGCTGACTCGTCTCCTCCTTCTCAGTCGGCTTGTTGCCAACGGTTCGGATCGTCACCTACCGAGCTGTACTTCGAAGTCGGAGCTTCTTTCGTCGAACTGGGCCTGAATGTGAACGTTTTTGGGCCTGTCCATTAAAACATATAAAGCTTTATTCAACCAATTTACTGGTGAGTGAATTTGGGCCCAAACACGGTGCAACTTGTTTCTAGAACCATAAACTTCAATAGATTCAAAGTTTAAAACAAACTCAAAGATATGTTAAATCGCAAATGAACCAAATCAAAACCATTCAATCCAAATGATAAAGCAAAACAAAGCGCAAAAATGGGTTTCAAAATTTTAACCTGTTTTGTTTGATTTTGAGAAGATTGATTTTATTTAGAAGGTAGACCTAGTGCCAGTTCAAAAAAAATTAAATTTTGGAGTCTTTAAGCAAATATTTTTAAATTTTTTTAATAAACGTTTTAAATTTGTTTTTTTAAAAAATTATAGCATTTTTAAGTATTTTATATGAGTAGTTTTCATATTTTAGCTATGGAAATATAAAAATTATATATTTAAAATTTGTGTTTGTTAAAACTGTTTTTGTCAAACTAAAAAATATTTTTGAATAATTATATTTTAAAATACCATAGACCTGGGTGGTCGTATTGGTGAATCTCTAAATGAACCGGTCTTGTGTAGAGCGGATTGTAATCAAAATCCCCCCTCCCCCAATCGAGTAGATCAATCCGCATGTTTAACCTGCTACAACATTTAAAAAATAATTAAAATCATATTAAAAAGTGCACAGAAAATAATTAATATATATTGCGTACAATAATTTTATTAATTAGTATTAGCAGGAACATTTTACATCTACAGTATGTGTATTTATTAACGTATTGTTAAATCGGTAAATTTCTCTTGACTTATATGTAAAAAACAAATATTTTGGACCGGCTAATCAAGAAAGTAATACAGAAAATAGCTGTTTTCTCAACGAAACCATAAGGTTGAAACCTTAACACAACAAATGATGTGATGACACCTGTGTGTTTAATTATAACTTTGAAAGTTCGTGAAAGTTAAGTAATAATTCTGTTCTGTCCTACATAATGAATGAATATTTTAATAATTTTATTAACACTCGACCAAGCTAATTATAATTATATTTACAAATTACAACTCGTGAAATCTAGAGCGTTAGTCCAAGACTAGTACAAGGAAAAGTACGCAGGACGACGAGGATCTTACTAAAACGAAAAGGCTTACTGGGCCAATAATTAATTAACTACAAATTTGGGCTAAACTAACAAATGAAGTATCGGATCTTATCAAGTACGCAGGAGGATCTTATTAAAACGAAAGGCTTATTGGCCCTACAATAAATTAACTACACATTTGGGCCGAACGAAAAAACGTGTCGGTATTATTATTTTCTGAATTTTGGGTCAAACCCAACTCTAAACCCAAAATTGGTTTGGTTTACACACTTACGCTGCGAGTGCATGCAGGTGAATATTTTATGTTCAGATAGCCCAATCTGGAAACGCAAGAGCTGACAAAATTGCAAATTCTTTCTCGCTCCGTCGACGCACTCGCTCCTTCCATCGTTTTCGAAACCGAATCGTCGAATACATTTCTCTAAACCTCTTAAACTTCGTTGTTCAGTAGCCGGTGGTCCCGCCGTTGGATCTTCAATAATCGAAGGTGGAGACACCAATGTCACGGTCGATTGTGTGATTGTCGGCGGCGGAATTAGTGGTCTCTGCATTGCGCATGCGCTCGCCACGAAGCATCCTGATGCTGCACCGAATTTGATTGTGACTGAAGCTAGGGATCGCGTTGGAGGCAACATTATTACTCGTGAAGAGAATGGTTATCTGTGGGAAGAACATCCCAATAGCTTTCAGCCTTCTGATCCAATGCTCACCATGGTGGTAAGTTTTTGATTCTCGTCCCAAATCGATTTTGCTTCACACAAAATAAGGCCATAGACTTGTGATAAGCATCATATCATGAGCCTCGTTTATCTTTTAATGGGCTATTGTTTTATGTTGTTGTTAAGCCCTTTTCTCTTTCCTATTTAGCTCTTGCTACAGTGTAAGAAAGGATTATCGAAAATCATATGAATCAAAATGGGTTAATCCCTAAATTTCTATCTTCTCATCTAACTCTTCTGATTTCTCATCTTAAATTTCTTCAATAATCATTCTTCATCCTTTTATTTTACATTTGATAGAATCGGGTTCTATCAAATGGTGCTTTCATTGAGAGCTTAATCATTGTGGTTAACAACTAAATCATGGAATCAGAGCTCAAATTTACTCCCAGGAGATTCAGTGATGAAGAAATCGATTTACTTAAGGAGATTTATGCCAGAGTTGATCGGATGCACTCATCACTTCAAAAAACCAAAGAAGACTTAAAGTTACTCAAAACCGAGCCTAAACCGCTTGAGAAGGTTGAGCTGTTAGAGCCTGTGCTAGACCTGCAGATTTCTGTTGAGTTGGTTAAAGGAGACTCACAGCAAATCGATGTGGTAGAAGAAAGACAGAATCTACCTCTGGGTAATTTCGTCGAGCAACTGGTGTGCCAAAAACAAGAAGTCTTTATGAAGGATTCTTTGACAGAAAATCCAAAAATGGAGCTTCATGGTGGTGATAATGTACTTCTACAGCAGACTCAAGATCACTCTGAACTTGCAGACAACCGGATTCAGAACGTGGTGAGTGAATTTACTCTTAACCGCCGGATTTATAAGTGTAACGTGGATAGGAAAAATCTAGGAGTTAGGAAGACATCTGTCAACAGAAGGTATCATAAGGCTCGTAAAAAGAAATCATGGGGAGGAAGATTAGTGGACCGAAATAAAGAGAGAGTGTACATCAAAGGAGCAAGATCGATGGTTGGTACAGGTTGGGAATCTGAAATTTTATCCGCCGATATGGGTAAATGGACGTTTCAAAAAGAATATCAAGGTGGAGAAATCATAAGGAGCCTAAATCGCAAGTTGAAGCTTCAAAGGGCGTGTATACATCAACCCTTGGTGATGATCATTCAACTGGCAAAAGAAACTGGAAAGGGAAAACAAGGACTGGAGACTAATAGTGAGTTTATGGGATGGAGCTCAGAGGAAGTAAGGCTTAAGCTCCATTTTCTGGTGAAAGATGTTTTCCACGGATTTATGAATACTTGGCCTAGATTAGTTTGCCTTGTTATGGCTGGGAGAACAAGCATAAAAGGATGTCAAACTCCTGAAAAGCATAAGCGGCTGGGTGCTAATAAGTGTTCTGAAGAAGAGGTCCACTCTACTTGTCCATCTAGGGTTGATCGTGTATGGGAACCCGGAGGTCTCGTTACTTTAAATATGAGTAACATGTTAGAGATATCTCACCACCGTGATGAGATGATGTTGGTAAAGCGGAAGGAAAGGGATCATGTGGATCATAACATATTCGTTTGGGCTGCTAAGGAGATAAAATATGATGCCAAGTATGATGAAAAAGATAGTTGGAGCTATCATATACCATTTGGTATGGTGACGTTGTTGGGAACTTTCGTGTTAGAGTCTCACGTCGATTTTGGATTGGCTTCGACTTCTACAGTTCTTGCTTCCATCGGGTCTCCGCATCTCCAGTATGTTAATGGTGAAATCGATGAGGGTGTAAATTTTCAGGTCATGTCAGCAAAGGATATAATAGATTCTGTTTTCACTCGAGGAGGCTGGTATAATTTTCTGTGCTCGGAGAAAAAGCTTCAGCAACCTGTGGATGTGGCACTCATCTTCATTGGCGGAGTGTTACTATCATCGGATGTTTCTTCAAATCAGAACTCGGATCCTTCCCTAATTAAGACACTGAAGAATCTGTATACATTGTCTAACTTCTCATTGGCATTCTGTTTTAATTCGGCACTAGAGTGGGAAAGGATGGAAAATTTGTTGCTTTCAGAGGGGAAAGAAGCTGATGCTCACAATGTCGGAGTCAACGGTATCGTGTTCTCAGACTCGTGTTTTGTTAAAGATGAAACAATTCAGAAACTGAAAATAGTGGAGTCTTTCAAAGATCATTTGGTTGCTAGAAAAGAAACGAGAAAAGGAGGGGAAATGGACTTGGTAGTGCTCTGCTCTGAAACGCCAATTCAATGTGACCAGTCTAGAGATTTTCTTCTCTACTGCTATTATCGTATACTCTGCACTTTTCACAGGGGAATGAGATGCAATAGACTGAAGAGATTCCACAAGACATTGGAGCTTCTTTACAGTGTTGTCACAGCTCCACTGCATCTTGTCAACGCCGTAACTCTTGAGACGTACAAAAAGTACGTCTTATGGACTCTCTTTCACTCTGACCAGTTTCCCAAGTGTGCTTCTGCAGCAGCTCAGAGGAAGCGCAAGACCTGGAATACACTGTACATTGAAGTGGGAATTGGTTACAATGATGAGAAGATCAGTGAACGGGAAGTAGTGAGGATGCGCTTTTGGAAGGCTATAAAATTTGAATGCTCTCTGCAAAGGCTGGAGACTAATCTGTTGGTCTTGTTTGAGAAAGAAAAATGTGGGCAGTTGCAGCTGAGTGTATTCCACGACAATGTTCTCCAAGTTAAGAGCAACACCTGTGGAGAACTGACGTGGCGTTGGCGGTCACTATTTGTGGATGGGCATCTCTCTATATGCAATGCAGACGTCACACAATTGAGTTCTCAAACAGCATATACCTCTTTTGTGACGAATGTCTTGCACTGCCCCATTTCTGGGATCTCTGAGACGCTTGGTGAATCGCAAGGCAGGGATTTATCATTGGCTATCAAAGACAACGAGGAATTGGATTCAACATGGGCTGATCATATGGGTAAGCCCCTTCTGGAATCCACTGTTATAGAGTTTGTGGAAGGCAGAACACAAGATGAAAAGCTCTTACAATTACACCTTGAAGACAAGGAATGTTTTTCAGAGGAGAGTAAGGGTATAGAAAGAGGATTGGCTTTAGTTTTCATCTCTGAGATGTTTCATTCTCTTAGGCCACCAGAGCAACAAGGTGAAATGGGTTTTGTTGGGAATGTCCTGAAATCTACCGTACTATCTCTAGAAAGTATGATAAGTGTCGAGATCAGACATAAGTCATAAATACTGGGTGATCATGATGGCTTGCTAGAGTCCGCTCATGATCTATAAGTTTAGGACTTATTACCAGTATTGTATGATCCCGAAGGGTCACACACCATAGCTAACGGGAAAGTTAAATGGAAATAATACGGTAAGATGCAATGGCATTTACTGTATTGGATCAGAGTTTTTGGGCCAGACAAAATACAGGCTTTTTGTCTGATTTGTGTTTTGGGCCCAAAAGATTAATGAGCCATTAGTCTAATGACTTGGGCCCATTAATGAGATATAAGAGAATCAGAAAACCCTAAGGAAGCCAACCTTCCCTGCGATTTTCTCCTCTGGGCCGCGAGCTCTCTCTCTCTCAAATCTCTCTCTCTGATCTTCCACATCTTTGGTCTAGCAGCCGTCCCGTGCTTGTAAGAGTGTGGATACTCGAGGAGGAATAGGTGTTACCATCTGTTCTAGCTGATCTCATCATTACCATCCATCATCCGCTGCAATCTGAAAGGTAGTGATCAGGTTTGCTTTATGATTCATTTGACGAGAACCTAGATCTGTTTAAGGATTTGTGTTAGGTTGTAATTGAGAATTAAACCATGGAAAACACGAATAATCCTTCAGTGGTATCAGAGCCCAGGCATTAGGTTTCTTGTGAAATTAGATCATATGGTTGTTTAATAGTTTTTTGAATCGATTTAAAGTTGAAAAAAAAAAATTGATTAAAACTATATGAACCCTAATCGGCTGATTGAAAAGGTTTTGTTATTGCCGAATGTTGTTATTAATCCATTCTATTATGATAAAACCCTAACCGCAAGCGAAGGCCGATGTTGATTCGTTGCTAGAATCATGCGATCGCATGTGTTAAAGCGAGTGTTAATAATTGAATGAGATCGATCGTGTATCGATTGGCCGAGCGTGATATTGGCCGAGACCGATCCAATGATCGTGAGGCAAGTGGGCTCGTGCGTAAGCTGAGTGAGCGTTGCGTGTAACCGGGCCGAGCGTGATCATGCTGTGCAATGATCGATCGCAAGCGATCGTGAGCAACCGCGAGTTGGATCATGGGCCTTGGATAATCATGGGCCCACATATTGCGTTAATGGGCCGAGTTGGATCTTGGATCCGATTGTTTGGCCCATTAAAATTTTACGTCCCGCGAATAGTCAATCGGTTAAACCGAGCTTCGCGGTTCGTTGCCCAAAACCACACCGATTAAACCGGTCCATTAAATTAGCGGTTAATTGTGTGTTTAAAACCTAAAACCGCAAGTTAAATCAAATTGGCTAAAACACTAGGTGTTTCTTCCCGGTTTTGGATTTAACTGAACCGATCCAATTTAATTGGTGGTTCAAGCGGTTAACCCAAATCGCGGTTTGCTGGAAATAATTTTATTTCTGGTTAAACCGGATTTAAATTCATAAAATTGAATTTTAACCTAAACCGAAGGCTGGTCTAAGTTTGATTTGGTTGGACCAAATAATTTAGAGCTGGTCTGGTTTAGTAAATAACCGATGGTTTTGATAGTTAATTTGGTATTGGACCAGAATTAATAAACCGGATCGGTTATGTCAAATTATTGGGCCAGCTGGAATTCTATGGTCTTGAGCCAAGAATTGGGCCTATAATTTGTGACCCAACCCAAAATATTTAATAAAAATATTAAATTAGAAATTTCTATTTTTAGTAAGTTACTAAATTTAGAAAGTTTGTAAAATAAGAAAGTTTCCCAAAATAGTAATCTTCTATTTTTGGAAATAAAACTTAAAATCCTCAAAAGCAATATCAAGCTTGGATGTCTTTCCAATCTTGTCAGCTACTTAACGCTTATTCGATTACAGATATGGCTTACAGTGTGAGGTGTCTGTTTTCGCGTAAGTAAAGTAGTATATAGTCAATAATTTCATTGGGAGTCCCAGATTTTAGTGACTATTTGGCTGTAAGAGATTGGTTTTCTTGACTGGGCCATCGGGAGTCCCGGGCCTTGAGACATCTGGTGAATTTGGGCCTCGGGTCCAATTCACAACCGAGAGTTATATGAGATATAACTAGCTGTGTGTATGCTTACCAAGTAAAGCTAATTCCGGGTGACGGCCAGTGGCCCACTTTGGATTTAGCTAAACATGGGTCTCGGAATCATTGTATTCTTATGAGGTTAAAACAAAGAAATTTTGAATACAATGCGAGTTTTCTTATAAGTTGTTAAGATTGCTCTTTTATGAACTTAATAACTAAAACTCTATTTATCTCTAAATTTCAGCTATGACAAGCACAAACAATCAAAACACTTTCTCGATCCGGTATGTCCTTGAGATGGACAAACTGAAAGGATCAAATTTCTTGACTTGGTCGCGGAACCTGAGGCTGGTTCTCAGGCATGAGAGAAAGGACTATGTCCTTGAGAAAGCTCTCCCCGAGAGGATCGGATCCAAAGCCAGTCATGCAGTATATAATGCTTGGAATAAGCATTATAATGATGCGGTAGATGTGCGTGGTCTGATATTGGCTACCATGGACTCATATTTGCGGAAGCAATATGAGAACATGGAGTCGCCAATAGAGATGATCAGCAGGTAAGAGTGGAGAGATACCAGTTGGTTAAATCTCTCACTAGCTGCAAGCTACCGATGGATCATCCAGTAAGTCCTCATATCAGTAAAATGATGGGTTACATTGATAACCTGAGGAAACTGGATTATCCAGTTAGCCAAGAATTGGCAACTGATATCATTCTGCAGTCACTGCCGTCAAGCTATGATAAGTTCGTAAGGGACTATATCAAGAATGGCTTAACGAAGACGTTGACTGAACTGCATGACATGCTCAAGACAGTTGAGCCAAACGTGAAGAGTACCCTGTACAATCTCATGAAGGAGAAGGGTAGGTTTACTAAACCTAAAGCTGACAAGGGTGAAGACAAAGTTGTCCAGATTTTGAATCATGGCAAGCGTGTGTCTTCTGAGCCCGAGTCAGATACCTCTTACGTTGGTAAGTGCTGCTACTGTAAAGAGACTGGGCATTGGAAAGAGATTGCATTAAATTCATGGAAGATTATGAGGAGTTGAAGTTGATGTATGAGACTACTTCCTCAGGTATTCATGTTATTACTTCAAGTTATACCTTATAGTTATTGGATACTGGTTGTGGCACTGATATTTGTTATAATATGCAGAGCCTGAGCAACAGTAGAACGTTGAAGGAAGGGCAAGTGGAACTGCGTGTCTGGAAGGAGCTTGGGATGCTGCCTCAGCCGTAGGGTTTTCACTTGTAGATGCCTTTGAGGCTTGGTTTTATTAAGTAATTGCTACAATGTACCTGCTTTAAGCAGAGTTGTCTTTCATTTTCTTGTAAGAATTTGAATGTTTTTCGTTTTGATAAAAGACAAGTTTTGTTCTTTTGATCTTAATGAAATGATAATTGTAGCACCCTATTCAAGGAATGGGTTTTATATCTTAAACCATAGAGTGCCTAAAATATAACATAAATACCGCAATTGGTTTAAATCTGATGAATTAAACCTGATTTTTCTTGGCATAAATGTTTTGGTCACATAGAGTAAGTCAGATTCAGAAACCCCATAGTTATGGACTTTTGGGCTCATTTGAATGGATATCTTATGAGACTTGAATTCTGCTTACTAGACCAAAAGACAAAGGGCCCATCTTAGCCGAGCTAGAGAAAGGCCCAAAGACTTATTGGAGATTGAACATACTCATGTATGTGGTCCGATGAGCTGTAATGCCAGAGAAAATTTCATGTACTTCATTGTCTCTACTGATTGCTTCAGTGAGTGTGACTGTGTTCATTTGATGAGACACAAGTCGGAATTCTTTGACATGGTCGAAAGAGTTCCAGAATGAAGTATAGAATCTGAATGACAGAAGTATTAAGACTCTGGATTAGATCACGAGTGAGAATACTTAAGTCATTGATTGTGTGATCATCTGAATGAGTGTGAAGTCGTTTCACAGCTCAATTCTCCTGAAAACCTTGAGGTATTTCTGTGAGAAAGAATCAGATCTTATTAGAAATGATTAAAGATGAGTCACACGAATCTTCCATGATATTCTTTAAGAATAACGCTCTAGAAATATCTAAGTTTACGCTGAAATAGTTCCACCAATATCAGTTGAAAGACACCACGTAAATGTGGATTGGAATCGATCCAAATTCGTCTTTACTGAGTATTTGTAGTTGTGCTACTTCGCTGGTTGTCCTAGGGAAACCAAGGCTTGTTACTTTTACGTCCATTCTGTTTTCTAAGAAGGGAAGTTACTTTCCAAGAAGAACAGTGGGAGTAAAAGTATAACTCGAAGAAATTCGAGAAATACAGGAGGCTGCTCAACCCGTTGAGGGAGAGCAACGGATGGATTTACAGATTTCTGTAGAATCTACACCTGTAGAGCCTGAAGTTCGCAGATATGAATGAATCAGTCACTAATTCGAGAGTGATTTCTCGTCATTAGTTGAACCTGATGATCATTGAAAGTTCGCATGATCTGATGATCATTGAAAGCGACGAATCTGCGAAATTCAAAGAAGCGAAAGTGAGCCCGGACTCCGAAAAGTTATACTGTACGTAAGTTAGCTTCATCAATCCATTCATGGATGGAAGCAAACATATCGGAGTTGGAATCTTCGTTCTGTTGAAGTAGTCAAGGTTTTGACTTGAACAGGAACGAAATGGAACTGTGCGTTTACTAAAAGATAAGTGGGAGCAATATTGCATTTCTCATAGTGTATGTCCATGACATACTGATTCTCGAAAATAACGTTCCAATGCTGCAGTCGGTAAAGGACTGGCTTGGGAGTTGGTTTTATGATTGACATGGGTAAAGCCACGTAGTTCTTGGATTTTTGATCTAAAGATAAAGATCCAAAAGAGCTGGTAGGACAAAGTCAGGATTCTTAAATTGACAAAGTCCTACACGTAATCAGCAATCCAAGAAGGGTTTTATGCCAATGTCATATGGCATTACGTTAAGCGAGATACAATGTCCTACGATAACTGCTGAGCTTGAAAGCATGGATAGGATTCCATATGCGACGGCAATTGGATCTATCATGTATGCCATGACACGTACTTGTTTTGATGTTGCTTTAATGTTAAGCAAGACAAGTAAAGACCAGTCAAATCCAGCAAAGAATCACTGGATTGCCGTAAAGAATATCCTAAAGTATTCAAGGAATACTAAGGATAAATTCTTGATTTACGGAGAAAGTGAGGTGCTACAAGTCGATAGAGTCTGAAAGGCAAGTTTCCAGTAGACAAAGATAATTCCCGGTCACAGTCCGGCTATATCTTGTGTCTATCTGGCGGTGCAAGGCACTGTAGCTGACTCCATGACTTAAGCTGAACATTTCGCAGCTTGAGAAGCGGCGAAAGAGGTTGTTTGGAAAGAAGAGTTCATCACTGAACTTGATGTGATTCCCAGCGTAGATGAGACTAGCTGCACATCAGAGGTCCAAACACCTTGAGGATAGGTATAACCTATTCCATGAGATAAATGACAGAGGTGTTAAGTAGATAAGCAAGTTTCATCGAATGAGAATGTTGCTAATCTATTAACAAAGCCACTCCTTAGGCCTAAGCACGAGTCGCGGACTGTAGCTGTAGGATGAGTGAAATTAAGATGTAGTCTTAATTTCAGTGGGAGTTTGTAAAGGGCTTTTCTAGTTGTTTTGAAAGGTTCATATAAACATAATATTTTATGTTTATGAAATCTATGATTTCTAGATTATTTTAACTGTGATATAAATAATCGTTCCAAAATGATTCATGTCATTATATATGGGCCATCGAAGTACATGAGTAGACTTGATCCTGAAACCCCATATTTAACGAAATGACATAAATCATAGTGTCCATAGTCGAAGGTTGTTGAATTGGAACACCAACAACCACTTGAGACTAGATTGTGTTGAGACTTATGACCAAGTTTCGAGGGGTCATAGATGCGCGGCATCAAAGTCGACACATAGGTATATGTAGGGGAGCATATGACCGGACATGGCCCGCAAGATGAGAACTCTGCAAGATATTAATATCTGTGTCATAAGAAGTTCTCATATACGACTATAGAGTATAGTCCTTAGACCTGAGTTCGCATGCATGTGGCTGCACATGGAGTAATGCGCTTTGATCATTGTCTAACGCTGTTTCGTAACTGGGAGCTATACGGACCTTGGTTGGGTGTATTATGAATTGTGTAGTTCATAGTGATGGAACAAGATGGGATTTGTCCCTGCCGTTTAACGGAGGTAATATCTCTAGGCCAATCGGAGATTTGATAGCTGGTAAGAGAATGGCCATTCCCAAACGGACTTGCCCAAGTCGTTTGAATTGTCAGTATCAAATCTGGTCCGATAAACATGGTCTGGCTATATAAGGATGACACGCATCTTGCCTTATGCCAGATCGAGATATTAAGACAAAAGGATTAGGGAATGTAGGATTCCAGTACAATCGGAAGATTGTTGGGAATGTCCTTTGTAGAATTCCAGTACAAGTGGGAGATTGTTGGGAATGTCCTGAAATCTACCGTACTATCTCTAGAAAGTATGATAAGTGTCGAGATCAGACATAAGTCATAAATACTGGGTGATCATGATGGCTTGCTAGAGTCCGCTCATGATCTATAAGTTTAGGACTTATTACCAGTATTGTATGATCCCGAAGGGTCACACACCATAGCTAACGGGAAAGTTAAATGGAAATAATACGGTAAGATGCAATGGCATTTACTGTATTGGATCAGAGTTTTTGGGCCAGACAAAATACAGGCTTTTTGTCTGATTTGTGTTTTGGGCCCAAAAGATTAATGAGCCATTAGTCTAATGACTTGGCCCCATTAATGAGATATAAGAGAATCAGAAAACCCTAAGGAAGCCAACCTTCCCTGCGATTTTCTCCTCTGGGCCGCGAGCTCTCTCTCTCTCAAATCTCTCTCTCTGATCTTCCACATCTTTGGTCTAGCAGCCGTCCCGTGCTTGTAAGAGTGTGGATACTCGAGGAGGAATAGGTGTTACCATCTATTCTAGCTGATCTCATCATTACCATCCATCATCCGCTGCAATCTGAAAGGTAGTGATCAGGTTTGCTTTATGATTCATTTGACGAGAACCTAGATCTGTTTAAGGATTTGTGTTAGGTTGTAATTGAGAATTAAACCATGGAAAACACGAATAATCCTTCAGGTTTAAGTATGATTGAGAGAGTTAAGATATTCGTAAGTTGTTGGGCTGAGTGGAGGAAACTGATACAATGGGAAGAGAGTTACTTAGGAAGGAACAAGCTCACCGTACAGCGGAAGAATGAGCTGATTAAGTGTATGAGAAGAAGAGTTGAAAGGTGCAAGAGATTAACAGAAGCTCAATGGCCGTATAAGAATACACTCGAGAAGATGATCCGCGATGTTATGTCAAGGACAGAGAAGTGTTATGACAAGCTCATGTTACTCGCTGAAGGTCTGAAGGCTGTTCAAATCAAGGAAGATAGTGGGTTCAAGGTTGTGGTGTTAATGAAACAGAGGTGTTATGGAATGCTGAAATCTGGTGCAATACACAAGAAGTTGGTAGCGACTTTAAGAGCTTGTCAGAAGCTGGCAACTCGAGAGGCATATTTTCAGTTTCTTTCACCTTGAGGACAAGGTGGTTTTTCAAGAGGGGAGTATTGATAAGCATCATATCATGAGCCTCGTTTATCTTTTAATGGGATATTGTTTTATGTTGTTGTTAAGCCCTTTTCTCTTTCCTATTTAGCTCTTGCTACAGTGTAAGAAAGGATTATCGAAAATCATATGAATCAAAATGGGTTAATCCCTAAATTTCTATCTTCTCATCTAACTCTTCTGATTTCTCATCTTAAATTTCTTCAATAATCATTCTTCATCCTTTTATTTTACATTTGATAGAATCGGGTTCTATCAAATGGTGCTTTCATTGAGAGCTTAATCATTGTGGTTAACAACTAAATCATGGAATCAGAGCTCAAGTTTACTCCCAGGAGATTCAATGATGAAGAAATCGATTTACTTAAGGAGATTTATGCCAGAGTTGATCGGATGCACTCATCACTTCAAAAAACCAAAGAAGACTTAAAGTTACTCAAAAACGAGCCTAAACCGCTTGAGAAGGTTGAGCTGTTAGAGCCTGTGCTAGACCTGCAGATTTCTGTTGAGTTGGTTAAAGGAGACTCACAACAAATCGATGTGGTAGAAGAAAGACAGAATCTACCTCTGGGTAATTTCGTCGAGCAACTGGTGTGCCAAAAACAAGAAGTCTTTATGAAGGATTCTTTGACAGAAAATCCAAAAATGGAGCTTCATGGTGGCGATAATGTACTTCTACAGAAGACTCAAGATCACTCTGAACTTGCAGACAACCGGATTCAGAACGTGGTGAGTGAATTTACTCTTAACCGCCGGATTTATAAGTGTAACGTGGATAGGAAAAATCTAGGAGTTAGGAAGACATCTGTCAACAGAAGGTATCATAAGGCTCGTAAAAAGAAATCATGGGGAGGAAGATTAGTGGACCGAAATAAAGAGAGAGTGTACATCAAAGGAGCAAGATCGATGGTTGGTACAGGTTGGGAATCTGAAATTTTATCCGCCGATATGGGTAAATGGACGTTTCAAAAAGAATATCAAGGTGGAGAAATCATAAGGAGCCTAAATCGCAGGTTGAAGCTTCAAAGGACGTGTATACATCAACCCTTGGTGATGATCATTCAACTGGCAAAAGAAACTGGAAAGGGAAAACAAGGACTGGAGACTAATAGTGAGTTTATGGGATGGAGCTCAGAGGAAGTAAGGCTTAAGCTCCATTTTCTGGTGAAAGATGTTTTCCATGGATTTATGAATACTTGGCCTAGATTAGTTTGCCTTGTTATGGCTGGGAGAACAAGCATAAAAGGATGTCAAACTCCTGAAAAGCATAAGCGGCTGGGTGCTAATAAGTGTTCTGAAGAAGAGGTCCACTCTACTTGTCCATCTAGGGTTGATCGTGTATGGGAACCCAGAGGTCTCGTTACTTTAAATATGAGTAACATGTTAGAGATATCTCACCACCGTGATGAGATGATGTTGGTAAAGCGGAAGGAAAGGGATCATGTGGATCAGAACATATTCGTTTGGGCTGCTAAGGAGATAAAATATGATGCCAAGTATGATGAAAAAGATAGTTGGAGCTATCAGATACCATTTGGTATGGTGACGTTGTTGGGAACTTTCGTGTTAGCGTCTCACGTCGATTTGGGATTGGCTTCGACTTCTACAGTTCTTGCTTCCATCGGGTCTCCGCATCTTCAGTATGTTAATGGTGAAATCGATGAGGGTGTAAATTTTCAGGTCATGTCAGCAAAGGATATAATAGATTCTGTTTTCACTCGAGGAGGCTGGTATAATTTTCTGTGCTCGGAGAAAAAGCTTCAGCAACCTGTGGATGTGGCACTCATCTTCATTGGCGGAGTGTTACTATCATCGGATGTTTCTTCAAATCAGAACTCGGATCCTTCCCTAATTAAGACACTGAAGAATCTGTATACATCGTCTAACTTCTCATTGGCATTCTGTTTTAATTCGGCACTAGAGTGGGAAAGGATGGAAAATTTGTTGCTTTCATAGGGGAAAGAAGCTGATGCTCACAATGTCGGAGTCAACGGTATCGTGTTCTCAGACTCGTGTTTTGTTAAAGATGAAACAATTCAGAAACTGAAAATAGTGGATTCTTTCAAAGATCATTTGGTTGCTAGAAAATAAACGAGAAAAGGAGGGGAAATGGACTTGGTAGTGCTCTGCTCTGAAACGCCAATTCAATGTGACCAGTCTAGAGATTTTCTTCTCTACTGCTATTATCGTATACTCTGCACTTTTCACAGGGGAATGATATGCAATAGACTGAAGAGATTCCACAAGACATTGGAGCTTCTTTACAGTGTTGTCACAGCTCCACTGCATCTTGTCAACACCGTAAATCTTGAGACGTACAAAAAGTACGTCTTATGGACTCTCTTTCACTCTGACCAGTTTCCCAAGTGTGCTTCTGCAGCAGCTCAGAGGAAGCGCAAGACCTGGAATACACTGTACATTGAAGTGGGAATTGGTTACAATGATGAGAAGATCAGTGAACGGGAAGTAGTGAGGATGCGCTTTTGGAAGGCTATAAAATTTGAATGCTCTCTGCAAAGGCTGGAGACTAATCTGTTGGTCTTGTTTGAGAAAGAAAAATGTGGGCAGTTGCAGCTGAGTGTATTCCACGACAATGTTCTCCAAGTTAAGAGCAACACCCGTGGAGAACTGACGTGGCGTTGGCGGTCACTATTTGTGGATGGGCATCTCTCTATATGCAATGCAGACGTCACACAATTGAGTTCTCAAACAGCATATACCTCTTCTGTGACGAATGTCTTGCACTGCCCCATTTCTGGGATCTCTGAGACGCTTGGTGAATCGCAAGGCAGGGATTTATCATTGGCTATCAAAGACAACGAGGAATTGGATTCAACATGAGCTGATCATATGGGTAAGCCCCTTCTGGAATCCACTGTTATAGAGTTTGTGGAAGGCAGAACACAAGATGAAAAGCTCTTACAATTACACCTTGATGACAAGGAATGTTTTTCAGAGGAGAGTAAGGGTATAGAAAGAGGATTGGCTTTAGTTTTCATCTCTGAGATGTTTCATTCTCTTAGGCCACCAGAGCAACAAGGTGAAATGGGTTTAAGTATGATTGAGAGAGTTAAGATATTCGTAAGTTGTTGGGCTGAGTGGAGGAAACTGATACAATGGGAAGAGAGTTACTTAGGAAGGAACAAGCTCACCGTATAGCGGAAGAATGAGCTGATTAAGTGTATGAGAAGAAGAGTTGAAAGGTGCAAGAGATTAACAGAAGCTCAATGGCCGTATAAGAATACACTCGAGAAGATGATCCGCGATGTTATGTCAAGGACAGAGAAGTGTTATGACAAGCTCATGTTACTCGCTGAAGGTCTGAAGGCTGTTCAAATCAAGGAAGATAGTGGGTTCAAGGTTGTGGTGTTAATGAAACAGATGTGTTATGGAATGCTGAAATCTGGTGCAATACACAAGAAGTTGGTAGCGACTTTAAGAGCTTGTCAGAAGCTGGCAACTCGAGAGGCATATTTTCAGTTTCTTCCACCTTGAGGACAAGGTGGTTTTTCAAGAGGGGAGTATTGATAAGCATCATATCATGAGCCTCGTTTATCTTTTAATGGGCTATTGTTTTATGTTGTTGTTAAGCCCTTTTCTCTTTCCTATTTAGCTCTTGCTACAGTGTAAGAAAGGATTATCGAAAATCATATGAATCAAAATGGGTTAATCCCTAAATTTCTATCTTCTCATCTAACTCTTCTGATTTCTCATCTTAAATTTCTTTAATAATCATTCTTCATCCTTTTATTTTACATTTGATAGAATCGGGTTCTATCAAATGGTGCTTTCATTGAGAGCTTAATCATTGTGGTTAACAACTAAATCATGGAATCATAGCTCAAGTTTACTCCCAGGAGATTCAGTGATGAAGAAATCGATTTACTTAAGGAGATTTATGCCAGAGTTGATCGGATGCACTCATCACTTCAAAAAACCAAAGAAGACTTAAAGTTACTCAAAACCGAGCCTAAACCGCTTGAGAAGGTTGAGCTGTTAGAGCCTGTGCTAGACCTGCAGATTTCTGTTGAGTTGGTTAAAAGAGACTCACATCAAATCGATGTGGTAGAAGAAAGACAGAATCTACCTCTGGGTAATTTCGTCGAGCAACTGGTGTGCCAAAAACAAGAAGTCTTTATGAAGGATTCTTTGACAGAAAATCCAAAAATGGAGCTTCATGGTGGCGATAATGTACTTCTACAGAAGACTCAAGATCACTCTGAACTTGCAGACAATCGGATTCAGAACGTGGTGAGTGAATTTACTCTTAACCGCCGGATTTTTAAGTGTAACGTGGATAGGAAAAATTTAGGAGTTAGGAAGACATCTGTCAACAGAAGGTATCATAAGGCTCGTAAAAAGAAATCATGGGGAGGAAGATTAGTGGACCGAAATAAAGAGAGAGTGTACATCAAAGGAGCAAGATCGATGGTTGGTACAGGTTGGGAATCTGAAATTTTATCCGCCGATATGGGTAAATGGACGTTTCAAAAAGAATATCAAGGTGGAGAAATCATAAGGAGCCTAAATCGCAGGTTGAAGCTTCAAAGGACGTGTATACATCAACCCTTGGTGATGATCATTCAACTGGCAAAAGAAACTGGAAAGGGAAAACAAGGACTGGAGACTAATAGTGAGTTTATGGGATGGAGCTCAGAGGAAGTAAGGCCCGGAATAATTTTGCTGCTAAACTACATTGGCGGGACTACCAACACCGGGATTCTATCCAAGGTAAAAGAAACAACAGACAAATGTAACACAATTTTTCATGAAAACAAGAACATCTAATACCCAATTTTTGCCTCTCTCTCTCTCTGGTTTTATTTCTGCAGTCAGAAGGTGAGTTGGTGCAAGCTGTTGATCGTGATTTAAGGAAAATGCTAATTAAGCCGAACTCGCTGACCCACTTAAACTAGGAGTGAGGGTTTAGCCTCAAGCCATTCCTCATTTTGGGCACAGCTAAATCATCTCTAAACTTGTCGGGCTACGAAGGGATCATTTTGGGCGGCAATTACGTCGGGGGTGAAACGGCTATAGAGGTTAGCAACTTCTTGTCACGGTACGCTTACAAGTAAATGTAAAAATTAAATCTCTCACTCTCAGCTTGAGGAGTTTTTTTTATTAATATATGATTAAACTTCAGTTTCATTGATACATAGATTTTATAGTTTATATTATAGTTTACAAGTGTAAGTTTTCTAGGAGAAGGGTCTCTGGTTCTCGCAGTCTAAGTAAGGTCCTGTGTTGACATTAAACAACTGAGCGTATCTTTGGAAATACCCGACCCGGTCATTGACCCGTCCATCTCCTGGAACCCCGCATTCTAATCCGCCGTTTATGATGTTGGTGGTTAAACCGAAACCGCTTGTCCGGTTCGCTGCTATATCTGCTTTCGTCGGTCTGTACCTGTTGACCATGACGTCGTGGCAAGACGGTTTAGGAGTCTGTTCGGTCATCCAAAACCAAAGAGCTGTCTTGAAAGCTAAAACGGAGTTGTTTGCTACACTTTCTGGGTTCCTTAAACCGTCGAAACCTAGTGCTCGACCCGCCTGACCGTAATTGTAATTCCTATAAAAGAGGAGTTAAACCAAAATCAAAGATTGTTATTTTAAAATGTAAAATGTCCTACCAATTTCATGGGTTTTTTTTTTTTTGTTGCATTTATCTTCGAAAGGCTAGAATCTTATTTAAACGATAGAATATTCTAACTATTATATACGACCGGTTAAATAAAAATATAGAAATGGCTATTGGTTAGTAATAACGTACCAAGAAAGTTGAATGGGACCTCTTCCTTTATAAGATTTGCCAGGGAAACACGGCCATTCCGTATTTGAAGCATCAAAATAATTACTCTGTGGACTCACTTCCTCTTTAAAACACAGCCCCCACGCGTACGGTCCGTCCGGTGCCGTGGCCCAACCACCTGTCGTCTCGTGAGATATCTGCGCCAAAAACGCAGCCACTTCCCGCCTCCTTGTCGTAATGGTTCCTACGCTCCCGAACCTCGGGAAGCACCTTGTAGCCTCCACGAATGCCTCGTAGGGGTAGAAACCTTTTGCAGGGCATGCATTGTTTTCCTTGTGGATGAAGATTGAGTCGTAGAGAGATCTTGAGACTAGTCTGGTGATCGGTGCGGGTCCATACGAGTACTTTCGAGCTTCGGTTTGTTGGATAAAAGATGATATTGAGAAGATGAAGAGGAAGAGACATAGCAATCGAGAAATTTGTTTCTCCATAATTGTTCTTTCTTGTGTGTGTGCGTGTGAGAGAGAAGATGAGGTTTTGGTGTTGTTATATAGAGATGAGTGGAGGAAGACTTGGTTAGATGTTTTCAATGGTCAACGTTTTGACTTTTTAGTGGAGTTTATTGTTTTATTTCATATCGTTTTACTTATTTTAGGGTCTACTTTCATTTCTTTTTCTAAATGTTAGAAGACCCAATCCTGATTTGAAAATGTTTGATAATGATTTTTTTTATAGAGATATATATCTTGGTTTAATTTATTTTCAAACCGGATTAATTTAGCCATTTCATTTGGATTGTTTTTTTGGAAGAACTATAACCAAATTCGAATGAGAATTTTAAATTTTGAAAATTTAAAAATATAGTTGATTAAGAATTTAATCTGAATAAAAAATGAAACATACCAAATGAAATTATAGCGAACTTCTGTTTCATTTAAAATAGTATTCTATATATACAAAAAGAAAGTGTTGAGATGAAATTCCTATTGAAGTCTTGGTTGGTTTACAAAACTACCAAGTACCAATGACTCTTTATGATAAAAATCAATAATACAAGAAGTTCTTGTTTGGTGGCTAACTAACACGAAATGCGCCGAGCAACTTGTGAAATGGAAGTTGACCAAGTCGTGTCTGTGGTTATTTTATATTTTGATTAATTGCTAAATGCTTAACCATTAAGTTGACCACGTGATTACATAAAAGAGACGTAAAGTTCCACTACGTTGGTGCAATGTGAAGTGATCACCATTTCTTTTATTACAGGTCCATTTTCTATTATAAAACGCTATACACCATTAAGTGGTCTTAGACTATTTCTAATCATACTTCATTTTTTATTCTAAACTCCATTTTGCATTAAATTTGTTCCAATCTTTTTTTTTGTGTGCAAACACTTACTTCATAATAAATTAAAAGATAGCTGGTACAATGAACCCATGTATTAGTTCAACTGGAACACCAAATGTAAAATTTAGAAATCACATAATGGAGTGATATCTGGAATAAGATTATATTACATGCTCTTATTCCTACTATAAATATATTATATGGGTTTCAATCTCTCGAACTTTCTAATAATTAAAAAATGTTCATAATTACAAAGGGAAGCATATTGGATTAAATGATTGAGATGAATTTACTATATATTATTTGAATCAGTCAAAAGTATATGTGAATGATGACAGTTTTATTGAAATGTTTTGATTGGTCGATTTTTTTTCATTTAATCAAAAACATTAATTGACTCAAAATAAAAAGCAGATCTTATTGACTGAATTGAAATGTTCTGAAATGTCAATTTTTAATTATTTATTTTAATTAAAAATACACGAATTGACCCAAACAATAATACGCAGATCCTATAACCCTAATTCATTAAAAAATTATATGGGAAATTTTAACAATACAAAATATTACTATAACAATAAATTGTCAAGGGATCGTACCATTTCTTTAAAAACGTCCGAAATTTTCATGATTATAATGGTTATCGAATATTTAGCAACTAACTCACCATAATCTTTTTAAATTTTAAACATTGAATAACACAAATCTTTCGCGGAAACCATAATGTCGATTGATATAGGATTTGGGTAAATTAGAAACGAGATTTTGTATTATTCTATTTAATATTCAAATTTTAATGGTAATGCTCTTAGGTTACCCTCCTATTTTGGTATTTTTTTGATACTGAATATCTTATACACCGGATTTGTAATAGTTAGTAAAGATAAAATATTCTCCATAACTAATATAAACTTGAAAACTTATTTATCCCACCATTATATATATTATTTGTGTTGGTAACGTTTCTAATCATTTTTATCGTCTTCTCTCTTTAATCTTCCACTATTCAAAAATGTCAGATTTCGCTAATACCAGAAAAGAGTCATTGCAGACGTCGCTCATCATATGTTTTGCTTGATCAAATAAACACAAGCCTCGAAACAGAAAAAGTCAAAATTCGTGTTTTGGCAAAATGGATGTTTTTTATTGCTAAATCGGGGAATTCAATATATATGATTTGGACCGACATAAAGGTACGTACGAGCTATGTTTTTAGATTTACATTTTGAATAACTTTCTTTCATTCAAATCCATAATATGTGATTCGATTTTAATATTCAGAGAACATGAGTACAAGCATAATGTGAAGGAGCAATATACAACAAGCACAAAGACAGTCTTGACATAGGGAATATGTCATCAAACGTTTTTTTCCCAAGAAATATATCGGCGACTTCCATCCAAGTGATATTCTTTATCAGTTGTCTGTCACTCGAACTACCAAAATCAAACCAATGAAAGATTTTAAGATTAAGAATCCCTATAAGTATTATTATAATAAATCTCAAATTCTGGAGGGAACTATTGATAAAAAGGTATTGATTGGTAATACAGTATTTTAAAATTTTAGCTATTATTTCATATTCTAATACTTACCATTCTACTATTCTGATTTTAATTATTGTTTGAGATACCTTAGATTTCATGAGAGTTATTATTCACATGGGTGCTATTGAAGATGTGAAAACCAAGAGCAAATCAGGAAACAAAACTAAGCTTGAATTATACTTAAAAGATAATGGGTAAGAGTAACTTACATCGTGATGTATAATTTATGTAATCATGCTATACTAATTCTTTAATATTTCAAATAATTAAATATACTATATAAATTTAGGGATGATGCTCTGTCTTGCACTTTGTAGGGAGAGTATACAAAACAAGTGATTGAACATACTTCTTAAAATAGCTCATCTCCTAATGTTATCAGTATCCGGTTTGTGTGGATTAAAGAATATGGAAGTAATAATTGCTATTTTAATATATTACGATAATAATCTTGTGATTTATTTCTTTAGGGAAGTTTTACATCTCCAATGCGTAAAAATCTACTAAAATCACATTCGTACCTGAAAATAACCCTGAGATTTTAAAATGGTTACAGAGGTATACTAATGTCCACCATAATTAACTAACATAGTTGTTTTGAATATTTACGTAGTATGTACAATTT
The DNA here is from genome assembly GCA_030180135.1 of Orychophragmus violaceus. Classification (NCBI taxonomy): domain Eukaryota; kingdom Viridiplantae; phylum Streptophyta; class Magnoliopsida; order Brassicales; family Brassicaceae; genus Orychophragmus; species Orychophragmus violaceus. Next base: position 97,622,583 of record CM058237.1, on the reverse strand, counting down.
TTTACATTATCCCAAAAGAATTTCAAGTTCTTATCATCAAGACTGAGAAAAGCATGGTTTCTTTTGGCTCTGTGATGAATGTTGTGTCCACCACACCGCCTAGAGGACGCTTTATCGATCTTAGGACCATGGCAACATATCGACTTAGGATGTCGTATCCCCGCACACAATACGGCCCAAGTACATAACTCCTTCTATGTACCCCCACATTCTCACCTACTCGCATCACTATGCATATATATATATATAAATAACAAGCAATATATTTAACGGCAATGCAAACAATGAGTTGAATCCTCTATAATGTTATCTCCATTTTAATATAGTGAAATTTACTCCAAGTAGTATGAATCTTTCGAGTAATTATTTAGTTAGTATTCATAACCCTAAGTTTACTAACTTAGTGTTTAGGAGGTCAAAAATGATTTAAATACCCCTGTTTAAACACTTTCCTATTATAATACATTTACCTTAAAAATCTATATAATTATAATTATATAAAATGAAAAAAACAAAAATTATTCAAAAAAAAAAAAAAAACCGATGTGTTAAAAAAGGAAACAATGTTTTAATTTTTATTTTAAAAAAAAAGGTAAAAGCTTTGGGTAAAAGCTTTAGCTTTAATTTAGTAGGTCTTTTGTTCTCCAAGCTCACGCCGCCGTCTCGTACCGCTTCGCCGTTCTTCAGGACAAAAGAGCGACAGAGATATTTCTCTTCATCCCTCTGTCTCTCTCTTCTCTCTTTTTTCGGACACCAAGAGACTCGAAAAGCTCGTCTTTCATATTTGCCGACACAAACCACAGAAACCATCGTAAGCACTCGTCTCTCTTGATTGATTTTGTAGCAAAAGATCCAAAATTCAGATTATATCCACGGTCCCGTCTCAGTTCGAGCAAAGTTTTATTCTTTTTGTAGAACGGGTCATGCTCATTTTATTGATTAGCATTAGGGAATCTGATTAATGCTAGCGAGACACTTAAGATCCATGCTTTAACGTCTTTTAGTTTGAATGTGTCAGCTGGAAATTTAGATACTCATTTTGAGTACTTGAAATTGAGGGTATCTTTGTTTTCTGAATCAGCAGCAAAACATTAGACGGAAATGGGTTACATAGGAGCACATGGTGTAGCAGCTCTTCATAGGTACAAATACAGTGGAGTGGATCACTCATATCTTGCCAAATACGTGCTTCAACCTTTTTGGACTCGTTTTGTCAAAGTCTTCCCTCTATGGATGCCGTAAGTGTCTCTCTTTTAATACTGTTCTCATTGGGTGTATTAAAAAGTCTTCCTTTGATGAGGTTAAATGAGAATCTGACTTCTGTTTTTTTTTTTACTCTGCTTGTCTTTTCAGGTAATATTTTCTCTGTTACTGCATTTGGAACCATATCCAGACCAAACATGGTATATAAGTGATTCCTGTTTCTCCATTCTTGCATTATGTGGAATCCTCAGTACTTTGAAGTTAAAAAGGTTTTGTGTTTTTTGTTTTGCAGATAACTCTTATGGGGTTCATGTTTCTACTCACATCAGCCCTGCTAGGATACGTGAGTGACGTGATTCATTTGTGTCTTGTTCTGTAGTCTCTTCATTTGGTTGTTTTCTTGTTGGTGATTGTGTCCGCTTTGAGCATATAGATCTGATTTCAAAGACGCTTTTCTTTACCTGTCTCAGATATATTCACCACAGTTGGATTCTCCTCCTCCACGGTGGGTTCATTTCGCACATGGTTTGCTTTTATTCTTGTATCAGGTCTGCGTCTTTCTCCTTTCTTCAAAAGTCTAACTTTCGTTTCTACTAGCTTGTGAATGTGTTTTTAAGTCTTCTTTGTCCTGACACCTTTTGAGATTTTATTAGACATTCAATGCGGTTGATGGGAAGCAAGCAAGAAAGACAAATTCCTCTAGCCCCTTAGGAGAGCTCTTCGATCATGGTGATTTGTTTTTCCCCATGCTTCTCCTTTGATTATTTGTCTTCAGTTTTGTTTCTAGATTTTGCTGACATGTGTTCCATTTGGCAGGATGTGATGCACTTGCTTGTGCGGTGTGTAGCTAACTATCCTATTTATATACTCGTCCTGGAATAGCTGCTGAAAGTTTAACAATGAAAACAGTTTGAAGCCATGGCATTTGGAAGCACTGCAATGTGTGGTAGAGATACTTTTTGGTTCTGGGTTATTTCAGCTATTCCGTTCTATGGAGCTACATGGGAGCAGTAACTCTCTGATTATGTCTCATAACACGTTAATACTTGTGGAAATTTGTTAGATCTGTTCTAAGACTTTTACTTAACACTTATATAGCTATTTCACCAACACACTTATTCTTCCGGTCATCAATGGACCTACAGAGGGTCTTGCACTTATATTCGTCAAGTACAAATACGAAGGAAGTTCCGCATATCCACTCTCATGGCTACCATTAGCCAACAAGCGTGCATATATAAGGGCCCGATGAGCTTTCCAGTAGTCAATCTGCCAAAATAACCAACTTATTTTAACTATGTTTTTCACACAAAACAATCCGCAACAAGTCGTAAGTAAGGCATCTATAAATCTGCATCAAACGAATTAACAAAGAAAATCCGCAACCAGGATAAAGACATTACAACTTACCTTTATACCAAATTTGAAGTTAAGAGCCACCGCAACATGATCTGGTATCACTTTTGGTCCAACACTTCCCACCGAATCATAGTACAGCTGTCCTAGGATATCTTTTATAGCTTGACGACTCCGCCCACCTCGTTCTGTGACAGAGCAAGTATGATCTTTGTTGTACACTTTGATATAAAAACAAGGCGAATCTCCAACTGTTCCGGCGCGAACTCTCCATGTGCAGCCTTCGACCCAACATTCAACAACCAATAAGTCTGGCCTTGAGTCTACAAAAGCTGCAACCTATTAACCAATGCATCTTTGTTATCGTATCTTTGCCCAACAGCAATATCCAATGCTTGTAACTCTATTTTTCTGTAATTTTCATCGTCAACACTTTCATGGACAGCTTTTCCAGAGGCCTTTTTCTTCTTTGACAAACAAGGTTCCTCTAACTCTATCAGAACTCTCCCAGACAAATCATAATCTTCGTCACCAGAACTAGCACCATCTGAATCTTCACAACAATCAAATATCAATCCTTCTTCATCGCTCTCGTCATCTTCCACAGCCTCTTACGTGTTGTCTTCAGAATTTTCAGAAGCAGCCGCCACCTTCTTAAATGTAACACATAACCTGCATGTCTTATCTTTGAACCGATCAACGAAATCTTTCATTTGTCTATCATTACCAATCTTCACAGGAGGTGTGCTCTTCGCTAAATTAAGCAAAACCTCTTTTGGAAGCATATAACTAAACTCGCCAATGAAATTCTTGCTGTCTACACCAAAGTCCTTGTAAACTGTTTCTATGAATCTGCTAAAACTAAGCTTATCCTCTATCACTACAGTTCTTGTTCCTCTTTCTTCCACAACAAATTTCCACCTTGTTTCATCAAATATCCAGTCGCCACACATAAGAACAATCTTAACCATGAGTACGTACCAATCAAAATTGTGGGAGATGAAGGCTAGATGTTGTGATTACCGTGGAGGAATTTTGGAGAATTGGCGTTTTCTTGCAAAGGAAAAACGCCAGTTTCCATCAATGAAAAAAAAAACAATTAAGGCAATAATTAATGACAATAATTAAAGCTTCCTAATATGGTAACACAGAATATTTCCGTTTTTTGATTAAAATTATATTTCCTTTTTTGTAATAGTCGAATTATTTAGTTGCCTAAATTTTTTTTCTCGAAATTGTCATAAAACAATAAAATATTTTCCAAAATTTAACAAAATTTAATAAGACACTTATTGACTTATTTGGTTATTTGCATGAATTTATTATTAAAATACTTTCGAAAATCAATTAGTATATAATTTTTGGGAATTTAGAATAGAAAATTTTCAAATATAATTACAAAACTATAAACCTACTTTTTTAAAAATATTATTTTTAAAAAAACTATAATTCATTTTATAATCATTTAAATTTAAATTTGAAAATTCATAAATCATTCTCAAAACATTAAAATTAAAATTTAAACATTACTATTTTCGCCTAAGATTTTTTAAATTTTAAATTTAGTGCTCAATAGTAAATATGGAAACAACTAACAAATCTGCAAAAAAAAATTAATTCAAAATGTGTCACATTATAAAATTATAAAAAATCTGTAGAAAATTATGATAAATCTGTAACAAATAAAAAAACTCTGTAACAATATAACACTGGTTTAATAATTTTTTTCACCTTTTCGTCTATGTAACGGATTTTCCTAAATCTGCATCAAATGGAAAAAAACAGCAATACTGAAAAAAAAACACTGCAGTTTTAATCCGCAATTCTTGAAAAAACGGCAAACAAATAAAAAAATCTTCAACACTAGCCAGGAAAAATCATATATAATCCGCAGAAAATTAAAAAATCTGTAACACATAAAATAAATCTGCAACACGACATACTACTTTAGTAATTAAAAAACAGCAATACACTTTGTTACGGAGTAATATTATATCCGCAACAAATAAAAAAATCTGCTACACATAAAATTAAATCTGCAACGAAAAATCTGTAAATTTCTAAGTAAATCCGAAAACACAAAAATCTGCAACACATAGCTGCGGATTTAAATTCGTAGGGAAGGTGGCAATTTCGTAAATAATAATTTTTTTTCCAGATTTGGAAAAAATCATTAATGGCAAATCGGTAAATTTTTTTTCCTTCCAAATGGTTGTAAGGGTAGTTTAGGCAATAAAGTAGAGGAAAAAAAGGTCAAAAGATTAGTACTAAACTAGTAATTACTCTATTAATTTATACTAAATAAATAAATTTCCCTTTAATATATGATAGGTCAAGAATTATCCCTATTCTAACTGCAAGTGCACATAAATGCAACTGTAGTACAAAGGGTATCGAATCCACAGAGACTCAAGTTCACGCGATAGATTGTATGCAATCGAATTAAGCTAAGAAAGATGGATGAAAGCAGTAGAGAAAGCAAGTATGCAAACAGTGTGTGATCAATTAACGAAGGCGCTAGACTTAGGGAAGTTCTCAGGAAATCAGGAACACAGATCAATCAATCAACATGATTCAGATATCGATGTTCTAGAACTAGAATCACAATCATATAACAAACCAACTCTCGATGTGAATGCTAACTATGTCTAACAACCTAGAAAACCAAATCTCTTTGCGAATCCTAGAGTTCTAAACATGCAATTAATTCAGGTTCTTTTGTTCACAAATTCCCTAGGCCAAATCTCTTTGCGAATAGGTAATTTGCTTAGATAAGTTCTTTTCTAATCAATTAACCAACTCTCGCTGCGCTAATCAACCTGATATCAATAATCCAAGTAGCTAATTTAGATTAAGCGTTAAGAACAACCTAGATGAAGAACTAGATGCTCTAAATCCAATTAATCAATCAATCTATAATTCCATGAAATCCCTAATGAGAATCCCTAAATCTAACAAGAGAACTACTCAGACATGGCAATCATAACAATAGACATAATCAAAGTAGAAATCATATAAATCAATAGAGTAAGAAAAGGGGTTCGAAATCTCTTCTCTCTTGAGTACAAGACCAGCCCCAAAATCTCATAATCTCTGATAAAATCAAGCTTAGAATAAATCTTAGCCTAACAAGCGCTGTTAAACCTAATAAATAGCTTAAACACATTTTGGGGTAGAATTAGAAATAATAGAAACTTCTAGGCTTCTGTGTAAATCTTCAAGACTTGTCTGAAACGCCGCGTGTAATCTGTCATTGCACTTGGTGTCGACCGACACCAGTGTAGTGTCGATCGACACTAACACCATAAATCGGATCCAAAGTCTTCTTCACGTACAAGTGTTCCCAGAATGCTCTAAAATATCTAATTAACTCCAAACGTATGGAAACATATAAAAGACTCGATAGACTCCAAATACAAGGTTAAAGACTCAATATATACACTTATATCATGGTTGAAAACCTAGAAAAACCATGATATATCAACTCCCCCACACTTAGCTCTTGCTTGCCCTCAAGCAAACAAAGAACCAAGGTATGAAAAAGAGGTTTGAAAACACAGAAACTCATTTCGTCTTAGGAACATCGCATCCACATTCACTTAGTAACACACATGAAAACATCCCTGCATAGATAAAGACCACAATGTACTTCCCCCACACTTAGCAACTATCCCAAGTAAACTCCACAATCAAGTCAAGACATTCAAGTTCACCCCACTAACCTCTGTATACAATTAGGTGCAGTCTCACAAAGGGAGTATCGATCAGAGAACACATGGACTCAACCCAGTCAGTACTTGACCACCAAACTATCGGTTTCTGGTTCCTTTCTCTTCCCTTTCTCTCTTAGCAACTGATTTTTCCCCACTGGGTATCATTTTTTTTTATCAAGGCTCTTCCCTTTTTATTCGGGGTGTAACTTTGGACATGTTTCCATGGATGCACAGGAGGTAATAGGGGTCTCTACCACTCCCGTGACCACTTCGAAGCTACTAGCTTATCCGCAGTTTTTATCCTTTTTTTTTTTCAAGGGAGGGAAAAGATGGAACCATACTCAGACAGGGTTATAGGCTGTGTCAAGCACATCAGAGGAATCCGATCCAGAGATACGAAGCCCCTAAGTGAGAAAATGTAGTCAATATTAGAGGTGAAGTTAGTAGTGGATCCTCGGAATACCAGATAAGATATGGGTGTCCTTGGTAGGTTGATCAGTGTGTGGTTTTCTAACAGTCATATAGCTACTGCGGGTCTGTCCAATGGTCACTTAGTTCCTGTTCCAGCGAAAAATTTCCTCGAAAAATCACAGTTTCATACTGATTTTGACTAAATAAAACAGTTTTGAAAACAAAGGACCGACTCTAAGAAAAGAAAACAAACGGTGGTCAGTAAACTACCTCCCCCACACGTAAACAACACTGCCCCCAGTGTTATCGCAGCTTGGGCTGGGGAGAACAAGGTATAACTCAGCGAAAAGTTCCTCGAAAAATCAGAAACCTTACCTGCAATGGTGGTTGGTGTCGACCGACACACATCCAGTGTCGAACGATACAAGGCTTAGGTCGACACTTTCTGATCCGAATCGAGCATCCTCGTTTATGGTCCGTGTTTTCGAGTGTAGTGTCGATCGACACTAAAGGGGTGTCGACCGACACTATTGTCTGCAACTTGTTCATCACGTTCTGAAACACCAAAAACCAGAAAAATCAAAGAAACCAAACCAAAAAAGAAAAAGAAAAGAAAAGCTGGCCCAATAGTGGGTTGCCTCCCACTCAGCGCTTGTTTTTAGGCATTAGCTTGACTGTGGGTAGGAGATAAGGCTCCTGGGGGTTTCAGCAGAGGCTGTGAGTGCCTCTGCGAAAGTCTCCTCATCCAAGGAGGTGTGTAAGCGGTATCAACGTGAGATCATCCAAGGAATGAGGGAATAGATTCAGGGCGGGAGTGAAGCTTGGGTGGGATAGAGCGTTTCCATATATTCACATCAATGAAGTTAGGAGGTTTAAGTTTAGAAGATGCATACCTTTGCTTTGGTGGATGTTTGATATTTGGAGCTTTCTTCTTATGAGCAGTTGCAGGCTCTGAAGATGTTAGAGCAGATTCCTGACGAACCACCATCCTCTCTTCTCCAATATCATACATTGTAGCCTCACTAATCTGAACTTCTTGCTCCACTTCAACACTAAAGGCTTGACCATCAATGGTGGACTTTCCCAGCTTATCCATCTTGAAGTGCAGAGGCTTATCTCCTAGGTGGAGATAAATCAGACCATGCCTCACATCAATCACTGCTCCAGCTGTAGGTAAGAAGGATCTGCCAAGTAGTAGAGGATCATCTGGTTCCATATCATATTTCAGCACCACGAAGTCTGTTGGAATCAAGTAGTTTCAAACTCGGATAGGGATGTCCTCAAGAACTCCTTCTGGAATCCTCTTCGATCGATAAACTAGGAGTAGAGAGATCCTAGTCTGCTGGAAGTATGTCAATCCCAATCTCTCAGACACAGAGTATGGCATGAGATTCACACTAGATCCCAAGTCACATAAGGAGTACTTGAAACTGTCCTTGAAGATAGAGCAGTCTAGGACAAAGACACCTGGATCTGGTAGCTTCTCTGGAATCTGATTAAGCAACACAGAACTGACTTGTTTAGGAACCACCACCACCCTTCTTCTAACTCTCCATCTATGGAGGTCATCTTCCTCATGTATCTCTGCAGACAAGGGTGAATTGGCAAAGCATCAGCTGGTGGAGTCTCATTCAACTTCTTATCCATCACTTCCATGCATTTGGCTTTATCAAGCTCTTGTTTAGACTTCGTAGCTGCCTTGGGAACGGGTATAGGAGGTTTATAGACCTTCTCTTCAGTAACCACACGAAGTACTGATGAAACCCGACCATAGTGTCGATCGATGCTGAAGTGGTGTCGATCGACACTCGGCGCATCTCTTGAATCCTTCGCAGATTTTTCAGCAATGTCGACCATGGAATCGAGCTTGGTCAATTTTTGTTCGTCATGAGAACTCAAAATCGCCTTTGAAACAAGGTGTCGACCGACGCTAAGAGGGTGTCGATCGACACTGAGAGCTATTGTCCGGAGATCAATGACGATCTCGGTCGATTTCGGTCCGTCAAGACTCTCAAACTCGGATATTTCAGTGGGTGTCGACCGACACCAGTGAGGTGTGTCGATCGACACTAAGTCTGCAGCTTCGGATTCACGACTGTTTTCCACGATTTTCAGAACCTTGACCTCAAATTCTTCTTCCTGATCCACCCTATCTTCAACTGAACTGAGATAGCATTGGTATGAGCGTTCTGAGCATTCTTCCCCTTGACTGAGCCTGAAATCTAGGCTACTTGTGTATCCAGTTGCTTCATATGTGTGCTCAAAGACTCAAACTTCCCATTCAGATCAGTGTAGATGGCATCCATCTTCTTGTTGAAGTCCACATTAGTCTTTGTCTGCCCCTCAAGTATCTGCTCCATCATAGCTTCCAATCTACTCTCATGAGCATTAGCAACATGAGGTGTTTGATAATATGAAGATCCATAAGTCCTCTGGTAGGAGTTGTTCTGCTGAAAAAGTTTCTGGAAAGTAGAATTCTGAGCAAAAGTAGTAGGAGTTTGAGCACCATACTTCTGAAATCCAGTTCCTCCAATGTAATTTACAGCTTCTTGTGCACACTCTCCAGTCTCAGATGCCTCACGTGGCTGCTTCTTCCCCAGCAGAATGCTGTGGACATAATCAATCTTGTTCCTCATCTCAGCTATCTGTGAGCTATCAGCTTTCCCACCAGATTTCTGCCTCTCCAGATCAGCATTCTTAACACTATTGCTAGTCACCAAGTTCTCAATAAGCTCCTTAGCTTCTTCTGGAGATTTAGTATAGAAGTTACCATTACTTGAGGCATCTAAAGCCATCTGATACCACAAATCAACTCCTCTGAAGAAAATACCCAATAGTTGCACCTCAGAGAAACCATGATGAGGACAATCTCTCTGGTACCTCTTGAATCTCACCCAAGCTGCCTTAAAAGGCTCTGTAGATCCCTGCTTGAAGGTCAAGAGGTCATGTCTAAGCTGATCAGATCTAGCATCATCATAGAAGTGTCGCAGAAAATTCTCCTTCACTGCATTCCAAGTAGTCAGAGTCCCAGGTGGAATCTGCTGCAGCCAATTAGCAGCTTCTCCTCCAAGAGAGTGAGGAAAAAGCTTGCAGTGTAGGTAGTAGTAGCTCACTCCATTGTGCTTCATCCCAGTGACCAGAGACTCAAAGTATTCTATGTGGTCCATAGGATGCTCATGTGGGTGTCCATGAAACAGGTGCTTTCCTCAAGCGTGTAGTAAGAAGTCTTCAACTCAAACTCATTCCTCTCAAAAGCAGGAGGTACAATCACAAACCTGTTGGCGTAGAACTCATAAGGCCTGTTGTAGTCAGCTAGTGTCCTCCTAGCAGGAGGATTAACAATCCGTTTCTCTGGTTCAGGGATCACATTTCCTTGAGCATCAATTCTTTGTCCCTGAGCATTGTAGGGATTGTTCTGTGAGTCTCTCAGAACACCTTTTGCATCTCTAATCAATATCAATCGATTCATCATCCTTGAATATTTCCGAGCTTTTCTGTTTTTTCTCTCAAGTCTAGCAAGCTCCTTAGGTCTGAGGTTAAAAAGATTAGCGTTCGGGTTGCTTCTGGTGTGACGACTAGGCATACACTCAACTCAAAAACTGGTCTCGAACTTGATGTCGATCGACACTGGTGGATGTCGGTTGACACTGAATGTTCCTGTCGATTCCTGCAGCAACAAAGACAAGCAAGACAGAGAAGTATCAGTAACCAAAACAAAAGAAAAACAACTTAGTCTAATTCTAGAACAAAATCTATCGGCGAACTCAAAGAGTCACCGGCAACGGCGCCAAAAACTTGATAGGTCAAGAATTATCCCTATTCTAACTGCAAGTGCACAGAAATGCAACTGTAATATAAAGGGTATCGAATCCACAAAGACTTAATTTCACGCGATAGATTGTATGCAATCGAATTAAGCTAAGCAAGATGGATGAAAGCAGTAAAGAAAGCAAGTATGCAAACGGTGTGTGATCAATTAACGAAGGCTCTAGACTTAGGGAAGTTCTCAGGAAATCAGGAATACAGATCAATCAATCAACATGATTCAGATATCGACGTTCTAGAACTAGAATCACAATCATATAACAAACCAACTCTCGCTGCGAATGCTAACTATGTCTAACAACCTAGAAAACCAAATCTCTTTGTGAATCCTAGAGTTCTAAACATGAAATTAATTCAGGTTCTTTCGTTCACAAATTCTCTAGGCCAAATCTCTTTGCGAATAGGTAATTTGCTCAGCTAGGTTCTTTTCTAATCAAATAACCAACTCTCTCTGCACTAATCAATCTGATATCAATAATCCAAGTAGCTAATTTAGATTAAGCGTTAAGAACAACCTAGATGAAGAAGTAGATGCTCTGAATCCAATTAATCAATCAATCTATAATTCCATGAAATCCCTAAATATAACAAGAGAACTACTCAGATATGGCAATCATAACAATAGACGTAATCAAAGTAGAAATCATATAAATCAATAGAATAAGAAAGGGGTTCGAAATCTCTTCTCTCTCGAGTACAAGACCAGCCCCAAAATCTCCTAATCTCTGATAAAATCAAGCTTAGAATAAATCTTAGCCTAACAAGCGGCTGTAAAACCTAATAAATAGCTTAAACACGTTTTGGGGTCGAATTAGAAATAATAGAAACTTATGGACATCTGTGTAAATCTTCAAGACTTGTCTGAAATGCCGCGTGTAATCTGTCATCGCACTTGGTGTCGACCGACACCAGTGTAGTGTCGATCGACACTAACACCATAAATCGGCTCCAAAGTCTTCTTCACGTACAAGTGCTCCCAGAATGCTCTAAAATCTCCAATTAACTCCAAACGTATGGAAACCTATAAATGTCTCGATAGACTCCAAATACAAGGTTAAAGACTCAATATATATACTTACATCATGGTTGAAAACCTAGAAAAACGATGATATATCAACAAACATCCTAGTTAGACTTAGCAAACAAACAAAACACATCTGGATACTAAACTAAATATTTGAAGGTTTAAAAACAGAAAACCAAGAGTTTCAGAATAGACCTCACCTTAGCAATATGAAAACTATGCTTCCGATCCTCAAACAAACTCAAAATCTGAAATTAGGGAAAAAATTGACTTAAACTGCTTTAAACGGCTAAAAACAGATAACATGCCATCTGGTCAAAGTAAACATAAAAGTCAACGGTCAAGGAAAACGTTCAACGTCAACCAGGATCTGACCCATGACCCAACCCGTGACCTGGTGATATACTCAATTTTAAGTGTTTTAACATCATATTTTTAGCATATTTTTATTGTAGTTCTTGCATTTGGGCATGGTTATATGTTTATATACTTGCTTTTGTTCATTTTAGGTGTTGGAGTTGCGGCTCGGATGATTTGGAATCTTCAAGGATGATTTGGAGGCATTTGGGATTGTTTTGGAGCAAGTAAACATGAAGAAAGGAGTTTGAGCGGCCTTTGGAGCGGTCTTGCCTGGCCCCTGCAAAATCACCGGGAGCTGGAGCGGCATGTGCAGCGGTCTTTGCAAGCCACTGTGCAGGAGACGAAGATGGGAAGCGGATAGCCCAACGGCATTGACAAACCGCTGGATTTTGTGCGAGAGGCATAGCGGGTTCAGAAGCGGTTTCATCAAGCCGTTAAAGCAGTTCAAAGAGCTCGAGTGGATTTCTCAGCGGTTTCCTTAAACCACTCCGCGACCAAAAAAGTCAGACTTTTTACCCACTTATTTTTTGGTTGACTCATGATTGTTGGATTGACACATGTCGAAAATTAGCCTTCTATAAGTAGTTTTTGGGACTTAAAACCCTGGTTATCTTATATTTTCTAATCTTTTGTAAACCCTAAAACTCTTTGGAGATTTTCTTAAAGTTTATGCAAGATTAGTTTCTTTTCTTATTTTCTTTTTAATACTTGTTAATCTCTTGTATTAGCACATGATTCATATGGGTTTATATGGTGATTAGTGAGTAGTTTTCTTTTGAGCTCATGGGTTATGTAGATTGAGGTGATTTAAGTGTTGATTTGTGATACTTAGGGCTTAATAGTTATTTATCATTCTCTATTTGGTGGTTTTAATGCTAGACTTGCAAGGAATTGTGGATTTATAGCTTAGGGATTTTATTGCATTGAAGGTTCTTGATAAAATGCTTGAATGAACCAAAGTATAAGATTTGCATGCTTAGCCAATGGGAATTGAAGTCGAAGGTGTTTATTGGTGTTTAGAACCTGATTTATATGCTTGATAATTGCTTGATCACAATTGAGCGATTGTTCTTGATTAAGTAATTAGCAAAGTAATTAGTGCCAAGGGATTGTACTAGTCTTGATTAGAGTTCTTAGCTTAAGGATTAGCAATGCTAAATGGTTAATTTGATAGATTGTAATGCATGTTTATCTTGTGATTAACAATGGAATGTTATTAGTTGCATGATTAGCATAGTAGTTAATGTCATGAAAATGGATTAGATTGATTAACGATCTTAGACCTTGTTTAGCATTGATTGATTGTTTGTAGCATCACAAGTTAGCATTTGATCACCCAAAAATCATTGACCTTAGAGCTTTCTTTTTATTATTGAATTAGATATTTGCCTTGTTTGCTTGCTTTATTTACTTATTTGCAATCTTGAATCATTTGAACTAAACTCACTAGGCTTAAATTAAGCAATTTACATGCATTCCTAGTGTGTTAACACTCTCAAGTATGGATTAACTCTCAAATATTACATTGAAATTGATAGGAATTTGAGTAATTGATCTTAGGAACCTCAAAATTCTTATTATCAATTTGGCACCGTTGCCATCTTGGGAGTTTGAATTAGCCATTGGGATTTTGTGTTTGCTTGAGACTAAGTATTTCTTTTTTTAATTTTATAACTAACTATCTCTTCTTCACTTCTTTTTATTGCAAAGTGTATGAACTTGAGAAGTATAGGACCTACAAACCTTGTTGTAAGAGTTCAAGACATTAGAGCATTGGAAAAGAAGATTGATAGACAAAAAATAGAACAAGAAAGATTAGCTCATTTGGAGAGATTGGGACACATAATGGATCATCTACCTCATGAGAAAGCTGATTTTAAAGGCCAAGGACATCCTGTCCAAGGGAATGGGGATCAAGCTCACATCCCACCCCACCCACCCAGATGTGCTAGACCAATAGGAGCCTTTGATGAACCACACATTCATGGCAACAAAAATGGGATACGACCTCCAGCTGCGGACAACAACAAATATGAGATCAAGGCTAGTGTCATCAACATGGTCCAAGGAAGTAAGTTTCATGGTCTACCTATGGGGGATCCCTTTGATCATTTATACCACTTTGACATGTTGTTTGGGACTGTCAAGATCAATGAGATCTCTGAAGATGCATTCAAGTTGTGACTTTTCCCTTTCTCACTTGGAGATGGAGCTCATCTTTGGGAAAAGAATCTCCTTCAAGGCTCAATCACATCATGGGACCAATGTAAGAAGGCCTTCTTGACTAAGTTCTTCTCCACAACAAGGACAGCTAGATTGAGGAATGGAATCTCTAGCTTTTCTCAAAAGGGAAATGAGAGCTTTGGAGAAGTATGAGAAATGTTCAAGGGATATACTCTACAATGTCTTTATCATGGTTTCACAAAGGAGAGCTTATTGAGCACACTTTATAGAGGAGTACTTCCAAGGTTTATAATGATGTTAAACATAGGTAGCAATGGACATTTCTTGGGCAAAAGTGAAGAAGAAGGTATGAGACTTGTGGAGAACCTTGCCTTAAGTGACAACAACTATGGAGAGGACTATGATAGGACTCATAGAGAGATTAGAGATATAGATGCTCAAAGTAAGGAGATCAAAGATCTCAATGAGAATATGGATAAGTTCTTGCTAGCTCACCAAAGGCAAGTGAAATTTGTTGGAGAGTTTTCTCCTACTCAAGAAGGTGTGGTTGAGATACAATAGGAAGTGAACTGCATTGGAGGTAAAGGCTATCAACATGGATACAACTCAAACTATAGGAACCATCCTAACTTCTCATATAGGAGCACAAATGTGGAGAACCCTCAAGATCAATCATATCCTCCTCTCAAGCCTCAAGGACAAGGAAACTTCCAACCAAGGAAGCAATTCAACAATCAATGGAGCCAAGGCTTTGTCAACCTCAAGCTTCCAACAATGAGACAGATTCTCTCTTCCAAAAGCTTCTAGATGGGAAAAACCACTACTATGATGACATCAAGAAGATTCTTTCTGAAAAGAACACCAATATGGATGGGATGTAGTGATCTCAATGGGAAGATCTCAAGCTTGGCTTCACACATGAAGAACATTGATATAAAGGTTTCTCAAGATGCTTCCACATCAAAGAGTTCAACTGGATTATTACCCGAAAAGCTGAAGCTAACCCCAAGGAGCATTGAAACGCCATCATCTCTACTTATGGAAATGAGAAGAATGAGTATGATAAAGAAGTGGATGAACTTGAAGCTCTTCTATATGGTTCTAACGTTGAGAATGATAAAGCTGAAATGGCTGAAGAGGAAGAAGCCACATTTGAGGAACTTCTTCATGATCATGATGCTAAGATTGTGAGTGGCCAAAATTTTTTGCGAGAAGAAGATGTATCTATGGTCAAGACCACTCCAAAAACTCTTCCAAATCTTGAGAATCCCGTTAAATTCTCCATATCTTGCCACTTTGGAGGCTTGGAGATTGAAGACGCTTTGTGTGATTGATATTTTTGCATTTTGATGCATTTAGGATAGCATTTAGTTCTTGTTTTAGTCTCATTTGGCATTCATTCTTAGCTAACTTTTGTTCTTTGTTGCATTTAGAGTTTATGTGCATTTAGCTTTAGGATTTGCATATTTTCTTGTTCTTGGAGTGTTTCTTGAGGTTTGTAGGTGCAAAGTAAGTGCAATGGAGTTTTGGAGTGAGCTTGGAGCAAGAATGGAGCTAGAAGAGTGAAGAGGAGAGACATGACGAATCCATCGGGTTGAGCCATCGGCTTGTTGCACCCCATGGTGTGAGGAACAATGTATCGTCTGCGTGCATCGGGGAAATGCAGCTGATGGGAGAACCTTGCTCGAGATGAAGATTTCACCAGGGAATCTATCGGGTTGCACCATCGGGATGTTTCACTCGATAGAACTCGACCTGAACCTGCGAAGGAAACCATCAGTTACACGTATCGGGTTGTTTCATCGGCTTGGAGCAAGAATGGAGTTTTGGAGTGAGCTTGGAGCAAGAATGGAGCTAGAAGAGTGAAGAGGAGAGACATGACGAATCCATCGGGTTGAGCCATCGGCTTGTTGCACCCGATGCTGTGAGGAACAATGTATCGTCTGCGTGCATCGGGGAAATGCAGCTGATCGGAGAACCTTGCTCGAGATGAAGATTTCACCAGGGAATCTATCGGGTTGCACCATCGGGATGTTTCACCCGATAGAACTCGACCTGAACCTGCGAAGGAAACCATCAGTTACACGTATCGGGTTGTTTCACCGATACATTTACGCGACCACAGCACCCATTTTCACCAGGGAATCTATCGGGTTGCATCATCGGGATGTTTCACCCGATAGATTTCCCAGCGAACCAGTTTTGATCCATTTAAACTGGGTCAACACCCGGTTCGTCCCTATTCACTATATAAACCCAAAAACCTGATTTTTGTGGTCGCTTAAGCTTTCTTTTGTTTGAAAAACCCTCTTGAATGTTTTAGTAAGAAAGTTTGAATCTTTGATCAATCTAAGTGTTTCTTTTGTGATTTCTTCTACTCCTTCTCTTAATCTTTCACAAATCATCATGCTTAACATCTTTCTTATGGATTTTGTTGGGCTAAACATGATTTGTGAGTAGTCTTCTTAAGGCTTATGGGTTAGGTAGATTACGGCTATTTAGAGTGAATCAAGGATGCTTAGGACTTATTTATGATTGATCTCACCCATTTAGATGTTCTTAATGCTAGGTTGACCATGATCAAGTTAATATAGATGCTTTGGTTTTTATTGCACACCAAGTGTTTGATGAAATGCTAGATATGATCTTTATGGGGATTTACATATTCTAGCTCATGAGAATGAATGTCTAGAGTGTTTATTAGCTTAATGGAACTTGAGATTAATGCTTGCCTTGTCTTATTTCACAAATGAGAATTTGATCTTGATTTATGATTAGGGAAAAGAATTAGTGCCAAGAGATTGGATTAATTGACTGTTTAGTGCTCCTTGCTTGAGATTAGCATCTTTGATGATTGAATTAGTGTCCTTGATAGCTCTAGATTGACCAAGTCATTGACCTTGACCCATTGGCCTTGCCTTTAATCTTTGATTTCTACTATTAATCTTTGATTTCTACTATTAATCTTTGTTTGTTCATTTGTTTGCTTATTTGAATTGAATTTAGGTTGTTAGAACTTTATATCTGAATTGGTTGCTTGAATACTTGGGTTTAGTGCATTCTAATCGGTTTAATCCCTTCCCAATTATGGATTGATAACACCTTAAACTACAACAACATAATTTTAGGGGGAATTGATAACTCCATAGTAAAATCCACTTATCAATTTGGCGCCGTTGCCATTTTGGGATTATGATTAGTCAATTGGATTTCTATTCCTTTTTAGATTAAGCTTTTGGTTACTAATCTTGCTACTTCCTCTTGTTTTGATGTCAGGTGAATGAACCTTCGCAGTAGAGGACCTACATACTTAGTTGCAAGGGTTGAAGACATCAAGGCACACGAAAGAAAGCTAGCAAGAGAAAGAAGAGCACTAGAGAGAGCTGTTCATTTAGAAAGACTTGGGTTGGAACAAGACACAAAGGTTCAGCCACAGTTAGAGGATTTTGAGCAGCCGGTTATTGATCAACATGATCCAAGGGATGACCAAGATGGTCATCAAGAGCGTATGCATCTACAAGGAGAGGATGCTCGGGATGCACAGGGAAATTAGAGCCAAGATTAGAGCCATGTTTGATACTGCTAGTAGTGGTCATTTCTTTGGCAAAGAAGTTGATGCAGCCATGAAGTTGATTGAGAATCTAGCTACAAGTGATGGAAACTATAATGAGGACTATGACAGAACCTATAGAGGATCCACTGCACTTGAAGAGAAGTATGAGAAGGAAATCAAATCACTCCATGAGAAGATGGACAAGATGATTCAGTCCTCCCAAAGACAAGTCAACTTTGTTGGCAACTATGATGATACTCAGCCCTATCTCCTAAGTGTGGAGGATGATATGACCCAAGGAGAGATGAATTTTGTAGCTGGACAAGGAGGCTACAACAAGGAATTCAACGCCAACTATAGGAACCATCCTAACTTTTCCTATAAAAACCCCAATGTTGCTAACCCCCAAGACCAAGTGTATCCTCAACAACAAGGTCAAGGGAAACAACAATGCTTTTCTCAAGCAAATCAACCAAAGCCTTTTGTTCCCTACAACACTCAACAAGGAGGATTTGTCTCTAAACCTCAGTACCAAGGGCAACATGGACGGTTTGTGCCCAAACAACAGTTCCCTCCACCTGGTTTTGCACCTCAACAGCAACAAGCTTCTACGTCTTCTAGTATGGATGCTGAACTTAGGGGAATGATGCGGAAAATCATCCAAGAGAAAGCAAGTGGGGCATTAGAAGTAAAGAACTTAAAGAATGAACTGAAACATTTGACTTCTCGCTTGATCAATGTTGAAAACACCAATGCTTCCACTTCTAGACCTACAAGTACATTGCCCGGAAATCCGGAGAAGAACCCCAAAGAGTATTGCAATGCAATCTTCTCTACTGTTGATCATGAGAAACCAGACCATGAGAGAGAGATTGATGAGATAGAAGCACTTCTCTATGGTTATGAACTCCTGCATGCTGCACATGTGCTTCTCAAGGAGATGAAGGCAACTGTAGTTGAGTCTCCTTATGTTGAACCAGCTGAGGAGTTGAGTGCCACTGAAATTTCTGCTGAAGATACTGTGCCTACTGTCCAAACCACACTAAAGGTGCTTCCCAAGCTTGGCAATCCAGGTAAATTCACAATCAGTTGTACTTTGGGAGACTTAGAGATTAAGGATGCATTGTGTGACTCCGGCTCTACTGTGAGTGTGATATCTCTTGACATGGTGGAAACCCTTGGGATTGAGAGCATGGAAAGGTACCCATCTTCTATTACATTTGGAGACTCTTACACCAAAACTCCAATGGGAATGATAAAAGACTATCCACTGAAGATTGGTGAGTGCACTATCCCAACTGACTTCATTGTCATGAAGATGAAGAAGAGTACCCAACTACCTCTCTTACTTGGTACCTCTTTCCTCAATGCCACTGGAGCTTGTATGGACTTTAAAAAGAAATTTGCTGTGCTGAATAATGTTGACAAGAAGGTTACTATCCTTTGAGGAGCACAACTCTCCACACTTGTGGTGTCATCCTATCTCCCAATGAGGATGATGTGTTAGAGGAAGCAAGGCTATTTGCAAACCCACTCCTTATGGATCATTGAGTGAGCACATGGGACGTGCTCCAAAGGAGGGGGTGGATAAAGCTATTGGAACTCCTCTTATGACCATAAGGACTGAGTATGTTGGATCTATCTCTTCAATGAAGCTGATCACCAATGAGGATAAAGAACCAAAAGAGAAGGTTGTGGATATGTTGAAAAGGAGGAGTCCAAAGGTTCCAGTGGCTGGAAAGGATAAGGTTGTTAACAATCACCCAAAGGATCAAGAATATGAAAAGGAGATAATGGATGGTGAGAGTTTAGAATCTTTGTTTGATGAGCATAATGGAAATGCTCTGACTAATGGATTAGATGGAGTTAAAGGAGCTAAGAAAGGACATAAAGACAAGCTGAAAACTCTAATGGCTATTGAAACACCCTCATCTCTCAACTGTATAAGCTTGCATCCATTGGGTCTACAGGGTGACTACATTGAGTACAAGGTCAAGTCTAAGGGAAAGTCTAGACCTTTTGCAAGTGTAAGGGCTTCAGTTAGTCCAAGGTTTCATGGTGATTCAGCTGACCTCTCAGGTCCTGACCATCAATCTCGAGGGCAGACCACGCTTTTCAACCGCCTAAAAAACTCAGTTTGCACAGTCGAGCTTACCGACTATAAACAAAAGCGCACTTGGGAGACATTCCAATGTTTATCCTTGTATATATTATCTTTTGCTTGTCATAATTGATCTTTTTCTTTAAGTTTCTCAGGTTTTAGTTATTAAGTGAAGTTGTGGACTTGTTGGGATCAAGCAAAGTCATGTCAAAGTGAAGTCAAAATCGGACAGGAAATTTATCGGGGGAGTGCATCGGTTTGTTGCAACCGATGGAAACTAGGTGGTCGTATCGGTTTATGTCATCGGTTAGAGACTTTTACTCAAATACTCTAATGGGAATGATCAAGGATTACCCAGTAAGGACTGGAGATTGTACCATACCAATTTCATAGTCATGAATACGAAAATGAGAAGAAGCTACCTCTCCTACTTGTAACCTCCTTCCTCAACACAACATGAGCAATAATGGACTTCAAGACCAAAAGAGTTGTGCTCAACAATGTCAATGACAAGGTCTACTACCCTATGAAGACCTCTACACTCAACACTTTTGGTGGAATCACTTCTCCAAATAAGGAAGTTGCTAAAGATGAGGAAAAGATCTTTGCTAGATGTGAAAGGATTGAATATTGTGGATCCATATCTTTGAGGAAGCTGATCATCAATTGTTGGGAATGTCCTGAACTCAATTGTATCTACTCTTGGTTAAGTCGTAACGTCGAGGTTCGACAATCGTATAATATTAGTTGATTATAATGTTTTGCTAGAAACCACTAATATTAGCAATGGATTCTAAATCCATAGAATATAAGCGGTTTCTAGCAAAACATTATAATCACCTAATATTATTCGATTGTCGAACCTCGACGTTACGACTTAACCAAGAGTAGGTACAATTGATTTCAGGACATTCCCAACAATCTCCCACTTGTACTGGAATCATCTATTCCCATAACCCCTTTGTCTCTATATCTCGATCTTAGCATAAGGCAAGAAACGGTGTCATCCTTATTAAGCTAGATCACGTTTATCGAACTCCGATTTATACTGATTAAACAAACGACTGACATTCACCTCGTTTGAGCACGGCCATGCATTTCTCAGTATCAAATCTTCGATAGGCCCTGAGATATTTATCTCCCGTTATATAGGAGGGACAAATTTCATCTTGTTCCATCCCTGTTCCTTACAAAATTCATAGCACACCCAATCAATGTCTTTATAATCACCTGTTACGGCTGACGTTTGACAAGGTCAAAGTGAACTAATCCATAAGTAAGAAATCATGACGAACTCAGGTCAAAGGACTACACTCTTTAGTCGTGATGAGAAACTTTTATGACACTCATATAACAATCTTGTAGAGTTCTCATAGCGGGTCAGTCCAACACTGTGTTCCCCAACACATATCTATGCGATTGGCTTTAATACAACATATTAAATGACTCCATGAAACTTAGTCATCAGCCACCTCACATAGTAGTCATCTTCAGTTATTAACGTCCCATTTTAATAATCTTGACTAGGGACCACAATAATTTATGTCATCTTTCAGTTATAGGGTTTCATGATCAAGTCACGTACTTGATGACCTATAGAAGGCAATAAATTATTTTGGGACTTTATTTGTTATCCAATAACCAAATAAATCTGAAACAAACTTCATAAATTTGAAAACATAACAAAATGTATGTATACATGAACATCATATCATAAAAAAAAATCCTCCCACTAGAATCAAGATCACATCTTAAGAAACTTAATGCCTATAGCAGCAGTATGACTCTCATGCTTAGGCCGTGGAAGAGGCTTAGTCAATGGATCAGCAACATTTGCATCCGTCGAGACTCTGCTAATCTTCACATCTCCTCTATCAACAATCTCACGAATGAGATGATATCTCCTCATAATATGTTTGGATTTCTGGTGGGATCTAGGTTCTTTTGCTTGTGCGATAGCTCCAGTGTTGTCACAATAGAGATCCACTGGGCTAGAAATACTAGGAACCACACCTAGTTCAATAATGAACTTCCGAATCCAAACAGCTTCCTTTGCTGCTTCTGAAGCAGCGATGTACTCAGCTTCGGTTGTAGAGTCTGCTACGGTGCTATGCTTGGAACTCTTCCAACTAACAGCTCCTCCATTAAGACAAAAGATAAAACCAGATTGTGATCGGTAATCATCTTTGTTTGTCTGGAAACTCGCATCGGTGTAACCACTCACAACAAGCTCATCATTCCCTCCATAGACCAAGAACTTATCCTTAGTATTTCTTAAATATTTAAGGATGTTCTTGACTGCTGTCCAGTGACTCTCACCTGGATCATATTGGTATCTACTCGTCATGCTCAAAGCACATGCAACATCTGGACGAGTACAGAGTATGGCATACATGATAGATCCTATAGCAGAAGCATATGGGATTCTATTCATCCGTTCTCGCTCATCATGTGTCGAAGGACACTGATTCTTGCTGAGAGTTATGCCATGAGACATTGGTAGAAAACCTTTCTTGGAATCATGCATTTGGAATCTGTGTAAGACCTTATCTATATAAGTGTCTTGACACAATCCAATGATCTTGTTTAATCTATCTCTATAGATTCTTATTCCAAGAATATAGGCGGCTTCTCCCATGTCTTTCATTGAGAAACAACTTCCTAGCCAGGTCTTTACAGAATCAAGCATAGGAATGTCATTTCCAATCAAAAGTATGTCATCCACATACAATACTAAGAAAACAACTGCATTCCCACTAGTCTTCTTGTAAACGCAAGGTTCTTCTTCATTTCTAATGAAATCAAACTCTTTGATTGCCTCATTAAAACGAAGATTCCAACTCCGAGATGCTTGCTTCAAACCATAAATGGAATGTTGAAGCTTGCATACCGTCCTAGCACTCCCATGAACTGTGAAACCCTCAGGTTATGTCATGTACACATCCTCTTCGAGATTTCCATTAAGGAAAGCTGTTTTCACATCCATCTGCCATATCTCATAATCATAATGAGCGGCAATTGCTAGGAGAATCTGAATGGACTTAAGCATTGTGACTGGGGAATAGGTTTCATCATAGTCTATACCATGAATTTGCTTGTAACCTTTAGCCACCAATCTAGCTTTGTATATCTGTATATTACCATCCATGTCTGTTTTCTTCTTGAAAACCCATTTACACTCAATGGTTTTGACACCATCATGTAAATCAACCAAAGTCCATACTTTGTTTACTGACATGGAATCCATTTCGGATTTTGCGGCTTCTAGCCAATTTTCGGAGTCAGGGCCCATCATTGCTTCCTCAAAGGACGTAGGTTCATCACTTTCTATTATCAATAGTTCATGATGATCAGTCACCAAAAACCCATATCTAATAGGTTCGTGACGTATCCTCTCGGATCTACGTATCTCAGGTTCGACAGGTGTAGATTCTACGACTCTTCGTAAATCTAATTGATCCTCTTCATGAGAATCCAAAACAATCTCCTGTGTTTCTCGAACTTCTTCGAGATGTACTTTACTCCCACTGTTTTTCTTGGAAAGAAATTCTTTTTCTAGAAAAGCACCATTACGAGCAACAAACACTTTGTTCTCGGTAGGGTTGTAAAAGTAATAACCTTTGGTTTCTTTGGGATAACCAACGAAGTAGCATTTATCAGATTTGGGTCCGAGCTTATCGGTAAACATACGTTTAACATAAGCATCACAACCCCAAATTTTCAGAAACGACAAATTTGGAACTCTTCCAGTCCATATCTCATATGGTGTCTTCTCAACTGATTTTGATGGACATCTGTTTAGCGTAAACGCAGACGTTTCTAGGGCGTATCCCCAAAAGGATAATGGAAGATCTGTATGACTCATCATTGATCGAGCCATATCTAATAAAGTTTGATTTCTCCATTCGGAAACACCATTCAACTGTGGCGTTCCTGGAGGAGTGAGTTGTGAAACAATTCCACACTCTTTCAGATGGTCATCGAAAGTTTGACTCAAATATTCACCACCTCGATCTGATTAAAGTGCTTTGATTGTCTTGCCAAGCTGGTTTTGTACTTCATTCTGGAATTCTTTGAGATTTTCAAAGGATTCAGATTTATGTTTCATTAGATAAACATAACCATATCTACTGAAGTCATCAGTAAATGTGATGAAGTACTGGTAGTTTCCTCTAGCATTTGTGCTCATCGGTCCACATACATCCGTATGTATAAGTTCCAATAAGTCCTTAGCTCTTTCACTGTGTCCAGTAAAAGGAGCCTTAGTCATTTTCCCAACAAACAAGATTCACATTTCTCATATGATTCATAATCAAATGAGCTAAAAAGTCCATCACTATGAAGCTTTTGGATGCGTTTCTCATTTATGTGGCCCAAACGACAATGCCAAAGAAAAGTTTGATTCGTGTCATTTGACTTGAATCTCTTAGTACTAATGTTATAGATTGGCACACTTTGGTTTAGAACATAAAGTCCATTCTCTAATGGGCCGCTACCATAAAATATATCATTGTAATCAAATGAACAACACTTACTCTTAATTGAAAACTGATATCCTTCCAAATCCAAACAAGGAATAGAAATAATATTTCTGCTTATAGCAGGTACATAGTAGCAATTCTTAAGTTCTAAAACCATGCCAGAAGGTAAAGACAAATGAAATGTTCCTACGGCTAATGCAGCAACTCTTGCTCCATTTCCCACACGCAGGTCCACTTGTCCTTTCTCCAAAGTCCTACTGTTTCTTAGGCCCTGAAGATGAAGTCTCGAAAGTGTTCTTCTTCTTCTTTTTCAGATCTTCCAGGAATTTATTGCAGTTTCTTTTCCAATGCCCATAACCATTACAATAATGGCACTTATCATCTTTAGAAGGACAAGGTTTAACCTTAGGAGCATGGTTAGACTCGCTTGGATTCACAATCGAGCTTGTCTTGCCATCACCTTTGTTTTTACCATGTTTCTTAAATTTTTTACCCTTTTGTACCATAAGGACATTTGGGGTATCCTTCTTGATGTTAGGTTCAACAGTTTTTAGCATCCCATGCAACTCAGTCAAAGTCTTTGTCAAGTTGTTCATGTTGTAGTTCATAACAAACTGATCATAGCTTGACGGTAATGACTGCAGGATGAGATCAGTAGCCAACTCTTGGCTGATAGGACAATCCAGTTTTGCCAGGTTATCAATATAACCCATCATCATAATGACATGTGGGCTAACTGGATCATCTTTTGGTAGCTTGCACTCAATGAGAGTTTTAACCGTCTGGTATCTCTCAGTTCGTGCCTGCTCCTGAAACATTCCTTTCAGGCCATAGATCATGTCAATTGGCGAATCCACGTTCTCATATTGCTTCTGTAAGTCTGAGTTCATGGTAGCCAACATAAGACAACACACATCCACCCTATCATTGACATGCTTGTCATAAGCATTTCTCTCTGCATGCTGAGCATTGGTCTTAGGTTTTTCAGGAAGAACATTTTCAAGGACATAGTCCTTTTTCTCCTGTCTGAGAACAATTCTCAAGTTTCGATACCATTCGAGGAAATTCGATCCATTAAGTTTATCCTTCTCAAGGACAGATCTCAATGAAAACGAGTTGTGGGGAGTTGACATTGATGGATATAAAGAATAACAATGTTAATATGATGTTTGGGAATAAGAGAAATCTTAACAATTAAGAAAACTCACATTATATTCAAATAACAATTTCTTCAAATTGAATATAATGATTCAAGATCCATATTTCACTAGAATCCGAGTGAGCTTTGGCTCAACCCCCGAATGTCTAGTTAATTAGGTAAACAACACCTTGTTAATTATATAAAATATAATTCTTGGTGGTCGATGACATCTTATGTCTTATCCAACCTATGCCTCTAAGCCCAAAACCGTTTTGATAGCTTAGTCAAGTAAACCAATCTTGTGGTAACCATTACCATCTATCTCACTTATGTAATTGTGGACACCTTGCTTTGGCAAGCCCATCACACAACGAAATAAGCCTTGATAGTTGATAAGATTGGAGAAGTATCAAAATTACTTGATATTAGTTAAGGAACTAATTTTAATCCAATTTTAATTTATATATAAATTTTATATCTCATATAAATAATTAAATATAAATAATTCAATTGGATTGTAAATAAAAAAACTAATTTAATCTAATTAAATTTTATTTATTTATATATATTTTATTAATCTTTATTTAATATCTAAGTCGTAATCAAATTAGACTGGATATTATTGATGTAAAAGAAAATCGAATCAGAATCTACAAGAGACTGAACGATTTCATAAACACATATATAACTTATTTATTTCAAAAGTCAAAATAAGCATGCAACACCAGATTACACGTAATCCTTTGAATCAAATACAAGAATGCAATTATGTTTTTTTTTTTATAAAAGAGAATGCAATTATGTTTATTCACAATAAAACACAAGCACTTTTAACCCGACACTCTTGCTAGATATAATCAAATTATATTATTCAAAATTAAATTTCAAATCCTAGCGAGCGTGTTTTGTCAACGATTTACAAGGTCTACTACCCTATGAAGACCTCTACACTCAACACTTGTGGTGGAATCACTTCTCCAAATAAGGAAGTTGCTAAAGATGAGGAAAAGATCTTTGCTAGATGTGAGAGGATTGAATATTGTGGATCCACATCTTTGAGGAAGCTGAGCATCAATTGTTGGGAATGTTCTGAACTCAATTGTACCTACTCTTGGTTAAGTCGTAACGTCGAGGTTCGACAATCGTATAATATTAGGTGATTATAATGTTTTGTTAGAAACCGCTTATATTCTATGGATTTAGAATCCATTGCTAATATTATACGATCGTACAAGGTTACATACCTAAACAAACTGGATCATAAATATGATGGGGTTTAATATATAGTATTATATATATATGATATATATATAATATGTTATATATATGTGATATATATAATAAAGAAATATATATATATATATATAATATATATCATAGCATATATATATATATATATATATATATATATATTAGTACATGTATATATGTTAATGTTATGATTTGGGCTTAGCCCATTGATAACCTAATTGTTAGGTATATATATATATATATATATATATATATATATATATATATATATATATATATATATATATATATGTGTTGGATTATTGAATCAAGAGATACACAGCCGAACAAAACAAATCGGAGAGACTTTCTGTGAAACCCTAATTAGTTGAGATTAGATCTCAAGGCACTAGCATCCCGTAGCGATCCAGTTTGTGTGTGTGTGGATACCGATAGAGGCACTACATTTGAAGTGTTAAGGAATCTCGAATCGTTTCGTTTTTACTCCGCTGCAAAACATCCAGGTATATTCGAGATTCTAGATTTAGATTTATTTTAGTATTTGCATGAGTTCCTGGCTAGTTATTCATAGGTTGATTTATAAAATTGTTTTATAAACCGGTATGAATTCCAACATCAATGAGGATAAGGCTGCAAAAGAAGACGTTGTGGATGTGTTGAAAAAAGTGTCTCCAAAGGTTGCAAAAGATGAAAAGGCAAGGATTGTCAACAACTATTCAAAGGTTCAAGAAGTTGAAAAGGAGAGAGTAGATAGTGAGAGTACAAGATTTGTTTGTTGAGCATAATAAAATTTCTCCAAACAAAAGATTGAAGGGATCTAAGATGGCTGAACATGGACACAAGGAGAAGGTGAAAGGACCAATGCCTTTTGAGCATCCTACTTCTCCCAACTCTCTAAGATTTCATCCATGTACAAGATCAAATCCATGGGAAAGTCTAAACCATTCTCAAATGCCAAGACCATCATCAATCAAGAGCTTCAAGGAAGAATCAAAGTTCAAGAGCTCCTCTCTCAAGTCCTAACTTTCAACATTGAAAGGAGGCCATATCTCAATCCTCACTAGCCAATGAAAGGTAGTATTAGAGGTGGGTTTAGCATCCTTCTAAGGCCTGGTACAATAGCGGAAATGGCCCAGAGGAGATCGGGCCTAGAGGAAACGATGGAGGCCCAACACGAGGTAGTCCGGCGGCTTCAGAAGAGCTCGGCGACGTGCTTGGATTGACCTGCATGGCGAAAGAGATAAAAATGTTAGTTCAGATTTTGTAAATAATATCAGAGAGAATCTAGGGAAAACCCTAGATCCTCCGATATAAATATCCTTCCCCTGCGCGGGAAAATATTAAGTTTTAGACACACAAACACTTTTATACTAAAAAAAACCCTAGAGCTAGCGATCCACGATCGGTTCTGGCTCAAATTATTAATAAGACTATATTTTCCGGTCTGATTCTTCATCACTTTTAATCATGTTTAATCGTTTCATCCAAGTCCCTTATTTTCTAATCAATTCACTAAATTGATTATTTTTTGATTTTCTGAATCAACAATTGGCGCCCTCTGTGGAGACTTTGGATTTTTCGATTAACCAAAGGAGAGATCGGCGATGACAGGAACACCACTTCAACAAGAACTAGGAGGGACCAGCGACACAGCCGACGTCACCGGCGTCAATACAACGATTGATTGGGAAAAGGCGACCCCCCGAAGGAGTTTGATCGAGAAAATCACCGAATGAAGTTGATCGAGCATGTGAAGATCGACGACCGAAACCCCGAACGAAGCAGAGGGATCGGAGCTGATCTCGACCCTGGCATCAGAGCCGAGTTGATCGGTTTCCTCAAGCAAAACGTATCGACGTTCGCGTGGTCAGTCAAAGATATGATAGGAATCGACCCGAACATCACGTGTCACGAACTCAACGTCGATAGAACATTCATACTTATAAAGCAGAAGAGGAGAAAGCTCGAGGCAGAAAGAGCGAAAGCAGTAAACGACGAGATGGATAAGCTGTTGGAGGCCGGATACATCACAAAGGTGAAGTACCCCGAATGGCTCGCAAATCCAGTTGTGGTGAAAGAGAAAAATGGCAAGTGGAGAGTTTGTGTGGATTTCACCGACTTGAACAAAGCTTGCCCTAAAGACTGCTTCCCGCTACCGCACTTCAACCGACTGGTCAAAGCGACCGCCAAAAATGAACTCCTATCATTCATGGACGCCTTCTCCGGATACAATCAAATCCTCATGCACCTGGATGATAGAGAAAAAACGTCATTCATAACGGATCGAGGAACCTTCTGCTATAAGGTCATGCCATTCGGCCTGAAAAACGTAGGGGCGACATACCAACGCCTTGTTAACAAAATGTTCGGAGAGCACCTCGGCCGAACCATGGAAGTCTACATCGACGACATGCTCGGAAAATCGTTGGTAGCGGCTGACCACGTCACCCACTTGAAAACATGTTTCGACATCTTGAACGACTACATATTGAAGCTAAATCCAGCAAAATGCACCTCTGGCGTTACCTCGGGAGAATTCCTTGGATATATCGTGACAGAACAAGGGATCGAGGCGAACCCAAAAAAAATAACGACAATAATGAACCTACCATCCCCGACCAAAACTCGCGAGGTACAAAGGCTGACCGGAAGGATCGCTGCACTCAACTAATTCATTTCCAGATCGACAAATAAATGCCTCCCCTTCAATCAACTCCTGAGCTATTTAACTAAGTGAGTACGACATCGAATTCAAAGGACGAACTGGCATAAAGTCCCAGGTTCTGGCGGACTTCATTGTCGAACTCCCTCCCGAGCTGACACAAGTTGATCAATCGGAAGAAAGAAATTGGAGCCTCCACGTGGATGGATCGTCATCAAAGACCGGCTCAGGAATCTGAATTTAACTCGAATCCCCGATAAGAGAAGTGCTCGAGCAATCGTTCAGGCTAGGATTTCTATCCTCTAACAACGAAGCCGAGTACGAAGCCCTGGTCGCCATATTACAATTGGACAAGGCCATTGGCGCCAAGCGCGTCCAAGCGCGTCCAAGCCCACTGTGATTCACAGTTGGTCGTGAACCAATTCAACGGCGAATACGAAGCCAAAAACGAAAGAATGGATGCTTACCTCGGTATAACCAAACATCTAACCATCGATCTAGACTTCTTCAACTTAACAAGAATACCAAGAAAGGAGAACACATCGGCGGATGCCCTTGCAGCCTTAGCCTCGAGCTCGGACGCATACTTGAGGCGAACGATCCCTGTGTAACTTATAGATAAGCCGAGTATAAGCCCTCCCGACATTTGCAACGTCCTCGATGGAGAAATTAACGATGAAGACATCAAGACAGATCAAGCGCATGACGATGGAATACATGGAGGCCACTGGAGTTCAGAAATAAAAGCTTACATACTAGACGGAGAATTACCTAAGGATAAATGGGAGGCTCGAAGACTCATGGGCAAAAATAGCTCGATACGTTATTATGGAAGGAGACCTTTTCTGATACAACGCCGTCGGAGCAGCATTACGATGCAAGGAAATCGAGGAAGTGATCAAGAAAACTCACGAAGGAGCAGGGGGAAACCACGGCGGAGGACGGTTGTTGGCATTAAAAATCAGAAGGCTTGGCTTCTTCTGGCCGACAATGGAGAAGGACTGTGTAAAATACGCAGCGAAGTGCGAACCATGCCAAAAACATGCCCCGGCGATACACGCACCCACGGAAGAACTGCAGACCGCCACGGCTCCCTACCCATTCATGCGATGGGCGATGTATATAGTCGGAGCAATGCACAAATCTAAGCAAAACGAGCACATCCTAATGGGTAGAAGCCAAAGCTTAAAAAACGGTGAAAGCTCGGGACGTCACCAGCTTCCTGTGGAAATACATCATCTGCAGACACGGAATATCCTACGAGATCGTAACTGATAATGGAAAACAATTCACATCGATCCTGCTTAGCCAATTCTGCAACAAGTGGAACATCAGACTTAGTAAGTCGACGCCTTACTACCCACAAGGAAACGCCCAGGCAGAGGCCACGAACAAAACAATCATCGCTGGACTTAAAAAGCGGCTCGACGAGCGTAAAGAAAATTGAGCTGATGAGTTAGACGGAGTCCTGTGGTCACATCAAACCACACAGCGAAGACCATCTAATCAGACCCCGTTCTCCTTACCTCATGGAGTAGAAGCTATGTCACCGGTCAAAATAAGTCTACCAACTATTCGGCGATCCATGCTTATCAGGAACCCAGAACTTAACGACGAGATGCTTCTCGATAACCTTGATTCACTTGAAGAGCAAAGGGACGAGGCCCTCTTGAGGATTCAAAATTACCAGCACCTCGCTGCTTGGTACTATAACAAAAAGACCAAAGGACGACACCTTAAAGAAGGAGATCTAGTCTTACGCGAAATTCATCAAGGAACCAAAGAAAAGAATGCCGGTAAACTCGGCATACACTGGGAAGGACCCTATCAAATATCGAAGCTCGTCAAACCTTGGGTCTACGAGCTCTCCGAACTAGATGGAACACCCGTCGACTTCTCTTGGAATTCGATGCACCTCAAGCGTCTTGTGTACTAGATTTTCCAGTTACAAAAAAAAAGATAGCTCACCGAGCTAAAACCTATGTAAACCGAACTAATGACTTGATCCCTTTTTAAATGGGTACGTAGGCAGTCCTTCCAGGATTTAACTATTCTTTTAATAAAACTATATCTTGCAAAAAGATATGTCTACGTCGGTATCCTGTCCAGACAACCAACTCAAACGCGCTCCACGAGCGCCGTGGTGAAATAACCAAAACCCTCATCATACGTGCAAAAAATCACGACTCAAAGTCGGCACTGATGAAAAATTAAGGCGGGATCGCCCCCGCTCGCTTAAAGTCCAAGTCGCGACAAATAAGTCGACCTGACTCGCACAACTGACCTCGGACCAAGCGATATCCGTGATACGAAGTCGGCACTCATAACCACTTGTATCAGGATACCAAAGCATATTTCGGTAACCCCCTCCTCTTTCGCCGACGTATAATGATATACCTGTATTTTCATGCATTTAGGCTATTGTTAGGATCATGTTTTACTTCTTTTTAGTTTCCGTTAGCTTCATTTCTTTGGTCATTGGTGTGTTTAGAGTATAGGATCATTTAGAGCTAGGTTTAGGCATTCTAGGCTTGCATTTGGAGTGTTTCTTATGTTTTGTAGGTTCTTGGAGTTGCTAAGGATGTTTGGAAGAGTTTGGAGGCCAAAGGAGTGATTGCAAGTGAAATGGTGATGAAAGATCAAACCGATGAGCTTGAAAGATTGAGTCATATGAAGATATTACGTTGACTTTTAGCTCTGGGATTCTAAATAAAAATCATGGGAAATTGAGTTAGATTTCTAATGGAGGTGGTTTGAAGTCATTCAGAGCTCTATGGAAAGAGTTATGACTGATTTACTGGATGCATCTCAACACAGTCTCTCAGATTAAATTCATACAGTCCATATCGGGATGCATATCGGCCTGGCAACCCGATACAGTCTCTCGGATTAAATTCAGGACTTTCATATCGGGCAGCATATCGGTTGGCCAGACCGATATGCTCAGTTGACAGAAAAATACGAGAGTTCATATTGGCCAGCATATCGGGCTGGCTGGCCGATACAGAACCCATAATCTGCCTTGGATCCGGGTCAACACCCGGTTTGTTCCGGGTTGATCCGGTTCGCACCATATTGACTATTTAAGCCAAAAACCTATTTTTTATTGTCTCTTAAGCTTTATTTTATGTTCTAAACACTTTGTAAGAACAAGTTTGGATTTCTTTGATTAATCTAGTACTTCTTTTGTGATTCCTTCATCAAATCTTTCAATCTATCTCTTGTCTCCTATGATCAACATTGTTTCTATGGATTTTGTTGTTCATATGATGATTAGTGAGTAGTTCTTCATAGGGCTTAGGGGTTAGGTAGGATTAGGTTGATTAGGGGTGATCAATGGATTTCTAGTGCTTGATTGTTTAAAATCTCATCTGTCAAAGTGTGCTTAGTGCCTAATTAACCTTGATCACGTTGATTAGGATGTTTAGGATTTCTTGCTCACCATGTGTTCGATGAAATTCCGGTTTCTAGCTTTGATAGAACTTTCACATTCTAGCGCATGAAAATGTATGTTTAGAGTGATTGTTAGTTGTTTGGAACTTGTTTGAATGCTTGCTTGATTTTAATTCACAAATGAGAATTTGTTCTTGGATTAGGATTGAGTGAAGAGGTTAGTATTAAGAGATTAAACTGATCGACTTGTTGTGCTCCATGCTAGGAGGTTAGCTTCTATGAAGTTTGAATTAGAATCCTTGATCATCCCGAGTCACCTGTCCATTGACCTTAACCTTTAGGCCTTATCTTTGTCATTGATTGAATCCACTTGTTTATTTGCTTTTTGTTTACTTCTAATTGAATTGTCTTTGTTAGGATTGTTAGAAACAAAAACTTAATTGAGTGATTTGACTCTAGAGGTTTAGTTTGTGCTTATTGGTGTTATCCATCCCAAAAAGGTTAGATACCTCAAGACTACACGATAAGCTTGAGGAATTGGTACCTCAAAGGATTGCAAAATCCTAGTTATCAATTTGGCACCGTTGCCGGGGAGGTACCAATTCCTCAAGATTATGAGTAGTCTTGAGGTATCGAACCTTTTTGGGATGGATAAAACCAATAAGCACAAACTAAACCTCTAGAGTCAAATCACTCAATTAAGTTTTTGTTTCTAACAATCCTAACAAAGACAATTCAATTAGAAGTAAACAAAAAGCAAATAAACAAGTGGATTCAATCAATGACAAAGATAAGGCCTAAAGGTTAAGGTCAACGGACAGGTGAATCGGGATGATCAAGGATCCTAATTCAAACTTAATAGAAGCTAACCTCCTAGCATGGAACACAACAAGTCGATCAGTTTAATCTCTTAATACTAACCTATTCACTCAATCCTAATCCAAGAACAAATTCTCATTTGTGAATTAAAATCAAGCAAGCATTCAAACAAGTTCCAAACAACTAACAATCACTTTAAACATACATTTTCATGCGCTAGAATGTGAAAGTTCTATCAAAGCTAGAAACCGGAATTTCATCGAACACATGGTGAGCAAGAAATACTAAACATCCTAATCAACGTGATCAAGGTTAATTAGGCACTAAGCACACTTTGACAGATGAGATTTTAAACAATCAAGCACTAGAAATCCATTGATCACCCCTAATCAACCTAATCCTACCTAACCCATAAGCCCTATGAAGAACTACTCACTAATCATCATATGAACAACAAAATACATAGAAACAATGTTGATCATAGGAGACAAGAGATAGATTGAAAGATTTGATGAAGGAATCACAAAAGAAGTACTAGATTAATCACAGAAATCCAAACTTGTTCTTACAAAGTGTTTAGAACATAAAATAAAGCTTAAGAGACAATAAAAAATAGGTTTTTGGCTTAAATAGTCAATATGGTGCGAACCGGGTCAACCCAGAACAAACCGGGTGTTGACCCGGTTCCAAGGCAGATTCTGGGTTCTGTATCGGCCAGCCAGCCCGATATGCTGGCCGATATGAACTCTCGGATTTTTCTGTCAACTGAGCATCTCGGTCTGGCCAACCGATATGCTGCCCGATATGAAAGTCCTGAATTTAATCCGAGAGACTGTATCGGGTTGCCAGGCCGATATGCATCCCGATATGGACTGTATGAATTTAATCCGAGAGACTGTGTTGAGATGCATCCAGTAAATCAGGCATAACTCTTTCCATATAGCACCGAATGACTTCACACCACCTCCATTAGAAAGCCAGCTCAAATTCCCATGATTTGTATTTAGAATCCCAGAGCTAAAAGTCAACGTAATATCTTCATATGACTCAATCTTTCAAGCTCATCGGTTTGGTCTTTCATCACCATTTCACTTGCAATCACTCCTTTGGCCTCCAAACTCTTCCAAACATCCTTAGCAACTCCAAGAACCTACAAAACATAAGAAACACTCCAAATGCAAGCCTAGAATGCCTAAACCTAGCTCTAGATGATCCTATACTCTAAACACACCAATGACCAAAGAAATGAAGCTAAAGGAAACTAAAAAGAAGTAAAACATGATCCTAACAATAGCCTAAATGCATGAAATACAAGTATATCAATTCCCCCAAACTTAAACCTTGCTTGTCCACAAGCAAGCTTAACACAATCACAACAAGTTGGGGGAAAAGGTTTGAAGGCGGGAGCTCATATCCAAAGACAAAACCGAGATCAACAAGTTCCAATTCGAGTCAATGTCACCAAGATGCAACCAAGTTAGGCTTACTCCCAAAAATTTAGCCATGCTCATCAAGACAAAACTCATAGCTTAATTCTCAACCTAGACAACCATTCCTATCAACTAGCTCTTTAACATTCATTAGGTTTTCAAGTGGATCTTACTCAATGCAAGGTGATCAAACTCATTTGGCAAAGGGACAAGGTTTTGAGATTAAAGTGATCTCAATCAAAAGAGGGGTTTATTCCAAAAGCATGAATGTTCTCTCATAAAGAAGTGAATGAGCTATAGTAAAATGCTAAGAGTTAGAGGCAATTGGTGCATACTAGGTTGATTTCCATCTACGCATGCCCCAATTACTTCTTCTCCTAATCTAGCCCACCTAAATGGATACTACCCTTGATCAAGGCTATTTTTTTGCCTCATCCCCTTTTCTCAATCAGACACTTTCCAATCAAACTCCCCAAGGATCAATAAAGACTTTTCAAAATAGTGGCAAATCTTTTCTTTTTAACTTAGCTCAAGTCTTTCTTTAGCAATGGTCTCTTTTCTTTCTTTGATTTGAGCCTTTGGCTTCTTTTCATTTCAAAATATGAGACACTTTTCTTTTCTTTAAACACATAAGAGATTTTCTTCTTTTAAAACACTTTGCCAACAAACATAAGATCCTAACCAAAATCCCTTTTATTCTTCCCTTTCTTTACTCTCTTCTTCCATTCCCAATTTCTCCCCAAACTTGGATTCTAGCCTATTGCAAAGCTAAAGGTGTTGAGCCTGCACTATATGGAAATTTCCCCTAGTTGCCTCATACTCAACACTTTTTACCTAGCTCATTCAAGAAAATAGGCCTACCTCTCAACAAGAGTGTTTATGGTTTGAAAGAAGGGTGGTGAAAGGTGTGGAGTCTATTCAAGCAAGCGAGAGTGGTAAAAGGGATAAGAATTCTTGAATATTTTCAGAGTATCCATGAGTTTAGCACACAAAGCATGAGTAAGATAATTAGATGTCATCATTAAAGTTCTCACTTAGGTAGAGCTAGTGTCAATTCAAAGCCTATTTCAGTTTCAAATCAAGTTTCAAAGCAAGCAATCCTAGCATGGTTCGTCTTAACTTTCTAGCCTTTCTTGAATTGCAATCTTAGGACAATCAACTAGCTCAAACAACTAGCATAAAGAACGAGTCGTCACTCAATCTGTCTTACAAGGAAATTCAATCATTGCTCCCTATGCATGCGTCCTATATGATGCAACTAGACTCGATCCTATGATGCAAGTGAAACTACATGCTTTCTTTTTAAAAATTTTTGAAATTTTTTTTCAATTTTTTTGGTTTTTTCTATGCCATAAATGAAATGCATGTGACTCAAAGTGAGGAAATCGAAAATAAGAACAAAGAAAACATGGTTAGCAACTAGCCTCTCCCCCAAACTTAGTTCACACCGTCTCGGTGGGAAAGTAAGCTCGAGAGAGAGACTCAACAAAAGGAGAAAAAGAAAGAAAAGAAGCTAAAATGCAAGTATGTACAAGTTGGAGTGTTACCTGGTCCAAGAGAAGGCGTATCGGTCGAGTGAACCTGGCCAGTGAGAGCGTATCGGCCTGGCCTACCGATACGCCAGCCGATATGATGTCTCGGATTATTTCTGGGAGGCACGTATAGGCCTGGCCAGCCGATATCGTGGCCGATACTGCTTCATTGTTTTCCTTTCGACCACTTTGTCTAAGATGTTTCGGCCCTTTCTTAACGCCAATGAGTCCATAGCTTCACCTATCAACCAAAACCTGATAAAAACTCAAAGCAAAACATCAAGGATGACTAGCAAAAGATCAATATGTACAAGGATAAACATGGGAATGTCTCCCAAGTGCGCTTTTGTTTAAAGTCGTTAAGCTCGACTTTCTCAAACCGAGATTTAGGCGGTTGAAGAGCGTGGCCTGCCCTCGAGAGTGATGGATAGGACCTGAGAAGTCAGCTCACTGAGATTAACTGAGTCGCCTTGGAACCTTGGACTGATCGAAGCCTTTACAACCTTTGGAGACATCTTTGTCACCATAACCACAACCTTCTCTTTGGGAGCTTTTTCCTCATCGATGCTCAGCTTCTTCGAAGAGATGGATCCAACAAACTCAGTCTTTATGGTCATGGGAGGAGTTCCAATAGCTCTATCCACTCCCTTCTTTTGAGCACGTCCCATGTGCTCACTCAGTGATCCATAAGTAATGGGTTTAGGCCAAACTTCCTTGCCGACATTGGCAAATAGCCTTGCTTCCTCTAACACATCATCTTCATTGGGAGAGAGGATGACACCACAAGTGTGAAGAGATGTGCTCCTTAGAGGATAGGAAGCTTTGGTATCAACATTATTCAGCACAACACGTTTATTTTTGAAGTCCAGACAAGCTCCAGTGGTGTTGAGGAAAGAGGTACCAAGTAAGAGAGGTAGTTGGGTACTCTTCTTCATCTTCATGACAATAAAGTCAGTTGGGATAGTGCACTTACCAATCTTCAGTGGATAGTCCTTGATCATTCCCATTGGAGTTTTTGAGTAAGAGTCTCCAAATGTAATAGAAGATGGGTACCTTTCCATGCTCTTAATCCCAAGGGATTCCACCATGTCAAGAGATATCACACTCACAGTAGAGCCGGAGTCACACAGTGCATCGTTAATCTTCAAGTCTCCCAAAGTACAACTGATGGTAAATTTACCCGGATTACCAATCTTGGGAAGTACCCTTGGTATTGTTTGGACAATAGGCGCTATATCTGCAGCAAAAATAGCAGTAGTACTCATCACCTTAGCAGGTGAAACATAGGAAGGCTTAACTACAGTGGCCTTCATCTCCTTGAGAGGAACAGGTGCAGCAGTAGGGAGTTCATAACCATAGAGAAGTGCCTCTATCTCATCAACCTCTCGCGCATAGTCTGGTTTCTCATGATCAACAGTAGAGAAGATTGCATTGCAATACTCTTTCGGGTTCTTCTCCGAGTTTCCGGGCAAAGCACCGGTAGGTCTAGAAGTGGAAGCGTGCGTGTTTTCAACATTGATCAAGCGAGAAGTCAAATGCTGCAGCTCATTCTTTAAGTTCTTTACTTCCAAAGCCCCACTTGCTTGTCCTTGGATGAGTTGTTGCATCATTCCCCTCAACTCATTATCCAAACCCGAAGAGGAAGAAGCTTGTGGCTGTTGTTGTCCAAAACCGGGTGGAGGGTATTGTTGCTTGGGGACATAGCCTTGTTGTCCTTGAGGTTGAGGCTGAGAGACAAACCCTTGCTGGTTGGTGTAAGAGACAAAAGGCTTTTGTTGTTGAGCTTGTCCTTGAGATGGATCTTGAGGATAGACTTGGTCTTGAGGATTGGCTACATTGGGGTTGCGGTATGAGAAGTTTGGGTGGTTTCTATAGTTTTGGTTGAAGCCCTTGTTGAAACCACCTTGTCCCGCAATAAAATTAATCTCCTCTTGTGTCATATCCTCATCCAAATTGTAGAGGAGTGGCTGAGAATCCTCATAGTTGCCCACAAAGCTGATGTTCTTTTGGCTAGAGGAGATCATGATTTCTTTCTCATACTTCTCATCTGAAGAAGATGATCCTCTATTAGTCCTCTCATAATCCTCATTGTAGTTACCATCGCTTGTTGCAAGGTTTTCAATCAACTCCATAGCTGCATCTACTCCCTTGCCTAGGAAGTGTCCATTGCTAGAAGAGTCTAGCATCGCCCTCATTCTTGGAAGCACGCCGCGATAGAGGTTGCTGAGTAGTGTCTCCTTAGTGAAACCATGGTGGGGGCACTGAGTAGTGAGCTTATTAAACCTCTCCCAAGCTTCAGCAAAGCTCTCATTGTTGCGTTGTACAAACCCGGAAAGCTCACTGCGAAAACGGGCAGTCCTAGTAGCTGAGAAGAACTTCTTCAAGAAAGCATTCTTGAGTTCTCCCCAAGTGGTGATGGTTCCCGGAGGGATGGTGCTTTCCCAATCCTTAGCTCTATCCGCCAATGGGAAGAAGAAGAGACGCATCTTCAAACCATCATCAGTCACACCATTTAGCCATGTAGTAGCACAAATCTTGTCAAATGTGTCCAAGTGCTGCAATGGATCCTCATATGCAAGCCCATGGAACTGGTTGTTTTGCACCATGTTCATCACCATAGCCCGGATCTCAAAGTTGTTGTTGTTGACCGGTGGTGGAATGATTCCTTGCCGGTTTGCATTTGTATCCGGTGCATCTCCGTCACCAATGGCCCTAGCTGGCCGTTATTGCTCTTGCTGCTTCTGTTGATCCTGATGGTTATCCATAACCGGCTGCTCAACACCCACAAAGTCTTGTAGAACTTCAACAGTTGGTTCCAACCCAAGTCTCTCAACGTGAACAGCTCTTTCTTGTGCGCGTCGTTCCTTTGCTAATCTCCTCTCGTGTGCTTTGATGTCCTCAACTCTTGCAACTAAGTTTGTAGTCCCTTTGCTGCGCAAGTTCATACACCTAACATCAATAAGAGAGAAAGTAGCAAATTAGTAACAAAGACTTGAACTAAAAAGGAATAGAAAACGAATTGATATATCCAGAATCCCAAAATAGCAACGGCGCCAAATTGATAACTAGGATTTTGCAATCCTTTGAGGTACCAATTCCTCAAGCTTATCGTGTAGTCTTGAGGTATCGAACCTTTTTGGGATGGATAAAACCAATAAGCACAAACTAAACCTCTAGAGTCAAATCACTCAATTAAGTTTTTGTTTCTAACAATCCTAACAAAGACAATTCAAATAGAAGTAAACAAAAAGAAAATAAACAAGTGGATTCAATCAATGACAAAGATAAGGCCTAGAGGTTAAGGTCAACAGACAGGTGACTCGGGATGATCAAGGATCCTAATTCAAACTTCATAGAAGCTAACCTCCTAGCATGGAACACAACAAGTCGATCAGTTTAATCTCTTAATACTAACCTCTTCACTCAATCCTAATCCAAGAACAAATTCTCATTTGTGAATTAAAACCAAGCAAGCATTCAAACAAGTTCCAAACAACTAACAATCACTCTAAACATACATTTTCATGCGCTAGAATGTGAAAGTTCTATCAAAGCTAGAAATCGGAATTTCATCGAACACATGGTGAGCAAGAAATCCTAAACATCCTAATCAACGTGATCAAGGTTAATTAGGCACTAAGCACACTTTGACAGATGAGATTTTAAACAATCAAGCACTAGAAATCCATTGATCACCCCTAATCAACCTAATCCTACCTAACTCATAAGCCCTATGAAGAACTACTCACTAATCATCATATGAACAACAAAATCCATAGAAACAATGTTGATCATAGGAGACTAGAGATAGATTGAAAGATTTGATGAAGGAATCACAAAAGAAGTACTAGATTAATCAAAGAAATCCAAACTTGTTCTTACAAAGTGTTTAGAACATAAAATAAAGCTTAAGAGACAATAAAAAAATAGGTTTTTGGCTTAAATAGTCAATATGGTGCGAACCGGGTCAACCGGAACAAACCGGGTGTGGACCCGGATCCAAGACAGATTCTGGGTTCTGTATCGGCCATCCAGCCCGATATGCTGGCCGATATGAACTCTCGGATTTTTCTGTCAACTGAGCATATCGGTCTGGCCAACCGATATGCTGCCCGATATGAAAGTCCTGAATTTAATCCCAGAGACTGTATCGGGTTGCCAGGCCGATATGCATCCCGATATGGACTGTATGAATTTAATCCGAGAGACTGTGTTGAGATGCATCCAGTAAATCAGTCATAACTCTTTCCATATAGCTCCGAATGACTTCAAATCACCTCCATTAGAAAGCTAACTCAATTTCCCATGATTTTTATTTAGAATCCCAGAGCTAAAAGTCAACGTAATATCTTTATATGACTCAATCTTTCAAGCTCATCGGTTTGGTCTTTCATCACCATTTCACTTGCAATCACTCCTTTGGCCTTCAAACTCTTCCAAACATCCTTAGCAACTCCAAGAACCTACAAAACATAAGAAACACTCCAAATGCAAGCCTAGAATGCCTAAACCTAGCTCTAGATGATCCTATACTCTAAACACACCAATGACCAAAGAAATGAAGCTAAAGGAAACTAAAAAGAAGTAAAACATGATCCTAACAATAGCCTAAATGCATGAAAATACAAGTATATCATATAACCCGACCAAAGATAAAAAAAATCGAAGGAAATACTCGATTGTGTCTGCAAGATAGTATTACATCAGCTAGATCGTAAAATAATTTTGCAAAACCCGGTAGGACTAATTCGCCGAACTACAACCAAAGGAAATGAGAGAGTTTGAGCCGAAGTGAAATAATACGAAATGGAGTAAAACGAAATGAAGAAATCCTTCGTTTTATTTATCTTCAAAAAATATTATTACAGCTCGAGCTACAAAAAGAAGAAAAAGAGAAAAAACTAAAATTAATTTCTTGAAAGACGATTTCCGTCCAAGTTCGGCTTCTCCCGCCAGAAAACGAACTGCTTTTAACTAAGGCGATTGCATCGTATTCTCCCAGAAAGGCCACCCATGAGAAAAAAACTGTTAAGGAAAACGTTGTCGGCACCAATGTTCTCCTAAAGATAAAAGAAGATCAAGGAACTGTTTCCAAAAACAGTCATCTCGCCACCGAGGACCTTTCTTGAAAGACGATTTCGTCGCCCGTCTCTTATAAGGCTCGTCCCTGATAGTCATCTACACGAATAAGAGCATGAGCGAAGTTGAAGCCGGATGGAGGATCTAGCTGGGGCAAGCAAAGATCCTGATATGCTGACCTAACCACTCCAAAAAAACTCTCGTCTCGCCACCGACCAAGCCCTGCAAGACGGATTCCCGAAGAAACAATCCGTCCGCATCTTCCGGGACATGCCTTCTCCGATGTACTATCGGTTGCTCTGCAGAAAATAGAAAGATCAAAATATCAAGCTACAGATATTAAACAAAACAAAAAAGAAAGGATATCTTATGCGGAGGGCAACTGATCCTAGAAGGAGTAGACCAGAGCGCGTTCCTGAGATCATTGACGCATTAGATCGATCCAAACGAAGGATCTGAACTCTGCCTTTAAGTTTGGAAGGGCGATAAACGGAGGCAACCATCGGCATAAATCCAGATACCGACGAGCTACCCTTTATCAAAAAGAGCATAAGCTCATCAATGCGTTCAGCCATACAAAGCTTCGGAGGGCGGTATAAACTAAAACAATGGAGAAACGAGAAACTCATCACCATCCATAAAGGATAAAAAATAACAAGGAAGAAGGAAATACCGAAAGATGTAGCAGAGAAGAAAGGGAAAGGAATGAGGATGGCGAAAATGATGAAGAGGATAGTCATATTTATAGTAGAGAGGGCAGCGGTCACCGAAGCGACGCGACAGTTACCAACGCGAAATTAAGGCGACACGACATTCCCGACATATGGAGATCACCCATTGGCGGAAGCCAAGGCACAATAAATAATTCTGGGATACGAAGTGATTTCCTTCGGTCAAAGACAATCAATGAGGAAGACCGCCAATGCAGTTATTGGGCCGGACCAAGAAAAGTAAATTCGCCAACCTACACTCCGCTCAGTGCAACGAACTGGGACGGGCTTACTGTTAGAGGTGGATTTAGCACCCCTCTAAGGCCCGGCCCAATAGCGGAAATGGCCCAGAGGAGATCGGGCCAAGAGGAAACGATGGAGGCCCAACACGAGGTAGTCTGGCGGCATCAGAAGAGCTCGGCGACGTGTTAGGATCGACCTGCATGGCGAAAGAGATAAAATTGTTAGTTTAACACTTTTATAGGAAGATAAGTACAAATCTTTTATAGGAATAAAATATAGATAGTTCATATTTTGTAAATAAAATCAGAGAGAATCTAGGGAAAAACCCTAGATCCTCTGATATAAATATCATTCCCCTGCGCGGGAAAAGATTAAGTTTTAGATACACAAACATTTATGTACTAAAAAAATCTAGAGCTAGCGATCCACGATCGGTTCCAGCTCAGATTCTTAATAAGACTAGATTTTCTGGTCTGATTCTTCATCACTTTTAATCATGTTTAATCGTTTCATCCAAGTCCCTTATTTTCTAATCAATTCACTAAATTGATTATTGTTTGATTTTCTGAATCAACAAGTAGTCAAGCTAGAGACTCAAAGTTCACTTGGGAGGAAGTCTCATGTCTATCTTTGTATATATTCTTTTATTTCAGTCTTTTAAAAAAAAAATTAAAGGTTTTGCTAATTGTTTGTAGGAGAAAACCAAGGCCAAAATTCAAGTTTGGGGGAAGCTTCAAGCCATCTTAATGCATCTCCTCATCCTCCTTTCAAACTTCCAAGTAACACTCCTCTTTGTACTTACTCTTCTTTTGATTTTGCATTATTTTATCTTTTTTTCTTAAGTTATTTTATTCACTCTTTTATCACACAAGGGACTGTTTGTCTCCTGTTTTGTCTGAAACTTGCTTTAAATTGACGCTAGCTCTCACAAGTGATAAATTTAATTTGACATTGAAATATCTTGCTTATGCATTGTTGATTGAGCTCA
This sequence comes from Orychophragmus violaceus, assembly GCA_030180135.1. Classification (NCBI taxonomy): domain Eukaryota; kingdom Viridiplantae; phylum Streptophyta; class Magnoliopsida; order Brassicales; family Brassicaceae; genus Orychophragmus; species Orychophragmus violaceus. The sequence goes on along the minus strand of CM058237.1, from coordinate 97,579,124 downwards.
TGGATACCATATACATACTTGAGCATTCTTTTCCCTTTTACCACTCTTGTTTGCTCAAGTAGATCACCGCACCCAATTACATCTTTCTTTCAAACTTTAAACACTTTATTGAGAGTATTAAGGCCTCTTTGTAATTAGGCAAGCAAAAAGTTTTGAGTTAGGAGCGACTAGGATAAGTTTCCATATTAGAAGCTAGCTTGACATCTTTTGGCTATGCATTAGGGTATGATTGAAGTTTGAAGGAAATTTGGAAAAAAAAGAATGGGGAAAAATGGGAAAGAAGTAGAGGATTAAAAGTGGTAATGGTAGGCTAAGGAAAAAGCAATAGCTCGAAGTCAAAATGAAAAAAAAAAATGTCTCTTAGAAAAAAGAAAAGAAAAGAAGCCAAAAGGCTGAACGGATTGGGTTATCGATGGTCATCCGGAATGGCCTTTTAAGGCAGGGAATATTAAAAACTTGGGGGTTCATCTGATAGTAAGGCTTACTGTGTGAAAGCCGAGCTGAAACGAGCTGGTAGAGTCCAGACCGTGATTTTTGGACCAAAAGTGAGTTGTTGAGCTGACTAGTCGAGATTCGGACAAGCTTGGTCAGCATTCGGACAAGTTTGGTCGGCTTTCAGACATAGCGGTTATGATTGTCGGACCAAGCTTTAGTCCGCGGATTGATTATCCGACTGAATTTGGGCGGGAACGGTTATTGGCCGAAACTCAGCATTTTGGCCAAGGAAAGTGAGCGGGAACAGGTTTAAATGATTTTTCCGCGCAGCCAAGTGATGAAAGCGCGGGGAAAACGGTTGGATTGGCTTGGCCAATCAGACTGACGCGGGAACAGTTTTGTGACGGTTTTCAGGACAGTTGGCTTAACTGAGATCGCCCATAAGCACATAAAATCAGCCCTTAGGTGATTTTTGTTCAGTTTTCGCGACCAAGAACTCCGAAAGAATTGAGAGAGAAAGTCTGAAGAGAGAAACCAAGATTTGGCTAAGTGTTTGATCGAGTTGGTTTACGGTGATCAAGCAAGGCTGTGAGATCGTCTGTTCTGTTGGATTCGAGCACAAGAGGTGTCAGGAAAACCGCTCTCATCATCCGATCCGAAAGACTAAGGTGAGTGTGTGACCGTGGCTATGGATTGATCGTCTGCTTGCATAGATTCATTGAGTCTAGTTGGCTAGGATTGGTCTGATTGCTTGCTTATCGATACTTCTGTTTTCTGCTGAGACTTAACCGATTGATCGATTCCCTTCTTCAAGCATCTAGATCAGATCATGCGCTTAAGGGCAGTTTGCTCGTTAAGGCTTGATGTTGGATCGTAGAAGATGGCTTGTTGACTCGGAATGATCAGATCGGGTTAAGCATCTATCTGTTCAGGCCATTCTGTTTCTGCTTACTAGATCGATTGATTGGTTTCTTGCCTTGAGATGCTGGCTCATTGCCTTGAAACAATCAGATCATATTAAGTGTCTGTATTGATGATAAGCTTGATAGACTGACTGAATGTATGGCTTGTTGCGTGATTATTTCTATGGCTAAGTGAGACGGGACGACCGCTCTCACTAAGCAATCCGTTTGCTTATGCCTCCTTTGTGGATGCAGGTGATCGTTCTGAGAAGGCTTAGGCGCGAGACTAAAGGCGGCTGGATGGAAAGGATGGTTAGATTGGGTAGATTTGGTTAAGTATAATATAATAGCTTAGTGTCAAAACTGATATCATTTTACTTAAACCTCAAAAATATATCTAAGTCTGTTTTATGCTTAAAAATGCTTGTCTAGTTCGGATTGAAAACGCAAAATAATTCCGTATGGAAAAATTTGAAATTGGCCTAAGTCTGGTCGAGGAAGTCGACCTAGACACTACCTTCGGGTGAGAAAAATTGGGTCCGGACGTTTCAAGTTGGTATCAGAGCGTAGTTTGGTTCTAGGACCATTTAAGCATAAATGGGTTAGTGGTTTAAACCATCCTTCCAGCGCCGGTCTCGCGGTAAGTCATTCTGTGTTCTGTTAACAAGTTAGTGAGGGGGCTAACTTGACTGATCTGTTATTGTAGATGGCTAAGAGTAACCAAAACTCCAGGAGGAATGTTGGTGAAACTGGGGAGACATCAGGGAACAATGCGGCAAGGAATGCTGCAAATGAGGAAGTTCATGATGATGGGAATGCAGCAAATGCTGGGAATGAGATGAATGCTACTGCTGCTGCTGCCGCTGCTGCTAATGTTGCTGCTCCTCCGGTCGGTTTGGAAGCAGTGTTAGCAATGTTGGGGCAAGTCTTGGAAATACTGCCAGTTGTTTCGCCTATTCCGAATTCTCCACAAGGTGATGTGAATGTGGAACAAGTCGTGGTGGAAGAGGAGGATGTGCTTCCAGCACCAATGAACCCATCCTATCTTCAAGTGATGGATCACATGAGGAAGCTGGAAACAAAGTTCTTCTGTGGAGGAACAAAGTTGATTGATGCGGATGAGTGGTTGACAAGGTTGGAGCGGAACTTTGACTCAATCCGCTGTCCTGATGGCTACAAGAAGGACATTGTTGTGCACTATCTGGATGGAGATGCACACACTTGGTGGAAAGGTGTGGCAAGTCAGATGGGTGATGAAATTTGCACTTGGGCGATGTTCAATGAGAAATTCAAGAGGAAGTACTTTCCGACTGAAGCCTTTGACAAGTTGGAAGGTGCATTCCTTAAGCTGGAACAAGAATCTGTGACTGTGAGGGAGTATGAAGCTGAGTTCAATCGGCTTAAGAAGTATGCTGGTCGTGAGGCAGAGGATGAAGAATCCTTGGTGCGCAAGTTCATGCGTGGATTGCGTGTTGATCTGAACACTCGTTGCAGGATCCGTAAGTATGATTCTGTTGTCGAGCTGGTTGAAAAGGATGCAGAACAAGAAGAAGGATTGAACGAGGAAGCAAAGTTGCTGGGAACTGGAAATGATGCTGGGGAAAACAAGAAGTTTGGAAAGAATAACCCTTCTGGCAAGTCATCTGCTGGCCGCAATGTGTGTCCGACTTGCAAGAAGATGCATGTGGGATCATGCAGGAAAGCTTCTGGAGCATGTCACCGATGCGGAAGTTTGGAGCATATGGTGCGTGACTGTCCAGAAGAGGATACAAGGCCGAAGGATCAAGCTAAGGGTGAAAAGAGAAATTTTGCTACAACTATGGTGAAGCTGGACATTTCAAGAATGATTGTCCGAAGTTGGCTAAGCAGACTGGGAAACGTCCAAGTTATGGACAGCAGCCGAACGCGAAGAGGCAAGCCATCATGCCACATGTGTACACAATCGCAGATGAGTCTCAGGATCCTTCCACCTCTCGTCCGATCACTGGTGAGTCTCCTATCACTTACCTTAGCATTTATGTGTGATTTGCTTTGCATGTTGCGTGTTTAGTCTAGGTTGCTTAGCATTCAGGATGATGAATGTGTAGGGAATTTAGTCATGGGTGGTGTGGCGACCCATGTTCTGTTTGATTCCGGTGCATCACACTGCTTTGTGCATCCGGACATGATTGGACTCGGTGAGTTTCACAAGGAAAATGATGGGGAAGTGATGAAAGTTCAAGCAGCTGGTGGTCAGGTTATGTTAACAATGGGAAAAGTCCGAAAACTCTGTGATGATCGGTGAAGTGAACATGCCAGCCGATTTGATGATTTGTCAGGTGAAGTCTTACGATGTGATCCTTGGAATGGATTACCTTGGGAAACACAGGGCGCATCTAGACTGTCACCGCGGTCGAGTTAAGTTTGAAACTGACCAAGGAAAGCTTGAGTATCAGGGTGTTAGACCGACTAATGGAAGTTTGATTGTTTCGGAAATTCAAGCAGAACAGATGTTAGAGAAGGGATGTGAAGCATATCTGGCCGCAATCAGTACGGTGGAAGTTGGGACGAATGCTGAACTAGGTGAGATTCCGGTGGTAAATGAATTTGAGGATGTTTTCCAGTCACCGATTGGGTTACCACAGACTCGATCTGATCCATTCACGATCGAGCTTGAGCATGGGACGACTCCAATATCTAAAGCACCTTACCGGATGGCTCCGGCAGAGATGGCCGAGCTAAAGAAACAACTAAGTGAATTGATGGAGAAAGGGTTTGTGCGACCAACCAGTTCACCTTGGGGCGCACCGGTTTTGTTTGTCAAGAAGAAAGATGGAAGTTTCAGACTTTGCATCGATTACCGTGGATTGAATAGAGTAGCCGTGAAGAACAAGTACCCTCTTCCAAGGATACACGATTTCTTGGATCAACTCCGAGGTGCTACTTGGTTTTCAAAAATCGATCTGGCTCAGGTTTATCATCAGATTCCGGTAGCTGAGCAAGACGTTCCGAAGACAGCCTTCAGGACGAGGTATGGGTATTATGAGTTTGTGGTTATGCCCTTCGGATTGACTAATGCACTAGCGGCTTTTATGAAGCTAATGAACAACGTGTTCAGAGATTGCCTGGATGAATACGTGATCATCTTCATAGATGATATCTTAGTTTACTCCAAGGATAAGGAAGAGCACAAGGCTCATTTGAGGAAGGTTATGGACAGACTTCGGGAACATCAATTATTTTCTAAGCTCGGTAAATGCAGATTTTGGCAAAGGGAAATCGTATTCTTGGGTCATGTTGTCTCAGACAAGGGAGTGTCTGTTGACTCAGAAAAGATCAAGGCAATAGCGGATTGGCCTAGACCAAGAAATCCGACAGAGAGAAGGAGTTTTCTGGGATTAGCAGGCTACTACCGACGGTTTGTTAAGGGATTTGCGAGTATGGCTCAGCCAATGACTCGACTGACTGGGAAGGATGTTCAGTTCGTGTGGTCAGCGGACTGTGAAGCGAGTTTCTCTAAGCTAAAGGATATGCTGACGAGTACTCCAGTATTGGCTTTGCCTATGGACGGTGAGCCTTATGTGGTTTATACGGATGCATCAAGAGTTGGGATTGGATGCGTTCTGATGCATCAAGGCAAGGTGATCGCCTATGCATCAAGACATTTAAGGAAGCATGAAGGAAACTATCCGACTCATGACCTTGAGATGGCCGCAGTTGTTTTTTCCCTTAATATTTGGCGGTCTTATCTCTATGGTGAAAAGGTCCAAGTCTTCACGGATCATAAGAGTTTGAAGTACATCTTCACACAGCCGGAATTGAACTTAAGACAGAGAAGATGGATGGAGACAGTGGCTGATTATGATTTGGATATTGCCTATCATTCGGGAAAGGCAAACACAGTGGCTGATGCTTTAAGCAGGAAGCGAGTGGCTTCGGATTCAGAGAAAGACATGGACGGATTAGTCAGTATGATCAGTACATTGCGCCTGACTGCCTTGACCGACGAAGTGGAACCATTGGGTTTGAGTGCATCAGATCAAGCGGATTTGTTGACCAGAGTGCGGTTAGCTCAAGAGAAGGATCAAGATTTGATCGATGAGGCAGGAAAAGAAAAGACTGAGTATCAGAAATCAAACAATGGGACGATTTTGGTAAATGGCCGAGTTTGTGTTCCAAAGGATCAAGAGTTGCGGGATGAAATCCTTAAGGAAGCACATCAGTCAAGATTCTCGATACATCCAAGAACAAATAAGATGTATCGTGATTTGAAGCGGTATTATCATTGGGTTGGAATGAAGCGTGATGTTGCTAAGTAGGTTGCTGGATGCCCTATCTGTAAGATGGTTAAAGCTGAACATCAAGTTCCAAGCGGATTGTTGCAAAGCTTACCCATTCTAGAGTGGAAATGGGACAAGATCACGATGGATTTCGTGACTGGAATTGCCAATGCGGAATGGCAAAGATGCAATTTGGATTATCGTGGACAGACTGACTAAGTCAGCACATTTCCTCGCAATCAACAAGACGGATAATACGGCAGTGTTGGCCAAGTTATATGTGGAACAGATCGTGAGATTGCATGGAGTACCGGAGAGTATTGTGTCAGACCGTGACGCAAAGTTCAGTTCATCCTTCTGGAAAGCAATGCAGAAGGCAATGGGGACAAAAGTCCATATGAGTACATCTTATCATCCTCAGACAGATGGACAGTCAGAGAGGACGATCAGGACACTTGAAGATTTGTTGCGAGCTTGTGTTCTGGATTGGGGCGGTAATTGGGATCAATACTTGCATCTGGCCGAATTTTTTTACAACAATAGCTACCAAGCTAATATCGGAATGTCGCCTTATCAAGCACTTTATGGACGGCCATGAAGAACACCATTTTGTTGGACACAAGTGGGTGAACGAAGCATCTTTGGCCGAGACTTTGTTGAGGAAACTACTAAAAGAATAAGGGTGTTAAAGATTAAGATGAAAGAAGCTCAAGACAGACATAAGAGTTATGCTGATAAGCGGAGGAAACAGTTGGAATTTGCGGTTGGAGATATGGTCTATCTCAAAACAATCACATACAAAGGCAAATATCCAGCAACAAAGAATGCAAAGTTAAGTCCAAGGTACATGGGACCGTATAAGATTGTGGAGAGAATCGGAGAAGTGGCCTACAAGTTGGAGTTACCTCCAGCAATGTACACGTTCCATAACGTTTTCCATGTCTCTATGCTAAGGAAATGCATAAGTGACAGGCATAATGTGGTTTCTGAACCACCTTCGGACTTAAGGGAAAATTTGACAGTGGAAGGAAGACCAGTCCGAGTTTTGGATGAAAAGATCAAGAATGTTGGAAGAAGAAAGAACGTAAGGATGATCCAAGTTGTTTGGGATTGTGATGGTGAAGAAGAAACAACTTGGAAACCGAAAGCAAAAATGCGGGCTGAATTTCCTAAGTGGTTTGAGAAACTTAAGAAAAATCCGGGAAAGAAGAGTAAGACTCGAGGACGAGTCTAAGCCAAGTGGGGGAGAGTTGTAACGCCCGCGTTCTAAGGATGAACGGATTGGGTTATCGATGGTCATCCGGAATGGCCTTTTAAGGCAGAGAATATTAAAAACTTGGGGTTCATCTGATAGTAAGGCTTACTGTGTGAAAGCCGAGCTGGAAGAGTTCAGACCGTGATTTTCGGACCAAAAGTGAGTTGTTGAGCTGAATGGTCGAGATTCAGACAAGCTTGGTCAGCATTCGGACAAGTTTGGTCGGCTTTCAGACAGAGCGGTTATGATTGTCGGACTAAGCTTTAGTCCGCGGATTGATTATCCGACTGAGTTTGGGCGGGAACAGTTATTGGCCGAAACTCAGCATTTTGGCCAAGGAAAGTGAGCGGGAACAGGCTTAAATGATTTTTCCGCGCAGCCAAGTGATGAAAGCGCGGGGAAAACGGTTGGATTGGCTTGGCCAATCAGATTGACGCGTGAACAGTTTTGGGACGGTTTTCGGGACAGTTCGCTTAACCGAGATCGCCCATAAGCACATAAAATCAGCCCTTAGGCGATTTTTGTTCAGTTTTCGCGACCAAGAACTCAGAAAGAATTGAGAGAGAAAGTCTGAAGAGAGAAACCGAAATTTGGCTAAGTGTTTGATCGAGTTGGCTTACGGTGGTCAAGCAAGGCTGTGAGATCGTCTGTCTGTTGGATTCGAGCACAAGAGGTGCCAGGAAAACCGCTCTCATCATCCGATCCGAAAGACTAAGGTGAGTGCGTGACCGTGGCTATAGATTGATCGTCTGCTTGCATAGATTCGTTGAGTCTAGTTGGCTAGGATTGTTCTGTTGCTTGCTTATCGATACTTCTGTTTTCTGCTGAGACTTAACCGATTGATCGATTCTCTACTTCAATCATCTAGATCAGATCATGCGCTTAAGGGCAGTTTGCTCGTTAAGGCTTGATGTTGGATTGTAGAAGATGGCTTGTTGACTCGGAATGATCAGATCGGGTTAAGCATCTATCAGTTCAGGCCATTCTGTTTCTGCTTACTTGATCGAATTATTGGTTTCTTGCCTTGAGATGCTGGCTCATTGCCTTGAAACAATCAGATTGGATTAAGTGTCTGTACTAATGATAAGCTTGATAGACTGGCTGAATGTATGGCTTGTTGCGTGATTATTTCTATGGCTAAGTGAGACGGGATGACCGCTCTCACTAAGCAATCCATTTGCTTATGCCTCCTTTGTGGATGCAGGTGATCGTTCTGAGAAGGCTTAGGCGCGAGACTAAAGGCGGCTTGGATGGAAAGGATGGTTAGATTGAGTAGATTTGGTTAAGTATAATGTAATAGCTTAGAGGCAAAACTGATATCATTGTACTTAAACCTCGAAAATCTATCTAAGTCTGTTTTATGCTTAAAATGTTTGTCTAGTTCGGATTGAAAACGCAAAATAATTCTAAGTATGAAAAAATTCGAAATTGGCCTAAGTCTGGTCGAGGAAGTCGACCTAGACACTACCTTCGGGTGGGAAAAATTGGGTCGGGACGTTTCAGTTAGCCTTAGGAGTGAAAGTTATTTGGGAAATTTGGCTAGATGGAAATCATCCTAGTATGCATTAATTGCTCTCTACTCTTAACATTTTTCCTTGGCTCATTCATCTTTTGAGAGATCATATGCATTTGGAGAACCTTGCTGATTGAGATCATTTTTATCTCAAAACTTTGTCTCTTTGCCAAATCAGCTTGATTGCTTTGCATGTATGATCCATTTGAAACACTTAATAAATGTTAAAGAGATAGTGGATATGAATGTTCAAAAAAAAACTAGTGGATATGAAAGTGTAGGTTGAGGTTTGAGCTTGAAACATTGTTAGGATGAGTATGGCTAACTCTTTTGGAGTAAGACTTGCCTTGATTGCACTTTATCAACATTGACTTAGACTTGAAATAGTCGATCTTGATTTTGTTTTTGGATATGAGCTCCCCCTTTGATATGTTCAAAGTTTAATATACCTAGAGCTATACTGAAAGTGCACAGACAATTGTAGTATATAAGGGTCGAACCACAATGACTCAAGAAATCTCTTGATGTCTTACTGTAAAGTATCGAGTTAAGCTAAGCTGAAACAATTCAAAAGCAATAAAATCAATGCATAAATATAAATGGCAGACGGTTTTGTAATCAATACGGAAAGGCGTCAGGTCAAGGGAGTTCTCAGAAAATCAATTCATGCAGGTTTAATTATCAGTCATGATTTAATTAAGTACCGTTCTAGAACTCGAATCACATGTATAAAATAAACTAACTTTCGTTGCGAGAATTCACTAAATCTAAATCCTAGAAATCCAAATTTCTTTGCAATTCCTACAGACTAAACTAGCATTAAGCGCAGTTTCGATTCGTTCACAAATTAGCTAAACCAAATTTCTTTGCGGATATCTAATTTGCTCAATCAAAATAAGTCAGATTCCAAATTACACTTTCAGGTCAATTTAAAAACCTAGGATCTAGATTCCAGAACTAGCATTAAGAACAATTCAGATCGAAGAACTAAACAAGTTATGAATTCCTTAACTGATGAATCAACCTAACATGCCATGAAAACCTTATGAGAATCCCTAAACCTTACTATGAACCTACTCAAACATATTGAATGAAACAAGCAACATGGATGAAACAAATTGCATTAAAATAGATAAGATACTAGAAAAGGGTTCAAAATCTTCTCCAAAAGTAGTACAAGGTTCGGATCAGCCCCAAGCTCTAAACTCTCTCTAGCCAAAAGTATGAAAATGTGTCACAAGAATAAAACACAAAACCCTAATAATAAGTGTCAAATACATCTTGGGTCTTCTCTATAAATATTGAAACTTCTGGGCACATTCTTCAATTCTTCAAATCTTCATTAAAACACCGAGAATTGTCTGTCGGGAAACTGCGTCGACTGATGCACATACTGCGTCGGTCGATGCTCAGCTCGATCACTTACAATGATTTCTGCTCATCACGGCTTCAGCTCCAAACATTGCCCAAAATGCTCCAATATCTTTCAAAGTCCTCCAAACATGTGCAAACCTATAGAACACCTGAAAAGACTCGAAAGACACTACAAAAGACCCAAATATATATATATTTATATCATGATTTAAAAACCATATTTATATCTAACATATGATATATCAACTCCCCCACACTTAGTCTTTGTTTGCCCTCAAGCAAAACAGAAACCAAGATAAGGAGAAGAAGTATGAAAAATTCAGAAACTCATTTTATTGTTTGAGTACTAAACTCAGATTCCCCTTAGTAAACCACATGAAAATAAACCTGCAGACATCAAGACCACAATGTACTTCCCCCACACTTAGCAAATGTCCCAAGTAAACTCCACAATCAGATTCAAAGCATTCAAATTCACCACACTGACTTCTATAATCTATTAGGTGCGGTCTCACCAAGGGAGTATCGATCAAAGAACACATGGACTCTTACTCTGCTAGTATCTGACCACAATACTGTCAGTTTCTGATTCCTTTCTTCTCCCTTTAACATCTGATTTTCTCCATTGGGTATCATTTACTTTATCAGGGCTCTTCCCTCATTGAAGTATTAATTTGGACACATTCCACGAAGCACATGAGGTAATAGGGGTCTCTACCACTCCTGTGATCACTTCGAAGCTACTAGCTTATCTGCAGTTTATTACTCTTTTTTTTTTACTTGAAGGGAGGGGAGAAGGGAATCATACTTAGACAAGTTTATAAGCTGTTTCAGGACTGACAGAGGAATTCGATCCAAAGTATACCAAGCCCCTAGGTGAGAAAAAGTAAGTCAAGCTAATGATGAAGTCAGTAGTGGATTCTCTGAATATCTGATTTGATATGGGTGTCCTTGGTAGATTGGTCTGTGTTGGGTTTTCTAATAGTCAGAGATCTGCCACAGGCTCATCCAATGGTCACTTAAGTTCCTGCGAATGTAGTGATCTCCTCAAAAAGTCCTAGTTTCCTACTAACTGTTTTGACTCAATAAAACTGACTCAACAGACTCTAAGAAAAGAAAAAGATTATATCAGTACCACCTCCCCCACACTTGAAACACACTGTTCCAGTGGAATTGAAGCTAAGGCTCGGTAAAAGATGATAAGGAACGAAATGGACTTCTGATTCGTGAGATACTAACCCGGCAACCTGCATCGACTGACGCAATGGATGCAATGGTCGACGCAGATTTTCTAAGGATGCATCAATCTACTTAATGTGTGCAACGATCGACGCATGGCGTATCTGTTTGTACAGATTTTCGTAGGCAGCATCAATTCCATGAATAATCTCTAAAATCAACTTGTGAGCTATAAGAACAAAGACACACAATATCAAAGCACATGGCAATCATCATAATCATCAGTACATAAGTTCCCAAAGTATAGGACTGACATAGACTCAAGAAAAAACATCAAAATGACTCAAATGAAAAGGAAAAAGTACCAAACCAAGTGTCATAGGATAGGAACCGGAAATGAGACTAAGAAGAATCATCATCATCAATCCCAGCATACGGATCAGAACCAGTAGACTCAGGTGTAGGAGATCGTCTTCGATGAGGAGCAGGAACAAAGACTCTCGGTGTGCGTCTGCAGGAACAGCTAGCAACCATCTTCCAGATACCACGTAGTCTGTCGTTCAAAATCGTCTGGAAAGCTCACTGAGACATCTCTGCAGGTGGAATATCTGGCTCAGGATAAGGAATATGCAAAAACTCACCTACTGCAGCTGTAGGGGCAGCAGAAGAAGAAGCTCCCTGGTGGACTGCGGTCGTAGGGACCCTGTGCAGTAGGTTATGGTTGGGCTGAAAGCTCAAGTCCAGAACTGCTCTGATCCTCGTGAGCTCATGCAGTGGAAGCTTCACACACCACTCACTGCCCTGCACATCAGTGAAAACCCAGAGGTTATCTTCCTTCATCAAAGTGGTGCTCCTAAGATGAGCCTCATCCATCCACAGCTTCCTAATAACAACCTCACGCCCATCTGTAGGGATCATGAAATTCCCGAAAATTGGAGTCACCAAGCTGCCTATTGTCTTAGTCTTCTTTCCACTGAATGCCTTAGTCTTCAGAGTGTAGAGATGCTCTGCGAAGACTGCTCCCATGTTCATGTTGGGGCAAGGCTCATCTAAAACATCCTCATCGAACAAGTGACATATCCCGGTGTAGAGCAGAAGAAGCTCGGACTTCTTCACCTTATTCGGCTCAGCTTTTCACATTATATTGTTCCCCAAAACACATATGACATACCTCAGGACCGGATGTCGGACTGCTGTCTGGTTGGTGTGACGGGAATGGTAGACCCCGGTGCCAAAGTGTGACCAGAAATACTGAGTATCCACATCTGCCTAGTCAGCATTAAGACATAGCGGATAGGCTCCACGCTAAACCCATAAATGCGGCAGAGATATAAGATAGAAATGCGATACATGATGTCCATGCACATGAAGGTCAGGACCCCTTCATTTTCTCTCCTCTGCGGATCGTTCGTGTAGTAAACACGACATGTCGCAAGCATCTGTCGAACCAAGTCAGGATGCAGCTCATATGATCTCATATGCATCGTCCCCAAGCCTATATTCCTCACTATCTTCTCCACATCCTCTCGTATCCCCATCTTCTCCGTTGTCCTATAATCAATGAACCTTGTAGGTATGATCTTGATCGACAACCATGCATTGTAGAACATAGTATCATACTCGTCCCACTCCTCTTATATCTCCCTGTTGATGCACAGTTTATCCTTTGTCTTTGTCTTGTGATCGCGCTGCCAATCTTTGTGCATTGGGATCACATTCTTATCACCCTTAGGACAAGGAGGCCTGACTACACCAGCAGCATGCGGATATGGGATAGGTGGTGATGAAGCACGAGTGCCAAAGTCTGCGGGAGCATCTGAAGTCGATGCCTCTCATGTATGTCTCTTATTGCGCTTCTGTGTACCCATCTGCAATCAAAGACACTAGAAACAAATTCTCTCAAATTAAGCCAAGGCTCTAAGATTGTCAAATGTTACCAAATCAAGCTAATCATCACATGCAATCATTCACAGCACCAAAATCATTCTCATTTCCTACATTCGGTCATAATTCCAGCAATTTCACAGAATCGCAAGTGTTCATCGTCAGATCATGGATTTTTGGAAAACTTGCAAATGTGCTCGTGAAAACTCATGGGAAACTCGAAATCACTACCATAAACCCTAACAAGGCATGAATATAGCAAGAATCGACCAAAATCGTGATGAAATCGCGGGATTTGAAGCACATACCTTTGTAATAGATGAAATATATGAAATATGAGATAAGGGGTGAAAATCATTCGGAATAGGCTTTGGAATCACTGAATTTGGTTGAGAAATGAGCAAAATCGGGTGTGGGGCGATTTAGGGTTCAGTCAAGAGAAAGAAAGGAAAATGGCGAGGAAGAAGAAAGATAAAGGATTTAAGTGATTTACCTCGCGTGCGTGTGCGTCGATCGTCACACATGATGCGGAGGTAGACGCATTTCAGGATTTTGAATACCGGGCCGGCTTGATCCAATTTCTGGGTCGAGAGACATAAGGTTTAATTTCAGACGATTTGACCAGTTTGACCCCTGCATCGACCGACGTACCAGACCGCATCGATCGATGCAGACTGATTCCTTTAACAGACTCAAATCTGTACAGAACAAAAACGACCAAAAAATAAAAATACCAAAGTAAAATCAAAACCAAAACACCAAATTGAATATTTACAGACTTACCAGTGGGTTGCCTCCCACCAAGCGCTTGTTTAACATCATTAGCTTGACTGTAAGGTGATCAGGCAGTGGGTGCATCATCCAGAGGCATAATTTGACCTCTTGGAATCTCGGTCTTAGCCCAATAATGCTTCACCCTCTGTCCATTGACAGTGAACCCCTTTCCTTCTGAGTTAATCAGAACAACAACACCATACAGACACACCTCCTTGATTGTGAAAGGACCTGACCATCTAGAGTGCAATTTACCTGGAAACAATTTCAAAAGAGAGTTATACAAAAGTACATGATCATTTGGCTCAAAGTGTCTGGAGACAATCTTCTTGTCATGATAAGCTTTGGTCCTCTCCTTGTACAACTTCGAATTCTCATAGGCATGATGCCTAATATCATCCAACTCGTTCAGTTGTACCAATCGCCTCTCTGCAGCAAACTTCAGATAAAAGTTCATCTGCTTCACAGCCCATGCTGCCTTATGCTCAAGCTCAACTGGAAGGTGGAAGACTTTCCCATAGAGAAGATGAAACGGTGTACTCCCTAGTGGCGTCTTAAACGCAGTCTTGTAGGCCCAGAGCACATCATCCAACTTTGCAGATCAATCATTCATTGTCTTCTTAACTGTCTTCTCCAAGATCTCCTTAATCTATTTGTTAGAGACCTCTATTTACCCACTCGTCTAGGATGATATGGAGTAGCCACACGATGATGAACACCATGCTTTCTCACTAGCTTCTCAAAGACCTTGTTGATAAAGTGAGATCCTCAATAACTTATCAAAATCTGAGGCACTCCAAATCTAGGGAAAATGATGGTCTTAAACAGTTTAAGCACCACCGAAGAGTCATTGGTTAGACTAGCTATTGCTTCCACCCACTTAGACGCATAGTCCACAAAAACCAAAATGAACTTATTCCCATAAGATGAGGGAAAAGGACCCATGAAATAAATGCCTCAACAATCGAAAACCTCCACTTCAAGAATGAAGTTATGTGGCATCTCATTCTTCTTACTGATTTCTCCTCTCCTCTGACAGGCGTCGCACTGAGAGACAAATTCCTGAGCATATCTGAACATAGTAGGCCACTATAAACCTGCTTGCAACACCAAAGAGCTGGAACGGGTTCCTCAGTGGTTTTCTTAAACCGCTCCACAACAAAAAAAAATCACTTTTTAGCCACTTGTTTTTGGGTTAATCCAGGTAAAAAATTAGCCTTCTATAAGTAGTTTTTGGGACTAAAAACCATGGTTATCTTATATTCTGTAATCTTTTGTAAACCCTAAAACTCTTTGGAGATTTTCTTAAAGTTTATGCAAGATTAGTTTCTCTTTTCTTATTTTCTTTTTAATACTTGTTAATCTCTTGTATTTTAGCAAATGATTCATATGGGTTTGTGTCTTGATATGGTTATTAGTGAGTAGTTTCCTTTTGAGCTCATGGGTTAGGTAGATTAGGGTGATTTAAATGTTGATTTGTGATGCTTAGGGCTTAATAGTTATTGATTCTTCTTTATTTGGTGTTTTTAATGCTAGACCTGCAAATAATTATGGATTTAGAGCTTAGCGATTTATTACATTGAAGGGGATTGATAAATGCTTGAATGAACTAAACTAGAGGATTTGCATACTTAGTCAATATGAATTGATGTCTAAGGTGTTTTTTGGTGTTTAGACACTGATTTTTTATGCTTGATAATTTCTTGATCCCAACTGAGAGATTGTTCTTGATTAAGTAATTAGCAAAGTAATTAATGCCAAGAGATTTTATTAGTCTTTATTAGAGTTCTTAGCTTAAGGATTAGCAATGCGAATTGGTTAATTTGATGGATTGTAATGTATGTTTATCTTGTCATTAACAATGAAAGTTTATTATTTGCATGATTAGCGTAGTAGTTAATGTCATGAAAATAGATTAGCTTGATTAATGATCTTAGACCTTGTTTAGCATTGATTGATTGTTTGTAGCACCACGTTAGCATTTGATCACCCAAAATCATTGACCATAATCCAAGATCTTGCTTTTTATTATTGAATTTGATATTTGCCTTGTTTGCTTGCTTTATTTACTTGTTTTCAATCTTGAATCATTTGAACTAAACTCATTAGGTTTATATTAAGCAATTTACATGCATTCCTAGTGTGTTAACACTCTCAAGTATGGATTGACACTCAAATATTACATTGACATTGATAGGAATTTGAGTAATTGATCTTAGGATCCTCACAATTCTTATTATCACATGTCCTAGACCGAATTGAACTAGGTCAAATTGAATTAAACCAACTAGACCGAATTAGCCGGATTAAATTAATTTAAGCCAACTAATCCGAATTAAACCATTTTAAATCAATTAACCCAATTAAACCGATTAAACTGAATTAGAATAAAGTAAACCAATTTAACCTGATTAAAAGTAATTAAACCACAATTAGGAAAAAGAAAAAAATATAAAATAATTAATTAATAAAAAGAGAAGATTATGATATTTGGTTACGGTTATGAGAACTTCTCGGAGGTTAGAGACAGTGGATTGAACAAAGGCAAGCGACAGTGGCACGACTTGTTCAACGGAACCAGAGGATCACGTCGGTGGTGGCTCACATCGAGAAGCAGCAGGGAGAGAAAAAGCATGGACCGAGACGTGAACTGAAAGGAATGTGTATTGATATGATATTACAATGTACAGAGGTAGAGAATATATACACAAGAGAGGAGGAAGGATCTAGACCTATGTAATTACAATAGTTTCCATAAGTGATCATATTCGAATATTGCATAATGAAGACTAATGAAATCATATCTTCAGTCATATCTCTTATACACTCCCTCAAGATGGAGGGGCGGAAGCAACTCCAATCTTGTCTCGTAGTAGTAGAAATTGAGCCCGTGGTAGTGGTTTAGTCAGAGTATCAGCAAGTTGGTCTCTCGTGTTGATATGTGCGACGCGAAGAGCACCTTGACGGACTTGACCACGAACGAAGTGATAGTCAATCGCAATGTGTTTCATCCGTGAGTGGAAGATAGGATTGGCACACAAGAAGGTAGCTCCAACATTGTCGCAGTACACAACAGGAGCTGAGGGTAATGTAACACAGAGTTCAGTAAGAAGATTACATACCCAGCGTATTTCAGACGATGTGTTTGCGACAGCTCGATATTCGGCCTCTGTTGATGATCTGGCCACACCTTTCTGCTTCTTGGAGCTCCATGATATGGGATGAGATCCCATGTATAGAATGTACGCGTTGGTGGATTTGTAATCGTCAGAGTCACCAGCCCAGTCAGAGTCAGAGAAGGCGTGTATAGTGAGTGTGTTCTTGGTGGCAAAGAAGATGCCATGGCTTGGTGTGCCCGCCAAATATCTGAGAATTCTCTTAGCAGCTTGCCAATGATCTTGAGTGGGGTGATGCATAAATTGCGAGAGTTTGTTGACCGCATATGCAATGTCCAGTCTAGTGAACGCCAAGTATTGTAAGCTCCCAATAAGCTGTCTGTACGCGGTTGGGTCTGTGAGCGCCGCACCAGAGGAAAGTGTGAGCTTGGGTGACGACGCCATGGGTGTTGTGACAGGCTTAGCTTGTAGCATGTCATACCGATGTAACAAGTCGCAGATATATTTCCGTTGTGACAGGTGCAGGCCAGTCGGAGTTCGGTATGCTTCCAACCCGAGAAAATAATTCAGCTGTTCTGGATCTTTCACAGAGAACCTGTCAGCTAGAAGACGAAGAATACGCTGGATAGCAGTTGCATCGTTGCCTGTGATTAGTATATCATCAACGTAAACAAGTAGATAGACCAGACTTGTACCATGACGAAGAACAAACAAAGATGTGTCAGCCAGAGAATTGAGGAACCCGAGACCGAGGAGAAAAGTTTGTAACTCCGTGTACCAGGCTCGGGGTGCCTGCTTGAGCCCGTAGATCGCTTTACGCAAGCGACAGACATGAGTTGGGTGGTCATTGTCGATGAACCCAGGTGGCTGGTCCATGTACACTTCTTCTGTGAGTGTGCCCTGAAGAAATGTGTTGTTCACGTCGAGCTGCTGGACATCCCAAGCTTTTGACACTGCAATCGCAAGGACTAGTCGGATGGTCGTCGTCTTGATCACAGGACTGAACGTCTCCGTGTAATCGCGGCCTAGTTGTTGCGTATAGCCTTTGGCAACAAGTCTCGCTTTGCACCTGTTGAACGAACCATTAGAATGAAATTTGTTTTTGTAAATCCACTTACAACCGATAACATTGTACTGTGGTCTCCTGGGGACGAGTTCATATGTTTGATTCCGGGCAAATGCGTCTAATTCCTCAGACATAGCTGCGCGCCAGTTCTGATCTTTCAAAGCTTGATTCACAGTATGTGGTTCAGGTGGGTGGCTATTGGATAGGGCAACGGTGAGGTTGTATTTGGAGTTGGGTTTGGTGATGTTGTTTTTCCGGCGAGTCTGCATATTGTGGTGATTGGGCGGGGGTGGTGGTCGCGGGATTTTGGTGATTCTGGATGTGGAAGTCGGGTCGAGACGAAGACAGTTGGATCTTTGGTTTCGGGTTTGGTTTGGTGGATTTGGGTTGGGTTGTATTGTGGCTATAGGTTGGGGCTCGGTTTGGGCCTGAGGTTGGGCCTCGGGTGAGACAATAATTTGGGGCTGGTTTTGTGGAGTTGGTAACTGATTATGGGGTTCGGTTTGATGTCGGGTTAGGTTTAGGGAATTTGGTTCGGTTATCAGATTGGGGATCGAGGGAGATTCTAATGTCGCCGTAGAATTGCGATCCGAATCCGACGGAGGTGAGTCCGGCGGAGCTGTCTGGTGAGGTGCTGAGCTCGATTGTCCCACGGTCGGCGGCTGTACGAGTGGTGGCGGCACGTGGATGGTGGTGACCGGTGGATGAGCGGAGTTGGTGGCCAGAGGTGAGGCGATAGGTGGTGATTGGGATTGATGCTGTTGCCGTTGAAAGGGGAATACGGTCTCGTCGAACTTGACATGCCGAGACACATAGATTCGTCCTGTTGCAGGCTGGAGACACAGGTAGGCGGATTGGGTGGTTGAGTATCCGATGAAGACGCACGGTGTTGATCGGTCTTGAAGCTTGTGGTGGTTGTAAGGTCTCAGCCAAGGGAAGCAGAGACAACCATACACTCTGAGCTTCAGATAGTTTGGAGCAACACCGAAGAGTCTGTGATATGGCGAGGACATGTTTGTGAC
The DNA here is from genome assembly GCA_030180135.1 of Orychophragmus violaceus. NCBI lineage: Eukaryota > Viridiplantae > Streptophyta > Magnoliopsida > Brassicales > Brassicaceae > Orychophragmus > Orychophragmus violaceus. The sequence continues at coordinate 97,560,345 of CM058237.1, read as the reverse complement.
AGGAGATGGCAGGCGATTTATGAGGTACACAGCAGTGGTAAATGCATAAGACCAATACTCTTTCGGCATCCCGGCATGAGTTAGAAGCGTCAGGCCCGTCTCCACCACATGCCTGTGTTTTCTCTCTGAGATTCCATTATGTTCTGGCGTGTGTGGTGGTGACGTTAAATGCGAAATCCCAGCTTCTGCAAGGTATGAACGAAGAGCAATGAATTCTCCACCGTTGTCTGAATACAATGTGCCGATCTTGGTGTTAAATTGGTTCTCGACCAGGGCTTTGAAAGGTATGAAAGTTGCTTTGACTTGAGCTTTGGTTTTAAGGGGAAACAGCCATGTGTACCTTGTGTAATGATCTACAAGCACTAGATAGTACTTGTAGTTATCAATGGATGTAATGGGTGAGGTCCAGAGGTCTGTGAAGAGATATTGCAAAGGTTTGTTTGACGTTATGGAGGATTGAGAGAAGGGTAGTTTGTGAGACTTGTTTATTGCACAATCTGAACATAAAGAGTTTATTGGTACAGATTTGGTGCAGGATAAAGAGAAATTTGAAACAACAGAATGCAAGATAGATTGAGAGGGATGGCCAAGCCGGTTATGCCAATCAATGAGAGAGAGTTTCGGGGTTGTGGAGGTGAAGAAAGCTTGTAGGGTTTGTGGTGATGCCGGCCACTCGTACAGCTCATTGTTGGTGTAGCCTTGGACCAATGGGACCCCCGAGATCAGCTCCTTCACCTGAAAGTGAGTTGGAAAGAATTCCACAGAGACATTATTAGATTTGCATAGGCGGTAAACAGATATAAGGTTCTTATGGATATTTGGGACGCAAAGGACATTGGACAGTGTTAAGTTTCTGAGTTTAGAGGGAAGAGATACTGAACCAGTGTGAGAGATTGAAAGACCAGAACCGTCGCCTATGAGGACTGCATCGTCACCTTTGTATGGACTGTGCATCGCCAGGTTGTGAAGATCACTCGTCATATGGTGAGTCGCACCGCTGTCCATGAGCCAAGCATCTGATGGAGAGGAGGAGCCGAGGGCAAGATTAGCTCTAGGCTGCCACGGTCGAAATGGTTGAGCCGTCGAGTTTGCTGGAGCAGGCGACTGATGTTGCTGAAGTTGAGAGCATCTTTTTGCACTGTGTCCGAACACACCACATAGCTGGCATTTGCCTTGATATCCCCTGGACGTGCGGTTATCATTTCGGTGTGATTGATTGTTGTAGGTACCCGCCTGCTGCCAGCTTTTCTGCGGTGTATGGGACTGCTTGTTGAACTGACGAGGACGAGCTGAAGCAACATGAGCTGAAGCTGGTGTCACTGTTGGGAGAGTGGTGATGGCAGACAGAAGTTTGGCCTCCTTTGTGAGGAGTTTTTCATGAACTTCAATGATAGAGGGTGCGATGTCACGACCTTCAATCTGTTCGACAACAGGTTTGTACTCTTCGGGCAGACCTTCAAGAATATATTCCAGCTGATCTTCATGTTCCACAGGTTTTCCCAGCAGAGCTAGCTGGTCAAATCGGGTTGTAAGTCCCTGCAAATATTCATCAATTGTTTTGTCTCCTTTGACAATATTCTTCAGTTGATGTTTGAGTTGCTGAATATGACCACGACTTGGTTTTGCGTAGGTAGCAGCAACTGTTTTCCAGAGCTCCATACTGGATTTTGTGGTGTTGACCAAAGGCTAAATAGTTGGCGAGATGGTGCCAAGAAGACCACTGTAAATGAGTTTGTCTTGACGTTTCCATTTTGTGAACTCAGGATTTGGGCTGACGACGTCGTTGACAGTGATGTGCGTCGCCGGTGGGCTGGAGGAGCCATCGAGGTATCCAGCGAGTTCATATCCATCTAGGAGAGAGTGGATCTGATTCTTCCATGTGAGGTAGTTAACAGCCGTGAGTTTTGTGACGTTAACCATGTTAACATGGAGAAGCTGGTCGGTTGTGTTGATTATGTCGGCAACGTGAGTCGAAGCCATTGAAGAAGTGAAGAAAGTCGTGAGAAGGAAGGAGGAAGAAGATAAGTGAGAGAAGAGATGCACAACCGAGAGAAAGGAGGAAGGAAACAAAAATTTGAGTATCGTTTATGCTCTTGATACCATGAAAGGAATGTGTATTGATATGATATTACAATGTACAGAGGTAGAGAATATATACACAAGAGAGGAGGAAGGATCTAGACCTATGTAATTACAATAGTTTCCATAAGTGATCATATTCGAATATTGCATAATGAAGACTAATGAAATCATATCTTCAGTCATATCTCTTATATGAACATGGTGGCGGTTGTTCAACGATACAGCCAAGGGTGAACAGCGGCAGCGAGAGAGGAAGGAGTTGATAATGGCAAGAGACACATCGGAAGGAAGGATGAAAGAAGATGAAAAGGTGGAGAACGACGATGAAACATGACGGTGAGCTCTCTCTCTCTCTCTCTCTCTCTCTCTCTCTCTCTCTCTCTCTCTCTCTCTCTCTCTCTCTCTTATCTTCTTCTTCCCGATCGATAACTCTTTTTTTTTTTACTTTCTATGTTTCTTATTTTTCTTCACTCACAGCAATACTAGGTATCGGAAGAAGTATATTCAGCAAGATATGGATTTATGATCGAAGGAAAGAAGACGGTGTGATCTCTGCATTTACGTTGGATGAATATTCGAAGGACGAGAAGGAAGAGGTTCATGTTATTGGCCAAAAAAACATCAAAGAGGCAAAAGTTTGGGGTCGTTATAATTCTCTCCCATTAATAACGAATTCGTCCTTAAATTCAGATATGGACTTGGCTGCTCGCTAACAACTCTAAAATGATTTGGTTATTCTAATCTCATATGATACTCGGACTCCCAGGTTTCCTCCTGAATTAATCTTTATCCCAACAGACACTGACCATCGTAGTATTTTTCCCTGAACTACCCTTTCATGACTCTCTAGAACCGCAACTGGTTGACTAGGGACTGTCATATCCTAACTGAGATCACTGGGCTGCTGCTGCAATATAAGCTCTTACTCTCTGACAATTCTCCTTAGCACTGTTACATGAAACATGTCATAGAAGTCTGTCAACTCTAATGATAAACCCATATGATACACTACTTCTCCAATCCGCTCAGTAAAGGGTACGGTCCCATGTACCTCGGCTTAAGATTCGGTAGCTTTCGAGTCTTAACTCCTCCCTGAAATGTCTTTATTTTCAAGTATACTAAGTCGCCCACCTCAAATTCCTAAAATCGCTCTTGCGCTTAGCTACATAACTCTTATGATGATCATGGGCTTCCTTTAGCCGCCTCGTGCATTTTTACTTGCTCTACCATCCCATTGTTGGTTCTATGACTTGTCGTTCCCCCACTTTTGACCAACATAGTGGTGTACGACACCACCTACAATAATATCCTCATATAGTGCCACCTCAATGATCCAATGATAACTGATCTCCAAATTGTAGTATGCTAACAACTCAATCCATCTGCGCTGCCTCAATTTCAAGTCCCACTAAGTACGACTGGTCCCTCTCGATGAATGAATGTAGCTCCCAACTTTCATATGCTGACTGTCTGAATATGCTTGATCTTTGGCTCGAACACACTTTAAAATGTCTAACTCATGACAAAATTCAGACTCGCAAAGATATGCGTAGCTCTAGTATCAAATAGAGTGTAAGCTGCCCCACCCCCAACTGAAACCGATCCCACACAAGTTTACTGATTAGTAGTAAGTTTAAAAAAATACAACATACTCAAATACCAAAGCGAGTACATCTAAAAGACGCGTACCAGCTATTGGCTCAGCTCCCTCATAGTCTCATGTAGCAAACACTCGTGGAGCAATGGCTTGACGTTTGGGTGGTGGCAAAAGCAACCCCTACGCCCTCCATGGGTTGTCCCTGACAAAATGACCATACTGACCACACTTGTAGTAACCTATAGGTGAAACTATTGGAGTCATCGATGCTGATAACACTGCAATATGTCTGATAAACGGTGATCTCTAAGAATCTGAACCTTCTCCCCATATAAGAAATATCTCCTAATTTTCAGAGCAAAAACAATATATGCCAACTCCAAATCATGACTTGGGTAGTTGGCCTCATGAAGTCTGAACTGACATGATGAATATGAGATGACTCGCTCTTGCACAAAGATCATTTACTACAGCTCATTTCCATTAGGTTCGGTTACACACTTGATGAGTGGTTTAAAATTTTAGCATCCATTGCCTAGAAAAAGTTCATCACCACAACCAATTTCCAAATTAAGCAGAACTAAAAACAATCTTTGTCCTTAAGAATGGTTGACACTAACGCTTAGCCATATAAACACATGGAATGACATGTGTCATATCTGCTACCTCCAACATTTAAGAATAACTCTCATCCTTTGAGTGGCTCTTAAAATGAATGTGATGTTCCACTTCCAAATGGATTCTCTTTAACGGTTTTCCATTACCATGCAACAGTGGGTCCCTTCCAAATAGCTTCTCCTGAACGATTTTCCATTACCGTGTCATTACGGCGATGATTGTCGTACAAGCATACATCCTTAGTTCTAGCCATCCATTATGGCTTCCTAACATGTGGGGAACGACCCACTATGCTTCCGTTGTCGCACAAGCAGACATCCTTACTCCTCCACTCTCGAGAAAGCGTACTACTAACCCTAACATACGACTCAAGTATCTCCAATAAACTCCAATAACCAGCATAACCAAAATACCCCGAAAATAACCACTAACTGTAATAAATCATAAATAACGTTTAAAAACAAAATGTGGAAATCGCGATGAAATCCCAAAGCACCCGATCCAGCTAAGTGTCCATCTACTCCGCAGAATCACTAGAAAGGAGGGAAATAAGGAGGAGTGAGCAACATGGGAGTCGCTTATTGAGGTATGTGATTCTAAAACGCAAGTCCACAGACTCGGTCCAAGCACTCGAATAAAGTAGTCTATCCTAAACATGCACAATCACGACACCTAATGTGCCCAAGTAGTAAACAAGGTTCCTAGCGAATCAAATGATCACCCACACCCTTCCACTAAGGCTCCGTGATGGATGTCGTGTCCACTGCACCGCCTAGAGGATGCTTTATCAATCTTAGGACCCGACTACAGATCGACTTAAGCTGTTGTGTCCCCACACACAATACAGCCCAAGTATATAACTTCGTCTCTGTACCCCGCATTCTCACCTACTCGCATCACTATGCGTATATATATTTATGTATAACAAACAAATTATTTAAACGACAATGCAAAAAATGGGTTGAATCCTCTATAATCTTATCTCCATTTTAACGTACAACCTAGTTAGACTTATCAAACAAACGGAAAACATTTAGATACTAAACTACATATTTGAAGGCTTATAACGAAAAACGAATAGTTACGGAATATCCCTCACCTTAGTAATATGAATAATATGCTTTTGATGCTTAAACGAACTCAAAACCTGAAATTAAGGTGAAAAATCGAGTTAGAAAGGCTTTGAACGGCTAGAAACAGATAACATGTCGGCTGGTCAAAGTCAACAGAAATCAGCGGTCAAGGTAAACGGTCAACATCAACCCTGATCTGACCCATGACCCAACTCGTGACTTGACCTAAACCGAAATGAATCAGTTCAAATTGAATTGAACCAACTAGACCAAATTAACCGGAATAAATTAATTTAAGCCAACTAAACCAGATTAAACCGGATTAAATCAATTAACCCAATTAAACCAATTAAATTGAATTAAACTTAAGTAAACCGGTTAAAGCGGATTAAAATTAATTAAAACACAATTAGGAAAAAGAAAAAGAAAAAGAAAAAGAAAAAGAAAAAGAAAGAAAAGAAATATAAAACTAAAAGCAATTAAATAAAATGAAATTACTCTAAGTAGTATTAATCTTTATTATAATTACTAACTTAGTATCCATTATCCTAAGTTTACTAAGTAAGTATTAAGAATGTGTAAAATGACTGAATCATCCTTTTAAATAAAATTACCATTTTTAATATTTTTACTTCAAAAATTATTAAAAATAAAAATACAAAACATTAATTAAAATTAAAACAGTTTTAAAAAAAACAATTTTCGTCAATACAACTTAGGTTTCTAATTAATTATCTTCACTTTTTCCCTTTTTGCAAAACCTTGCTCTCTCTCTCTCTCTCTCGCCGTCTTCTTTGTAGCCGTTCTCTCTGTCGCCGTCATCACTGTGCTCTCGTCTCCGCCACCGTGAAGTGCCGCCTCTCCACTGATTTCGACTCCCCTAATTTCGCTGCCTCTGCTTTGTTGCTGTCGTCACTATAATTCTCTTCATCCCCGAATCGATTCGTGTTGTCTAGATCTCTTGATTTGACTTTGTTTTCATGCTCTCTCGTGATTTGAATTTGACTTCTGTTAATACGTACAAGGTAATCTTTGGTGTAGTACAAATCTGTTTCCCCTGTCTATTTTCCCTGTGTATAATATTTTGGTATTTGTTTTGAATTTTGCTTGTCTCCTTCTTCTCAGGCCATGTACAGAGACAGCTGTATTGTTCATGGAGCTGCAGGTACTGAAATAAAACTAGCTAAGAGATTGAAGGCATATTCCAACGCAGAAACAGGGTAACTTCTTTTACTCAGTTTTCATATGTAAAATATTATCATTGTAAGGGATAGCTTCTTATACCAAAATGGCTGATGTTTTGGTGGCTAAAATTGGGTTTTACTTCGTCTTTTCAGGTTGGACAAATATGCCATCTCCAAATACGCAGAGAGCTTCGAGTTTGTACCCAAATCTCTTGCAGATAACGCTGGACTCAATGCGATGGAAATCATTTCCTCTTTGTACACTTGACACGGATCTGGAAACACAAAGCTAGGCATTGACTTGGAGGAAGGTGCTTGTAAAGATGTCTCAGAGAAAAAAGTGGATCTTTTTTCAACCAAGTATGTTTTTTTGCCAATATCAACTAAGTATGTTTCCCACTGTCTTTCATCCATTAGATCTTTCTATCTTACTTCTCTGTAATTGCGTAGATGTTGTTCCACTAAAAACAACGAAGTAAATTTTTTTGTACTATTTCATTTTCTTTATAACTAATACACAGTCTCTGTGCAGGTTATTTGCTCTTAAGTATGCCTTCGATGTTGCATGTACGGTGCTTCGCGTAGACCAGGTATGCACTCAACGACCTAAATGAGTAGAGTAAAGCCCGACATATCTATACTCCTATGGTGTATGTAAAATGTGCATATTATATTGGCGAAACAAGCAGGTGGACCAAAGAGAGACGTTACAGCAGCCGCCGGTGCAGGCGTAGAGGAAGGCTAAGTTGTAGACTAAACAAATACCCCGTAGTGAATCTCTTCTTCTGTAACCTTTTCTTGTTTTAATTCTGGGAATATTGTCTCAGTTTGAGATTTGTGATCTTGTGTACACACAACTTTAAGGTTTTGCCTTCTTTTGTTTGCCATGTTCGGTTTTTCCCAACTTGAAACCATTTCCTGTTTAGCTTAATGAAATTACTGCGAGGCTTCTTTTTTAAAAAAAAAATTTGTCAGTATTAAAATCCGATCCGGTTATTTATTATAGTGGTTCCCAGTTAGTTTCTTGAATAGAACTGAGATAATATCCATTGTTTTGCTAATGTATTTGATTTAGGATTGTATCATCGATTTTCGAAGAAAGTGACAAATTCTTTGACGAACTTGAACAAGATCTAAATATAGACAAAAGAACAAGAGAACGTACAATTTGAATCTATGTAAGTTCTAAGATTTTTCATGTTCATTACTTAGGCTTCAAATAGGAACAAGACGAGGTGGCGTCATATCATCTTGCAGATGCACCCACGTGATAGAAGCAAACCCTGCAACCGCAATAGAGAAGAAACTCAATCCCCATCTTAACACACGCTTGCCCCTGTCCCGTCTTGAGCCTGTTTCAGCCTCTCATGTCTTAACTTTGGCTTCAGAATATGACTCCGTTTACAAGATGTATTTTTGAAGCTGTATCATATATTGATACATCTTATGATAATGAGTTGTATCTTCTTTAAGGGTAGTAGTAAGTAGTACAAGATGTATCATATATTGATGATGATAATGATGATGAGCTTTTACTTACTGTTGAAGCTGTTGTGTGTTCACTAATGTGAATGGATCTTGCGTGAAACCGTGCCTTTGATGTTTTGAACAAATGTCTCATAATTGTCTCTTCTTCGTGTATTGTATCACGTATCAGAACAGTCTGCATATATTGTTTATGGTATCTTTAAAAAATAAACCATAAACCCTAAGTTTAAAATAGAATAATCTTAAGATTGCATGTTTTTCAAATATTTTTGTTTTATTTAAAAAAATAAACTGAAACCCTGAATCTTAAAAAAATAAACACTAAAGAGCTTAAACCCTGAACCCAAAGTTTAAAATAGGATAATCTTAAGACCATGATACCCTTGCTGAATAACTCTGCTCTATTTGACCACTCCAAAGGAAACTATTGCATAATGAATTGATAGACTTTATGATCGATTTTGGCAATATAAATGATGAGCACCATAAGTGAGTTATCCCATTAATAACTGACTTGATTAGGAGAATTCGCCCGGCAAAATATAGCGACCTTGCTGCCCATGATGACATTTTTCCTTTGATTGACTGAATAAGCGGTGCACAGTTCTGTTTGGTCAGTTTCTTTGTAGTTAGAGGTACTCCAAGATATCTGATGGGTATAATCCCTTGTGAAAGGACAGTTGTAAGGCGAATTAATTCAGCCTCCTGGTCAGAAAATCCACATGGATAAAATGCCGTCTTCTCAACACTTATAGCTAACCCCGACATTGCCTCAAATTCCTTTAGTATTGCTAGAGTGTTCTGGACAGATGAGAGTGTTCCTTCAACAAAGATGATCACGTCGTCGGCGAAACAGAGGTGGGTGAGCTTAGAAGATTGGCAGTCCGCGTGGTAACTAATTCTCCCTTCCTCCGCTGCAGCATTTAACATTGTAGATAGGCAATTCATTGCCATCACAAAAAGGTATGGGTATAAAGGATCCCCCTTTTCCCTTAAAATAGCCATGGATGGATCCATTAAAACCCACCGAGAAAGTAGGGGTGGAGATGCAAGCATAGATCCATCTAATGTAAGTTTCTGGAACCTCAATACCCCGAAGAACTGCCACAATGAATTCCCATCGAATGGTGTCAAAAGCTTTAGCTATATCGACTTTAATGGCAATCCGCTTAGGACCTTTATCCTTATGATATCCATTTAGAATGTCAGTAGCTAGAATGATATTCTCGATCAACAGTCTCCCTTGGACGAATGCGGTTTTGTTTGGCAGTATAAGATTTGGAAGAATCGGCTTGATCTTAGAGACAAGAATCTTAGATATGGCTTTGTAGATCGTGTTGCAGCACGAGATTGGCCTAGAATCATAAATAGCTGAAGCGCCTGGCTTTTTCGGGATGAAGGCAAGAGTAGTTGAGTTAACTGCAGTTGGAAGAAATCCAGATAGAAAGAAGGCTCCAATCGATTGAATTGTCTCAGTACATAGTATTGACCACGCCGCTTTGAAGAAACAAGAAGAATACACATCAGGCCCAGGAGCTTTAGACGGATTCAGTCTTAGCAGAGTTTTCTCAATGGTTTCCGGAGAAGGTAGAGCAGAGAACATCTGTTTTGATACATCCGAACATCTGAAACTCAGCAAACATTGAATCCGCATAGGAGAAACATCAATAAGCGCAAGATAGACAGGAGCAAGAATGTTTGAGAAGTGTTGTACTGCTAGATCGCTCATCTTTTGAGGGTCGGTTATGGTGATGCCTGATGGAAGTATAAACATCTGAATTGAGTTAAAGGCTGCCCTTGCAACACACGTTCGGAAGAAGAAAGCCGTGTTAAAATCCCCCTCCTTTAGCCACCTGATGCTAGACTTTTGTTTGAAGAAGGCCTCCTCTATATTTCTTAAGTGAGTCAGCTTGACTTGCAAATCCCTTTGAAGTTGGAGTAACCGCGTGGAAGGATCCGATAGAGCTCTTTCCTGCACATCTAAAAGCAGATTGTTAGTGGTGTTTACTCTCTCTTGTATCTTTGAATAGTTCTCTCTATTTAGTTTTTTAAGTGAACCCTTGATAACTCTCAGCTTGTAAAAAAGTTTTGAGAGATTGAACGCCATGTCTCCTGCCTGTAGCCAAGCTGTGTGAACCGTATGAGCAAAGTCTGGGTGCTTGGTTAAGAAATTATGGAATTTAAAAGGCCTAGAACCAGGTTGGGGAAATGGGAGAGCTAGGTCAAGTATAGCGGAGCAGTGGTCGGAGATTTTTCCAGGAGGGTGAAAAGTTGTGGAGCTGAGTGGATGGGCTATCAACCAATGAGAGTTGGTAAGCAATCGATAAGGCTTCTTTGCAATGGGATTAGTAGGCTGGTTATTAGACCAAGTGAAGCAAGGGCCTTGGTATCGTAGGTCAAGCACATCCATTTGGCTGAAACAGTCTGTTAGCTCAATCATTTCATTTGTAAGACTAGATGTAGTGCTTTGCGAGTCCTCCTCAAAATGGATAATTTGGTTAAAATCCCCTGCCAAAATACAAGGTGATGATTGAAGGTTTAGGTTCTGATGGATTTGGAGTAATTCTACCAACAGATCGGACCGCTCTTCCGCTACGTTTGAAGCGTACACTGATGTGATGGTGAAAGGCATTGTTCCCGGAAGCATGACTGAGCAAGTAATAGATTATTTAGACTGATGAAGGAGCTGTACAGATACATCGTGTTTCCAAATAAGAATGATTCGACCGTCATCATCTTGCGAGTGATTAGAACAAAAATTTCATCCCGGGCAAGCACTAGACAAGACATTAGAGAGGTTATGAAGTTTAATATGGGTTTCTAAAAGGGCTCCAAAAGAAGGCTTATACAAATTTAACCAAGATAAAAAAGGCTTATGCTTCTCCGTTTCATTAAACCCACGGAGGTTCCAAAAAAAGGTTTTAAGATTCATTAAGATGAAGGGTGAGCCTTCTCTGTAAGAGAGAGAGGCTGGGAAACAGGGAAAACAAAAAGGTTAGAAAGGGATGAAGGTAAAGAGTTTGATCTAGAATGATTGGTTAGAAGAATGGGTGTAGAAGAAGTTGGGTGGTTTGATGAGGGTGATTTGGTGGGGGTTAACAAAGGAGGAGCAAAAGCTTTGCTGGGTGGGAAGGATTCAAAAAAAAAACGGATTGAACTTTAAAGATTTCTGAACGAGGAGAAAGGGAAGCAGATGGTTTAGAGGTCAGGGAAGGAGAAGAAGAAAGGGTAGGAGGGGAGCCCTTGTATAGTGACTGGGAAGATTCAGTCGCATATATGGGAACTGAAGATACTACATTCGCATTCTCATGTGATGCATTAACTTCTTCTAAATCCGAAGGCATTGATTGAGCAGTCTTATCCACATTAGAACCCACGGCCGGAACCGCCGCATTAACATTTTTCTTGATCCATTCTTGAGACGTGTGAAGACAATTTCGCATAATATGACCTACTTCTTTGCAATGAGAACACACCGGAGGGAGCCATGGGTAGTCAACTTTGATTTCTCTTATGGAGCCATCATCTCGAAGAATTTCAATAGAATCCGCTAGTGGGACAGTAACATCTGTGACTACTTTGATGTGAGCTTCCGTAATAATGGTTAGGTTCCTGGTGAATTCATCGACTTCTTTGGGATCACCAAGTGCTCCTCCAATTCTGCTCCAGCCTTCAGTGGTCATAAGGTCAAATGGGACGTTCTTGAAATGAGCCCATAAGGGAATGGAAGTAAGCGCGCTAGTGTCAGCCTTTTGTTGAGAATTCCATTCATATATCCTGAACATTGAAGTACCAACATACCATACAGCTTTCTCAACAATCTTAGTGCGGATAAATTCATTTGGAACCCTAACCAACATCGATCTCTGGATAGGATTGAAGTGTATTTCTAATCTTCCTCCCTTGCCCCACATGTGATTCAAGACATTCTGGATTTGCGAGTATGCTGGTGCTTTACCCAGAAAATATCCAACCAGGAAGTCTTTGTGCTCTGCCGCACCACGAGTATAAACTTCATCTGGAATACTGATTCTCCTTTTACCATTTTCTGCAATAGAGTAAGAATCAACCTTGTATAGTGCTTTGTCTTGAGATTTTCTTAACTTTTCAACCAATGACAGGTTTGCAGGTGGAGTGGAGGAACCCAACAAAGGAGGGGCAGTAATGACAGGAGGGTTTAGATTTGTGGGTGGAGTGGAGGAAACCAACAAAGGAGGGGCAGTAATGACAGGGGGAGTTGTTATAACCGTAGAGGTTACTGGAACTGTTTGGATAGAGCCGGCAGAAGGGTCTAGGGAAGCAGCAGGGGTTGGTCTAGAGGGGATAACTGGTTTTGGAGGAATGAAGGGTAATTTTTGATGCGACAGTTTTTGGCTAGGATTGGTTGGGTGGAATGGGTGAGGGCTCGGCAAGGGATGAGAGATGGAGGAGGAAGAGGAGATTGCCGAAGTGATAGAGCTCACAATGCTAGATAACATGGATGAGGTTTGGATAAGGGAAGCTTTTGATGAAAAAGTTTTGTTACACTGTTCATGAACAGTAGAATTAGGGATTTGAGATGCCATTGTTGACAGAATGGTTGATTTCTGAAGAGTAGGTGAAGTCCTTACATTCAATCTCTTGGATGGAGAGCGTGACTGCAAGGAAGTAGAAGAGGATGAACCTGAGGTAGAGACACCAGTAGAGTGACTTAGAGAAGAAGCAGAAGCGAAAGGGGAAAGGGGTCGAAAGGAGGCAAGGTAAGAAGGAGATTCATGGTCAGGGGGATCCGGAGGAGGGTCAGGGGGAAGGTTAAGGAGACCGCTCGACGATGACAGCTGAGGAGACAGGCCAGAGTCCGGCGACGGGAACCAGGGGTTCACGGGCATTTGCTCTCTACTCTCTCTCTCTCTTGTTAAAAGTATACAAGGTTTTTTTCCTTTTTATTACTTATATTAGAAAAATTTAAAGTGTTAGCATGCAAATATTATTTCATATATTTGATTTTTGTTGAGTCTAAAATAAGCATTTGAATATATTTTAAATAAATTTATGCATAAAATTATCAAATTTTGTTATATTATAAATAAAAACATTTAAAAATATTAATTATTACAAAAATTCTGCCCCGCATACTTCCCGAGTTTATCCCGAGTTTTCGTTAACTCGCTAGGCCCGGACCGGCCGCACGGATAGCGCCTAACGCATTTTCGAACAAAGGTAAAAACTAACAAAAAATCTACAACATATCAAATAAATCTATAACACTATAATACTATTTTTGTAAAATTTTAACCCTTTTTCTTTGTAACAGAGTTTTTTGAAATCTGCAACAAATACAATAAATCTGTAAGACTAAAAATAAAATCTGAAAATTAAATCCGCAAATTCTTTAAAAAAACTGCAAAATCATATTAAAATCTTTAACATTAAAAAAAAAAATTTCAAATTAAATCTGCAAGAAAAATAAATCCATAGAAATAAAATAAATTTGTAACACATTAAACAAAACTATTACACTACGTACTAGTTTAGTAATGTTAAAAGCACCATATTATTTGTTGCAGATTTATGTAAAAATCCGTAACAAAGAACAAATCTTCAACACGTAAATTTAAATCTGCAGCCAAAAATCTATAACCTTCAAAATAAATCTGCAACCAAAAACATCTTTAACACATGTCTGCAGATTTAATTTCATAAGGAATATGGCATTTTCATAAATAATTAATTTTTTGACTGATATGGAAAAAATTTTAATTGGTAATTCAGTAATAATTTTTCCTTTAAAAATGGTTATAAAGTACTTTAGACAAGAAAATATTAAAAAAACCAAAAAAAAAAATAATACTACTTTAATAATTATGGAAAAACTCAATGGGATAAAAACCATATCTAAGGGAAAAAGAGTACAGTAACATAATCTCCCCCTGAAAATGATAGATCTTCATAAATCACGTAGATGACGCATTCCAATATTGTGAATATGTTTTCTGAACGTTGAGGTTGGAAGCGCCTTCGTAAAAAGGTCTGCTGAATTGTCACACGAACGGACATATTCGATTGTGACTTCTTGATTCTTCACGAGTTCTTGAATGTATGAAAAATATCTTGGAGGGATATGCTTTGTTCGGTCGCTCTTGATATATCCTTCTTTTAGTTGAGTGACACAAGCAGAGTTATCTTCAAACATCTTGTTGGTTCTTTCTTTGTGGATATTCCGCTTGCATCTTGAATGTGACGAGTTATAGATCTTAACCATACACATTCTCTACATGCTTCGTGGAGCGCAATAGTTTCTGCATGATTTGAGGAAGTTGCTACCAATATCTGTTTTTGAGAACGCCAAGAGATCGCAGTTCCGCCAATTGTGAAAACGTATCCGGTTTGTGAACGAGCTTTATGAGGATCTGATAAATATCCAGCATCTGCAAAACCAACTAGACCAAACTCGGAGTTTCTAGGATAAAATAAACCTAAATCAATCGTACCTTGGAGATAACGGAATATATGTTTTATTCCGTTCCAATGTCGACGCGTGGTAGATGAGCTATATCTTGCAAGTAAGTTTGTAGCAAATGCTATATCAGGCCGAGTACAATTTGCAAGGTACATAAGCCCACCGATAGCGCTCATATAAGGTACGTCAGGACCTAATATTTCTTCATCATTTTCGCAAGGACTAAATGGATCCTTATCAACGTCAAGTGATCTATTTACCATAGGAGTACTCAAAGGATTCGCTTTATCCATATAAAAACGTTTTAAGAGCTTTTTGGTATAATTTGATTGATGCACAAATATTCCATCTCGGAGGTGCTCTATCTGTAGTCCAAGACAGAGTTTTGTCTCTCCGAGATCTTTCATTTCAAACTCTTCTTTCATATGATTTCTAGCATCATTAATTTCCTTTTGAGTTCCAATCATGTTCAAGTCATCAACATATACAGAAATGATCACAAATCCTGACGATGATTTCTTAATAAACACACAAGGACATATCGCATGATTGATGTAACCTTTATTCAACAAGTATTCACTTAAGCGATTATACCACATGCGTCCCGATTGTTTTAATCCATAAAGGGATCGCTGTAATTTGATCGAACATATTTCTTTAGATTTTGAATTCAATTCTTTGGGCATCTCTAATCCTTATGGGATTTTCATGTATATATCATTATCAAGTGATCCATATAGATATGTTGTCACAACATCCATAAGATACATTTCGAGATTTATAGATTCCGCTAGGCTCATTAAGTATTTGAATGTGATTGCATCCATGACTGGGGAATATGTTTCATCATAATCAATTCCCGGTCTTTGAGAAAAACCTTGGGCAACTAGTCTGGCTTTGTATCTTGTGATTTCATTTTTCTCATTTCTCTTCCTTACAAACACCCATTTGTATCCAACTAGTTTTATACCTTCAGGTGTTGTGACAATAGGTCCAAAAACATTTCTTTTATTGAGAGAGAGTAATTAAGTTTGTATGGCCATCTTCCATTTCTCCCAATCATGTCTTTTATGACATTCTGATATGGATTTTGGATCCGGATCATCAATTTCATGATCAATTTCCTTAGATACAGAAAAGGAGAATACTCCATCCAAGTCATCAATATCATGTCTTGCCCATAATTTTTCATCTCGGGCATAGTTAATGGAGATCTCACATTTTTCTTGATCATATTCGATTTCGAGTCTTTCATCTTTCTCTTGTTTTCCAGGATCCTTTTCACAAATGTCTTCTTGACATTTTTCTTGATGTAGTTCATCTGCAACATTTTTATTTTGTTCTCCCAACTTCTTTTTCTTTCGAGGATTTTTATCTTTTGAGCCCATTGGCATCCCCCTCTTCAACTGAACCTTAGGTTCATTAGCAATGGTTCCATCAGTTTGTTCTTTTGGAATTTCAATTCGAGATGGAGCATTTTCAGCGGGTATATATGACTAATCACTCTCTTTGTATCTGTAAATGCATCTGGTAACTGGTTTGCTATATTTTGTAAGTGCACAATTTTCTGAACTTCCATCTCCCGTTGATTCGATGGAGGATCAAGATAAGCCAAAGATTGTGTACCACATGTGATATCTTTTGGTGATTCTCTTAATCCTCCCCCTAACGTGGGTAATTCATCTTCATTAAAATGGCAATCAGCAAAACGTGCCGTAAACATATCACCAGTTCGCGGTTCAAGGTATCTAATTATACTTGGTGACGTATACCCAATATATATGCCCAATCTCCTTTGTGGCCCCATTTTAGTTCTCTGCGGCGGGGCTATTGGAACATAAACCGCACATCCAAAAACACGGAGATGAGATATATTTGGCTGCTAATTGTAACGGGGAATACTTATGATACACACTTGGTCTTAGCTGGAGCAGTGCTGCTGCATGCAAGATAGCATGACCCCATATTGAAATTGGGAGTTTTGTTCTCATTATTAATGGTCTAGCAATGAGTTGCAACCGTTTTATCAAAGACTCAGCCATGCCATTTTGTGTATGAACATGCGGAACCGGATGTTCAACATCAATTCCCAATGACATGCAATAGTCATTAAAAGTCGCTGAAGTGAATTCTCCAGCGTTATCAAGCCTTACTTTCTTTATTGTAAAATCAGGAAATTGTGCTTTCAACCTGACTATTTGGGAAATGAATTTTGCGAAAGCCATATTTCTTGTGGTCAAAAGACACACATGTGACCATCTACTTGATGCATATATTAATACCATAAAATATCGAAATGGTCCGCATGGTGGGTGAATCGGCCCACATATATCCCCATGTATACGTTCCAAAAATATTGGTGATTCATTCCCAACTTTAGTTGGTGATGGTCTAGTTATAAGTTTTCCTTGAGAACATGCATTACATAAAAGCTCATTCGATTGCAAAATTTTCTCATTTTTTAACGGATGGCCATTAGAATTTTGCACAATTTTTCTCATCATGACTGAACCAGGATGCCCTAGCCTTTCATGCCAAACTTTGAATGTATTAGCAAGCTTCGGGTTTATTGTAACATATAATTCAGTTGTATTTATTTTTGTGCAAAATAATCCGGAGGATAACATTTCCAATTCTTCTAATACATGTTTCCTCTCTGATGTAATGCAAAGATATTCAATACCGTTTTTACTCATAGTCTCAACATGATATCCATTTTTGCGGATATCTCGAAAACTTAATAAATTTCGTTGAGATTTTGGGGAATATAATGCATCATGTATTTCAAACTTTGTTCCCCTTGGCATTGAAAATTCACTTTTCTGGAGCCAATTATTATTTTTGCATTTTCAGAAATTGTACTCACGCTAGCGGAGTCTTTTATTTTGAGACAGGAGAAATATTTTTTATCACTGATTATTGTATGAGTTGTAGCACTGTCTGCCAGACATATGTCTCCATCATGAATTCCGATTTGTGACATTCTGTTTCATAATATTCATATAGATGTATTAATAAAGTAAGATAAATATATAAAAATTATTTTTATTTTTATTACAATGGAAAACACACTTTCACACACACACAAGACAAACATATTATACAAATGCAAACATTTATTTTAAGCCTCCTTGGCAGTTTATTTGGTCTCATCGATCATAGCCGTTTTAGTTTTCGGAATCCACAAGGAAATCCGCGATATCAAGAGAAGCATCATCATTTAGGCCACTGAAGGAAGGCCCGGCTTCATTGTTGTTGAAGTTGGTTTCAACATTATCAACTATGGCCTTTTGAGACGCTTGATATAGATTTACAAAGTGCTTTGGTGTGCGACATGTTCGTTCCCAATGTCCTTTAATGCCACATCTTTGACAAGCACTTTCGGTCGGTTTCTTTATTTCGCGGCCACCTTCATTTATTTGTAAGTAATTGTTCCTTCTGGGATTGAAACCACCTTCATTACTTTGGAAATTATTGTTTCGCCTGGCGTTGAAACCACCTTCATTCAATCGGAAGTTATTGTTTTTCCGGTGTTAAATTTCCTTCCACGTCCACGATATCGTCCATAATTTCGACCACGGCTTCTGCCGCGTCCACGACCTCGCCCACGATAGTTATTGTTGGTGTTGGATGCTACGACATTCACTTCAGGGAATGGAGCCGATCCAGTTGGACGAGACTGGTGATTCATCATCACCAATTGATTATTTTGCTCGGCGACAAGTAGGACTTCCATCAATTCCGCATATCGAGTGTAATTATTAGCCCGATATTGTTGGTGCAGGACTACATTTCCGGGATGAAATGTGGTGAGAGTTTTCTCTATGAGATCATAATCGGTTATGCTCTCTCCACATAACACCATCCTTGAGGTGATCGCGAATAAGGCGGAATTATACTCGCTAACGCTTTTGTAATCCTGGAAGCGGAGGTGTATCCACTCATGTTTGGCTTTTGGTAGGATCACATATCTTTGGTGATCAAACCTTTCTTTCAAGGATTGCCATAGATCCGCGGGATCTTCTTTTATGATGTACTCAGATTTTAAGCCATCGTGGATATGGTGAAACAAAAATATCATGGCCTTCGCCTTTTGCTCATCTGTTGTTGTTTCGGTCTTATCAATGGTTTTGAGAAGACCATTTCCTTTTAGATGCATTTTTGCACCTTTTGCCCATGTCAGGTAATTCTTTCCCGATATGTCGAGGGCAGTAATTTCAAGCTTTACGAGGTTCGACATGATAACTGTATCGATAAAAATAACAACTTATTAATGTCAAATTAATTAAATTTCAACTCAAAATTTTCATTTAAATTTTACCAACAATTTATCGATAAATTTTAATTGATGAATACAACGATTATTATTTTTAGAATTAAATAATTTCAATTTAGAATTCATAATTAAAAAACAGTAATAATCGATACACTTTTATTTGATGATAATATGTTAAAATGAACCATTAACATAAATGATGAAAGAGATTATAAGAAAAATTGAAGCATAGAAAATTAATGCAACAACTGTAAAGAATTCTTCCGGAGTAAATTCTTCAATAAAAATACCATAAATAGAGCAAAAATTGCAACCGTATATAAAATTAACAACATGAGAATCATCATTTTTAAAAAAAAAAATTTAGAAGAAAAATATTTGGGAGATTTTTATGAAAGATGAAATATTGAGTGAAAAGAATGAGTGAATGATAAGTGTATTTATAGATTGAAAAATACTGTTCATAGCCGTTAGAAAATATTCGAAATTTTTTAAAAATATTTTGAAATTTACTTCATGACCGTTGGTGGTAAAAGTTAAAACAAATATTTCTTTATTAATTTATTTAATTAATATAAATTTAAATTCATGTGGCCGAAATATAATTAACATTAATTTTATGGTGATAATATTATTAACACAACAAATAAAATGATTATGATTTAACTTATCCATTTTAGAATAAATTTTCATAAATTTTAATGCACCAAATTTTGAAGTATAATATAAAATTAATTAAAAGGCATCATAATCATAAAATACAAGGAGGGGGCATAACCTTCCACTCCGTAAAATTATTATCAAAGGAGGAGGTTTATCCTACCACTCCATAAAGTATGATCGGGAGGAGGTTTTATCCCTACCACTCCAAAAACAATCGAGGAGACATAGTGCACCACGACGAATAATTCGGGGAAGGCGGCGCCTATCTTCCCGAGATAATCATAACAAAAATATAAATAGCGGTAGAGTGATTGTTTCGTAAATAAATTGAATAATTAAAAACCTCACCTATTCGGTAATGAATAGTAAAAAAAAAAAAACTATGTGGGATTGGTCGGACGAAAATTCATAGACAAAAAAACGGTTGGATGGCGAATGAACGGATCGGTAGAGCGTCGTGCTGATAACGTGTTGTGAACTAATAAATAGATTTATATATGTTGCGTGTAGTATTTGTGATATATATTATAAGTGATATAATATAGATATTATTTGCTAATGAAAGGAAGAAAGGACGTAATGGAGAGCGAGAGAGTTGTGAGGGAGAGAGGTTTGAGCGAGAGAGAATAAGAGTTTATTGTTTCTTTGATCGTATTATATTGTGTGTACAACCAGGGAGAAAGCACTTATTTATAGTGCATACAAAGTGATAAAATTATATAAACAAATGAAAGTGGATTTGTAAGTGGAGACATGAGTGGAAGTGTGGAGATAAGGATAATTATCTTTAATATTACTCTATTTTTTAATACTAGATAAATAAATATCCCTTAAATAAAAGAGAATATCCCTTAAATAAAAGAGAAGATTTGGTTATGGTTACGAGAACTTCTCGGAGGTGAGGATGGAGGTTAGACACGATCGAACAAAGGAAAGCGACAGCTGCACGACGTGTTCGACTGGCACCAGAGGATATGTCGGTGGTGGCTCACAACGAGAAGCAGCAGGGAGAGAAAAAAGCATGGCCCGAGACGAGAAGATGGTGGCGGTTGGTTCGACGATACGGCCAAGGGTGAGAAGCGGCAGTGAGAGAGGAAGGAGTGACGACGGCACGAGACACGTCGGAAGGAGATGACGACGGTACGAGACACGTCGGAAGGAGGAAAGGAAGAAGATGATAAGGTGGAGAACGACGACGAGACATGACGGTGAGCTCTCTCTCTCTCATTCTCTCTCGATCGTAACTCTCTTTTTTTCTTACTTTTTTTTTTGGCAACATTTTTTTTCTTACTTTCTATGTTTTTTTTTTTTCTTCATTCTCACAGCAACGCTAGGTATGGGAAGAATTGTTTTTTTTTTTTTTTTTTTTTTTTTTTTTTTAAATTTAATATTTTATTGATAAACCGAATAAATCGGCATCAAACCGGGTACAATCGAGAATCAAACCGACGACCAAAAGAAACCGAACCAAATGACAGATACAAGATCTCCATAACCGAGTGATACCCGGTTAGGTCACGACCCCTCTAGGTATGTCTGCGATTGTCTCCCTTTGCCGCCGGCGGTTACGAAGCTCGCCGATTTGCAGCACACGCCGAGATCCTTCCCGAGACACCGGAGAACCGACCCCAGCTCCCGTTATGTCACCCGGATGGCCTAAACTCCTCGACTCGCCTCCCGACGGCTCCGATGCCCAACCCGATTCCCACGGACTCAACCGACGGAGACTCGCGGAGGCAAGAATCCATGGTCGATTCCTTTCCGGAATCTCAACCTCAGCTCGGAGATTCTCTTGTATCCGTCGCCTCCAAGCAAGCTCTCTCCGGTCGAGAAACTCCGACAAGACCTGTTCAAAAACGACCTCACCAAGCATCGTCTCCGACTAACCTCACCGAGTAGACGCAGCGACCTCACCTAGCACCGCCACCTCCCCTCCTCAACGAGCAGCGCCAACCACCTAGCACTCTTCACCGACTTCCGCTGCGAAACAGCGGCGAGACCCGCCTCGCCTCTCTAGCTCTCCGCATCATCTCCGGTATGGGAAGAATTATATTCAGAAAGATGTGGATATAGCCATACAGGATCAAAGGAAAGAAGACGGCGTCATCTCCGCATTCACGTTGGACGAAGACTCGAAGGACGAGAAGGAAGGAGGTTCATGTTATTGGGCCAACAAAAAATCAAAGAAACCCAAGTTTGGAGTCGTTACAATTTCTCTTTTTTCCTCATAACACATTTTTTTTTTGCAAAAAAAAAACATATATTTTTTTTCTCTTTTATCCAATAAAATAATTTTATTATTCTCATATCTGCTAGTGATATATCTCTAAGATGCATTGGTAAAGGAAAACTGGCTATCCAATTTGATGAACACTAGAGTTCTATTAGTAATTTGAGATTGTTGTTGTCTTGAAGTTTTGGCATGTGAATTATAGTGAAGATAAGTAAAAATTGATTTCTAAATTTTTAATAATAATCTTTAATATAGAGATTGTCTATTTATGTACTTTTTTTATTTTTATTAAATTTTTTGAATGAATTTAGGTACTGAATTTGTGCACGATTGTGGGAGTATTTCTGTATTTCACAACTAAAATTTGATCAAGATATTGAATATGTTGATGATTATAAAAAGTGCTATATATTTTTATATTTTTATTTTTTATTTAAATGTTGAAATCTTTTATTTGAAATAGATAATAAGAGATATTTATGCATGAATCTAGATTCAGTGGCTTTGGTAAAGGGAACCTAAAACAAAAATTTAAAACAAGAGTTATGTTAAATATGAATTATAAACACTTTTTAATTTATGTAAGATATTAATTTTTAAAATTCTACTCCATTATATATGTTAGAATAAAAAATATAATCACCAACCAAAAATGATTCATGTTGGTGCAGGATTTAGCACACTAAATCCAATCCGACGATCAACGGGTTTCTGAAGTCTGGCCCAAATAAAATGGCATGAACGTAGAGCCCATAATCTCGCGAGCGGCCCAAATCGATTTAATGAATAAATTCATTAAACAAACAAATGACTAAGTCCAAGAGAATATCTCTTAAAAGATTTTGGAGGATTTACACGTTCTTATAAAGGTGGACTCAAACTAGAGTTGAGGAAGCACATGTAACAACCAAAAAGGATAAGGGTTACATGAACGATCATATATAAAAGGAAGAAGGGGAAGTCAAAGGAGGAACCCAACTGATATGAGAGAGAGGACAACTCTTCTAGTACTACTTCACGACTTCTTACTCCCACACTCACGAACACGTTAACCACTTCTTACTCTCGTACGCACGAACCAAAGAGGAAGATGATAAGCTTCTCCTCATATTAATATACACTTCGTCTTTCTCTACATGAATAACCACTTTCTACATGATCCAATCATGGTTTCTCTTAGACGAGCTTGTATACGAGCAAGGGAGAGAAGTTAACTTCTCTTCATACGTCTATTACGACTCCGTCTTTGACATGGGCAAAGTAACAAGCGATTGTTATTGTTGATTTATCAACAAGATCCTTATATTATTACACAGCTCAGCAACCTAGATAGAGGCTTCTCTACGTTTCGTCTATAATGTCGGTACGTCTCATATACGATAAAAGTGAGAACCCCTTCGATCGATTCAGTCAATCACACTGAGTTTAATCGCATTCCGAGCTCGTTATTAAGCTCCCAAAACGAGGTCTCATTCGAGATCCTATATAATCGAATTACGTTAGGCTTGATCTCTCGACAGGGTACGTAGGCAGCTCGATCAATGAGTGCAGCCACAATTCTCATCTCTTCTAAGATTTCTCGACACGATCTGAACAATGGATAAACTCCAATTCGTCGGTTCATTCTTTAGAGGTCTACTCATAGAGAGTCTTACCCTAGCAATCCCTAAATCCCTAAAAAGTATTGGTGTGATTCCTTTAACTCACATTTGGCGCCGACTGTGGGGAGTGTTAAAAGATTTCTCTATCAAGAGTCAGATCAAAGAGTGCAAGAACGAAATGGATCCAAGGTTTTCAAAATCCATTAAGATCAAAGTGATCTCGAAAAATCCAAGTTTTCTTGAACTCAAG
Source organism: Orychophragmus violaceus (assembly GCA_030180135.1). Taxonomy (NCBI): domain Eukaryota; kingdom Viridiplantae; phylum Streptophyta; class Magnoliopsida; order Brassicales; family Brassicaceae; genus Orychophragmus; species Orychophragmus violaceus. Next base: position 97,536,841 of record CM058237.1, on the reverse strand, counting down.
ACTTACACAGATCAGCCGATGCTTTGATTTTAAATCAGCTGATTCGTATAGATACTTATTCTACGAACTAAAATGTTGACATGAATAATTCATGTCACTTTTAGAAAAAATACAAATAAAACAGAGAACGAGTTCTCATGAACAAATAATTTCATGTCACTTTTACGTCAAAACTATGTTTCACCTAAAAAACGAGCTTTTCATTTCAACCCACGAGAACAAATTCTCGCCTTATAATGGTTCATGAGACATGAGCTTTGGCTCATTTTAGTTCACACCCTTCGACTGTGATTTTCGCTTTAAGTCAGAACGCAAGAAGGAAATCTCACTGGAAATCATCAGCCGTAAACATCAGTTCTCAGGCTTTGATTCGGCTTGAGTTTGGACTCAACTCCACAGTAGCTCGTAAACGAATTAAGTCTGACTCAGTCCACGAGAACGCAAAGTTTTCAGTTAGCTTGCGCTCACAGAAACTGGTGAAAAACAACAACGGGTTTTGAGAAAGAACTAACCCATGCGATCTGTGTAAGGGCAAAACTCATCCAAACTTTTTGGAGTTTACGAGATCGAGTCTCGACCGTTGACCTCGACAGATTTCTTCTATATGGTTATGTTGAAACTGGTCTCGAACAACAAAGACAAGGATCAATTTTTCATAATCCATAACTGTGCAAACACAGCTCCATATTCACTCGAGCTGTACAAGAAGCACAAGTCGTATGATCACGTTACCCTCAAAAACAATCCATCTAAAAGCTGAGAACGAGTTCCTCTTTGAAACTTTCATGCTAGAACAAGTTCTCAGGCTCTCGTTCAGTTCGAGTTCACGCTAGACTACGTCTCCGCTAGAACACGAGTTCTGACTCACTTTGGTTCACACTACTCGATACTTCGACCGTGTTATTCGCTTCCAGTCAAAACGCGAGAACGAGTTCTCATTCTATATCATTAGTGAAAGCTCAAAGAGCCTGAGTTGGTGCGCGTGTGACACAAGTGATGACGTGGATGACACAAAAGACGTGACGAGAATTAATACAAGTCAGCTGCTTGTAACGTGGAAACAGAAGATATGGAAAAGATCTTCAAATATGGAAGTAAGAGATGTGTGGTTGAAAATACTCTAGAATTAAGAGTATATAATGAAAAAGACCTAAGAGAATTAGGTTAGCTGTCCATGGAGATCTAGTCGTGATACACAAGTTGAGACGAGCTAGGGTTCTTGGTGAGTGAACATACGAGTGTGTGCAACTGTTGTTGTACGGTAAGGTTTCTGGGTAGATTAGGAATTGGTCAGTCTCGATTCACAGGTGTGAAGTCGTATAATACTGATTGAACAAGATTCTTGTAATTTGTTCAAGTGATTCTTAATAAAGTGTTCGTTTGGTAACTCTTGTGTGAAGTTCTTCTATCAACGTGTTCTCTGAGTTTTCATTTGGTATCAGAGCAGTCAACCTTTGGATTTCTTAAATCATTAATCAGGTTGAGATCTTGGAGAGAACATGGATACGAAGGAGTTTATTGCGATCCAGAAACCCTTCATGCTTGATGAAGGCAACTTTGGTCATTGGAAAGTACGTATGAGACATGTAATTCGGGCCATCGATGAGAGCGATTGGAATGATGTCTTGAATGGATGGTCAGAACCTCATGAGATACTTGAAGACAAGACCAAGGCAGCAAAACCTCTTGAAAAATGGACTGATGATGAGAAGACTGCATCAAAGTTCAATTCCAGAGCTATATCAACAATCATGTCCGCAGTAAGTACAGAACAATTCAAGATAATTCAAGGTTGTGAATCAGCTAAAGAAGCTTGGGATACTCTGGTGAATCACTTTGAAGGAGATATAAGTGTCAAACGAACACGTCTTGACTATCTTGCTTCGGAGTTTGAGAATCTAAGAATGGAAGATGACGAAACCATTAGCAGCTTCTCTGCTAAGCTGAGCATTATTGCGAATGAAGCCTCTGTTCTCGGAAAGAAATATCATGAGAAGAAGTTGGTTAAGAAGCTAATCCGATGTCTGCCGGTAAAGTTCTCAGCTCAAAAGGCTATCCTGCAATGCTCCATGAACACGGATGACATGAAGTTCGACAAGCTTGTTGGTATGCTTAAGTCACAAGAGATGGAAGTCACAAACCAACATCAAAAGTCAAGTCAAGGGATTGCTTTCAGCGCTAATCAAGTAGGCGATAGGGTTAAGAAATTGGAAGAGAAACTCGGTTTAATGGTTAGGAACTTCAACAAGATGATTAAGAGAATGGAGAAAGGTCAAGGTAGATCCTTTGGAAGAAACCATAGGAATGATTCAGAGAGAGCCACAAATAGATCATCTCGTACTGAAAGTGATATGATGTCTAAGAAGAAAGACATGCAGTGTCATGAGTGTGAAGGATTTGGACATTTCAAGAATGAATGTCCACTCATTAAAAGGAAGGAGCTCACATGTACTGAGTGTCATGGCTTTGGCCATATCCGTATTGAATGCCCAAGTGTGATTAAAGGAAAAGAGAAATCCTTCCTTTGTTTCAGTGATACCGAGTCTGAAGATGACAGGGAAGATGGTGGAATGATGTTGAACTTCATTGCATTAGTCTCTAAGGAAGAAGAAGCAGGAGCTAGACACATTGAAGGACTGGAATCTGATTCAGATGAAGAGGTCGATATGAAACAGGAATATCAGACGTTGTATGACAATTGGGTGAAGCTGAGCCACGAGAATCTCCAACTTCTAAAAGACAAGGCTATGTTAAAAGCTCCGGTGAACATTATGGAGATGGATCAGACCTCGCCTAGTGAGACCGTGAAAAATACAAGTGCAGTGGCAAACGCTGAGTTAACGCAAGCTCTATCTGAAGAGAAGGAGAAAAATAGGATGCTGGAAGAAAAAGCTTCGAGAGTTCAGGAAGCCTTCATTATAGAACAAGAAAGAAACAGAAATCTTGAACAGAAGCTGACCGAGAATCATAGGAAAATCAGAATGCTGAATGGTGGTACTGAAAATCTGGATAAATTTCTCTCAATGGGTCAGCCTCCCAAAGTGAACTGGGGATTAGGATATATAGGAGGAGCTGAATCAAGTCTCACTGGTGGAATGATTAACTTTGTTCCTGCTGAAAACAAAGTCTTGAAGCAAAATAAAAACATAGTATACAATGAAGTGGACTCAAGGATTGATTATGGAAAATGAACACAAGAGCAGAGGATAGGATGCTATGTGTGTGGAAAGAGAGGTCACAAAAAGGCTACATGTTGGACTCTTTGGAACCGAATTGTCAAAGCTTGGAAAGGAAATCGTTGCTTCATTGAACCAAAACGGTTTGGTAAGGTATGGATTGCGAAAACCGATCTGTATGGAAGTAGTACTCAAGACGACAAAGCAACAGAGATAATATGTAACTTCTCGATGATCAGCAATGTAGATTATACATCAACTTCAGGAGCAGACAGTGAAGCCTGGTATTTTGACAGTAAGGGTTCACGACACATGACAGGAGTGTCTGAAGTTCTTAATGAAATATCACCCATCAAGGGAGGACATGTGACATTTGGTGATGGAGGTCAAGGAAAGATTGCAGGTGTTGGTAAAATGCAGATGCCAAGACTCAAGGTAATCTTCTCTAAGGTTGATTACCAAGCTGTGAAAGATACTGGTGAGTTAGTGTTGAATGGAATAAAGTCAAGGAATAATTGCTACATGTGGGAGCCTTTGAAAACATGTCTCAGTTCAGTTGAATCACAATTGGACTTGTGGCACAAGAAACTTGGACACATGAGTACACAAGGAATATTCCTGGGGTACTCACCAAACAGTACGGCCTTTCGAGTCTACAATAAGAGGACTAGGATGATCAGTGAGTCAGTCAACGTGGTCTTTGACGACAGAACCAGTTATTGTTTGGAAGAAGTAACACACGAACCAGTTTGTGCTACGCAGAAGGAAAATCAAGTGCCAGATAATGCAGAGGAACCTGAAAATGTTACTCCAGTTGAGAATCTGAAACGAACAGGGTTCAGTCAAGTAAATCTAGATCATTCGTCAGACGATGTTATAGGAAATGTTCTGGATGATAGACAAACTAGACACCGAAAGATTGACTTCAAGGAAATGGTGAAGTTAGCATTATCTGTTTCGTTCATTGAACCAAAAACAGTTTGGGAAGCACTTGACGATGACTTCTGGACTGAGGCTATGCATCAAGAACTGGACCAGTTCACTCGGTTGGATGTGTGGAACTTGGTACCGTGTCCCAGTGATGTGAATGTGGTTGGAACAAAGTGGGTTTACAAGAACAAAATAGATGAAGATGGGAACGTCATTAGAAACAAGGCTCGCTTGGTGGCATTTGCTCATGTAGCTCGTCTTGAATCGATTCAGTTAGTGTTTGGAATTGCTTGCAAACTGAAGATAAAGCTCTATCAGACGGATGTGAAGAGTGCATTCCTTAACGGAATGTTGCAGGAAGATGTTTATTTTGCTCAACCAAAAGGATTTGAAGATCCTAAACACCTGACCCATGTTTACAAACTCAAACAAGCTCTGTATGGATTAAAACAAGATCCTCGTGCTTGGTACGAAAGATTGACTCAGTTTCTTCTGCATCAAGGATTCAAAAGGGGAGGAGTAGATAAAACCTTGTTCATCCTTGAAGATGCAGGCAGAATTCTAATTGTGCAGATATATGTTGATGATATCATATTTGGAGTCACTCAAGAGCAGCTCGTACAAGAGTTTGTGAGAACCATGACTAAGGAATTCGAGATGAGTATGGTTGGTGAGCATTACTACTTTATTGGTCTACAGATTAAGCAAACTACTGAAGGCATTTCCGTGACACAGAGCACATATGCTCGAAATCTTGTAAAGCGTTTTGCTATGGTAGCATGCAAAGCTGCAAGAACTCCGATGAGCACTACTGAGAGACTGTCAAAGGACGAGGAAGGTCAGAAGGTTGATGAATGCCTGTATCGGGCTATGATTGGGAGCTTATTGTACTTGACTGCGAGTAGACCAGATATATGTCTCAGTGTTGGTTTGTGTGCTCGATATCAAGCTAATCCACGACATTCCCCTCTAATTGCTTTCAAACGAATCATCAGATACGTCAAAGGTACGGTGAACTATGGACTGAAGTATACCACTGACACGAAATCTAATCTTACAGGGTACTGCGATGCTGACTGGGCTGGATGTCTCGATGATCGGAAGAGCACATCTGGAGGATGCTTTCTTCTTGGTAACAATCTTGTCTTGTGGCATAGCAAGAAACAAAACTGTGTGTCACTGTCGACTGCAGAAGCAGAATACATTTCCTTGGGTAGCTGCTGCACTCAACTCATATGGATGAAACAAATGCTCAGCGATTATGGTATCAGTACTGACTCCTTCTTAGTACACTGTGATAATAAAGGTGCAATTGATCTATCTAAGAATCATGTGCAACACTCTAGGACCAAGCATATTGATATTATACACCATTTTGTTAGAGGTTTGGTTGAGGAGAAACTGGCTTTAATCAAACACGTATCATCTGAGGATCAGCTTGCTGATATATTTACAAAACCTCTGGATTCAATAGCTTTCTGCATCTGCGGAAAGCCCTTAGAATTTGTGATTGTTGATTTAATAAGATTGCAGGGAACATGAGTCGTAGACCAAACGAGCATGGCCACACATGATAAAAGTTTGCGACTCGTGCGAGATAACCAGACATAAGTACTATATTCCATTGGGAAAAAAGCTGTGGTAGTACTAAAACATGTGTTAATTAATATAATAGCATCTGCGATTCTAATTTTTGTAGGCTAATATTTTGGTCTAAAATGACCTTACATGTACTTGTTAGGAAAAAAATAATTACAAGAATGCCATTACTATTTTATTTCCACATCAGCAAAAACGAATTTTATTTACGAAAATGCCACCTTCCCGAAATAATAAATCTGCACGGATTTATGACATTCTTTGTTACAGATTTAATAAATCTGCACGGAGTTATTTTCTTTTGTTGCGGATTTATTGTCTTTGTTGCAGATTTTTATAAATCTGTAACACGTTAGAAGGTTTTGAAAAATTACTATACTAGGATCATAGTATTACAGATTTTTAACCGTGTTACAGATTTATGTTCTCATATTGCAGATTTGTTTCTTTTTTTGCTGACGTGGCACGGATTTATATTAACGTGTTGCAGACTTTTGCAGATTTTCCAGATTTGTTTTCTTAGTTTTGAACAAATCTGGAATTTCATGTTACGGATTTGTGTTACGTGTTACAGATTTATTAAAGTCTGCAACAAAGAAAATTGTTAAAATTAATTACTATTGTAGCACTCCTATGTTACAGACTTTCTCTCTTTGTAGCAGATTTGTTTTCAATGTTACGGATTTATGTTATGTTAGATATTGATTTTAATGTTACAGATTTATTGAAGATGTACATAATTCGAATAATTGTTGCCTGATTTTTTTCCTGATTTTTAGGAACCGTTTATGGTAATTAAATATTCACTTAAGAAATTCAATATTTGGCAAAAAAAAAAGATAACCAACAAAAAAACTTTTTTCAATTAATTTCTTAATTAAATAATTTCTTTATTATTTTTTGTTTTAAAATTTTTTACAAAATAAATATAATAATAAAAATAACCAAAGAAATTTGTTTATATTAATTTCTCATTTAAATGATTTTTTATTATTTTTATATTAAATTCTTGTTTTCGAAATCAAAATAATAAAATATAAGCAACAAAAATATTTTTTATCAATTTTTTTAAAAATTTTAGATTTATTAAAAAATTATGTTGTATTAATTTCTTATTTTTTAATTTTGTTTTTAAAAAAAAAAACAAAATTAGCCAAAAAATAATTTGTGTTAATTTATTATTTAAATGATTTATTTATAAAATATATTTTCTATTTTTTGAAAAGAAAAAAATTAACCATAAAAAATATTTGTAATTTGTATTTTATTAGTTTCTTACTATTTATTTTTTAAAAAGAATTTATATTAACTATTTATTTTTAAAAAACGAATTCATATTAATTGTTTTTTAAATGAATTTATATTAATTATTTATTTTTAAAAACGAATTTTATATTAATTATTTATTTTTTAAAAAGTATATTAATTATTTATTTTACTTTAATGATTATATATTATTTCTTTAAAAAATAAGTTAAGGAAAGGATAATATAGTATTTTAAACCATTATAGAATGCTACTCTAGTAAAAAACACACCTAATGCTACTCTAGTAATTAACCTTAAAATTTGTACTACCAGGAGTAATTTTCACTATTCCATAATGTATGCACTTCTCGTTAGGCTCAAAGTGATAAACACTCGTTTTGAACTAGGCTGCTAAAACAGTTTAAGTTTGATTTCGATCACTGTTTTGATTGAGGATTGAGCTGACTGAATTATGTCTTAGTATGAGAAAATAAAGCCTTAAATGGTGTGGACAAGAAGAGCCTAAAAGTCAATCAAGTGAAAGGGTGCTAAGATAAGAGCATAAATAATTAATGGTTACTCTCGGATGAAATCATCTCGGCTGAGAAAAGCTGTCCAAACTAGTATGTGCGTCTGTGCTGTAATAAAAAAAAAAATTTAAAAAGGAAACGAAAGCAAGCTTGTATGTTTGATCTCGGATGAAAGCATCCCGGCTGGGAAAAGCTGTTCACTAAAACCAGCACCCCATTTGATTGATTAAGTCTCTTCCTATGTTAAACATACGAATAATTCAGCTCGGATCATTCACTTAACTTGAAACCAGTATGTATTTGTCGGAGAGATGAGAACTTGTGTCTGGGACAGCGATGACAGCACCTTGGCTAAGGAAAGCTATCTATATCGATCTTGTTTGGGGTTTAATAACTAATCTATGTGGGTACATTGCTAGTTCTGAAGACCGACCATGATTCCTGAATCCAAAAGCTGTAAATATTGTTTTTCCGTTTTGCCTTCAAACTCGCAAAGTTAGCTTGGGTCCCTCACTCAACTTCTGACAAATGATGTCTGATGGTCTCGATATCATGGTTTCTAGTCTGTTGATGGTTCCAATATCATGGTTCACTCGTTTGTTTTTTTTGTCAAATGTGACTATCAATTCAGGGGGAGAGTATCCAGGATAGTTTAGGAATCTTGTCATCACTAATGCTTAGACTCATGTTTCTATCGATATGTGATACCTTGGTTAAGGTTTATTTTATTGTTTTAAAATAATGTGATTCTATCTTAGTATGATTTGGCCTAACCATCTGATGTGACATTGATGACTCTTCTAGTTGTGTATTGTCTTAGGTGCTTTTGTGAAACAGGTTGAATTGATTCTCACATTCAGATAAAAAGGGGGAGAATGAAAGCTCAAAGAGCCTGAGTTGGTGCGCGTGTGACACAAGTGATGACGTGGATGACACAAAAGACGTGACGAGAATTAATACAAGTCAGCTGCTTGTAACGTGGAAACAGAAGATATGGAAAAGATCTTCAAATATGGAAGTAAGAGATGTGTGGTTGAAAATACTCTAGAATTAAGAGTATATAATGAAAAAGACCTAAGAGAATTAGGTTAGCCGTCCATGGAGATCTAGTCGTGATACACAAGTTGAGACGAGCTAGGGTTCTTGGTGAGTGAACATACGAGTGTGTGCAACTATTGTTGTACGGTAAGGTTTCTGGGTAGATTAGGAATTGGTCAGTCTCGATTCACAGGTGTGAAGTCGTATAAAACTGATTGAACAAGATTCTTGTAATTTGTTCAAGTGAATCTTAATAAAGTGTTCGTTTGGTAACTCGTGTGTGAAGTTCTTCTATCAACGTGTTTTCTGAGTTTTCATTTGGTATTAGAGCAGTCAACCTTTGGATTTCTTAAATCATTAATCAGGTTGAGATCTTGGAGAGAGCTCTCATGTTATGGTCTGAGCTCACACTATCACTTTTAATCAATCTACGAGAACAAACTCGCACTCCTAAGCACGAGACTGAGTATTCAGGCTTTGGCCCACGAGAATATGTTCTTTTGCTCTGATTACTTCACTAACAAGTAATCACTTAATTTGGCAAAACCTAAATGTTGTTTAGCTCGGACGAAGCTCGTCATGCAAAGCCCATAATTCGAATTTGTAAAAGTCACAAGACTTACGATCCAAAAGCTTCGAATTAAAGAGCTTTGAAACCCTGTTTCGATCCATGATCTCTGACATAGATGTCATGCTGCTAAGACGTAGAATGCAAAGTTTTATAGTTAGCTTGTCACCTCACAAAAAAACTGGGGGGCAACTATGGATATGGGGTTAACGACTAAACCCATGGAGTCCATAACAAAATTCTGCAACTTCGAAATTCAATCTCAATTCGCAATAACGAGTACTGGAGGGAGCTCCCAAACTCCTCCTCATCTCGTAAAAGTATTTTCATACTTGTTCTCAGACTACTCTCACTGAACACAAGTCCTAGAGAACTTCTCAAACCACATGTGAGCTTGCCAGCTAATAGTTTTCGTTCAAACTATGCGATTCATGGTTTTACTCTAGCTCACCCATAAAAATCTTTATCAAATCTTGAGAATGAATCTTTTTTTTTGCTGCACAACGAATAGATCAAAGGTCCCTTTATTAACGGACATTTCGCATACTTGTCTCGAGATCGTCGGCATGCTAACTCAAGAACGATTTTTTCTATCATGAGAACTAGTTCTAAGAATTCTGATATGAGATTACATCTCATCAACAGAGTAATCAGAGCGAAAGAAATCATTCTCCCGAGCTGATTCAAAGCTAATAGTTTGTAGGAATCGAATTAAGAGGGTGAACACTTAAGCTAACAGAGCTCAAACGTTGAGAAGAAAAAACTGAGACCTCTGATTTTTTTAGCTAGGCTCTAACACAGTAAATCAACGTGAGATAACATACAACGTGATCATGAGAAAAAATCTCAAGCTTTGTCTCACGCTCAGATCTTCAACCTATAAACAAGTTGTGGAGCTCTATTCCAACCTAGAAATGAGCCCCCGATCCAGCTCGTAAGTCTATGGACAAGTTCTAAAGCTCTGTTTCAGTCTTAAAACGAGCTCCCAAGTTTGCTCGTCCCAAGTATTAGAGAACAAGTTCAAACTATAACTGAGTTTTTAAACTCACATATCCCATCGAAGTTCACCATTTTTTAACTAAGCCTTTAGGCCTTAGTTTCAGTGCAAAACGAACTCACAGCTTACATTGAAGCTCTTGTAAAAAAAAAAACTAAAAAGAGAGGCTCGCGCTAAAGCTATTTAACCTCATGAGTTTGCCATGTTGGCTTGAGCTCTTAAGCTTGAACTTGTTATTCTGCCAGCTAGAAGACATGCACAGATCTTGATTAGCTCATCAGGTGCTAGTCAATTCTTCATACCGAGCAATTCAACTCATTGACCACTCTTTGACTCAAATAGTCACCAGCACGCCAGCTCCAGCAGGTCATATTTAACTTGTCCAGTGAGCTCTCAAGCTTCGTTTCAGTTTAAAAAAACAAACAAGCTCCTAGCTTGCAATATAGCTCACCAGCCCAAGAACAAGCTCCTTAGCTTTGTTTAAGCTCGTAAACAAGCTCTCACTTTTTTAACTCATTAATTCAAACACTAGCTCTTGCGCCTTGTTGCAATCTGTAAACGAACTCTCATTTCGCGGTTCAGCTCGCCTGCTCGAAAAAGCTCTCTTTGTCCAGAAACATGAGTTCCCATCTCGTGCACTAACTTGTCAGTTCATCAAAAAACTCTCCTCGAGCTTGTTGAGAACGAGCTATAACCTTCCCCGGGAAGGAATTCTCAGCTGACTTAGCTCAAATCTTCAAGAGTAGGTTCTCAAACCTTTATCCGGTTAGTCAATAAACACGAGTTCTCAAACTTTATTTTCCATAGAATGAATTTTGAGACTCCTCTTAGATTGATGTGACCTTTAGAAGCTTGGTTTCTGCACGGGTTCACGCCATATTGGCAACCTCAAAACGGTCCGAGCAGAACGAGTGTTACCTCAAAAGGTTCATACACGTGTTATTGTCGACCACCAAGTAATTTATGCGACCTTAAATGGTACATCTGTTTTCGTGTAAATGATCTCAAACTGTTCTAAATGTTGAACTCGAACTCTCAACAGTTCGAGTTCGATCTAACAATGTTACTTTCACATTGAAGTAATACTCATGTCAAAGTTTATTCCAGCTCACGTTTCCCAGCTAGTAGTAGAACTAGGGGGAATGCACTATGGACATCTTGGAAGATATCTCGTGAAAGAGAGTCACCAACGCATTAGCTCGAGCTGAATATATACCTCACGGTTCAGATTCCACAATAAGCTTGAGCCGAATGACGAGCTAAGTCCCTTTACTTAGACAAATTTCTGAAAAGAAATATGGTGCAATAGTAATATGCCAGATCGACTCGCTTATAAAACGAGATCGAATCAAATATAGGCTAAGTTTCGCTTGATCCAATTTTGAGTTAAATCTCGATGGATTTACTCGAATTAAATAGCCTATCCTACATTTATATTTAGTCAACTTTGTTGCTTAGCATCGAACAAAATTCTAAAATAACTATTCGAGCTGAGTAACGAATCTCATAGCAATGCTCAGCTATCTAAGCTAAGTTCTCAAAAATTAATTTCAGCATTGAGCGCTAAAGCATATTATATCGAGCTAAACCGACGATGACCTAAGTTCTTCACTTGGTCAAAGTTAGGTTCAAAAGTTCGAACTCAAAAGTAACGAGCTGAGTGAAAGTACAAACTCAAGCGATGGGCTAAGTTTTGTACTTAGTCACAATTTTATCCAAAGTCATGTTATTATTGCAAGCTAAAAACAATACGTGTGAAGCAATAAAAGAATTGATTAAATGGATTAAAAGTATTGGTCTGACTATAAGCGGTCAAATCTGAAAGCTTAATAAGCGGTCATCGTTTACTACTCCAAAGTCGAACTTGGATGGTTTCAGCGTCGTAAACGATTCGTTCTCGAGTGTTCAGACACGAAAGCAGTTCGTCATAATCACTCAAGCATGATCGCTTAATTAATCGAGTCCATTATATCAATCATGTCACAAGCTTGAGAATTAACTCAAGTATGTCTTGATAACAATCAAACGTTCAACACAATATTTTCGTACATGACCGCTGCCGTCAAGTTTGAAACACTTCTGCATCGGTAAGTTAAACTATCCTATCTCTTATAATGAAAGTCTCATCTTTTATTCTCCAATTGTGATGCGTCTTATTGTTTTAAAACCAACAAAAGGCCTCGCCTAATCATTCATTGATACGTTTCGGTGTTAGTGTCTTATTATTTCGATCTACTTAATAAATTCTCTACGATTTAATTTTCCGCGATCTAAAATGATCCCAAATAGCGATCTAAAATGATCCCAAATAGCGATCTGAAATGATCCCAAATAGCGATCTGAAATGATCCCAAAATATCTATCTGAAATGTTCCCATATTTTGATCTGAAATGATCCCAAATAGCATCTGAAATGATCCCAAAGTAACGATCTAAAAACGATCCACTTTACAGCGATCTCCAAACGATCCACTTTACAGCGATCTCCAAACGATCCACTTTACATCGATCTCCAAACGATCCACTTTACAGCGATCTCTAAACGATCCACTTTACAGCGATTTCTAAACGATCCACTTTACAGCGATCTCTAAACGATCCATTCTTTACGATCCATAAACGGTCCACAAATTAGGGACCTCCAAACAGTCCACGAATCGGCGACCTTCAAATGGTCCACTCATATATTAGTGACCACCAAATGGTCTACTCGTGTGTCAGCGACCTCCAACGGTCTATCTAATATATAAGCGATCTCAAAATGATCCAATGTTTTCTAACTTTCATCTCGTAGCCTAAAATGGTTCGAACTTACTAGATGATATCGCTTTATAGCCTCTAATGTCTCAAGCTCGTACTGAGTTTCTTTCAAAAACTCAAAACAGCGCAAGCTCACATCGAGTTCCGCCTTTCGACTTCGAACAACATTGGTGCCTCATAACTTGCAGCACCACATAGGTCGAGTTTGGCCTCGGATTTTGTGTATCAGGAGGGATTCAGTTTGACCCAAGCGATTGGTAATGAGCTAGGCTCAGCCTTCTACTTCGGGATCTAACGTAACTCCAAAAATCCAACAAGACAGACTTAGCTTCACGTTTCATGGCGTACCACGAGTCTGCTAATCTTTCGAGTCCGACTTAAAAAAAAGCGGTCTTAAATGACTAACATTATTACATAAAGCTCATACGATCGAGTTAAACTTGCATCAACATAAGGCAAGCTAATCTCGCAATCTTTCCAACAGCAAACAACTATGAAAGCTCCAACAAATATCGAATTTGTATTATGCTCGAGTCAACTTGAATTTAGAAAATTTGAACTGCAATATTCGAAGACATTGTATTATTGTCTCACGTAAAAGAAAAAGTTTCCGTTCTCCGATCTCATCATCTCGATCGAAGAACTGGGAGCTATTGTTGGTGAAGGATTTAGCACACTAAATCCAATCCGACAATCAACGGGTTTCTGAAGTCTGGCCCAAATAAAACGGCATGGATGTAGAGCCCATAATCTCACGAACGGCCCAAATCGATTTAATGAATAAATTCATTAAACAAACAAATGACTAAGCCCAAGAGAATATCTCTTTAAAGATTTTGGAGGATTTACACATTCCTGTTAAGGTGGACTCAAACTAGAGTTGAGGAGCACGTGTAACAACCAAAAAGGATAAGGGTTACATGAACGATCATATATAAAAGGAAGAAGGGGAAGTCAAAAGAGGAACCCAACTGATACGAGAGAGAGAGGACAACTCTTCTAGTACTACTTCACGACTTCTTACTCCCACGCTCACAAACACGTTAACCACTTCTTACTCTCGTACGCACGAACCAAAGAGGAAGATGATAAGCTTCTCCTCATATTAATACGTCTATTACGACTCCGTATTTGACATGGGCAAAGTAACAAGCGATTGTTATTGTTGATTTATCAACAAGATCCTTATATTATTACACAGCTCAACAAACTAGATAGAGGCTTCTCTACGTTTCGTCTATAATGTCGGTACGTTTCATATATGATAAAAGTGAGAACCCCTTCGATCGATTCAGTCGATCACACTGAGTTTAATTGCTTTCCGAGCTCGTTATTAAGCTCCCAAAAACGAGGTCTCATTTGAGATCCTATATAATCGAACTACGTTAGGCTTGATCCCTCGACAGGGTACGTAGGCAGCTCGATCAATGAGTGCAGCCACAATTCTCATCTCTTCTAAGATTGCTCGACACGATCTGAACAATGGATAAAGTCCAGTTCGTCGGTTGATTCTTTAGAGGTTTACTCATAGAGAGTCTTACCGTAGCAATCCCTAAATCCCTAAAAAAATATTGGTGTGAATCATTAAACTCACAATTTAGTGAAAAGACCATACAACACTTTTTCATACAAATTATCTTACAAAACTCACAAATAAATTTTAACAATTAAAGTAAATAAAATAATCATAATTCTCTTAACATTTCAAATCGGATATTAGTATCCATTTTAGGGGTTTATGGTGTATTTTCTTCTGACTGATAATTTGGTGAAATCTTTTTATAATTTTATATTTTTCCTATTAAAATGAGTAATACTATTTTTGTTAGCTTAAAGCCTTAAACAATTTGTAGGCCAGTTAAAAGCTTGTGGAATAATTAATACTGAAAAATGGAATTAAAATCATTAAATTGGTATCATAATATCAGTCCAAATAAATAAATTATTATGGATAATAATATTAGTATTCACACAGAGTAAATGTGAGTCATCTAATTCATCATTAACTTATGAACATAATGGAAAAAATATATTATTTTAATTTTTCTTTTTTTGTCAATTAATCATCAATTTGAATACAGAGATGAAGCATTGCCTTGCACATTGTGGGGAAATTATGCCAAACAAGTTATTGACTATACTTCCACCAATAGCGATGCTCCTGTCGTGGTTATTATCCGGTTTGCATGGATCAAAGAATATGGAGGTAACTACTCTGTTAATTGTAATGTATAATCTGTTTTTTGTAACATTAATTGTTTCATTTTTATTTTTAATAATATAGAGAAGCTGTACATCTCGAATACTTACAACTCAACTCAGCTCTCATTCGGAGATGAAAATAACTCTGAGATTTCAAAGTGGTTGGATGGGTAATGTGATACATTATGTTTAATAGAACTGTTTTTAAATTTTTAATTCTAGAGTACATCTATTCATTCAAAATCTATTTTAAGTATACCAAAAGAATTTCAAGCTTTAATTATCAAGTCCGAGAAAAGCATGGTTTCTTTTGGATCGGGTCCATTTTTGGATTTGCGTACTGAGTTTTTTATCAAGAATAATAGAATGACTCTGATTGGTATTGTGCAATCGGAAAGGGTTAGACTTCTCTATTTAAATGTATTATTAATATATTTGTATTTATGAGAAGCATTTTAATATTGCCTTGATTTTGTTGTTGTTTAGCATGGTAAGGTGGTTACGTGTACCTCAATTGCCTCAATTGACTCTTCAAAAAATGGTTTTTTCAAGCTTGCAAAGTTTGCAAATTGAAAGTTCTTCAGTATGGATCAGATTCTGAAGATGAAGAAGATTCTCAACCCTTATATAATTGTAAAACATGTGGCGATGTGAAAAATATCTTTGCAAGGTAAATTGTTTAAAAGTATTCTTGCAGGGTAATTTTTTTATTATTATGCTGTGTTGTTTAATTTTTATATCTCAACTAACTTGGTTTATATATTTTGATGCATGTTCTAGATATTATTTGATCTTACGTGTGTCTGATCATTCTGAGGGTGAAGCAAAATTTCTCACATTTGATGAAATTGGAGATAAGCTTGTGAAGAGATCTGCAGACAAAAACTATAAAGAAAACCAAAAAAAAAATTGAGATATTTGAATTATGAGTTTCTTTTTAAACTCTAAAATATATGTAATGAGAATTCATTATTTTCTACTTTTTGTTCTTATGATGATCTATATTATCTCCCTGCTGAATTATTCGATTTGATTGGCCGCAATGTCTATTCAAAGTTACCATTCCTAAGGACAATGTTCAGAAGGTGTCAAAGAGTCCATATGTCGTGGACTTATTTTGGGATGATGAGTCTGCAATTGATTAATTTGAAAATTTAACTAACTCGACTCAGGTACGTTAGTTAAATGCCTCATTTTAAAACATGATGTTAAACATTATGTTCAACGCTGTATAAAAATTTCCTAATATTTAAATTTGCTTAGGGACCTCTTATGCTTATCTCTGGTATGGAGACTGATTCTGATGCATCAATAGCCCAACCACTTACATCATCAGCAACAAAAAGATCAGAAGATTGCATTTCTTTAAGCAGTGTTGGTGAAAATTCATCAACTACAAAAAAGATTAAGCAGGAAGTGAAGGAAACGGTGGCTAGAAGGATACTATAGAATTTTGTGGCGTATCTTCTTTTTTTGTTGCATTTGGTTTTTATTTTTGGTTGATTTATCAAAACAGTTGTGGTTGTTTAATTGAATTATCCTTTTGTTTGGTTATTTTTGCTTTCAATTTATTATTATAACAAATCTATGTTAATTAACCAAAATAATAACAACTTCTATTAATTAAATAAGTTTATAGAATTGTGATATTTAAAAATGTGGTAAGGTATATATGATTAATGCAATGTTTGGTTTATATTGATACTTTGATTAGAAGTCAGAAGTCCTAATATTGTACCCACTTATTGTAATTTAACATTCATTGTTTTATGGACAATATGAAATGATTAAACCTTCATAAACTTACGAAGCTTTCTAATTTCAAATGAAAGATTGATTATTTATGTGGGCTAAAGCCAAAAAAAATTTTACCGTTTGTGGCCCAATTAGTTTTTCCTAAACGAATGGTTGTGACTTATAATGATTACATCTTTTACCACTTCACATCTTTTGCTCGCCAATTTGGAAACTATTACCTAGACGCTTCGTTTTCTTACTATTTTCTGAGACAAAACAATTAATTTTGAATAACTTTAGTTCTTCAAACTTTTCTCAGAAGATAAACAATGGCTCCTCAAACGTTCAGAAAAATTTCTCGCATCAATAACTTTATTCCTTGCTTTTGGGACCTAAAAGTGATGCTTCTCCGTGTTTGGATATGTGTTAGGTTTTCTGAACCAAAACTCCAAATGATTTTGGTGGATAAAGAGGTAATCTCTATTTTACTCTACAATTTGTTTTGTTTATTTGTATATTGCATGTTTGGTTAGTGTATTCGTTTGTTGTTTTAGGGTACGGAAATAGAAGCTATTGTTCTTGAACCTCGTATTGAAAAATTTCGGTACACAACGTGGTGTGAGGGTCGTTGGTTTAAACTTAAGGATGCTCGAGTTATACAAGCACCGATATATGGATCTTTGACCCCTCACGATTTCAAGCTCTTTTTCTGGTTAAACACATCTTTTTGCCTTACTTATGATAATATTCCTGAAGGACATTTTATGAAATTTAAATCAATTCCGGATATAGTGGATGGGAGAGTCTCTGATGAATACCCTATAGGTAACTTTTAATGAATACATATATTTCCTTATCGGATTATATGAATGATGTTATTCGAATCTCTGGTTTACATTATATTTGTAACTAAATAGAGAATGAAGATATATAGCTTTTAATGATTTTGTTTTATCCATTATAGATGTCCTTGGTGTAATTACACATGTTGGAAAACTTGAAGAAGATTACCAAAAACAGAAGCTGCGGTTTACAATTCGCGATCTAAGGTTAGTTAAGTAGATGACTATAATTTTTTTCACATATGTTTTGTTGTTTTTCTATAATAAAAATCTTGAAATCATTATTTTGTTTAGCCTCCGGAGTGTTGAACGTTTAATATATGGGGAAGATGCTAAGGAACTAAGAAAAAGATTTTGGAAGGAGGCTGATAGACATATATTTGTTATTCTACGTTGCTTCTACATCAATCCACTAGAAGGTGTGTTTCTAAACTCAGTTTTGTATCTTTTTACAATGAATTCCTTGGCTATTACATGTTTGTCGTTATGATTGGTGACACTTTTGATTTTTCTATTGTTTACAATGTTAAAATTGTTTTTGTTTGAAATTTAGCATATGGTATAACTTGGCTCAAAGCAGAAGAAGGAATTTCTAAGATTATGTACGATCAAACGATGAATTCTGACTATAGTGGATTTCGCCACAGGTTTTCTTAGTAACTCTAATGCAACTCCTTATGTACTATGCTTTATATCTTTCCTTGAATTCATACATTTTTTCTTCTTTTGTAGTTTTCCAAATCATGTACCTGACAAATATCCTGAAGATAACATCCCTCCCTGGTTCAAGCCATGGTAATTTATGTTCCTGTTGTCAAAGACTTTACTTTGTTGTTTTTTTTGTATATGATCTGTTATTAATATGTATGTTTCTGTTAAAAACAAATGTATCGTTAAGGGTTACAAAACGTATGTCCAGTATCATCAGCTATTTTCACTACATAATTTAAATTTCATATAGAATCTCATCTAAACAAGATTTTCTAATGTTGGATTCAAACCAAAATAAATAGATCTTCATGATAAAAGAGGTCTTAAGTGGAAGTATAATATGTCAAATTATAAGAGCAATAGTAAGGTGTGAAATATATTATACATATTACGTTAACAGTGCTAAAACAAAACATGTGAAATGAATAGCTATATGTAGATCTCCTTAACCAAAATAAAGACATCTTCATGATAAAAATGGTTTTTCGTGGAAGTATAATATGCAGTGAATAAATTGCTTAAATGACTAACTTTTTTGGTCCCGAATTCTAAACTAACTTTTAAAAAAAAATGTCAATAGTTAATAATCACAAATCCATTAAGAGATTAGGACTAAGCCCAAATTACGTAGGCCCACTAAAACATACATACTGCTACATCTACTTGATCCCAAATTCACCATTCATTACAATCAGAACAAAAATTCAAAGCAAAAAATCGATCTAGAAGATAAACAAACACAAGTAAGGTGCGGTAGGCAGAGATTGTTTTACGAGAAAATCAATTTCATTCAACAACTCCGGAAACAAGATAATCGATTATTTTATGAAGATTTGTCATATGCCTAGGGTTACATATCTTTATTTTGAGAGAGAAAAAAAAACTGTCATTGACCAAAAAGAGGTGTTTACTATATCTTAATCATGAAAATTTTCATGTTTTTACTCATTGATTTCATTAAAAATTCAAGCTTTCAAATTGTAATTATACTTTAAGCATTAGTCTACTATTTGGATGTTCCCTATTTTTACCTGATGTCTATTGAACTTCAAAATAGTAGATTTTCGATTGTCTTGGTTTATGCATGTTATGATTTGGGGTTTATCTGAATATATATTATCTTTGCGGATTAAATCATATCATCGCAAACCGTTGATTTTTTAAACATCTTATTCCCGATGAATGTTGTGATATTATTTTTGATAAATGTATGTAAGGATTAATGATTTATATGATTTCCTATATTCTTCTCAAACCAGCTCGGAAGATGAAAAACCCAATATTTTTTGTGCCTATGGTTCCAGGCAAATGTAGAAAGAGACTGGTATGTATATACTGAATATTTGTCTCATTAACGTTTATTTTTTATAAAGATTTAATTTTTGCCAATCATTGTTTAAACTGTGTGCTGCAGACTATCCCGGATGTGTTCTATAAGAGGCATATACTTGGAGTGACGAATGTTACAATCGGTGTACTCACATCTGATTTAAGACAAGAATATTTTCCAATCAAACGTGTTGCTGATAGGCTTACGGAAGGTTGGAGACGGTTCTTCAAGGCTCATGCATTAGATGATTTAGATCTTCTGGTTTTTGAGTATCGTGGAGGTGCTGATTTCCATATGATACACCAGTTTGGACCAAACAGTTGTGAAATCACATATGAAAATACAGCACCTCAAATGGAGACTGGAGAAGGTAGCTCGGGTAAGTGTTTTTCACTTATTTTGGAGACATGTTTTTCACTCTTTCTAGTATTTTTACTAATGAATAAATTATATTTGAAGGAAATGAGGAGAAGTTTGTTACCTTAAAGGTCACCAGTGACGGCCTCAAACGAAGCAAAATCGTAAATTATACTTTTTCTAATTTGTTTTTAACTATTTTTACATGATCCATTTATTTTCTTCATTTTGCAGTATCTTCCAAAGTCCTTTGTGGATGCAAACAATTTAAAGGATGTTGCAGGGAGCATCATATTGATGGTCAATGATGCAAGAGAGAAATGGTATGTTGAGCTTGCATTTCATTCCTATAGCGACAAGCGACGTATACTTTTGAGCTTCGGCTTAAGAGAGTTTTTGTTGGCAAACAATGTCAAGGCCAACCAAACAATCGTGCTTGAACTTTTCTGGGAAAGTTCAATTGCTCCTATTCTCAAACTCTCCTCTAAAAATGATTGAATTAGTCTAATTCACGATCCATCCTATGTTGTAATTTCTTTTGCTTATTGACAAAACTTATGTTCAGTGGATATTATATTGTTTTGTAAGTTTTTTTAATTAAAATTATATTCAAGTTTGTGTTAGGACATCTTTCAATGGTAAGTAATTAAATTACTATTCTAACTTAGCAAACGATTTTGAAGAATTTTAACCAATTACTCTTTATATTTTTACTTACAATTGTAACTACTACCACTCCCATTCTACTATTTACTTTTATAGAATTTATATCGATTTTTAATGAATATCTTTAATTTATTCACTAAGGAAAATATGAAAATCTCTTAGATTTCGAATTTGGAATTACTTCCCGAATGTAAAAATAAGTTAAGAAATTATACAATATTACCTAATAAGAAAAATGAGATATTCTTGCCATTAAATGGAAGATACTATATTCTTGCCTCATATCTGAACAATAAAATTTTATGTATAATTTATGTGGCCGATATTAGTAAACTAAATATTCAAAAAAAAAAAATTATCACTGAAAAACCCTAATATCACAATATTATATATTTGATATCCACTTCTCAGTACTATCAGTTTCGTACCCGTGTTGCTAATGGAAGCTATAGGTACATTTGACAACTCTTTATATTCCATATTTTTTTGGTTTCTGTTGAACAAATTTTACTATTTTTATTAACAATTCTAATTTTTTTACAGATTCTTCCAAACATTCTACTGATTCTACGGAAATTTTACCTATTGTTCTTCCTTCTCCATAAATTGTTTTCCACGAAGATGTCAGTTTTGCTTCTCAAGAAAAAGAAGATAAATTTCGGGCATGGATGAAATGCAATCAAGTTCATCTTCAAGCAAGAAGTCTTTTATATTCACAAATAACAACTCAATTTGTTTGGGATAAAAATAACCTTCAGTGAAAACCCTGAATACAAGGTAAACCGCGATTATGTTGTTTACCGGTATATCCAGAAGAAATTGGAGAATTATATTATTTACGCCGTCTGTTGGATGTAATGAGGGGACCATGTGACTATTTGGATCTAAGGACGATTGACAATGTTGTTTATGACACATTACGAGATGCATGGTTTGCCCTTCAAAATATTGAAGGTGCCTGATTTATGTTCGATTATCTTAATCATCTATTTAATTATCTATTCAAATAATGGTTGTGTTTCTTTTAAATAATACTTAATTCATCGTTCTTGATTTTCATTTTTATTGTAAGTGTCTCTTTCTATAAATTCATGCTTCATTTCCAATTTCTATAGTTTCAAATACTCGACTACATGTGAACCTACTTATTAAATTAAGCTAAAAATCATTCATAAATTAATTCGTTCTGCAAATTATTATATATTCTATCCACTAACTCACATCTTCTAATCTATATAACTAACCATTTATATATTCAAATGAAACTTTCTCTTAATCCAAAAAACAAACAATCGTCGACCAAAAAAATTAATCTTGTGCGGACGAGTCATCTAGTTATATAATTATATTTTGTTTCTTTTTTTGTCGAATATACTTTGTTTCTAAATTAGAACAAAAATTAAAAACGGAGATTTTAAAATTAAAAGGTGACGTGTCATTTTAATAAAAGTAAATGATTTTTTTTCCAATCACCCTAAGTTTGTAACAATATTTTTGGAAATTTTAAAAAATTTAATCCAATATCAGTGGTATTCGTCTTTCCAAACATATTGAGATTTCGGCTGCAACGGCATTTTAGTAGCCTAATCAACGTACAAAACTTGGGCCAATTTAAGGCCTATGATTTATTATCTCGGCCCCCTAAAGCTATGTTTAGCTCGAGATAATAAAATGGTTGCTAATTACAGCTAATTATATGTTACTTTTTGTATACGTGCTCAAGGGTCGAGGTAAGCCACTCGTAGTCGAGATAATTTTCACATCGTTAGTCAATGATTTAGACAAACTCTCTTTAGGTTTGTAAAATTTGTCGGATAAACCAGGATTAGTTACTTTTTTTTGTTTGAACTTTTTTACATTGTATTAATTTTACGTAGATTTTGATCAACTGAGTACTTGAGTAGTAGTAACAAAAGGGATCTTCGTAATAGAGTTGTTTTCACATCAGAAATAAAAATAGACATACAATTTGTTTTATTAAAGTTCCTAAAAAATTTTAGGTTCAGTAATAAAATAGAAGATAAAAGACTATAAATCTAATCTCCATCTGTCGTTTGTAAGAGTCGGAACTCGCACTGTCAAAACTTATAGAACTAAACTTTTGGGGAACAGAAGTTTCAATGTAAAACAACACGAAAAGAGAGATCCGAAAGATATTTTATTGATTAGAAGTCGAAAAGAGTACAAAGATTGGACAAAGAGTAAAGGAATCGGGAAAAAAGTACAAAAGAACTCAGAAAACGGCTAAGGCAAACTGCTAAGTTCTTAAGTCTAGGTCTAGGGTTTTTCGCTCTGTCTTTCTCGTCTGGCTTCTCCCTCCTTTTATAGCTTCGGTTCGTCGGTTTTTGAGAATATTTCCGCAAGATTTGCGGAAATCTTCATGTTCTCATCTTTTTTCTTTTTTCGCTAAAATGTACATTGCTATCTCGGATTTTCCTTTTTCCAATCTCTTTCTTTACTTCTTCGTCTTTCCGCGGCTCGAATCATTTGCCGGATGGGCAGAGATTTGGACGTTCTGAGTCTGTTAACATATCAACTTACTTATTTGGTTTAGAGTTTGTCGTATGCTTGGGCCCAAGTTCCCATTTCTCTCGATCTCGATCCATCAGCCCAAGTCGTCGGTCCAAGAAAGTATGGGCTGATGTTTTCGAAGGTGGGTTGCGAAAAGGTTATGCGCATCGGCAAATGTTTGGTTATCCGTTCGGAAAGTTCAGCTCGAAAAACCAGAAACGGTTTAGCTCGGAAATCCGAGATGGTTCAGCTCAAAGGTTCACTCAACTCGGGATTTCCGGAAGGGCAACTCATGATCAAGATCGAGACGGGATGGGTTTAGATCCGAGCTGGTTCAGCTCGGAAAACCCGAGCTGGTTTAGCTCGGATTTCTGAGCTGGTTCAGCTCGGTTTTCCGAGCTGGTTTAGCTCGGAATTCCGAGTTGGTGCAGCTAGGTTTTTCGAGCTGGTCACCGAGCTGGCTTAGCTCAGAATTCCGAGCTGATTCAGCTCGTCCTTTGCTTTGTTTGGATGTTTCGTCGATCTGTAGTTCCTGTCGGAAGATTCGTTTGTCCGATTAAAGTGCCGTCCGTTTCGTATGAAACGTATTTGTCGAAACCACTTTTCCGACAAATTGTTTAGGTGAAATAGTCGGTACTTCGTATAACTTGGTAATTCATGCGAGACTTCGAATGTCCGATGCGGACATTCGTTTGTCCGTTGATTCTTTTCGTATAAATTTACCCGTATGAAGTTATCGACACTTCGTATAACTTGTCACTCATACGGAACTTTGTTTATCCGAAACGGATAGTTGTTTGTGTCCGATTGTCCTATCTTTTTTTCGGCTATTGTTTTTGTCGAGGGGACGATGGCGAGGCTATTTTGTATTCGAGGCGAAAGAAATTGTCCGAAAGAGTTGGTTCGGTCCTTTCTGTTTTTGTTGCTCTTCCGTTTGCGACGAAGGATTGTCCGTATCGTTTGTCGCATTTGGGTCTTCGTCTTGTACATCAAGTTTAGACGAATTTTTTGAAATGATATTTTCGAGTTGGATTTGTTCCGGCCCTTCGAGTAAGTCGATTCACATCCATTGGCGTGTATATGGTGACCCTTTTGGATCTTTCGGCCGTAGTTGATTTTTTTGTGCAGAGTCTTCCGAGCAATTCCGTATGTCATTAAAATTTTCTTCGGAACCATTGGTCATTCCTGGTGTATGACCTTGATGCTTCTTTACTTCAAGCGAAGAATTTTTGTTTACAGCTGAACCTTACGAAAGGCTGCCTACGTACCCTTAAGAAAGGGATCAAGCCATCCGTAGTTCTCTTGTCATGTCGCTGGATGTTTGGAAATCCATTATTGGTCTTTCATCGACGCTTCCGTATTGAATCGTGAACCGGTCGTGCTTACAAATGTGACATGTCCGAGAGGGAAATCATGTTGGTCTTCGGAATTCTCCGAGTAAGTCTGATTGGATTTCCTGTGCAAACATGCTCGGATTTTACGAGCAAATCTGCTAGGACTTTCCGAGTAGGTCTACTCGGGTTTTCTAAATAAGGATGCTCGGATTTTTGAGTATGATTTATTTTCAGGTTAGTTTGTCGAGCCTGCTAGGACGATTTGTACGTCCGAGAAGTTCAGCTGTCGTGTTGTTGTTAGGTTGATTAATGCAGAAAAGTCGAGCAGATTTAATCGGGAGAAAATCTCCTTCATCGGCTCCGTATAGATTGTACGAGTCGGTTTCGTAGAGCTTGAAGGCTTTTCCCAAAAGCTTCGTATAACTCCCGAAGAAAAGTGTGATTTAGCTTTTGACCCTTTTCGTTTTAGGAGCATTACACTCAGATGCGTATTCCAAGTCTTGAAGTTAATGAGACAGCATTTAAATCTGGCGCGCGTAGAAGCGTTCTGCCATATTTTGTATCCAGTTTTGGGTTCGGAGGTCGGTGAGATATACTCACCTTTGTGATGACTAAGACCAGCATGCTTGGAAGCGCCTAACTGGGTTTTGAGTTAAGTTTGAAGGTCAGCGAGATATACTCTACCTACAAACCTGAGATGATTGAGCCCAGTGTGCTCGGAAGCGTCTTACTGGGTTTCAAAATTGAGTCTGAGGAATAGTAAGACGTATTCCTTCTGCGGACATGTAATGATTAGACCAGTGTGCTCGGAAGCGTCTTACTGGGTTTCGAAATTGATTCCGAGGAGTAGCAAGATGTACTCCTCTTGCGGACTTGTAATGTTTTGACCAGTGTGCTCGGAAGCGTCTTACTGGGATATGACATCGAGTCCGAGAAATAATAAAACGTACTTCTCTTGCGGACCTATAATGATTTAGACTAGTGTGCTCGGAAGCGTTTTACTGGGTTTCGAGTCCGAGAAATAACAAAACGTTTTTCTCTTGTGGACTTATAATGATCAGACCAGTGTGCTCGGAAGCATTTACTGGGTTTCGAGTCCGAGAAATAACAAATCGTTTTTCTCTTATGGACTTATAATGATTAGACCAGCGTGCTCGGAATCGTCTTGCTGGGTTTCGAGGAGTTTTACGGTTGACTTTAGTACTAGCGCGGGGGTCTGCCGTCTTACATTCCCAAGACGGTCGTGTACTCAATAATGACGTTGTCGAGACCAGTGTGTTGCATTTTACTGGGTTTAGATTTTCAATCCCGGTTTTCCGCGAAACTCTCGCCTCGCGTCTTCCGTTCACTAAAAATAAGCCGGTATCCGCAGGACTACCTGTCAAAGATACCGAACCAAGATATACTTGATTAAAATGTCATTTCACTAGTGTGCTGAGTAGCGTTATACTGGATTTTTTGGGGTTTATTATCGTCTCCAGTACTGGTGCGGCGGATTTGAAGACCTGTCAACAACCCGTTTTTGGGATCTTACGTCGACCTCTCGACTTATGTTCCCTTCAAAATCGGTTCGAAAAGTTTTGTCTTTCGTTGAGAGGAGCGTCTTGCTCGGAACTTCCGAGAAGAGTGGCCAGCTCAGAATTTCCTAACTGGTTAGTTAGGAATTTCCGAGAAGAGTGGTTAGCTCGGAATTTCCGAGAAGAGAGTTCAGCTCGGAATTCCCAAGAAGAGAGGTCAGCTCGGAATTTCTGAGAAGAGAGGTAAGCTCGGAATTTCTGAGAAGAAAGGCCAGCTCGAAATTTCCGAGCAGAGAGGCCAGCTCGGAATTTCCGAGCAGAGAGGCCAGCTCGGAATTTCTGAGAAGAGAGGCCAGCTCGGAATTTCCCGAGAAGAGAGGCCAGCTCGGAATTTCCGAGAAGAGAGGCCAGCTCGGAATTTCCGAGGAGAGAGGTCAGCTCGAAATTACCGAGAAGAGAGGTCATTTCGAAATTTCCTAGCTGGTTCGCTTGGAAGTTTCGAGCTGACTTGCTTGATTAGCTCGGACTTTCCTAGCTGATTTGCTTTGGAAGTGTCGAGCTGGCTTGCTTGGATGTTCCTAGCTCACTTGCTCGGAAGTTCCTAGCTGATTTGCTTGGAAGCTCCTAGATGATTTGTTCGAACCGCTCGGACTTTCCTAACTGACTTGCATGGAAGTTCCTAGCTGAATTTTTCGAACAGCTTGGACTTTCCTAGATGACTTGCTCGGAAGCTCCTAGCTGATTTGTTCAAACAGCTCGGACATCCCTAGTTGACTTGCTCGGAAGCTCCTAGCTGACTTGTTTGATTGTTCCGAGCAACTTTGTCCGAAACGCTTTCAATTCCGAAAATTGTTTTAAAATTTTTTGAATTCTGATGCGAGAGTATAGATATATAAGGATCCACTCCCCCCCCCCCTTTTTTTTTAAAAGGGAGGGACAGCTGAAACGATCAAGATGCCGGCTGGCTACATACCCGTTTTGAATGTTTCTCGTTAAGCGTGGTGTAGCCAACCATTTACGATTTTGATGTAGCTTTACGGATGAGCTCGTGCAGGATTCAGAGTTTACGAGTCCGTTGAGCATGAAGTTAGTTCACTTTTGTTGGAGCCTTGGTTTGTTTCTTCGACCAACCGAGATGGTAGGATCTATGATTGTAAGCTGAACTCTATTGCTTTCCTTGATTTGATACGACGAGCTGGAGCCTAGTCAGCTCATGTAGAGTTGAGGGATCCTGCTTGCAAGTTGAGATAGACTGATCTCCGATTAGTTGAGGCTTCGCGGATGTGTGTCCGTTCGGAAGAACTGGTGCTTAAAGGGATTTAGTCTACGCTCGGCCGCACTTTTTCTCGACAAATATTCAACTCGAATATGGGTGGGCGTTGAGCAGAATGTGATTTGATCGTCGGCCTGGATTTCTTGTGGGACTGCTCAGTGGTTTGTGTTCGGAGATTGGCTTGCTATGCTCGGATAGTTCGAGCATATTATCCGAGTCTAATTTCTTGCGAGCTGATTGTTTTTTTATTTTTTATTTTATATATATATATATATATATATATGTATGTATATATGTATATATATATGTGTATATATATATGTATATATACATATGTGTATATATGTGTGTATATATACATATGTGTATATGTGTGTATGCATATGTATGTGTATATATGTAGGAATTGTTTAGTTGATCCTGATTCAATTCACAGATTCATATCAACCTAAACATACAGATCTAGGTTCTCTTGTATTAGAAACATTATGATCTCACCTTTTACCTGTTTATGCAGCGGAAGGAGATAGAACAGGTCAGAGATCAGCAGAACCACCAAGGGATGGATCCTCCAAAGGCTCACACACGCACACCGGGAATTTGGCTGCTAGACCAGCAAGGAGAGGAGGCGCAGAAGAGAGGCTGGGAGGCGCAAAAAGCTGAGAAGAATTAGAGACCTAGGTCTGATTTTATTCATTAAAATCTCTCCTAGCTCTCATGGGCTTTTGGGCCCAATTCTCAGTTCTGATTAAATCCCATGGATTTAATCAGGCCCTTTAGTCTCTTTAAATACAGTAAATGCCTAGCACTTTTACTGTATTTCTGCTAAACCGTTCCTTCGTATTTTCCCGTTAGCTTAGGCGTGTGACCCATATGGGATCATATAACAAAGGCAATAAATCCGAGATTTATAGATCATGAGCGGACTCTAGCAAGCCATCATGACCCCCAGCATTATATGACTTATGTCTGATCATTGACATACTCTTACTTTCTAGAGACAGTACCGAGATTACTGGACATAATTCCAACAATCTCCCACTTGTACTGGAATCTCTGTATTCATAATCCTTTTGTCACAATATCTCGATTAGTCATAAGGCAAGATTAGTGTCATCCTTATAAAGCCTAATCTTGTTCATCGGACTCTGATTTGATACTGACAATCCAAACGACTCGGGACAGTCCGTTTGAGCATGGCCATGCATTTTCCAGTATTCAAATCTCCGATTGGCCTAGAGATATTCACTCCATTTATATTGGAGGGACAAATTCCGTCTTGTTCCATCACTGTAATCTACTCATTTCATAATGTACCCAAACAAGGTCCTTATAACTATCGCAGAACGATAGCGTTAGACAATGATCAAAGTGCATCAGTCCATGTGCAGTCACATGCATGCGAACTCAGGTCTAAGGACTATACTCTATAGTCGTAGTAAGAATCTCTTATGACACAGATATAAATATCCTGAAGAGTTCTTATAAGCGGGTCTTGTCCGGTCGTATGTTCCCCAACATACACCTATGTACTGACTTTGATGCCGCGCATCTATGACACACTAAGACTTTGTCATAAGTCACGTACCAATCCAGTCTCACACGGTTGTTGGTGTTCCAATTTCAACAACCTTCGACTAGGGACAGGATGATATAAACCATCTATCAAATATAGGGTCTTATGACCAAGCTAAATGACTTTGATGACTCAAGATCAAGTCATTTACTTCGATGACCTATAAAATGGTTCATTTCATTTTGGAACGATTATTTCATCACAGTTAAAATAATCTTGAAATAATAATTTCATTAAACATCATTATATGTTTTACAAGAACATATCAATAACTAAATAAAGCCCTTTACTAACTCCCACTGAAATTAAGATTACATCTTAATTTCACTTATCCTACAGCAACAGTCCGCGACTCGTGCTTAGGCTCAAGGAGTGGCTTCGTTAATAGATTAGCAACGTTCTCATTCGTTGAAACTTGCTGATCTACTTAACATCTCTGTCATTTATCTTACGGAATAGGTTATTCCACTAAGTGTTTGGATCTTTGATGTGCAGCTAGTCTCATCTAAGTTGGGAATCACATCAAGTTCAGTGATGAACTATTCTTTCCAAACAACCTCTTTCGCCGCTTCCCAAGCTGCGAAACATTCAGTTTAAGTCATGGAGTCAGCAACAGTGCCGTGCACCGCCAAACAAACACAAGACATATCCGGACTGTGACCGGAAATCATCTTTGTCTGTTGGAAACTTGCCTTTCAGACTCTATCGACTTGTAGCACCTCACTTTCTTCTTAACTTAAAGAACTTATCCTTAGTATTCTTCAAATACTTTAGAATATTCTTTACGGCAATCCAGTGATTCTCTGCTGGATTTGACTGGTCTTTACTTGTTTTGCTTAACATTAAAGCAATATCAAAACAAGTACGTGTCATGGCATACATGATAGATCCAATTGCCGTCGCATATGAATCCTATCCATGCATTCAAGCTCAGCAGTTATCGTTGGACACTGCTTCTTGCTTAACATATTGCCATGTGACATTGGCTTAAAAACCCTTCTTGGAGTGCTGAAAACGTGTAGGACTTTGTCATCAAAGAATCCTGACTTTGTCCTACCAGCTTTTCTGGATCTCTATCTTTAAATCCAAAATCCAAGACTTTCGTGGCTATACCCATGTCATTCACTAAACCAACTCCCAAGCTAGTCCTTTACCGACTGCAGCATTGGGACGTTATATCCGAGAATCAGTATGTCTTCGACATACACTATGAGAAATGCAATATTGCTCCCACTAATCTATTAGTAAACGCACAGTTCCTCTTCGTTCCTGTTCAAGTCAGAACCTTGACTACTTCAACAAAACGAAGATTCCAACTCCGATATGTTTGCTTCCATCCATGAATGGATCGATGAAGCTAACTTACATAAAATGTAATTTTTTCGGAGTCCGGGCTCACTTTCGCTTCTTTGAATTTCGCAGATTCATCGCTTTCAATGATCATCAGATCATGCGAACTTTCAATGATTATCATGTTCAACTAATGACGAGAAATCACTCTCGGATTAGTAACTGATTCATATCTGCGAACTTCAGGCTCCACAGGTGTAGATTCTACAGAAATCTGTAAATCCTTCCGCTGCTCTCCCTCAATAGGTTAAGCAGCTTCCTGTATCTCTCGAATTTCTTCGAGTTGTACTTTTACTCCCACTGTTCTTCTTTGGAAAGTAACTTCCCTTCTTAGAAAACAGAATGGTCGTAAAAATACCTTTTACTCCCACTGTTCTTCTTGGAAGGTAATTTCCTTCTTAGAAAACAGAATGGTCGTAAAAATACCGAGCCTTGGTTTCCTTAAGAAAACTTCGAGTTATGCTTTTACTCCCACTGTTCTTCTTGGAAAATAACTTCCCTTCTTAGAAAACAGATTGGACGTAAAAGTAACAAGCCTTAGTTTCTCTAGGACAACCAGCGAAGTAGCACAACTACAAATACTCAGTAAAGACAAATTTGGATCGATTCCAATCCACATTAACGTGGTGTCTTTCAACCGATATTTGTGGAACAATTTCAGCGTAAACTTAGATATTTTAGAGCGTTATTCTTAAATAATATCATGGAAGATTCGTGTGACTCATCTTTAATCATTTCTGATAAGATCTGATTCTTTCTCACAGAAACACCTCCAGGTTTTTCAGGAGAATTGAGCTGTGAAACGACTTCACACTCATTCAGATGATCACACCATCAATGACTTAAGTATTCTCACTCTGATTTAACTCAGAGTCTTAATACTTCTGTCACTTAGGTTCTATACCTCATTCTGGAACTCTTTCGACCATGTCAAAGAATTCCGACTTGTGTCTCATCAAATGAACACAGTCTTACTCACTGAATTAATCAGTCAAGACAATGAAGTATAAGAAATTTTCTCTGGCATTTCTGCTCATCGGACCACATACATGAGTATGTTCAATCTCCAATAAGCCTTTGGGCCTTTCTCTAGCTCGGCTAAGATGGGCCCTTTGTCTTTAGGTCCAGTAAACAGAATTCAAGTCTCATAAGATATCGTATCAAATGAGCCCAACAGTCCATAACTATGGGATTTCTGAATCCGTCTTACTCTATGTGACCAAGACTTTTATACCAAGAAAATTCAGGTTTAATTCATCAGATTTAAACCAATTCGGTATTTATGTTATATTTAGGCACTCTTTGGTTTAAGATATAAAACCCATTCCTTGAATAGGGTGCTACAATTAATATTTCATTAAGATCAAAAGAACAAAACCTTGTCTTTTATCAAAATGAAAAACATTCAAATTCTTACAAGAAAATGAAAAACAACTCTGCTTAAAGCAGGTAGATTGTAGCAATTACTTAATACAAAACCAAGCCTTGAAGGTATCTACAAGTGAAAACCCTATGACTGAGGCAGCTTCCAAAGCTCCTTCCAGACATGCAGTTCCACTTGCCCTTCCTTCAACGTTCTACTGTTGCTCAGGCTCTGCATATTACAACAAATATCAGTGCCACAACCAGTATCCAATACCTGCAAGGTAGAACTTGAAGTAATAACATGAATACCTGAGGAAGTAGTCTCATACATTAACTTTAACTCCTCATCGTCTTCCATGAATTTTATGCAATCTCTCTTCCAATGCCCTATCTCTTTACAGTAGCAGCACTTACCAACGTAAGAGGTATCTGACTTGAGCTCAGAAGACACACGCTTGCCATGATTCAAAATCTGGACAACTTTGTCTTCACCCTTGTCAGTACTAGGTTTCATAAACCTACCCTTCACGTTTGGCTCAACCATCTTGAGCATATCATGCAGTTCAGTCAGCGTCTTCGTTAAGCCTTTCT
This sequence comes from Orychophragmus violaceus, assembly GCA_030180135.1. Taxonomy (NCBI): domain Eukaryota; kingdom Viridiplantae; phylum Streptophyta; class Magnoliopsida; order Brassicales; family Brassicaceae; genus Orychophragmus; species Orychophragmus violaceus. Next base: position 97,504,634 of record CM058237.1, on the reverse strand, counting down.
TGATATAGTTCCTTCTGAACTTATCATAGCTTGACGGCAGTGACTGCAGAATGATTTCAGTTGCCAATTCTTGGCCAACTGGATAATCCAGTTTCCTCAGGTTATCTATATAACCTATCATTTTACTGATATGAGGACTTACTGGATGATCATCTGGTAGCTTGCAGCTAGTGAGAGACTTAACCAACTGGTATCTCTCCACTCGTATCTGCTCCTGAAATTTCAATTTCAGGCTGCTGATCATCTCTATTGGCGACTCCATGTTCTCATATTGCTCCCGCAAGTCTGAGTCCATGGTAGCCAATATCAGACCACGCACATCTACCGCATCATTATAATGCTTATTCCAAACATCATATACTGCATGTGAAGCATTGGACCCGATCCTCACGGGGAGAGCTCTCTCAAGGACATAGTCCTTTCTCTCCTGTCTGAGGACTAGCCTCAGGTTCCGCGACCAAGTCAAGAAATTTGATCCGTTCAGCTTGTCCATCTTAAGGACATACCGGATCGAGAAAGTGTTTTGATTGTTTGTGCTAGTCATAACTGAAATATAAGATAAAAGGATTTTAGTTAATATGTTCAAAATGGTTAATCTCGTATTAAAGTTTAATATGATTAATCATGCATTATATTCAATAACATAAGTTACCCTCAATAGAATATAATGATTCCAAGATCCACATATAACTAAGATTAAAGTGGGCCACTGGCCGTCACCCAACCTTAGCTTATATCGGTAAGCCCTATATCGGCTAATTATATCCGTGATATAACTCTTGGTTGTGAATCTGGGCCCGAGGCCCAATCCACCCTGATGTCTCAAGGCCCGGGACTCCCGATGGCCTAGTCAAGAAAACCGGACTATACAGTCATGTAATCATTAATGTCTGGGACTCCCAATGACATTTATGAATCACAAACCGTCTTACCCACGCAAAAGCAGACATCCTCACACTGTAAGGCCATGAATGCAATTGAATGGGCTTTGACAGCTGACATAGCCTGGACAAGACATCCAACGCTTGATATTGTTTGAGGTTCGTAGGTTTATTAAAATCATTCCCAAAATAGAAGATTACTATTTCGGGAAACTTTCTATTTATGGAAACCTACTATTTTTAGAAACTTTCTAAAATTGGAAACTTTCTAAAACCGGAAACTTTCTAACTTTAGAAACTTCTTTAAAATCCAAAACCCGCAAATTCAGAAAATTCTATTTTAAGAAACTTTCTAATTATAAAATTTCGGAAACTTTAATTTAAAACCGACTTTATAATTTTATAAAATAGTTTTAAATTAATCTGAAGAAAGACTCAATTAACTGGCCCAATTGTTTTAACTTCTTGGCCCGAGGCCCAAGAATTGATCCATGTCCAAGACATGACCCAATTGTCCAATTAATTGACATAACCGGTCTGGTTCATTAAAACTGGTCTAACCAAATTTTAATTACTACGATGACCACAATTGTCAACCGGTTATTTACTAAACCGGATTTTCTCAATTTATTTGGTCCAACCAAATCAAATTAGAAATTCCTGGTTTAGGCACTAAATCCAATAATTCTTTCGACATTGGATTTCTTATCCCGGTTTAACCAGATTTAATAAAATTATTAAACTCTGTTTATTAAACCAGGACGATTTAATTTTAATTAAAATTTTGAACTGAACCGAACCGAATTGATCACGAACCGAATCGGTTGGTCTCGTCCGTGACCTAGCTACCCCATCACTCTCGACCAGCCGCTCGTGATGATCCGAGATCAAGACAGCGTGGAGGACGGGACGGGACAGGTACGGTGCACGGGACAGCTCGTGTCATGCGGGAGAGCCGCGATCGTTCCACGCCAAGCAGGAGACGATCGGGATGCCGGGTCGAACGGGAAGCGATCGCGATCGCATGATCCGATCCGCTCGATCAATCCGTCCGGCTGCAGCTCTCACGTTGGCTCTCGGTCGATCATGCGATCGATCATGGATCGATCCATGCATCAAACTTGTCAGCCGATCACAACAACAAGTCATATAGCTTGTTTGTGATCCGATTTATGTGTTTAGATTTCAATTCTGATTCTTAAGTGTTTTTCTTATCAGTATTGGATTCAAAACACTTCTAAACAGATTAAACAACCTAAACATGAATCTAAAACAAGAAATCCTAAGAACCAATGGCTCTGATACCACTGTAGGAATTGTTTAGTTGATCCTGATTCAATTCACAGATTCATATCAACCTAAACATACAGATCTAGGTTCTCTTGTATTAGAAACATTATGATCTCACCTTTTACCTGTTTATGCAGCGGAAGGAGATAGAACAGGTCAGAGATCAGCAGAACCACCAAGGGATGGATCCTCCAAAGGCTCACACACGCACACCGGGAATTTGGCTGCTAGACCAGCAAGGAGAGGAGGCGCAGAAGAGAGGCTGGGAGGCGCAAAAAGCTGAGAAGAATTAGAGACCTAGGTCTGATTTTATTCATTAAAATCTCTCCTAGCTCTCATGGGCTTTTGGGCCCAATTCTCAGTTCTGATTAAATCCCATGGATTTAATCAGGCCCTTTAGTCTCTTTAAATACAGTAAATGCCTAGCACTTTTACTGTATTTCTGCTAAACCGTTCCTTCGTATTTTCCCGTTAGCTTAGGCGTGTGACCCATATGGGATCATATAACAAAGGCAATAAATCCGAGATTTATAGATCATGAGCGGACTCTAGCAAGCCATCATGACCCCCAGCATTATATGACTTATGTCTGATCATTGACATACTCTTACTTTCTAGAGACAGTACCGAGATTACTGGACATAATTCCAACAATATATACGTACACATTAAAGCTTGCATGAACCTGTAGAATCAGTTCGGGACGTGTTGGTTTGGTCTGAGGTGGAAGGTCCTGTTGGAATTGTGTCCAGTAATCTCAGTACTGTCTCTAGAAAGTAAGAGTATGTCAATGATCAGACATAAGTCATATAATACTGGGGGTCATGATGGCTTGCTAGAGTCCGCTCATGATCTATAAGTCTTGGACTTATTGCCTTTATTATATGATCCCATATGGGTCACACGCCTAAGCTAACAGGAAAATGTGTAGGAACGGTTTAGCAGAAGTACGGTAAAAGTGCTAGGCATTTACTGTACTTAGAGAGAATAAAACGGTTTAGCTACTGTGTGTCGATCGATACACAAGGTGTATCGGTCGACACAGTGCGCCAATACCGTCGAGTTAATTGGTGTTTGGGCCAAATGGCCCAAACGAAATCAGACAAGTTTTATAAGCTAAAACTCGAGTTTCTGATGGATTAACCCTAAAAAAAAACCTACATCCGAAATCTCTCTCTCTTTTGCGCCGAGCTCCTAGTGGTCTAGCAGCTGTTTCCTGTGATCGCGTGTGTGAACCTTTGGAGGATTCATCCCTCGGTGTTTCTCTGATCTCAGACATACCATCAATTCCGCTGCAAACAGGTATAAGGTGAGATCATCATTTGTTTCTATTCTGAGAAGAACCTAGATCGCATGTTTAGGTTGATATGAATCTAAGAATTGAATCAGGATCAACTAAACAATCCTTCAGTGGTATCAGAGCCAATGGTTCTGGTTTTTCTTGTTTAGATTCAATGTTTAGGATTGTATTCTTGTTTAAAAGTGTTTTGAATCAACTACTGATAAGAGAAACCATTTAAGCAACAAGAATTGAAATCTAAACACACATAAAATTGCAGAAACCAAGCTATATGATTTGGTAGAATGCGATTTCAAGAGGTCTGTATCGACTGCGATCGCATGGATCGATCGATACGATCGCATGGATCGGTCGATACAGCCTATCGGCTAAGCCTGTTAACGCGTGAAAGCATCGATCGATGCAGGATCGATGCAGGTTCGATATTGGTGCATCGACCGATGCGGTTGGTGCACATCGATCGACACGGTTAGGGTTTTGGTTCGGTTCAGTGCATGCGTAAGAGCATCGATCGATACAGGACCGATGCACGATCGATGCAGGATCGATACTGAGAGCATCGACCGATGTGGTTGATGGATCGATCGACACGGTTGGTTCATCGATCGACATGGTTGGTTTAAGGCTCGGTTTAATCTTGATTAAAATTAATTCGTCCTGGTTTAATAAACAGATTTAATAATTTTATTAAGTCTGGTTAAACCGGGACAAGAAATCCAATGTCGAAAGAATTATTGGATTTAGTGCCTAAACCAGGATTTTCTAATTTGATTTGGTTGGACCAAATAAATTGAGAAAATCCGGTTTAGTAAATAACCGGTTGACAATTGTGGTCATCGTAGTAATTAAAATTTGGTTAGACCAATTTTAATGAACCAGACCGGTTATGTCATTTAATTGGACAATTGGGTCATGTCTTGGACATGGACCAGTTCTTGGGCCTCGGGCCAAGAAGTTAAAACAATTGGGCCAATTATTTGAGTCTTTCTTCAGAATAATTTAAAATTTATTTTATATAATTATAAAGTCGATTTTAAATTAAAGTTTCCGAAATTTTGAAATTAGAAAGTTTCTTAAATTAGAATTTTCTGGATTTGCGGGTTTTGGATTTTAAAGAAATTTCTAAAGTTAGAAAGTTTCCGTTTTTAGAAAGTTTCCAATGTTAGAAAGTTTCCGTATTTAGAAAGTTTCCAATTTTAGAAAGTTTCCAAAAATAGTAGGTTTCCAAAAATGGAAAGTTTCCCGAAATAGTAATCTTCTATTTTGGGAATGAATTTTTAAATAAACCTACGAACCTCAAATAATATCAAGCGTTGGATGTCTTGTCCATTCTATGTCAGCTGTCGAAGCCCATTCAATTGTATTCATGGCCTTACAGTGTGAGGGTGTCTGCTTTTGCGTGGATAAGACGGTTTGTGATTCATAAATGTCATTGGGAGTCCCAGACATTAATGATTACATGACTGTATAGTCTGGTTTTCTTGACTGGGCCATCGGGAGTCCCGGGCCTTGAGACATCAGAGTGGATTGGGCCTCGGGCCCAGATTCACAACCAAGAGTTATATCACGGATATAATTAGCCGATATAGGGCTTACCGATATAAGCTAAGGTTTGGTGACGGCCAGTGGCCCACTTTAATCTTAGTTATATGTGGATCTTGGAATCATTATATTCTATTGAGGGTAACTTATGTTATTGAATATAATGCGTGATTAATCATATTAAATTTAATACGAGATTAATCATATTGAACATTTAACTAATAACCTTTTTATCTATATATTTCAGATATGACTACTACAAGCACACAAAACACATTCTCGATCCGGTCTGTTCTCGAAAAGGAGAAGCTGACTGGAACGAACTTCCTGACGTGGTAAAGGAACTTGAGGCTAGTCCTCAAGCAGGAGAAGAAGGATTATGTCCTTCGTGATCCTCTCCCCGAGAGGCCTCCTGCCAATGCCGCCAGGACTCTGCATAATGCTTGGGAAAAGCATTCGTCAGATGAAAATGATGCATATTGCCTGATGTTGGTGACAATGACTCCTGAGCTGCAAAAACAGTTCGAGAGTGTATTGTCACCCATCGAGATCATGGCAAGCCTGAAATCGCTTTTTCAGGAGCAGGCTAGGACTGAGAGGTTTCAAACAGTTAAGAACCTCTTGGACTGCAAGTTGGCTGCGAATGCGGCAGTGAGTCCTCATGTCTTGAAGATGATGGGTTATCTCGATCATCTTCAGAAACTCGACTGCCCAATCAGCCAGGAACTTGCCTGCGACATCATTCTGCAGTCGTTACCTGCAAGCTATGATAAGTTCATTCTGAACTTTAACATGCATGGCTTGAGTAAGACATTGCCTGAGCTTCACGGAATGCTCAAGACTGCGGAGCCCAATTTGAGGAAAACCGCCAAGGACCCCAATGTGCTTATGGTGCAGAAGGGCAAGGGGTTTAAGAAATCCTCTGCTAAGGATAAGGGAAAGGCCAAGGCTGTCCAAGTCACGGACAAGGACACGCCAAAGCCCAAGCCCAAGTCCAAGGCTGGGCCAACTGACATATGCAGGTTCTGTAAAGAACCAGGGCATTGGAGGAGAGAATGTAAGAAATTCCAGGAAGGTCTAAAGGAATTGAAGAAGAAGACTTTTGAGACTTCTTCAACAGGTATTTTTGTTATAGAAGTTAATACAACTACTTCTGATAATACCTCATGGGTTATGGATACTGGTTGTGGGGCTCATATTTGTACTAATATGCAGGCACTCAGCAACAGTAGAAGGCTGAAGCAAGGACAAGTGGAGCTACGAGTTGGGAATGGAGCGAAAGTTCCAGCGCTAGCTGTAGGCACTTACTTGTTGTCTTTACCTTCGGGATTGATTTTAGAACTCAATAATTGTTATTTTGTACCTGCTATAAGCAGAAATATTATTTCAATTTCTTTGTTGGATTTGGAAGGTTATGATTTTTCAGTTAAGAATAAATTATGTTCCTTCAATCGCAACAATTTGTTCTATGGTTCTGCCCCTCTTATGAATGGGCTTTACATACTCGATCAATCCGCGCCAATTTATAACATTAATACCAAACGGTTTAAACCTAATGAGGAGAACCGAACGTTTCTATGGCATTGTCGTTTAGGGCACATCAGCGAGAAACGCATCAAGAGGCTCCATTCGAATGGACTTCTTGGCTCATTTGACTTTGAATCATGTGAGAAATGCGAATCCTGCATGATGGGCAAAATGACACGGGCCCCCTTTAATAAACCTAACGAGAGGGCCAGTGACTTATTGGGCCTGATACACACTGATGTGTGTGGCCCAATGTCCACAAATGCAAGAGGAAACTATCAGTACTTCATTACCTTTACTGATGATTTCAGTAGGTATGGATATGTTTATTTAATGAAACATAAGTCTGAATCTTTTGAGAAGTTCAGAGAATTCCAAAATGAAGTACAGAACCAACTTGGCAAAAGCATTAAGGCTCTTCGGTCCGACCGAGGAGGAGAATACTTAAGCCAAGAATTCAGTGATCATCTGAGAGAGTGTGGGATCGTATCCCAACTCACTCCTCCTGGAACACCTCAATGGAATGGTGTGTCTGAAAGGAGAAATCGGACCTTATTGGATATGGTTCGATCTATGATGAGTCACACAGACCTTCCAATATCCCTTTGGGGATATGCTCTGCTAACAGCAGTGTTCACTCTAAATAGAGCGCCATCGAAAGCAGTAGCAAAGACACCATATGAATTATGGACTGGAGAAGCTCCAGTGCTGTCTTATCTCAGAATTTGGGGTTGTGAAGCCTATGTCAAGAGATTGATCTCAGACAAGCTTACACCAAAATCTGACAAATGCTACTTCATTGGTTATCCACGTGAAACCAAGGCTTATTACTTCTATCTACGTTCCGAGAACAAGATCTTTGTTGCCCGGGATTGTAACTTTCTTGAGAGGGAGTTTCTCTCTAAGAAAGACAGTGGGAGTAAGGTACTGCTTGAAGAAATTCAAGATGAACAGGATACTGCTCAACCTAATGAGGAAGAGCAGCAGGAGGACCTACAAGAAATTGTAGAGCCTGAACCTGTAGTACCTGAAGTTCGAAGATCCGGGAGGATCCGTCACGAACCCGAGAGATATCAAGGATTCCTCGTGACTGACTGTCATGATCTTTTGATCATTGATGGTGATGAACCATCGAACTTCAATCAAGCCATGATGGGCCCAGATTCCTCTAAGTGGCGCAAGGCCACTGATTCCGAAATGGACTCCATGTCGGTCAACCAAGTGTTTTCGTTGGTTGACTTACCCGCTGGTGTAAAAGCCATCGAGTGCAAATGGATCTTCAAGAAGAAGATTGACGTGGATGGAAATGTCCAGATTTATAAAGCCAGGTTGGTGGCAAAAGGTTTCAGACAAGTTCACGGTGTGGATTACGATGAAACCTATTCGCCAGTGGCTATGATGAAATCTATTCGGATTCTACTAGCAACTGCAGCTTTTCATGATTATGAAATTTGGCAGATGGACGTGAAAACCGCCTTCCTGAATGGTATTCTGGAAGAGGATGTGTATATGACACAACCTGACGGTTACATAGATCCAAAGAATGCTGGAAAAGTATGCAAGCTTCATAAATCCATTTATGGATTGAAGCAAGCATCGAGGAGCTGGAATCTTCGTTTTGATGAAGCGATCAAGCAATTTGACTTCATCAGAAACGAAGAAGAACAATGCGTGTATAAGAAATCTAGTGGGAGCAAGATTGTATTTCTTATTCTATATGTCGATGACATACTGCTTCTCGGAAACGACGTTCCAATGCTGAAATCCGTAAAGGACTGGCTTGGAAGTTGTTTTTCCATGAAAGACATGGGTGAAGCCGCATACGTTCTTGGAATCAGGATCTACCGGGATAGATCTAGAAGGCTGATAGGCTTGTGTCAAGATTCATACATTGACAAAGTCCTACAAAGATTCAGCATGAAGGATTCCAAGAAGGGCTTCACGCCGATGGTACATGGCACAACGCTAAGCAAGAAGCAGAGCCCCACGACGGCTGCTGAGCTTGAGCGCATGAAGAATATTCCTTATGCATCTGCAATAGGATCTGTCATGTATGCCATGATCTGTACTCGTCCTGATGTTGCTTATGCATTGAGCATGACGAGTAGATACCAGTCAAATCCAGGTGAAAACCATTGGATTGCCGTAAAGAATATCTTGAAGTATCTAAGACATACTAAGGATAAGTTCTTAGTGTACGGTGGAAGTGATGTGCTTAAAGTCAGTGGATTCACGGACGCAAGTTTCCAGACAGACCAAGATGATTTCCGGTCACAGTCCGGTTATATCTTTTGTCTGAATGGCGGTGCAATCAGTTGGAGAAGCTCCAAGCAAGACACCGTTGCTGATTCCACTACAGAAGCTGAATATATCGCCGCCTCAGAAGCTGCGAAGGAAGCTGTTTGGATACGAAAGTTCATTATTGAACTAGGTGTGATACCAGATGCGGCTGAGCCTCTGGCACTGTTTTGTGACAACAATGGTGCTATAGCTCAGGCAAAGGAACCAAGATCACACCAGAAATCCAAGCATGTTCTAAGAAGATTTCACTTGATACGTGACATCATTAATAGAAAGGAAGTCAAGATCAGCCGAGTTCAGACTGATGATAACGTCGATGATCCGTTGACAAAGCCACTCCCAAGGCCTAAGCTCGAGTTTCTGACTGAAGCTGTAGGCATTAGAGACATTGAAATGTAATCTAAATTTGAGTGGGAGTTTGAGGGCTTTTATTTAGTTATTTGATATGTTCTTGTAAAACATTCTTATGTTTAATGAAATTATTATTTCAAGATTATTTTAACTGTGATGAAATAATCGTTCCAAAGTGATATGAACCATTTTATAGGTCATCGCAGTAAATGACTTGATCTTGAGTCATCGAAGTCATTTAGCTTGATCATGAGACCCTATATTTGATAGATGTTTTATATCATCCCGTCCCTAGTCGAAGGTTGTTGAAATTGGAACACCAACAACCGTGTGAGACTGGATTGGTACGTGACTTATGACAAAGTCTCAGTGTGTCATAGATGCGCGGCATCAAAGTCAGTACATAGGTGTATGTTTGGGAACATACGACCGGACAAGACCCGCTTATAAGAACTCTTCAGGATATTTATATCTGTGTCATAAGAGATTCTTACTACGACTATAGAGTATAGTCCTTAGACCTGAGTTCGCATGCATGTGACTGCACATGGACTGATGCACTTTGATCATTGTCTAACGCTATCGTTCTGCGATAGTTATAAGGACCTTGTTTGGGTACATTATGAAATGAATAGTTTACAGTGATGGAACAAGACGGAATTTGTCCCTCCAATATAAATGGAGTGAATATCTCTAGGCCAATCGGAGATTTGAATACTGGAAAATGCATGGCCATGCTCAAACGGACTTTCCCAAGTCGTTTGGATTGTTAGTATCAAATCAGAGTCCGATGAACAAGATTAGGCTTTATAAGGATGACACCAATCTTGCCTTATGACTAATCGAGATATTGTGACGAAAGGATTATGAATACAGAGATTCCAGTACAAGTGGGAGATTGTTGGAATTGTGTCCAGTAATCTCAGTACTGTCTCTAGAAAGTAAGAGTATGTCAATGATCAGACATAAGTCATATAATACTGGGGGTCATGATGGCTTGCTAGAGTCCGCTCATGATCTATAAGTCTTGGACTTATTGCCTTTATTATATGATCCCATATGGGTCACACGCCTAAGCTAACAGGAAAATGTGTAGGAACGGTTTAGCAGAAGTACGGTAAAAGTGCTAGGCATTTACTGTACTTAGAGAGAATAAAACGGTTTAGCTACTGTGTGTCAATCGATACACAAGGTGTATCGGTCGACACAGTGCGCCAATACCGTCGAGTTAATTGGTGTTTGGGCCAAATGGCCCAAACGAAATCAGACAAGTTTTATAAGCTAAAACTCGAGTTTCTGATGGATTAACCCTAAAAAAAAAACCTACAGCCGAAATCTCTCTCTCTTTTGCGCCGAGCTCCTAGTGGTCTAGCAGCTGTTTCCTGTGATCGCGTGTGTGAACCTTTGGAGGATTCATCCCTCGGTGTTTCTCTGATCTCAGACATACCATCAATTCCGCTGCAAACAGGTATAAGGTGAGATCATCATTTGTTTCTATTCTGAGAAGAACCTAGATCGCATGTTTAGGTTGATATGAATCTAAGAATTGAATCAGGATCAACTAAACAATCCTTCAGGTCCGAGCTGCTTTCTCCACCTTTTTTTTTTCTTTTCATTCATCCGAGCTGGTTTCGAGCTGATTCTTATGTTTTTTAGCTCGGATTTGAGTTGGTTCAGCTCAGATTTTCGAGCTAGATCAGCACGGATTTCCGAGCTGGATCAGCTCGGATTTTCCAAGAATATGCGAGTTGCCGAGCATGCTTTGCGAGTTGTCGAGCATGCTTGCTAGTTGCTGAGCATGCTTTGCGAGTTGCCGAGCACGCTTGCGAGTTTCCGAGCTTGCTTGCCAGTTGCCGAGCATGCTTTGCGAGTTGCCGAGCATGCTTTGCGTGTTGCCGAGCATGCTTGCGAGTTGACGAGCACGCTTGCGAGTTGCCGAGCATGCTTGCGAGTTACCGAGCATGCTTTGCGAGTTGCCGAGCATGCTTTGCGAGTTTCCGAGCACGCTTGAGATTTGCCTAGCATGTCTTGTGAGTTGTCGAGCACGCTTGCGAGTTGCCGAGCATGCTTTGCAAGTTGCCGAGCACGCTTGCGAGTTGTCGAGCATGCTTTGCGAGTTGCCGAGCATGCTTTCCGAGTTGCCGATCATGCTTGCGAGTTGCCGAGCATGCTTGCGAGTTGCCGAGCATGCTTTGCGAGTTATCCAGCATGCTTTGCGAGTTGCCGAGCACGCTTGCGAGTTGGCGAGCATGCTGCAAGCGTTTTCTGTTCTGGTTTGCTCGGAATTTTTGAGCTGGTTTAGCTCGGAACTTCCGAGCTGGTTCAGCTCGGATTTCCGATGAGGTTCAGCTCGGAAAACCCAAGCTGGTTGAACTCGGTCCGAGCTGGTTCAGCTCGGATTTTCGAGCTGGTTTGCTCGGAATTTCCGAGCATACTTATGTGCTCGGATATACACGGTCAAGGGGCAAGAGGGCTTGGAACTCCTGACGGTGTGACGGCGGGGCATCGATGATGATTGGTTTAGAGATAGTTCGACTCGGCTGTGGTACGAAGGTGCAGCAACATATTAAAATAGATTTATCAAGCCGTTCGATTCCGCTACGATCGTCGGTTGTTTGGCTTCTTGCATTGCGGATAGATCTGCAAATGAAGCGAAGTTCGGACACTCGTTCGATAATGAAAATCGGTTAGAATCTTCTCATAACGTATAACCGCAAAGTCTCAAACCAATATGCTCAACATGTAAAATGAAATCAAAGAGAAATAGATTGTACGTTGAACACACGGAAAGATTTTACAAGATATTTACGATTTCGATCAAGGGTTTATCAAGATAATTTCTATGCAATTTAGAGACATTAGTAATTCCTACAATCGTAAAGCATTGGAAGCGGAAAACTTGTAACAAGGCTAAAATCGGTAAGTCACAAAGAAGTTGAACAGATCGGCAATTGATAACGAGAAGGCAAATTAGATTTTAGGTACTTATCTTGATATTCGGAGAGGTCGTAAAGTTGGTTGCGACAAAGACGATCCTTGAACATTACAAAGTGTCCTTTTTGGTTTTGACGTATTACTATCCGATGTTGATTTTCTTGTTATGACTCCTTTCGTCTGTGGATGCGTCCATGCAATCTTCTCCGTCGACATCGATAGTTGCCGCGGTCCTTCTTGGCCAGATTAGTGGTGATTAATCTGTTGTGTTAGATCTGACCGCAAGAGAGGTTTACTTGTTTGCAAGTTGTGGATGATGTATCATAAGGTTTATCCTTGAGCCGTAAGGTGTTAAGAAGTTAAGTTGCCCATGCTCGGTCGTGGCGAAGTACATCATATAAGTGCTCCTTTATCTTCTGTCTCGAGCATTTTTCGTTTGCTCGGGAAACATGCTATCTGCCTTATCCCGATATTGAGTTTTTTTGCATCAATATGGTTGTCGTCTCCTTTAAGTTGGATAACGCTACGTCGGCTGTAGCTGCATCAGTTGCGGTTGCGTCTGTCGCAGCGTTATCCTTCATGGTTTCGTGTGATGCGGCCGCGTCTTCTGCAGTGTTGATCGCTACTGGATGATTTATTCTGTCTGCGTTGGAGGCCATATCTTCGGATCCGCTAAACGGTGGTTTTTAAGTGTAAGAAACTTCTATGTCTCTACAGACGGCGCCAAACTGTGAGAGTCAGAACTCGCACTGTCAAAACTTGTAGAGCTAAACTTTTGGGGAACAGAAGTTTCAATGTAAAACAACATGAAAAGAGAGATCCGAAAGATATTTTATTGATTAGAAGTCGTCTAGAGTACAAAGATTGGACAAAGAGTAAAGGAATCAGGAAATAAAGTACAAAAGAACTCAGAAAATGGCTAAGGCAAACTGCTAAGTTCTTAAGTCTAGGTCTAGGGTTTTTCGCTCTGTCTTTATCGTATGGCTTCTCCCTCCTTTTATAGCTTCGGTTCGTCGGTTTTTGAGAACATTTCCGCAAGATTTGCGGAAATCTTCCTGTTCTTATATTTTTCCTTTTTTCGCTAAAATGTACATTGCTATCTCGGATTTTCATTTTCCCAATCTCTTTCTTTACTTCTTCGTCTTTCCGCGGCTTGACTCATTTGCCGGATGGGCCGAGATTTGGAGGTTCCAAGTCCGTTAACGTATCAACTTACTTATTTGGTTTAGAGATTGTCGTATGCTTGGGCCCAAGTTCCCATTTCTCTCGATCTCGATCCATCAGCCCAAGTCGTCGGTCCAAGAAAGTATGGGATGTTGTTTCCGAAGGTGGGTTGCGACAAGTTATGCGCATCAGCAAATGTTTGGTTATCCGTTCGGAAAGTTAAGCTCGGAAAACCAGAAACGGTTTAGCTCAGAAATCCGAGATGGTTCAGCTCAAAGGTTCACTCAACTCGGGATTTCCGGAAGGGCAACTCATGATCAAGATCGAGACAATATGGGTTTAGATCCGAGCTGGTTCAGCTCGGATTTCCAAACTGGTTCAGCTCAGTTTTCCGAGCTGGTTTAGCTCGGATTTCCGAGCTGCTTCAGCTCGGTTTTCTGAGCTGGTTCAGCTCGGATTTCTGAGCTGGTTTAGCTTGGAATTCCGAGCTGGTTTAGCTTGGAATTCCGAGCGGGTTTAGCTTGGAATTCCGAGCGGGTTCAGCTCGTCCTTTGCTTTGTTTGGATGTTTCGTCGATCCGTAGTTCCTGTCGGAAGATGCGTTTGTCCGATTAAAGTGTCGTCCGTTTCGTATGAAACGTATTTGTCGAAACCACTTTTCCGACAAATTATTTAGGTGAAATTATCGGTACTTCGTATAACTTGGTTATTCATACGAGACTTCGAATGTCCGATGCGGACATTCGTTTGTCCGTTGATTCTTTTCGTATAAAGTTACCCATATGAAGTTATCGACACTTCGTATAACTTGTCACTCATACGGAACTCTGTTTATCTGAAACGGATAGTTTTCTGTGTCCGATTGTCCTATCTTGTTTTCGGCTATTGTTTTAGTCGAGGGGTTTTTGACCCCAACATCGTTCCGCTCATCGATTCGATGATGGAGGTTCACCTTTGGCCATCTCCTCCACCCATTTCTCTTCCCCCAGATCCTTCGAAATCACATGTTCTTCCTCTGCCCGGCCCAACCTCTATTCAGCCGACTGAGACAGGTGGTTCTTTACCGGATGTCTCATTCGCAGCGCAAGAGAAAGTCCCTCCACTAGCTGCCGGCATATCGGGTCCCTCTGTAACACCAGCTACTACTCCAATCCCTCTTGTTTCGTCAGAGGAATTTAACTGGGCGGCAAATCTAAACGCCTCTGTCAAAATCCCTGTTTCAAATGCTAAAGTTTCCACCTCCCGAGAAGGCAGGCCAAGGGTAAAAATCCCAAACGCAGTGTTGGATGATGATTCAACATGAAGAATCTATCACTTAGTATTGATGAAGTTAAGAGGAGGAGAAGTCGTTAAAGCTCAAATGAAGACATGGAAGAGAAACAATACTGAAGAGTGTTCAAGTAATGAAAGTCTCTGGTGGCACCAGTAGGTTTCTTGCTGGGCCAATCACGTGTGTCTCTCGTGTCTCATAGCTTCACTTAACAGAAGATTAGTCTTGAAGCTATATGCACAGGATCTCTTCGTCAATACAGATTTTGAGCAAGAGAGACAAGAATAATCAGAGAGAGAGAGAGAGAGAATGAGAGAAGTGAGCAAGAGAGCATGAGTTTATGTAATCTTGGGGTCTCGGGTAACATCTCATCTCCTATCTCCTTCTTCTTCTTGTAAACCAACTAAGGTGTAGTTGGTGGTGAGCGATCTTCGATTGTAAGCACCACGCCGGAGGTTCTTTCCGGCAACATAGTGGACGCGAGGCAGTGCGACAAATTCTCCCGGACGTAGCGATTCTCCGTGAACCGGGTCAAAAGATCGGTGTACCGTTAGCATAGTTATTGAGTCTTGAGTAGCGGATTAGGATGGACATTGATCCTCAACAAGTGGTATCAGAGCTCGGGCTCTTCGATTCAAGGCGTCAATGGTGATGGTGTGATCCTAAGGAAGAAGAAGATGGCGTCTGGTCATCGTGGAAGTCACCGAAAGCGGAGGAAGAAAGATCATCGGTAAAGATAGGATCTGTCGAGGTGATTCAGTTTGATGGAATCGGGAATCCTCTATGTTACAATCCTCCAATTGCTCGCCCGTTAAGTATTGGTACGGTGACTGTTAATTAAAGATCTGTCTGAAACTGAAAGAAGGAGAATAATAACAATGGAGGTTCAAGTGATTCAAGATTAAGCTACAGCGTGAGCTTATGAATAGTTGAATCGATGGGGTTTTATTTTCTGGTAATTAAGAAATTGACAGATTCAGGATTCACGACATTGCAAGCTCAAGAGTTTTGATTCACGGTAAAGAATCAACGTATCTCTGGATTCTGCAACAAGGTCGAGTAAAAGAAAGAAGAATTAAAAGATTTTGGGTTACTGCGAGAATGCGAGCTACCGGAAAAATGAATCGGAAGTTGCAGTAAAGAGGTTCTGAATTGGCGATTGGTTTTGAGTTTCATGGAAATCAATCAGAGGAGGGTTCACAGTGAAGAAGCTCTCCAGTGAAGTTGACTGCAACCTTCAGAATTTTTTTTTTCCGGTTATGGGTACGAGAAAGAAGAATTTCTGAAGTTGGAGGAAGGTTATGAGTCAGCAACATAGCAGGAATGAATTGACTCGCAGGTTAAAGATGTTGCAAGAACACAGGTTCAGAGACTGTTACTAGAGAGGAAGGACCTTGAAAGGTGTTGAAGAAGGTTACCAAATGACAGTATAAAGAGGAGGTTCATTTCTTACTCATAAAGGTTGGTCTTTGGTTCAGTACATACGAGTTCAAGTATTGTTTTGGCTCAAGGATGTGAAACTAAAGTCAAGCCATCATCAAGACTCAAACCTGAAATTAAATGGGGATGTCTCCGCTACCAGTCTCAAGGCACCTCTATGAGATTATGTGATTGTTTATGGTCACATCAGGTTCTTCCAAGGTCTGTTGTTCACAAGAAACTTAAGGCTAAATGGAACAAGAATGTATAATACAGTTTGTTGTTCATCCACTATTAGCTCAGCTTAGCTATTGGAACAAGACTCTAAGAACTAGGGGACACCTTAGGAGTTAAGATTCTTGTATGTGTTAATGGCTGGTTGGGTAATTGTTTATAGCTCTGAGGTTTTGAGAAAGTGACAACATGAAAGTTTTGGAATGGTTATGGATAAATTGGAACATATAGAGGTTAAAGGGATCTAAAGAAATTCAAATTGGGACTTGATTTCTTTGTACGGAGGTTTGAGGTTGGTTAAGTCTCGGAAGGAAGCATCAGGTTCTTCAAAGTTGTGAGGTTCAGTTGATGATGATCCAAATATGAAACATGTGACAATGTTTCAAGGGAGGAAAAGATGATGGGTTTACAGATTTGTTCTTCAAGGACATGATGTTTTTTTTTTTTGAAGAAACATGTACCATTGTTGTAATGTTTCAAGTTGAATGAAACTTGGGTGCAAGACCTGTTCTCGTTAGGTCTGATAAATTAACATCACAGTTAACCACAACAAGTAAGAGACATCGTACGGAAGCAAGTATAGGTTATTGTTCAGGTCTGAGAAGAACAAGGATGCAAGTACCAAAGGGGATTAGTGAAGTCTGCATACCAGTGAAAGTTGCAGGGTATTTCTTCAGCCTAAAAGGAACATCGGGAGCTCAAGTTGATGTGGTAATAGCTGAAAGAAAAAAGCCTCAGAAGTATCATGGATCAGGTGGTACGAGGTTGGTTTAAAGATTCTAACAGTGGTTAAATTATGTTGGTGTGATGGTTCTGCAAATACTGAAGGGTTTGAATGAGGTTAAGCAAAGATCTTTTGTTTCGAAAGTCTTCCGAGCCAGGTGGAGTTAGGCGGCGAGCTCCGGTGGTAACATCGGCAGAACGAAGTGATGTTTAAAATCTCAAACAAACAGGTGAATCAAGTCTACTTCAGTTCAAGAAGTTAGAATGGTTCTGGTCTCAGGTAATTGATTCAAAGAAAGTTCTGATTCAAGACTCAGTGCACATGAGTGAATCAGAGAACGTCGACGGGAATAACATTGCAGGAGACAAAGATTCGATCACTGAAACAGGTTCATATTTTTTAACAGAAAGCATAGAGGAGAACTGTGGGATTGATGGATTTATAAGTGGTATAGCTTATGAAGTATTCTGTTGCATTAACATGGTTAATAGCTATACTTGTTAATGGTTTTGTTCTGAGAAATGCATCTCAGGTTTCCAAGGAGATGGAAAAGATAGAAGATCAATGAAGAGTTCAGCTTAACACAAGTTTATGTGTGACAACTGATTTTGAAACTCATACAGGCAGTGGAATGTTACTGGCCTCTGAAAAAGCAGTGTGATTACACGGCTGAAGTTCACTTAGCATTTTGTCTGGTTCATTGATGATTAGTTAGGTTTATAGTGGTTAACTCTGACTATGTTTTTTCTGTGTAAGGTTCACTTATGCAGATCAATGTAGACTGAAATTTGCCAAGGTTGGAGATGGGTTCTACCGTTCTAATGGGAAGCTCTTAAATGATTCATCAAGCTTGAATCAAGTTGGAGATTGTTGGATTATGATTCAACATGAAGAATCTATCACTTTGCATTGATGAAATTAAGAGAAGGAGAAGTCGTTAAAGCTCAAATGAAGACTTGGAAGAGAAACAATACTGAAGAGTGTTCAAGTAATGAAAGTCTCTGGTGGCACCAGAAGGTTTCTTGCTGGGCCAATCACGTGTCTCATAGCTTCACTTAACAGAAGATTAGTCTTGAAGCTATATGCACATGATCTCTTCGTCAATACAGAGTTTGAGCGAGAGAGACAGGAATAATCAGAGAGAGAGAGATTGAGAGATGTGAGCAAGAGAGCATGAGTTTATGTAATCTTGGGGTCTCGGGTAACATCTCATCTCCTATCTCCTTCTTCTTCTTGTAAACCAACTAAGGTGTAGTTGGTGGTGAGTGATCTCCGATTGTAAGCACCATGCCGGAGGTTCTTTCCGGAAACATAGTGGACGCGAGGCAGTGCGACAAACTCCTCCGGACGTAGCGGTTCTCCGTGAACCGGGTCAAAAGATCGGTGTGCCGTTAGCATAGTTATTGAGTCTTGAGTCGCGGATTGGGATGGATCGGACATTGATCCTCAATACGCAGTTTCTGAGAGAGGCTCTTGATAGTGATTACATAGTAGGTATATTCTATTGAAAACCTCTTTCTTACGGCAAAATTTGGGCGGTGGTGAACTATTTATGGGAAAGAGATAGGAAGGTCACCATTCATTACCTTTCAAAGAATGTGTTTCTGTTTTATATCCCATCACCATCCCTCCGAAAACGGGTGTTGCAGCATGAGCTATGGCGGGTTGGAGACTCACCGTTTTTTTGTTATATAGTGGAAATCAGAATTCAACATTAACCCTCCTTCGCCGGGTAAAGCACCGGTTTGGGCAACAATTAAAGGTATACCTTTTGATTTGATCACTTCGGAAGGATTGAGTATAATTTGCCATCCGTGGGTAGAGCCGTTGATACAAAACCATTCACGAGCATTACTTATGCGGCGGTTAAGATCGTGGTAGACCTTACCAACTTGCTAGCTTCAGAGGTGGAAATTGAATGCGAGGATGGTAAAGTTATGGTCTTAAGTGTTACCTATCTATGGCTGCCACCACTCTGTACTTACAGTAAGGAGATATGACATAAATTTGCATTATGCTATGCTGCTCCGCCTGCTCCAAAACCTCCACCTAGTCATAAAAAAGCGCATACCCATAGCTGTGAGTAGGAATGGAGACATGTTGGTTCTGATGCTCAACTACAAAAGAGTAATGCTGACACGCCGGGAACAACTGTTGATGGACACAACGATTCAGTTACAACAAATGGTTCTACTAGTGCGATGAAGTGATGTGCTTCTAGTTCAGGAATTCCGGCACGAGGCAGCCTGGAATCGACTGCTTTGGTTCATCAAGCTGCAAGCAGTGTTGATGTGCAGAACGGTGATGGCAGTATGAAGGAAAAAAGCGAACAAGTCCTAATCACGATCAGTCCTCTTATTGTAAAGATATTTCTACAAAGGAGCCTTTTGAAGTGGTAACAGCCAGGAAAGCTCATAAAGGAGTTGTTGTTACCCAAACCACCTCTAATGATATAGTTAACCCATTTGATGTCTTACAAGGGGTGTACAAGTAAATGACCTTGGCTGTCATTAGTAACAACCTTCAGCTATCAGAAGGGCTAAGAAGAGGAAGACTCGAAAAAGAAATTCTCTAGTACAAGGTGACGTTCTTCCCATTGAGTGGAAGAATGATCACAAAATCAACTAACTCAATGTCGTATACATTTTTTGGAACGTGCAGGGTATAAATGAAACATCGAAGCATAGTCCATTATATGGTTTGATAAGAGGTCACTGGCTTTTGGGGCGCTTCTCGAAACGCATGTGAGTGAAGCAAATAAAGAATTAGTTTTGTCGGCCATCAGAGAAGGATGGTTTCTTTTGGATAACTATCATTTTTAAGATTTGGGAAAAAATATGGATCATCTACAAGGATCATACAAACGTCAGACTTCTGTTCAGAGATCTTTAATCGATTACATGTGAAGTAAAATTGGAGAATGGCTCAGCTTTCTTCTATATGGCGGTTTATGCAGCAAACGAGGAAGTTGTGATAAGGGAACTTTGGCTATCTTTGAGAGAGACGGTTGCGGCCTTTGATCTTACTAATAAGTCTTGGATGATAAATGGAGACTTCAATGAAACTCGACATCCAAGTGAATCATCTAATGTATCCATTGTCAATACAAATCGTGGAATGAGAGATTTTGGTGATTGCCTTGAGGACCTGGGATTGTTTGATATGCGTTCCTCGAGACCTAAATTCACTTGGAAGAACAAGAGACCATCAGGGCCAGTTAGAAAGAAAAAAAGTTAGACATAAGCAGAGTGGTTAATTCAACACCCTTTCAGTCATTGTTTCTTTGAAGCTCCAGAATTTTCAGATCATACACCGGGCTTTATCAAACTTCAATATGACCCTCAAGATACGGAATTCGGCCTTTCCGGTTTTTCAGTCTTATAACTAAGCACCCGCATTTTATGGATACAATTAAAATGCTTGGTCTGAGGATGAGGATATGGCTGATACACTAAGAGAGTTTTGTTTTATGCTGAATAATCTAAAAAGACCGATGAAAACTCTTCACAAAGAGAACTACAACGAGATTGAAAAAGGGTTAAGGAGGCTAGTTATCTAATGCAGAGGGAGCAGTTAAAGACGCTAAATGATCCTTCTCCAACTAATGTTCAGAATGAAGTTGCAGCAACATTAGTTTGGTCCACTTTGCGCTTAGCCTAGGAGAGTTTCTTTAACAAAAGATCTCGTGTCAAATGGCTAGGTGAGGGAGATTATAACACCCCCTTCTATCAACATGTTACAACGTCAAGGAATGCCAAAAATGCAGTTAAGGAGTCAATCCGTGATGATGATTCAGAAACAACCTCCTAACAGTAAGTCCATGAGCTAGCGCTGAGTCACTTTCAAAATATCCTTTGCACGTTTTGTGGATCCTTTCTCCCTGCTCTCCCGGACTATCTAGACTCTCTTATCGTCACCAAATGTTTTTCAAACCAGTCTGATCTTCTACATTTGCCTTTTAATGGCGAGATTATTCTGAATTGCATCCGGAAATGCCAGCTAACAAAACACCCGGGCCAGATGGGTTTTCTACAGATTTTTTCCGTGCTTCTTGGTCCATCATCGGTTCTGAGTTCATTGATTCAGTTCAAAATTTCTTCGAAATGGGTTTCATGCCGACAGCTCTAAATTCTACTTCACTTGTTATGTTGCCAAAGAGGTCGGGAGCTAATAGAATCAGGGAGTTTAGACCAATTGCATGTTTGAATATGCAGTACAAAGTCATCACAAAGGTGTTAGCGAACAAGATCAAAGCCGTTCTCCCGGACATAATTTTGCCTAACAAAACGGCATTCGTCAAAGACAGATTACTCTTGGAGAATGTTCTGCTTGCCTCATAGATAATGTTGGGTTATCATAGAAACTGTGAATCTCCAAGAATCACGCTGGAGATCGATATTTCCAAAGCATTTGATTCCGTTCGAAGGGATTTTGTGCTCAGCGTTTTATAAGCTTGTAAGTTCCCACAAAAGTTCATCAATTGGATAAAAGCTTGTATCTGCTCTCCTTCATTCTCTTTGAGTATTAAAGGGGTAACTTCAGGTTATTTTAAAAGTAAGACAGGTTTACGGCAAGGAGATTTGTTGTCTCCCCTGCTACTTGTTTTACTGATGAACATCTTATCTATTATGTTGAACAAAGCAGCTGAGGAGGGAAGTTTTGCCTATCATTCTGGTTGCAGTGAAATGAAAATCACACATCTTTGTTTCGTTAACGACATGTTGATCTTCATCGACGGTACAAAGGATTCAGTCTCGGGGTTTTTGAAAGTTCTCGCTGACTTTGAGGTGATGTCGGGCCTCAGAGTAAATCTGTAAAAAAGCAGTATGTTATGCGCTGGTGTAGACGATGCAAATCTGAACAGAATCTGGAGAATTTTCAAACTAGAAAAAATCAGAGCTTCCTGTGAAATATCTTGGACTTCCACCATCATCAAAAAGTTGTCTTAAAAGGATTGTGATCCTCTGATTCAGCAGATTAAGAGTAAGCTTAACTCATGGACGGTGAGAGTGTTTTCCATGCCCGATAGAACTACTCTAATAACGCATGTGATATCGGGGATCATTGGTTTTTGGTCATTTGTGTTTATCCTCCGTAAGAAAGTGATGAAGAAGACTAACAACTTGTGTACTTCCTTCTTGTGGCATGGGGTAATTGGTATATCGATAGGTGCAAAGGTTTCGTGAGAGGATGTTTATTTCCCCAAGCAAGAGGTGAAGGATGTTTTGGTTGTTAATCATGATTCAATTCACAGATTCAACAGTTCCTAAACATGCGGATCTAGGTTCTCTTGAATAGAAACATTATGATCTCACCTTATACCTGTTTATGCAGCGGAAAGAGAAGAACAGGTCAGAGATCAGAGAGCCACCGAGTGATAACTCCTCCAGAGGTTCACACACGCACACCAAGCAGGATGAGAGGCTGCTAGACCAAGGAAGAGGAGGCGCAGACAGAGAGAGAGTTCGCGGCTGGGGGCTAGGGTTGGAGAGAAAGAGATTTGGGTTTTAGTTTATAAAACCCTTCTCTTTCCCTTTTGGGCTTTTGGGCCCAAATACCAATCTGATTAAATCCCTTGGATTTAATCAGACCCATTTATCTCTCTCTAAGTATGACAAATGCCTGGCACTTTTACCGTACTTCTGCTAAGCCGTTCCTACACATTTTCCTGTTAGCTTAGGCGTGTGACCCATATGGGATCATATAATAAAGGCAATAAGTCCAAGACTTATAGATCATGAGCGGACTCTAGCAAGCCATCATGACCCCCAGTATTATATGACTTATGTCTGATCATTGACATACTCTTACTTTCTAGAGACAGTACCGAGATTACTGGACACAATTCCAACAATCTCCCACTTGTACTGGAATCTCTGTATTCATAATCCTTTTGTCACAATATCTCGATTAGTCATAAGGCAAGATTAGTGTCATCCTTATAAAGCCTAATCTTGTTCATCGGACTCTGATTCGATACTGACAATCCAAACGACTCGGGACAGTCCGTTTGAGCATGGCCATGCATTTTCCAGTATTCAAATCTCCGATTGGCCTAGAGATATTCACTCCATTTATATTGGAGGGACAAATCCCGTCTTGTTCCATCACTGTAAACTACTCATTTCATAATGTACCCAAACAAGGTCCTTATAACTATCGCAGAACGACAGCGTTAGACAATGATCAAAGTGCATTAGTCCATGTGCAGTCACATGCATGCGAACTCAGGTCTAAGGACTATACTCTATAGTCGTAGTGAGAATCTCTTATGACACAGATATAAATATCCTGAAGAGTTCTCATAATCGGGTCATGTCCGGTCGTATGTTCCCAACATACACCTATGTACTGACTTTGATGCCGTGCATCTATGACATACTGAGACTTTGTCATAAGTCACATACCAATCTAGTCTCACACGGTTGTTGGTGTTCCAATTTCAACAACCTTCGACTAGGGACAGGATGATATAATCCATCTATCAAATATAGGGTCTCACGATCAAGCTAAATGACTTTGATAACTCAAGATCAAGTCACTTACTTCGATGACCTATAAAATGGTTCATATCATTTGGAACGATTATTTCATCACAGTTAAAATAATCTTGAAATAATAATTTCATTAAACATAAAATGTTTTACAAGAACATATCAAATAACTAAATAAAGCCCTCAAACTCCCACTCAAATTTAGATTACATTTCAATGTCTCTAATGCCTACAGCTTCAGTCAGAAACTCGAGCTTAGGCCTTGGGAGTGGCTTTGTCAACGGATCAGCGACGTTATCATCTGTCTGAACTCGGCTGATCTTGACTTCCTTTCTATTAATGATGTCACGTATCAAGTGAAATCTTCTTAGAACATGCTTGGATTTCTGGTGTGATCTCGGTTCCTTTGCCTGAGCTATAGCACCATTGTTATCACAAAACAGTGCTAGAGGCTCAGCCGCATCTGGTATCACACCTAGTTCAATAATGAACTTTCGTATCCAAACAGCTTCCTTCGCAGCTTCTGAGGCGGCGATATATTCAGCTTCTGTAGTGGAATCAGCAACGGTGTCTTACTTGGAGCTTCTCCAACTGATTGCACCGCCATTCAGACAAAAGATATAACCGGACTGTGACCGGAAATCATCTTGGTCTGTCTGGAAACTTGCGTCCGTGAATCCACTGACTTTAAGCACATCACTTCCACCGTACACCAAGAACTTATCCTTAGTATGTCTTAGATATTTCAAGATATTCTTTACGGCAATCCAATGGTTTTCACCTGGATTTGACTGGTATCTACTCGTCATGCTCAATGCATAAGCAACATCAGGACGAGTACAGATCATGGCATACATGACAGATCCTATTGCAGATGCATAAGGAATATTCTTCATGCGCTCAAGCTCAGCAGCCGACGTAGGGCTCTGCTTCTTGCTTAGCGTTGTGCCATGTACCATTGGCGTGAAGCCCTTCTTGGAATCTTTCATGATGAATCTTTGTAGGACTTTGTCAATGTATGAATCTTGACACAAGCCTATCAGTCTTCTAGATCTATCCCGGTAGATCCTGATTCCAAGAACGTATGCGGCTTCACCCATGTCTTTCATGGAAAAACAACTTCCAAGCCAGTCCTTTACGGACTTCAGCATTGGAATATCGTTTCCGAGAAGCAGTATGTCATCGACATACAGAATAAGAAATACTATCTTGCTCCCACTAGTTTTCTTATACACGCATTGTTCTTCTTCGTTTCTGATGAAGTCAAATTGCTTGATCGCTTCATCAAAACGAAGATTCCAGCTCCTCGATGCTTGCTTCAATCCATAAATGGATTTATGAAGCTTGCATACTTTTCCAGCATTCTTTGGATCTATGTAACCGTCAGGTTGTGTCATATACACATCCTCTTCCAGAATACCATTCAGGAAGGCGGTTTTTACGTCCATCTGCCAAATTTCATAATCATGAAAAGCTGCAGTTGCTAGTAGAATCCGAATAGATTTCATCATAGCCACTGGTGAATAGGTTTCATCGTAATCCACACCGTGAACTTGTCTGAAACCTTTTTCCACCAACCTGGCTTTATAAATCTGGACATTTCCATCCACGTCAATCTTCTTCTTGAAGATCCATTTGCACTCGATGGCTTTTACACCAGCGGGTAAGTCAACCAACGAAAACACTTGGTTGACCGACATGGAGTCCATTTCGGAATCAGTGGCCTTGCGCCACTTAGAGGAATCTGGGCCCATCATGGCTTGATTGAAGTTCGATGGTTCATCACCATCAATGATCAAAAGATCATGACAGTCAGTCACGAGGAATCCTTGATATCTCTCGGGTTCGTGACGGATCCTCCC
The DNA here is from genome assembly GCA_030180135.1 of Orychophragmus violaceus. Taxonomy (NCBI): domain Eukaryota; kingdom Viridiplantae; phylum Streptophyta; class Magnoliopsida; order Brassicales; family Brassicaceae; genus Orychophragmus; species Orychophragmus violaceus. The sequence continues at coordinate 97,479,342 of CM058237.1, read as the reverse complement.
GGATCTTCGAACTTCAGGTACTACAGGTTCAGGCTCTACAATTTCTTGTAGGTCCTCCTGCTGCTCTTCCTCATTAGGTTGAGCAGTATCCTGTTCATCTTGAATTTCTTCAAGCAGTACCTTACTCCCACTGTCTTTCTTAGAGAGAAACTCTCTCTCAAGAAAGTTACAATCCCGGGCAACAAAAATCTTGTTCTCGGAACGTAGATAGAAGTAATAAGCCTTGGTTTCCTTAGGATAACCAACGAAGTAGCATTTATCAGACTTTGGTGTAAGCTTGTCTGAGATTAATCTCTTGACATAGGCTTCACAACCCCAAATTCTTAGATAAGACAGCACTGGAGCCACTCCAGTCCATAATTCATATGGTGTCTTTGCTACTGCTTTCGATGGCGCTCTATTTAGAGTGAACACTGCTGTTAGCAGAGCATATCCCCAAAGGGATATTGGAAGGTCTGTGTGACTCATCATAGATCGAACCATATCCAATAAGGTCCGATTTCTCCTCTCAGACACACCATTCCATTGAGGTGTTCCGGGAGGAGTGAGTTGGGATACGATCCCACACTCTCTTAGATGATCACTGAATTCTTGGCTTAAGTATTCTCCTCCTTGGTCGGACCGAAGAGCCTTAATGCTTTTGCCAAGTTGGTTCTGTACTTCATTTTGGAATTCTCTGAACTTTTCAAAAGATTCAGACTTATGTTTCATTAAATAAACATATCCATACCTACTGAAATCATCAGTGAAGGTAATGAAGTACTGATAGTTCCCTCTTGCATCTGTGGACATTGGGCCACACACGTCAGTGTGTATCAGGCCCAATAAGTCACTGGCCCTCTCGTTAGGTTTATTAAAGGGGGCCCGTGTCATTTTGCCCATCATGCAGGATTCGCATTTCTCACATGACTCAAAGTCAAATGAGCCAAGAAGTCCATTCGAATGGAGCCTCTTGATGCGTTTCTCGCTGATGTGCCCTAAACGACAATGCCATAGAAACGTTCGGTTCTCCTCATTAGGTTTGAACCGTTTGGTATTAATGTTATAAATTGGCGCGGATTGATCGAGTATGTAAAGCCCATTCGTAAGAGGGGCAGAACCATAGAACAAATTGTTGCGATTGAAGGAACATAATTTATTCTTAACTGAAAAATCATAACCTTCCAAATCCAACAAAGAAATTGAAATAATATTTCTGCTTATAGCAGGTACAAAATAACAATTATTGAGTTCTAAAATCAATCCCGAAGGTAAAGACAACAAGTATGTGCCTACAGCTAGTGCTGGAACTTTCGCTCCATTCCCAACTCGTAGCTCCACTTGTCCTTGCTTCAGCCTTCTACTGTTGCTGAGTGCCTGCATATTAGTACAAATATGAGCCCCACAACCAGTATCCATAACCCATGAGGTATTATCAGAAGTAGTTGTATTAACTTCTATAACAAAAATACCTGTCGAAGAAGTCTCGAGAGTCTTCTTCTTTAATTCCTTTAGACCTTCTTGGAATTTCTTACATTCTCTCCTCCAATGCCCTGGTTCTTTACAGATACTGCATATGTCAGTTGGCCCAGCCTTGGACTTGGGCTTGGGCTTTTGCGTGTCCTTGTCCGCGACTTGGACAGCCTTGGCCTTTCCCTTATCCTTAGCAGAGGATTTCTTAAACCCCTTGCCCTTTTGCACCATAAGCACATTGGGGTCCTTGGCGGTTTTCCTCAAGTTGGGCTCTGCAGTCTTGAGCATTCCGTGAAGCTCAGGCAATGTCTTACTCAAGCCATGCATGTTAAAGTTCAAAATGAACTGATCATAGCTTGCAGGTAATGACTGCAGAATGATGTCGCAGGCAAGTTCCTGGCTGATAGGGCAGTCGAGTTTCTGAAGATGATCGAGATAACCCATCATCTTCAAGACATGAGGACTCACTGCCGCATTTGCAGCCAACTTACAGTCTAAGAGGTTCTTAACAGTCTGAAACCTCTCAGTCCTTGCTTGCTCCTGAAAAAGCGATTTCAGGCTTGCCATTATCTCAATTGGTGACAACACACTCTCGAACTGCATTTGCAGCTCAGCAGTCATTGTCGCCAGCATAAGGCAATACACATCATTTTCATCTGACGAATGCTTTTCCCAAGCATTATGCAGAGTCCTGGCGGCATTGTTAGCAGGCCTCTCGGGGAGAGGATCACGAAGGACATAATCCTTCTTCTCCTGCTTGAGGACCAGCCTCAAGTTCCTTGACCACGTCAGGAAGTTCGTTCCAGTCAGCTTCTCCTTCTCGAGAACAGACCGGATTGAGAATGTGTTTTGTGTGCTTGTAGTAGTCATAGCTGAAATATATAGATAAAAAGGTTATTAGTTAAAATGTTCAATATGATTAATCTCGCATTAAAATTAATATGATTAATCACGCATTATATTCAATAACATAAGTTACCCTCAATAGAATATAATGATTCCAAGATCCACATATAACTAAGATCAAAGTGGGCCACTGGCCGTCACCCAACCTTAGCTTATATCGGTAAGCCCTATGTCGGCTAATTATATCCGTGATATAACTCTTGGTTGTGAATCTGGGCCCGAGGCCCAATCCACTCTGATGTCTCAAGGCCCGGGACTCCCGATGGCCTAGTCAAGAAAACCAGACTATACAGTCATGTAATCATTAATGTCTGGGACTCCCAATGACATTTATGAATCACAAACCGTCTTACTCACGCAAAAGCAGACACCCTCACACTGTAAGGCCATGAATACAATTGAATGGGCTTCGACAGCTGACATAGAATGGACAAGACATCCAACGCTTGATATTATATGAGGTTCGTAGGTTTATTTTAAAATTTCATTCCCAAAATAGAAGATTACTATTTCGGGAAACTTTCTATTTTTGGAAACCTACTATTTTTGGAAACTTTCTAAAATTGGAAACTTTCTAAAAACGGAAACTGTCTAACTTTAGAAATTTCTTAAAAATCCAAAACCCGCAAATTTAGAAACTTCTATTTTAAGAAACTTTCTAATTTCAAAATTTCGGAAACTTTAATTTAAAATCGACTTTATAATTTTATAAAATAAATTTTAAATTAATCTGAAGAAAAGACTCAAATAATTGGCCCAATTGTTTTAACTTCTTGGCCCGAGGCCCAAGAATTGGTCCATGTCCAAGACATGACCCAATTGTCCAATTAAATGACATAACCGGCCTGGTTCATTAAAATTGGTCTAACCAAATTTTAATTACTACGATGACCACAATTGTCAACCGGTTATTTACTAAACCGGATTTTCTCAATTTATTTGGTCCAACCAAATCAAATTAGAAAATCCTGGTTTAGGCACAAAATCCAATTTTTCGACTTTGGATTTCTTATCCCGGTTTAACCAGAATTTAATAAAATTATTAAATCTGTTTATTAAACCGAGACGTTTAATTTTAATTGAAATTTTTAACCGAACCTTGAACCGAACCGAACATGACCTAGCCGTGAGCTTCACGCAATCACGACAGCCGCAAGCCAGCCGCGTTTGATCCACGATCGGGACGGCTGCTTGGACGGGACGATCGTTCGGGACGATGCTCGGGACAGTCGGGCCGTGAGATCGGGACGAGACAGCCGGGCCATCTCTCGCGATCGGACGGGACGCAGGACGGGCAAGGCGCGATGCAAGCATCAGCCTTGCGCCTCACGGTCGAGCGATCCAACCGGCACGACGCGATCCATGCGATCCTTGCGGATCCATGCGATGCTCGCTTCACGGTTGATCGATCCGATCGGGCAACGATCGATCCATGCTATCGATCATCGATCGATACATGCGATCGGTCTTGGCCGATCGGTTCAACACTCGGCCGATCGCCTAACCAAGTCATATAGCTTGGTTTGCGATTTCAAATATGTTTAGGTTTCAATTCCTTGTTGCTTAAGTGATTTCTCTTATCAGTAGTTGATTCAAAACACCTTTCTAAACAAGAAAAACAATCCTAAACATGAATCTAAACAAGAAAAACCAGAACCAATAGCTCTGATACCACTGAAGGATGTTTTGGTTGTTAATCCTGATTCAATTCACAGATTCAACAGTTCCTAAACATGCGGATCTAGGTTCTCTTGAATAGAAACATTATGATCTCACCTTATACCTGTTTATGCAGCGGAAAGAGAAGAACAGGTCAGAGATCAGAGAGCCACCGAGTGATAACTCCTCCAGAGGTTCACACACGCACACCAAGCAGGATGAGAGGCTGCTAGACCAAGGAAGAGGAGGCGCAGACAGAGAGAGAGTTCGCGGCTGGGGGCTAGGGTTGGAGAGAAAGAGATTTGGGTTTTAGTTTATAAAACCCTTCTCTTTCCCTTTTGGGCTTTTGGGCCCAAATACCAATCTGATTAAATCCCTTGGATTTAATCAGACCCATTTATCTCTCTCTAAGTACGACAAATGCCTGGCACTTTTACCGTACTTCTGCTAAGCCGTTCCTACACATTTTCCTGTTAGCTTAGGCGTGTGACCCATATGGGATCATATAATAAAGGCAATAAGTCCAAGACTTATAGATCATGAGCGGACTCTAGCAAGCCATCATGACCCCCAGTATTATATGACTTATGTCTGATCATTGACATACTCTTACTTTCTAGAGACAGTACCGAGATTACTGGACACAATTCCAACAAGAGGGTGGCTTGTGTATTAGAAGCATAGCAAGCTGGTGCGATACATGTGCTTTAAAGCTAATTTGGATGCTATTTTCCGCTCATGATCTATATGTGTGGCTTGGATTAGAGGTAAATACTTATCTTCATCTCCTTTTTGGGCTCTAAACGAAAGGAAATACATTTATTCTTGGATGTTTATGAAGCTTTTAAAGATGAGGCATAAGGCTCTATTATTCCTACGAATTGTTGTGGGAAACAGTGATTCTACTTTCTTTTGGTGGGATCCTTGGACTCCATTTAGGTTCTTATATCATTTTATAGGCTCTGATGGTCACTACAAAAAAGTCCACATTGATAGCAGATTGTTATAGCATGTTTTACTGAACTGTTATCGTAGATGAGTTTGAAATTTTGGGTATTCTATCATTGAATTTCATAAACGTTATGCCATAATTTTACTAAGCGGGAAGCTGAAATCACTTGTCCGCCAAACACTTAAAAAAATTTTACAATGTTTTGGCTCTCGTCTTCATTTCCCCACTTTCTCGAAAACCCTTAGTGAAAACCAATTTCTAGCTTACTGTCTCATATCCCACGAATCGCGTCCCCCAACCACCAATTAACCTCGCCGCCGTCTCCGTCGAAGTTTTCCGGCCCAAATTCTGCCTACCTCTATCGGTATTGTGCTCAAATCGAAGGCATTAAGTTCTTACCCAACTAGTTTCATATCGTGAATCTTAACATCATCCGTATGCAATTTTGAATGTATAAAGCCTCAATTTGAATTTTTTACTTTTTGCATGTCGATATCTGAAAGTTTTTTCGCTTTTGCTTTATATGTATAAAGCTATGAATCAACAATTTTGCTTTGAATTTTCAATTTTTTTATTTAAATTTCATTTGGTCTTATATTTGTGGGGTACAAAGCTTCGATTCTACTCGTTACTGATTTTGTTATACTGTCGTATATGGAGTTCAATAGACTAAATAATAGACTGAATTAAGTGTCGTAATTAGTCTAATGCTTAAGGTCTAGTAATTACATCTGCTTATAGTTATGTGTTACTGATGCAAGGCATTGTTGACTATTGCAGGGGATGAAGAAAATTTAATCCAGTTTAGCTAGTTTTAATTAGTTTAAGACTAGGCTAATGAGCTTATAACTTATCTTATGTATTTTGGTTTCAAACTTTTGCTATGGATGTTGAAAGAAATATGTAGACTTGTATTATGTATGTTGGACTGAATGAATTTGTAAACTTGTGTAAATGCTTGTTGGATTGGATAGAGATTGATGTTATGAATGGTTAATTTCTATGTTTAACAGGGGTCAATTACGTAACAATAAATAGCATGTCATAAATAGATATAATAACATCAACCAAACCATGTATCCCATATCATAGCAATAAAAATCAGCTGAATTAGTGTTCTACAACATATTTCAACGCTATAACTTAAATAAGTATATCAATTCTCAGAAGTTATTATAGAAGCACATATTATAGCACTGTCAATGACTTATAAATTAATTTAATTTATGTATCATATAGGGTACCACGACATATATAAACGTTGTAACATAATATATAAAAGCAAAAAATTTGCTATTATAGAAAGACCAATCATAGCACGAAATATGAATTCTCATTTTTTTTTTCTTTCAAAAATCGAATACACTATCAAAATATTAAAAAAAAGCATTCATGTATTGCTATCGTAACTAACCTATCGTAGCATACGAAAAACACACTATCATGCATATGTGTAGCACCTACTATCGTTGCAGATGACATAACATTTAAGAAAAAGCTATTTATGACATATGATAACATAATTTCGCGCTAACAATGTACATATTTGTTGTAGTGGACCTTCGTCGTTGAGAATTCTTCTGTTTACAATAGTTTCAGATATAAAAGAAGACAGTGTTTGGCACTTACCTCATGCACGTTCTGAAAAGCAGCTTCTTCTTCAACCATCATTGATTCTCCTAATCGTGATCATCCAATTTGGTCGATTGATGGTAAGCCTTATAACTGATTCATTTCAAAGCTGATTTGGAATTCAGTGAGAGTGTCAAAACCAGTAAAACCTTGGGCAAAGATGGTTTGGCATAAAGCATCTATTTCGCATCATGCGGCAACTACGTGGCTGTTTGCACTGAATAGGAACCCGACTTTAGACAGACTTGCAGCTTGGGGTATTGACATTGAGACAACATGTTTACTCTGTGGATTGGAAAATGAAAGCATGGATCATATGTTTTTTATTGTAGTTTTTCAAAAGAGATTTGGGGTAGTATATGTGATCGACTGCGAGTGAGCCCAAACTCATTCTCTTGGGACAGTACAATATCATGGTTGTTGTTGCTTCATTGAAACAAAGGACTGAAGTACACCATTTTGCAAAGTTGGGAAAGTTGTATCTATGCAATTTGGTATGAACGGAATAATCAACTTCATAATGGTCTCTCTACTAGTACAAATCGTATTGTTGTTCGAATTCTAAAAGAGCTGAAGGAAAAGCAGAGGCAATGACTCTCTTATGTTTTACTCTCGGCCCTGAGCTTTCTTAATGTTGTGCTGGTCTTTCTTGATGTGATAACAACACTTCTCAAAATTGGTATGTACTTGTTGTATGACTTTCCCTTTGTATCACATGTATGATCAATCTCCCTATTCTTCTCTTCTTTTTAAACATTTTAGTTGTTATTTGTTTCATGTAATACTTTTTAATATATTTAAGAAAACCTTTTGACAAAAAAAGATAGTAAGATAGTGTACTAAAACTATATTTAAATTCTATCATTACTAATTATTACTAAATTTTAATTATAATTTCTATTTTATATTTAGAAATTATATTTATTATTTTTAAAAAAATTAAATGAAATTATGATAAGGGATAATATCTAAATAAAAGTTTAAATATATAAATAAATTATAATAAATTTATAATAATCTCTATAAATGTTAATAATTTATACGATTGCATTAATTTTTAAAGTATGATCGAATAATACTTTATATGAATGTATCATTGCCTCAGTGAAAATATGAATAATTTTGTAAGTATTAAACATAAATACTTACTTTGTTTAGATATATGTATATATATAAATATTAGCTTGTAATATAATATTTAACATAAAAATAACTTCTATAAATATTATTTATTCAAATTTGATGTAACTATATTCTTAATCTTAAACTTTCCCTTAAACTAATGTACCTTAGAAAAGCAGTTGGCTCATTTTTATATGTTTTCCTTAAAATAAAGGACCATTAGATATGGTCTTAAAACTAATATATACGCAGACATATAACATGATAAAGATATGTTAAAGTTATATTTCATTAAAGTTTTAAAGTAATCAAATATAACACGATATTTCAGATTCAGTAATAAAAACTTATTAAATTTGATTGTTTTGTATATTTTTTATATGCTAGCTAGTTACAACTTTAGTTTTTTTTTTTTTTTTGACATCAATTACAACTTTAGTTTCTAATTAATAGTTTTTTCTTCCCAGAATATGAATGGAGGAAAACTGTATCCTTATAAAACAATTATAGAGAATACACCAACTAACTTAATTAAACGAGTGTGATGTGAATCCACCAATTAACTTAATCGGGAGAACAAACCCTTTTTCTACAGCTTACACACTTACACATATATCGAATTAATTAAACTTTGAATGATGACCATGATATCACGATCCAATTTTTAACACGACAAGTCCAACACCTAAATCAAGTGCACGGACCAAACTAAATGGATAAACTCACAAAGATTTCATAATTTTTAAATAATTTACTTATTTAAATGTAAATATCTAAAAACATTCTAAGAAAATTATAGGTAACAAAGTGAAATAGTAGAATGTAATAATGATGTTGTGATTGTATAGTGAGATGGTGGATATATAATGAAAATAATGGAGTATAAAGAGAGTAATCTCCACCACTATATTGATTAAATCTCGACGTCCATTTTGAAAATGAACTTATATATAAGAAAGGGATCGTCTCATTTGTAATCATCTAATAATTATAAATCTAATATTTTTCCAAATATTCTTTTTTAAGAGTTCATCTCTTGTTTAAAAAAATTCTAAAGTTAGAGTTTCGAATGAAATTAAGTACTTAACAAAACTGCAAAGAGCAGAAATGTGTTAATGCCGAACATTTAAACTCAAAACAAATCAGTCTGTGACAATGAGCTTTGATCGCAACTTTTTTTTCTTTGTAACTATATATCTAAAAATAATTCTAAAAGTTTTTGTGATACTGAAATGAAAAAGTAAAATTTGATTGAAATAATGATGTTGTGATACTTTGATTGCAAATTTAAGTCTTTAATGACAATTTATTAATTAATCAGAGCAACTCCTATATAACCCTAATAAGCTACATATATATTCGCAGTTTTTTAATAATTATTTTTATTGGGTGAGAAAAGTTGATAAGCCAGTAATTAACTATTCATGCTTTCGTTTTCGCTCACCAAACCCTAATTGTCATGGAAATGTTATTTAAAAAGTATTAAACTTGAAGGTATACCATATTTCGTCGAGATAAGTATCTCCATTTTATTCTTTTTTGCTCTTGCTTTTTATTACACTCTAGCTAAAACTTAAAAGGTTATATAGGGTACGTTTTCTAAAAACATAATGTTCAAAAAATGTTTTTTAGAAAACATTTATCTTTATGTATACTTGATTCGAGGAAACATAGAAAGTACTAAAATAATGAAATACAGCAAATTATATAATTAATATTGAGAAAATGTAACCGTAAGTGGTTATTTTAGATTTGGATTTAAGTATTTCTCAATTTACTTTTATATATTTGAAAGTCAAGGTCCAAATTTCCACAAAAAATATCTTTGTGATGATAATTAATGCTAGAAGTCGACTTCAGCTTCATCTAAACAAACATAACATAAAATTTCTATAAATTAATAATATTCAAACCCAAAAAACAATAATAAAATAAAATAAAATTAATATTAAAACCATAATATTTTATTGATTTATTAAGATATTAATTTATCGATATATTAACTAGATCAAAAGTTTAATTTAAAATCGATCAATTATAATTTATAAAGTATTAATTGATGAAAATTATACTATATTCATATGTTTAATGGAAACTAAAAATGCATCTATAAAATGGTCAAAAGATGATACATTAAAATACATTTTAGTAATTTTTTCTAGTTTTGATATTATAATTATGAAAACAATTAAAAAGACAGTTTTACAACATAAAATTTTACCTATTACACAAAGATCACAACGAACATTTTTCTTGCAATTTTTCTATTATTTACACCATATTAATTTGGAGAAATTATATTTTTGGGTATCGAACTCCAGTCTCGTGGTATAAAAGCATGAATGAACTCTTTCAATCACTAAACTAAAATAGTTATAAATCTCTAATAAATTTTCCTCCGCTTATTATATGATTTTAATTTTAAATTGAGGCTTGTTTGTTCTCTCAAAACAACTTCAATTACTTTTAGTATAAAATGGAGCTGAGGCTTGTTTGTTCTCTCAAAACAACTTCAATTACTTTTAGTATAAAATGGAGCATGTTGCGGGAAATTGCACATGTGCATTATGAACTAAATAAATGAAGCAACTTACAAAAGTGTATTATGAAGAGTAGTTAACGCTTGGAAGGTCTATCTAAGATTGATCTTTAGCTATTTAAATTAAAATTTAAAAGTATTTTCTCTGAAAAGTTTGGTTTTAGAAGGAGAGATAAGTTGACTCCGGAAGGATAGTGACCTTGCCGGTTTCGTGTGATTTCATACTTCAAAAATCAACATTCAAAATAGACAGAAAGGTCGATTGCCAACAAAAGGCCAAAAAAAAGAAAGAAATAAGAATAGCTTTTTATCTGAAAAAATCAACAGATTTTTATCTGAAATAAGAATAGCTTTTGGTAAAGACAATTGACAAGCTCATTCGAAACAGATTATCTTCTCTACGATTGATGGGGATTTCAAAACATATGAAAGCATTGCAAGTCTGGTTTGCTGCTCAAGGAAATTAGTTGTGCTCTGTTTTCTTCCCAGAAATTAACTCCCTGTAAAAAGCTTAGCTCTCATAGATACATGATTCTTTTTGGATCAAGGTCTCTGTAAAACGTTTATTTTTGAATCAATTTAACAGTTATTCAAAAAAAAAAAAAAAATCAACTTACGAGTGCAATAATCGGCTTTAAAATTGAACCTGTATAATGAAAGAAAAGAAAATGAACTCTTTTTGAGACGTGTATAAAATCATATAAAATGCGTCGTGAAAGATGGTATATCAGAGAGAGTTGTTGTAAGGGCCTGGCCCGGCCTATTTGAGAAAGTCTTAAATGAATTAATTTGGCTATCTATATCACCAAGTGCACTTACCTTTTCCGGTCATTTGCCTGAAAGAACTCCAGAGTTAAGCGTGCTTGGGCTGGAGTAGTCCCAGGATGGGTGACCTTCCGGGAAGTGACTCGTGGTAGCATGTGTGTGAGGACAAAACACATGGGAAAAGGTCATGGGGTGATTATAGGGTCAGTAAATTACTCGGTCGGGCCTACGAAAAATAACGCACCGACCGTCGGACAGGGGTGGGGCCCACGAGCCCGATAGAGGGATGGGTGACTCACCGGTAGGGACGGTCAGGGCGTTACAAAGTGGTATCAGAGCCGAATCCGAGGACGCGTGTGGAGTCAGTGAGGGCCCACACCGTCAAGGATAACGATCCTGTGCGCAACGAGGGCGTTGCGCTCTGTGAGAATGGGTGAATGGTAACATCACGGTTTGTGGTATATGCGGAAAGGCTTAAAAGAATTAATTTGGCTACCTATGTCACCAAGTGCACTTACCTTTTCCGGTCACTTGCCTGAAAAGAATCCAGAGTTAAGCGTTTGGGAAGTCCCAATGGGTGACCTTAACAGTGACTCGTGGTGGCATGTGTGTGAGGACAAAACACATGGGAAAATGTCAGGGGGTGATTGTAGGGTCAGTAGATTACTCGGTCGGGTCTACCAAAAATAACGCACCGACCGTCGGACAGGGGTGGGGCCCACGAGCCCGGGAGAGGGATGGGTGACTCACCGGTAGGGGCGGACGGGGCGTTACTAGTGGTATCAGAGCTCAGGGAAGTCAAACCGATTCTGTCTCGGGAGACAATCCTGGGGTTTGAGGGTTATGGTTGCTGCGGAATTCGGCTCCCATTAGTGGGGGAAATTGTAACCTGGCCCGGCCTATTTGAGAAAGTCTTAAATGAATTAATTTGGCTACCTATATCACCAAGTGCAACCTTTTCGGTTTGCCTGAAAGAACTCCAGAGTTAAGCGTGCTTGGGCTGGAGTGTATAAAATCATATAAAATGCGTCGTGAAAGATGGTATATCAGAGAGAGTTGTTATCATCATCACCAACTCTTAAGAAACTTCTCTGAAAAACGTTATAATCCTCAAAACGTTCCATCAAGTGCAACATGCATAGTCCATATTAATATTTAAAACTTCTAAATACCACTCCGTTATTCTGCAAACGAATCGATTGGACACGTGATGCTATTTAACTCTCTATGTATCAATATATGTTATATTCTTTCAAAATTCTCCCGAACCAACGACGAGGCGTTACACTAACGATTTACTTCCGACATTATTCAGTATGTATACTTTTGATAATACAATTTCTCTGATTCGAGGACGCCCTTATAATTGATGAGCGGAAGAACTGATCCAAATTAGCAAAGGAGAGAGAGAAAATTATAAGAACCAAAGAGGTCCTTCCGTAATGTATGATTAAACCTAATATATGTTAATGACAATTAGGTGGATCCTTTGACTTTGTTAGACCATGTGAACGGACACGCATACTTACATGTAAATCTATATATTATGGACGTGTATATCGGTGGCTTATTCAGTTAAATATGACGACAAGTAAATTATACTTATATTCTCCCATATCGCTATTCATAATAGTTAGCTGATCGCAGTTAGAAAACGTTCGACTCTTGAACGGATATATACATGATAAATTAGTAAAATAGAAACTTCAAGTATTATCTATTGAAAAAAATAACAAGATATGAATACATTAATGCATGTACATACAAATGTGCGATTTGATTTTGACGGAGAAGAAAGAAGAGTGATGCTTCGCTAAGTCTATATATTATATGTTACGTGCTTGAAAACGAACACATGCCGTGCGTCGTGATGTGCATAATCAACGAACGCAATAATAAAAACAATATATATGAAGCTAGAGCAAAGTCAAGGAGGTGAACTTTTTTCGCGACCTCTTTGGCAATAAAGTAGATCTGAGCCGCAACAGTGACTTCGCTCGCGGCAATTCGCCGGAGACTTTTTCGACGGCGAATTTCCTCTTCCCTTTCATTCACAGGCCCTCTCTTCCTCATGGGGAAGAAAAAACCCAAACCTGTTCCTCCTTCGATCCCTAAAAATCCCAAGAAATCACCAGAGGAAGATTCTGTAGCGTCCATTCCGCCGTTGCTTCCTGCGACTCCGGTAAACGCTCCAGACACTCTTCAGCTTACAGCTACCCAACCTACGCGAACTGCGGCATTAGAGGACTTGTCCTCTGTAAGCCCTCCTTCAAATGGCAAGGGTATGCTGATCGATCTCCCTCAAACTAAGGCAATAACTGCCAGTGCATCTGTAAGTCCCGAAATGACGAAGAAAGGTCCTCAAGCCTCATCTGTTCATGGTAACTCTGAGAAAGCCCAGTCCCTGGTGAACTCAGTAAAATCAAAAATGTCAAACCCCCAAAAGACATACCAGCGTGTTCCTTCTGTGAAGGCTGCCAGTACAGCTGCTCCAGAGAAAAATACAAAATCAACGGATGCTCTAAACCCAGAAAAGCAATCTGGTAAAATTGCTAAGACCGTGACAGCTGACGCTACAGCCATTCCGGAACAAGCGACCCAAGACAGAACGGCTCCTCCACGCAAGGACTCGTGGTCGGGACTATTCAAAGGCCCCACAAAACTTCTTCAGAAAAAGGTGAATCCTTCACCCTACCATCTGGAGAATCCTGTGTCACAATCCCAAATTCCATTATAGAGAAGAACAAGAAGGCGTGGGAATGCTTCATAATCGGACAATTCTATGTCGCACCACCGTCTCAAGGCACACTGAATAACATCGTCAATGGTATATGGAGCAAGCAATATCGCGATGTAACAGTTTCAAAGCTTGGTGAGAACTCTTTCCTGTTCAGGATCCCAAATTCCCACACCAGGAACCGTGTTATCAACCAGAGACTGTGGCAGATCGACGGCAAAACTATGTTCGTAGCTGACTGGGAGCCCGGTGTAATCCCATCTAAGCCAGAACTCTCGCCAGCCCCGATCTGGCTGGAGCTGAGGAATGTGCCGCTGCAGTTCTTCAACGATGAGGCGCTGGAAAGGATTGCAAGTCAGGTTGGACACCCGAAATATCTCCACCCATCTACAGCTAACAAATCGAATTTGGAAGTTGCAAAGGTGTTCACTGTGATAGATCCAAGGAAGCCACTTCCTGAAGCGGTGAATGCACGGTTTGAATTAGGAGAGATCGTGTGTGTGCTTGTCTCTAGCCCGTGGATGCCGCCCATATGTGACTCTTGTAAAGGCATTGGACACAGTACCAAGCACTGTAAGCAGTCAATAACTAAATGCAATGGCTGTCAATCCTCCTCCCATGATGTGAAAGACTGTCCTTCTAGGCGTACTGTGGGACAACAAAAGACAAAAGTTTTCTCCAGAAGAGAAAAGGCAAAGTCCAGGGAAGCATCTCCAGTGGGTACTAATCCTAAGGCTAGGTCTCACGCTACCACGATTGCTTTCTCGGAATCTGTTGGGAATGTCCTGAAATCTATTGTGCTTACTCTAAGTGAAAGTCGTATCGTCGAGATGAGACAATCATATGACACTAGGTAGTCGTAATGCTTTGCTAGAAGCCACTTATGACCAATGAGTTTAGAACTCATTGCTAGTGTTATATGATCCTACAGGGTCACACACCTAAGCAAACTGGACGTAGTATACGAGGTTGATCATTAATGTAATGATCGGGTGAATGCATATTTGATATGCATTCAATACCAAGTTTCTGGACAGTGTCGATCGACACAATAAGTGTGTCGGTCGACACAGATCGACAGTGTCGATCGACACAGAGAGTGTGTCGGTCGACACGACTCGCGGATTACCAGATTAATTCGGTTTAATCGTTGGTTAATTCCGTTGTGGTTTAAGTCGACATATATAAGATATATGGTCGACCAAAACTCGAGTTTAACCTAATACACAGCCACCAGAAAAGAAACAAAAACCTCTTAAGAGATCTGATCTCTAAAGGCACTAGCATCCCTTCTGTTCAGTTTGTGTGCGTGTGGATACCAGTAGAGGCGCAGCATTTGAGGCGCTCTAGATCTAGATTATCTGCAAAACCTTCCGCTGCTAATCAACAGGTAATTCTGAGATCCCTAGATTCAATTACATGAACCCTAGATCCTAGGCTTGGAATTCAGACCATGATTGCCTAATTGGATTAGGATCTGCTAGAAATTCCTTCAGTGGTATCAGAGCTTTAGGGTTCCATTGAATCTGTAGCATGTTGATTAGATTGGATGAATCTGAATCTGTGTATGGTTGATACAAACTTGCTAAAAATTCGTTTTCATGAAAATCTAGTTTTTAGGTTTTTGCTTGAAAAACGATTAGGGTTTATCGCCCTGTGTCGATCGACACCAATTCGGTATCGGTCGACACAGAAGGATAACCTGAATAAAATTGTTTTCGCCTAGTATCGATCGACACAAGAGTTGTGTCGGTCGACACCAACCTCGCAAAATTGATAAATCGGTTCAATTAGATTGGACCGGTTATCGAGCTTGGTTAATGATTGTTGAAAACTGTGAATGATTTAATTTCGATTGGTTTGATAAGATTGGTATCGACCGATGCTAGTGTAGCATCGATCGACACTGACCGGTATTCAAAACCGGATCAATTGGATTGATCGGTTATCGCTGATTGTTTTGGTTATTTTGCATCGATCGACACTGAAGTAGTGTCGGTCGACATGAGATTCGATGATTTAGGTTATGGAACCTGAAATCACAGAACCAAAGCAAGATAAATCAATTAATTAGAAGAATTAAAACATAATAAAACTGAACGTTTTAAATGGTTCCGTTCCTCAACCAAATATCAAGTGATACTTGATGTCTTTCCAATCTTGTCAACTGTCAAGACCCATTTAATTGTGCGATAGACTTGCAGTGCAAGATGTCCACAATTTCATGAGTAAGACGGAGGTAATCGTGTTGATGGATTTGCAGTGCAAGACATCGATAATTACATGACTTAAGAGATTGGTTTACTTGACTAGGCCATCAAAATCGTTTTGGGCTAAGAGACATCAGGTGGATTTGACATGAGATGTCAATCCACAACCAAGAGTTATATTGGATATAACCAGCAAAGTTGTTGCTTACCTAGATAACTAAAATTTGGGCGATAGCCAGTGGCTCACTCAAGTTTCAGTGAAGTATGGGTCTTGGATCATTATATTCATTTGAGGAAACATTGTTTTGAATATAATGCGAGTCTTCTTAATAGTTAAGATTTCTCATTTCTTGAACATCATAACTAAAACCTCCCTTGTTTTTCAGCTATGTCTAGCACAAACCATCGTAACAATTTCTCCCTGCGATCCGTCCTTGAGAAGGACAAGTTAAATGGATCCAACTTTCTTAAATGGTATCAGAACTTGAGAATTGTTCTCAAACAGGAGAAAAAGGACTATGTCCTTGAGAAAGTTCTCCCCAAGAAGTACCGAGCCAATGCCTGGCAGTCAGATAAGGATGCTTGGGATAAGCATTCTAATGATGCGGTGGATGTGAGTTGTCTCATGTTGGCTACCATGAACTCGGAATTGCAGAAGCAATATGAGTACGTGGAGTCGCCAAAAGAGATGATCACTGGCCTGAAAAGTATGTTTCAGGAGCAGGCACGAACTCAGAGATACCAGACGGTTAGGTCTCTGATTGAGTGCAAGCTACCAAAGGGCGAACCAGTTAGTCCTCATGTCATTAAGATGATGGGTTATATTGATAACCTGGGGAAACTGGATTGTCCCATTAGCCAAGAGTTGGCTACTGACATCATTCTGCAGTCACTGCCGTCAAGCTATGATCAATTTGTTATGAACTATAACATGAACAACTTGACAAAGACGTTGACTGAATTGCATGGGATGCTTAAGACTGCTGAACCTAACATCAAGAAGGACACCCCAAATGTCCTTATGGTACAAAAGGGTAAAAAGTTTAAGAAACTTGGTAAGAACAAAGGTGATGGCAAGACGAGCTCGATTGTGAATCCAAGCGAGTCTGGCCATGCTCCTAAGGTTAAAACCAGTCCTTCTGAAGATGTTAAGTGCCGTTATTGTAATGGTTATGGGCATTTGAAAAGAAACTGCAATAAATTCATGGAAGATTATGAGAAGCTGAAGAAGACGTACGAGACTTCTTCTTCAGGTATTTATGTTATAGAAGTAAATGTTACTTCTTATAGTTCTACTTATTGGGTATTTGATACCAGCTATGGTACTCATATTTTGTGAAAATGTGAAGGGCCTGAGCAAAAGTAGGACTATGGAGAAAGGACAAGTGGATCTACGCGTGGGAAATGGAGCAAGAGTTGCTGCATTAGCCGTAGGAGTATTTCATTTGTTTTCTTTTATGGCATGTTTTGAACTTAAAACTGCTACTATGTACCTGCTATGAGCAGAAAGATTATTTCTATTCCTTATTCGGATATGGAAGGATATCAGTTTTCAAATTAAGAATAAGTGTTATTCATTTGATTACAATGATATATTTTATAGTAGCAATCCATTAGAGAAATGACTTAATGTTCTAAAACAAAACGTGCCTAACTATAACATTAATACCAAGAGATTCAAGTCTAATGAACGAATCAAATCTTTTCTCTGGCATTGTCGTTTGGGCAACATAAATGAGAAACAGATTCAGAAGCTCCATTGTGATGGGCTTTTGGGCTCATTTGATTATGAATCATAATGAGTATAGTGAATCTTGTTTATAGGGTTAAACGACAAAGGCTCCTTTCAACAAAAGAAGTGTCGATCGACACAAACGGTGCGTCGGTCGATACAGATTGCGAACGAACAATATGAAAGGGCCAGAGACTTATTGGGCTTTATACATACGGATGTATATGGGCCGATTAGCACTAGTGCTAGAGGAAAATTTCAGTACTTCATTACCTTTACTGATATTTTCAGAAGGTATGGTTATGCCTTATTTATAAGGCATAAGTCAGAATCTTTGAAAAGTTCAAGGAGTTCCAAAAATGAAGTACATAATCAATTTGGCAAAGGTATTAAACCTCTACGATGAGATCATGGAGGTAAATACTTAAGTCAAGAATTTAGTGATCATCTGAGAGATTGTGAAAGTGTTTCACAATTCACTCCTCCTGAATCGGACTTTATTAGATATGGTTCGATCAATGATGAGTCACTTAGATCTTCCAATTATCCTTCTAAGAATACACTCTAGAAATGTCTGAGTTTACATTAAATAGAGTTCCATCAAAATCAGTTACAGAGATAACACATAAGATGTGGAATGGAAATGTTTCTGATTTATCCATCATGGAGATTTGGAGTTGCGAGGCTTATATAAAACGTTTAATCTCTGATAAGCTCACACCCAAATCTGATAAGTGCTACTTCATTGGTTGTCCTAACAAAAACCAAGGCATGTTACTTTTACAACCAGTTCGAGAACAAATTATTTGTTGCTCAGAACTATGTTCTCTTAAGAAAGACTTTCTTTCCAAGAAGAACAGTGGGAGTAAAAGTACAACTCGAAGAAATTCGAAAGTCACAGGAGACTGCTCAACCTGATGAGGAAGAGCAGCAGTTGGATCTACAAAGAGTTTTAGAACCTGCACCTGTGGTGCCTAAAGTTTATAAAGGATCTGGTGAATGTATATTCGATGTACATTCAAATGCGAGTTTCTGAAGAAGTGTCGATCGACACAAATGTTGTATCGATCGACACAGACCGCGAACCAAAATATTTTGGTTTATGACTTAATTAACCACGGTTTGAATCTTGGTTAATTAGGTTATGGTAAAAGTATACATATGAGATATGTATGCGTGACTTTTTACAGAAAACTGAAGCCCGCAGATCCGAAAGGATCCGTCACGAACCCGAGAAATGTGGATTTCTCGTAACCAATTGCCGTGATCCATTGATCATTGAAAGTGACGGGCCTGCGAATTTTGAAGAAGCAATGATGGGTCTTGACTCCGAAAGTGGCTGAAAACCGCTGAATCCGAAATGGGATCCATGTCACAGAACCAAGTATGACTTGGGTTGATTTACCCGATGGTGTAGAAACCATTGTGAGTAAATAGATTTTCAAGAAGAAAAGTTGACATGGATGGTTATGTTCAGATATACAAAGCTAGGTTGGTGGCAAAAGGTTTCAAGTAAATTCATGGTATTGACTGTGAAGAAACCTAATCCCAGACACAGTGCTTATGACCATTCGGATTCTCCTAGCAACCGCCGCTCATTATGATCTGGCAGATGGATGTGAAAACAGTTTTCCATAATGGAAATCTGGAAAGGGATGTGTACGTGACACAACCTGAAGTTTTCATTGATCCTAATGAGGCTAGGAAGATATGCAAGCTTCATCGATCCATTTATGGATTGAAGCAAGCATCTCGGAGTTGGAATCTTCGTTGTGATGAAGCAGTCAAAAGGTTTGACTTCATCATGAACGAAAGGGAACCGTGTGTTTACAAGACGACTAGTGGGAGCGCAGTTGCATTACTAGTATTGTATGTTGATAACATACTACTTTCGGAAATGAAGTTCCATTGTTTCAGTCTGTTAAGACTTGATTCGAAAGTTGTTTTTCGATAAAATTATGGGAGTAACCGTATACATTCTTGGAATAAGAATATATAGAGATAGATTGGATAAGCTGATTGGATTGTGTCAAGATACTTATAGTGATAAGGCCTTGCACAGGTCCAGTATGCAGGATTTCAAGAAGGGCTTCGTGCAAATGACTCTTGGTATTGCTCTTAGCAAGACGCAGTGTCCTTGGACACACGCTGAGCAAGAGCGAATAAGGGTAAGACTACTGCTAAAGGCATTAGATGTCTTAAGATGTGATCTTAATCTTAGTGGGAGTTGTTGTTGTTAATTTAGTTATGATATGATGTTCGTATAAACATAATTTGATTATGTTATTGAAATCTGACATCTATATTATTTAATAATAGTTATTAAATAATAGTCCCAAAGTAATTTATGACATTTTATAGGTCATCAAGTATGTGACTTGATCATGAAACCCTATAGATAATAAATGACATAAATTATGTTGGTCCATGGTCGAGGTTGTTAAAGTGGGACGTTAACAACCGCGTGAGACTAGTATGTGAGGTGATTGATGACTAAGTTTCATGGAGTCATTAATAAGAGTATTAAAGTCAATCACATAGATGTGTGTTGGAGAACGCAGGATCGGACATGACCCACTGATGAGAACTCTACGGGATAGTTATATAAGTGTCATGAGAGTTTTCATTACGACTATAGAGTATAGTCCTTAAACCGGAGTTCATCATGTTTTCTTACATGTGAATTGGTCCGCTTTAACCTTGTCAAACGTCAGCCGTAACTGGTGACTATAAAGGCATTGATTGGGCGTATCATGAAGCGAGTGAAGAAACAGGGATAGAACAAGATGGGATTTGTCCCTCCTATATAACAGGAGATAAATATCTCAGGGCCCATCGAAGATTTGATACTGAGAAATGTGTGGCCACACTCAAACGAGGTGATTGTCAGTCGTTTGTCTTGTCAGTATAAATCGGAGTTCGATGAACATGATCTTGGCTAAATAAGGGTGACACAGATCTTGCCTTATGCCAGATCGAGATATAGTGACGAAGGGATTAAAGGAATAGATGATTCCAGTACAAGTGGGAGATTGTTGGGAATGTCCTGAAATCTATTGTGCTTACTCTAAGTGAAAGTCGTATCGTCGAGATGAGACAATCATATGACACTAGGTAGTCGTAATGCTTTGCTAGAAGCCACTTATGATCAATGAGTTTAGAACTCATTGCTAGTGTTATATGATCCTACAGGGTCACACACCTAAGCAAACTGGACGTAGTGTATGAGGTTGATCATTAATGTATTGATCGGGTGAATGCATATTTGATATGCATTCAATACCAAGTTTCTGGACAGTGTCGATCGACACAATAAGTGTGTCGGTCGACACAGATCGACAGTGTCGATCGACACAGAGAGTGTGTCGGTCGACACGACTCGCGGATTACCAGATTAATTCGGTTTAATCGTTGGTTAATTCCGTTGTGGTTTAAGTCGACATATATAAGATATATGGTCGACCAAAACTCGAGCTTAACCTAATACACAGCCAACAGAAAAGAAACAGAAACCTCTTGAGAGATCTGAACTCTAAAGGCACTAGCATCCCTTCTGTTCAGTTTGTGTGCGTGTGGATACCAGTAGAGGCGCAGCATTTGAGGCGCTCTAGATCTCGATTATCTGCAAAACCTTCCGCTGCTAATCAACATGTAATTATGAGATCCCTAGATTCAATTACATGAACCCTAGATCCTAGGCTTGGAATTCAGACCAGGATTGCCTAATTGGATTAGGATCTGCTAGAAATTCCTTCAGAATCATCATTGGGGAATAAGGAAAATGAAACCGCTGGTGAATCTAGCAGACAAGCCAGTTTGGCTAGCGGAGATAAGCCTCCTGCGGAAGACCATGTTGGTCCTATGGACAAGTCTAAACCCACAATCTCTGACTCTTCAACGGTTGAACCTGATTCGTCAGATGTTGACTCAGGGGAATCAGAGCAGGAGCAGGGCCGCATTGCAATTGTTGATGCTGTTCATAAAGTGTTACCCAGTAGCAATAAGAAGAAGAAGAAGAAACGGAGCAGGGGCTCCAAATCCACATAATTTTATGTGTAAAGAAATTTTTTGTTGGAACATTCGGGGCTTTAACAAGTTTAGTCACCGTAGCGGCTTTAAGAAGTGGTATAGGGCCAATAGGCCTATTTTTGGCGGATTACTAGAAACCCACGTGAAGAAAGCTAAGTGCTCAAAGCTTTTTAACGATGTTCTTCCGGGTTGGTCTATAGAAGAGAACTATGACTTCTCTCTTTTGGGACACATTTGGGTGATTTGGCATCCGAGCGTCAAAGTAACTGTTATCGCAAAGTCAATGCAAATGATCACTTGCAGAGTTCTTCTCCCAAACGCTTCAGATTGGATCATTATTTCTGTCATTTATGCAGCTAATGATGAAGATCTGAGAACCTCTCTTTGGGCAGAGATTAAAGACTTGGCTAACTCAAATATCATTGGGAACGCGGCTTGGCTCGCCTTGGGGGACTTTAACCAAGTTCTAAACCCCGACGAGCACTCAAGCCCTGCAACCCTTAACGTGGATAGGAAGACAAGAGAATTCAGAAACTGCCTCTTAGAAGCAGAGCTTGAAGATCTAACCTACCGTGGAAATTCGTTCACTTGGTGGAACAAGTGTGGAGAAAGACCGGTTGCAAAGAAAATAGACCGCGTCTTGATAAATGAAGCTTGGATGGTGAGCTTCCCTCAATCATTTGCGGTGTTTGGAGAGCCTGACTTTTCAGACCACTCCTCTTGTGAGTTGGAGCTATCTCTGCCATATCAGAAACCAAAAAAATCCTTCAGGTTCTACAACCTCTTACTGAAGAATGAAGATTTTATTTCAATGGTTATGCTTCAATGGATCTCTATTAGTGTCCACGGCTCGGCAATGTACCGCCTGTCCAGAAAACTCAAAATTCTGAAGAAGCACATTAGGGATTTCATGAAAGACAACTACTCAAATATAGAGAAGCGAACGAAAGAAGCACATGAAAAGCTCCTCTGTCGCCAAAACTTAACCCTGGCTGCCCCAACACAAGCAAATGCTTTACTGGAACTGGAGGCCCAAAGAAAATGGATTGAGCTTCAAAAAGCAGAAGAGAGCTTCTTCTGCCAGAAATCCAGGGTTCAATGGCTGGAAGAGGGAGACCTTAGCACGCCTTACTACCACCGCATTGCTGATGCTAGGAAAGCTGCAAACCAGATTCACCACCTCATTGCTACTGATGGGACAATCATTGACTCTCAGCAAGACATCGCCAACATGTGTGTTGGTTACTTTGAAGGTCTCTTGGCGGCTGAGCAGTCTCCTTCCCAGCTCAAGCAAAGTGACATGGAGCTTCTCCTTCCATACAGATGCTCTGCCAACCAAAGGAATAGCATGGAAAAGATCTTCACCAGAGAAGAGATCAGAATGGCTTTCTTCAATCTCCCTCGCAATAAGGCAAGTGGACCCGATGGTTACACTTCAGAGTTCTTCTTAACCTGTTGGCATTTTATGGGAGCAGAGATCACTGATGCAATCCTGGAATTCTTCACCTCCAGCAACCTGCTCAAACAATGGAATGCTACAACTCTTGTGTTGATACCGAAAGTAACAAATGCAGCATCAACAACGGATTTCAGACCAATTGCGTGTCTAAACACGGTCTATAAGGTAATCTCGAAGCTACTATCTGGACGGCTAAAAGAGATTCTCTCTCAGGTGGTCTCTCACTCGCAAACAGCCTTTATGGAAGGAAGGCTGCTTTCGGAGAATGTGCTCCTGGCCACAGAAATAGTGCACGGTTATAACAGAAAGAACATTGACCCCAGAGGAATGTTGAAAGTGGATATAAAGAAAGCATTCGACTCCGTCAAATGGGATTTTGTCATTTCTGCCTTGAAAGCTATTGGACTGCCCGACATTTATGTAGGTTGGATCGCTGAATGCATCACCACACCTTCCTTCTCAGTTCTGGTCAACGGTAGCTTGGGAGGATTCTTCTCTAGCACTCAAGGATTACGTCAAGGCGACCCTCTATCGCCGTATCTATTTGTGCTATCTATGGAAGTGCTCTCTAGGCTCCTCCACTCGCGGTTTGATGCTGGATACATTCACTATCACCCTAAAACAGCAGAACTAAACATATCCCATCTAATGTTTGCCGATGACATGATGGTGTTCTTTGATGGTGGCTCCTCGTCATTACACGGTATAACAGAGGCTCTAGAGGATTTCTCAGGCTGGTCAGGCCTATCTATGAGCCCAAGCAAAACACAGTTATACTTAGCAGGTGTGAACCATATTGAAACTGTAGCCATCTCGAGGTATGGATTCAATATTGGTTCACTTTCGATAAGATATCTTGGCCTACCACTTATGCACATGAAGCTTAGAATATCAGAGTATGAACCGCTATTGGATAAGCTGCGTAACAGGTTCAGAGGCTGGTTAGTAAAAGCACTATCCTTCGCTGGAAGAACTCTCTTGATTAGATCAGTAATCAGTGGAACCGTAACATTTTGGATCTCAACTTTCCTCCTTCCCAAGGGATGTATAAAAAAGATTGAATCATTATGTGCTCGTTTCCTATGGACATGAAATATAGAATCTGGAAAGGGAGCAAAAATAGCCTTGTCTACTTGTTGTCTGCCTAAGTTGGAGGGAGGTTTGGGTCTCAAAAGCTTCAGGGATTGGAACATAACGCTATGCCTCAGATTTGTTTGGCTGCTCTGCTCAGAAAACGAATCCCTGTGGGCAAGATGGCATCGTCACCATCACCTTAAGAACTCCTCGTTCTGGTCAGTCGAAGCCTCGGACTCAGACTCTTGGACATGGAGAACTTTACTTGCGCTCAAACCCAAAGCTGCACTATTCTTTAGAGTTGAAGTGGGAAATGGGGAAACGACAAGTTTCTGGTTTGATATATGGACTCCTCTTGGCCCACTCATCGACTTTATTGGATCTCAAGGACCGAGAGCCCTGCGGTTGCCCATCAATTCCAAGGTCTCGGAAGCCTGCTCTCCTTCGGGTTGGTTGCTTCCCTCACCTCGGTCGGACAAGGAGTTGACCCTCCACACTCACCTGACCATGCAGAAGGTACCATCCGCTTCTTCAAATCCTGATATCTGCTTTTGGAGAGTTGACAACAAAGACTGCCCTAACTACTCATCCACTAAGACATGGGAATCACTGAGACCATCTTCAACTAAAAAGGATTGGGCGCCACTGATCTGGTACAAAGGACATGTTCCCAAACACGCCTTCAATGCTTGGGTTGCAAACTATGATCGGCTACCAACAAAGTCTCGTCTGGCTTCCTGGGGTCTGCAAATATTCTCAGCTTGCGCTATGTGTAACTCAAGTGTGGAGACTCGGGACCACTTATTTATCCACTGCGCCTACGCTTCTGAAATATGGAACTCCATCTTCGCAAGGGTAACACCAACGCAAGGTGTTTTCATAGACTGGACCGAGCTTCTTTCATGGGTAAGATCATCTTCACCGACAGCTCCAACAACTCTTAGAAAAGTCGTTTGGCAAACGCTACTCTTCCATGTCTGGAAACAGAGAAACAATAAGCACCACAACGATCAGCTTCTCCCTGTCTCGGTTGTCTTCTCTCAGATTGACAGAGACATCCGCAACATCATCACTGCCAGAAAAGGAAGGCGTAGGTTCATCAACCTTATGAGCCTATGGATTAGATAGACCTAACTTAGGTTTCTCTCTGTTTTGAATCTTATACTTCCCATGTTTTTTAACTTTTTTTTGGCATGGAAGTATTGTCTAGGTTGTAAATAACCTCTTTCATTTCTTAATGATACTAACATGTTTATCAAAAAAAAAAAAAAAAAAATATATATATATATATATATAAATTAACCAAATAATTTATTCGGGAGTGAGTGTGAAATATTGAACGAAATGTGGATGTGAATTTAAAGGGGGTCGCACTCTTTTCAAAGTTGCTACGGAAAAGATTGGCAATTTGATGGCTAACCCCCCTACATGCTGGTCCCATTTAATTTTGGACCTTCGTTTCTTTTTACATTATTTTCAAAAGTATGTAAGAAATATACTTCCAGAAATCCAATTCATATTCTATCACAATTTTTTTTGGTTTAATCATATACACACTTTAACAACTTTATCGATAAATTTATATCTTTTGTCTTTCATGTTTAAATTGATAGTTATTTCTTTTCTTTTTTAATTATAGTTGTTTTAATATGATATCAGAACATTCATAATACACATATCATTTTAATTTTTATATGATATAAAAAATGTCGAATTACAATAACTGTTATTAGATACAAGTACATCTTAAAAAGGGATAACTTTTTTTTCAAAAAAAAATGCAAAACAGAAAATTTAATAAACAACAATCATTTTTATTTTTTTAAATAAAAATAGTTGATGTTGGAAGGTAAAATGTGGTTAGAGGTGATTTTATTGGCAATTTTATGGTTGTTAATTCCTTCGAGATCGTTCTTTAATTCGAGGACGGTTTCTTCTGATTTTGATACCGGTGTGGGGCGGTTTCGCGACAGTTACCTCCCAGTATCGTCCATATCCGTAGTTAGGGTATCATCTCCATCACGATGCTTACTTTGGAATTAACTATCGGAATTGGAAAATCTATATAAGTCAGTATGATATGCGACTTCAAATAACTTACAAACTTTAAACTTTCTAATGATTCATACATCTTGTTCGATTGCAGTGATTTTTAAATTGATAATGACTGAAAATCTCCAAAGGTACATGCAAGACAGTAACCTTGGAGTGGATGATGAGCCAATTTCACTTCCAGTTTAATTATGTGTGGAAGCGGTGAGAGTCAACCAATTCTCGCTAATAGGACATCCGGTGATGAAGAGACGTCAGAATGTTCGTTCAATCGTGGTTTTGCTACTACGAATGTGAGGTTTAACTGGAATCATTTCCTGTCATGTTATTGAGAGGCACATGTTTCAATTTGTCTTCCCTTATGAAAAACTGATGATGTATGTGATAAACAGAGGGCCCAGGGCTTTTAACGATCATATGCTCATCTTGGAAAGGTGGAACGATTTTGATCTCAACTCAATACCATTTTGGATCCAAATTAGAGGTATTCCGTTAAAATATATCTTTCTTGGAGTGATCGGTCACATTGGTGATCGTATTGGTAAAGTCATGGAAATAGATTTCAATTCACAAGTCGGTGGAATGTTGATTTGCCTCTCAAATTTCAGAGAAACTTCCAGTTTGCACCAGGGATCAACACTTTGCTAAAATTCCAATTTGAGAGGCTTTGAGTGTTTTGTGCGACTTGTGGGATGTTGACTCGTGACACATGTGAGTGTGTCCCACAGGTGGAAGTTTCCCAACCAGAAAATGAGGATAATGATCATAACAATGATGGTGGGGAGGATGGAAATGGTGCTAATAATAGAGAATAGAATCAACAGATGGAGGTCCAAGCTGATCAAGACCAGAGAATGTAGTGAGGAATTTTCAATCATGAGAATGTTGTTGAGGATTCTTCCGTTGGATGGATTAATTGGTGAACAACCACATCAGATTATGGGTATGGCTGTTAAAGAAATAGGAGATCGTGATGAGAGAATGGATTCTTATGAAGTAGAGCGATCTATTGTAGATGGTCTAGAGCGTGCAATGCGTAAATAGAATTTCATTGAAAACTTAGTCCTTCAATGTATGGAGGATCACAATGCGGTAACTAGGGAACAATCTGAAACTACTCCGGTTTTGAAGAAAATGATCATATCATCCTTCAAACAAAAGAGGTTTGGAACTCATAAGATCGAAGGTGGAATCCATATGCCATCATACAACAACAACCAGAATATCAATATGGCAGTTTCCTTGGTAATTTTCTTTGATACATGACTCTAGTAATTGTGTTGTCACCTTGCATAAGAATACTGGTCTGAAGTGTCTTATGTCTAACTTCTACTCAGGTTTTTAAAGCAACTTGGAGGAAGCCTATAATAAGCGGCAGGGAGTTGGAACAAGTTTTGATGGAAAAATACATGGATGGTGAAGCAGGCCTGGTTAATGGACTCACTGAGCTTCAAGAAGACTAACATGAGAGCAACATGTCTTACTTTGTGATTACTGATTCTAGAGGCACGGTGGGCTCTATTCCACCTCCAATTCCATGAGAGTTCAGGTGTTGAGCTGTAGGGGTTTGGTACAACGTCTCACAATTCGACGTTTAAGGGAGACACATAGGGTTTATTTCCCAGACCTGTTGTTCTTGGTGGAAACTAAGCAGAAGAACGACTATGTTAGAGAGATTGATATGTCTTTAGGTTATGATGATATGTGTCTAGTAGATCCTCATGGAATTAGTAGTGGTGGTTTAGCAGTGTTCTGGAAAAGCATGTTTCAGTTACTTGTATTTCGCATGATGCAAGACTTATTGACATTTTATTGAATATAAATTGTTTGGTTTTTATTTGTCTTGCTTTATGGAAATCCAGTTCCAAAATTTAGGCATATTTTGTGGGAAAAAACTTCAAAAAACTGCAACAACAAGGACAAGACCTTGGATGATGACATGATATTTTAATGATATAACAAATCAGTTTAAAAAGAAGGGAGGACACCTAAGAAATAGTAGCAGCTTCTCAGATTTTAATCTTATGCTCTAGGTATGTGGAATGAAAGACTTAACAGACAAAGGTAATCAGTTTAGGTGGTTTGGACAAAGGAGAAAAGAAGTTATATAATGTTTTTTAGATAGAGTAATGGTGAATTCTCAATGGCTTAACCTTTATCCTGCTTTTGAAAATGAATACTTAGAGCTTGCTGAATCTGATCACATGCCAATGATAGTTTCTATTGAGTATGAAACAAAACAAAGGAGAGAAAATTCCGCTATGATAAGAGATTGATACAACATGAAGATTTTGTAGACATAGTCAAAACAACTTGGAAGTGACACTGAAATTAATAAATTGTCGTAAGGCAATGGCGAGATGGAAGAAACAAAACAATACTAACTCGGCTTTGCGGATCCAAGAGTTTCAAAGTCATATAGACTCAGTTATAAGAAATCATTTATGTACACTTGAAGAGATTCATTTATTGAAGAAGGAACTCAATAAATCTTATAAAGATGAGGAGGAGTTTTGGTACATAAAAAGTAAAAACAAGTGGATGCTAGCTGGTGATAGACACACAGTTCTATTTTTCAGTTACTAAAGAAAAGAAATTAAAGAAGAGTATAAAGAAAATAAAAGACAAGAATGGAATTTGTCACTATAAGGACGAAGCAATTGCTCTTGTGGTTGGGGACTATTTTACTGATATGTTTTCATATGCATGTACGAATCTGATGTATGAGTTCATGAATGTGGTACAATGTCAAGTGACTTTAGAGATGAATTATATGTTGACGGCTCAAGTTAGAAATGAAAAAGTGAAGATTGCATTATTTCTAATAGGATCAGATAAAGCGGATTTGGTTCATGGGTAGGTCGGAGTTGGGACGAAAGGAGAATTCTCCAACGGTGGAGAAGTAACTACAAAGATTGTAAGCCGTTTCATTCTATTGTTTGCAGCCGTTTCAGTGATAATCGGCAAAATCTTGAACCATTACACTGAGTTTCAAGGTTTTTTTTTACTTGTATATATCTTTAATCAGAGAACTATACGCTAGTGGCCTAACCAAACCGATTCCAGATTCCATTTTTCGTTTAAAGAATTTGATCGACCAGTAAGTAGTGTTTATCCCAAGTAGTTTTTTTTTTTTTCTCAAACTTTCTGAAAGCTTAAAGAATATAATGTTTAATGCAGGAATGTCAATACATATGAGAGATCACGTCAAGAAATAGTCTCTAAGAACATTTTTGACCAATCATATAAATCACAGGCCACTGTGCATACTGTTATTAACTCATAGTTCTTGATACAGAACCAGACTTCTTCCATGTTCTGCCATAACCCACTGTCAAACGGCTGATTGGAAGATGATGGGATTGACCATATGGTAAGTCATTCTAATGCAACACTCTATGTTGACAACGCTGACGAGTGTATAGTTTTGGACAATGAAGCTCTCTACGATATCTGCTTCCATACCCTCAAGCTTGCTAAACCCACATGTGAGTAAACTCTATATATTAGCCTCAACAAGTAGATTCACCTAATGTACTTTTGAGTCCTGACATTTTTTCCTCTAATTTATGCTCTCTTGACTCGCAGTTTCATTCGCTCGAAGGTACAAATATGTCTGGCCGCTTCTCCTCACCGTCAATCTCGCCGTTGGAGGTATTCAAGGTGAGAGATTTATATTGTCATGCTTTCATCATTCCTGTGTAAAATCAGGCGTTTAAACTATGGTTTTAATGTTAAGGATGGTACAGAAGCTTCATCGCAAACTATGGAGTTCCTTTGATGGTTGTGGTTTGGACAGCATTGTCTTTCGCGGCGTTTATACCCGCACTGATGATTGCAGGGCTCTACTTATTTGATCACAGCGTTGCCTTGCATCTCGCGCAGCAGAAGAAGTTCAACCTCAAGAACCCTTTTGTGTATCACTATGACATTCTCTTGTTGGGTTTCATGGTACAATCAAATCAAACTCTCCTTCTTTCTCTGTAAGCTCACCTTTACATCATTGAATCTCTGGATTTCAACAGTCAGCATTCAAATTAAGCTGGTCTTGTTGAACTTTTTTGTTGGTTTTTGTTCAGTTAAAGCCTTAGCATTATATAGTGGCAAATGCCTTCACAGAGATTTTGACGACACACTTTATTGGTGGTTCTTGGACTTATCTTTTGCAGGTTATCTTTTCTTAAACAGGTTGCCGTTTGTAGTTATTAAATTTGATTATGCTTTGATTTGCAGGTCCTTAGAGAGCTTGAGAAGGGGTCTAGGCAATTCATAAAAAGGGAAGAATGAAGCTGTCCGGAGGGAGAACAGAGGAAGAGCTAGATTCACACCTTATAGCTAGATAGGATCTTGGGTGAGCTCATTAGCCTTTTGGTGTTGTTTGTATAATGTTAGTTTTACTTTGTTTAAGACTTGGCTGCATTTTAGAATATGTAACTATGTAAGAATTGTTTTTGATTAATGTAATATTATTATCATCTACGTTGATTATTTATGAAATATAAAAATTATGTAAATTAAATTATAAATATTTAAAAAAATTAAATTCAAATAAAAAATTATATATATATATATATATATATATATTCTAATTAAATATATTTATATAACGATAAAAATATGCTATGACAATAAATAAAATAGCACTAAACATGTGTTATAAGAAAATATATTAAAGCGGTGCTATAATAGAACGAAGGTATGATAGCATGTAAAAAACGCTATCGTATGAGTGACACCTATATTAGCTGCGGATGACATAGCATTTATGAAAACGCTATGTATGACATATGATAGCATAATTTTCGCGCTAACAATGTACATATTTGTTGTAGTGTGAGAAAATGAGTGAGTTTAGGCCTATTAGTCTTTGTACAATGAATTATAAAATTATCTCAAAGGTTATGGTAATAAGGCTAAAGAATTTCATGCTTTCTTTAATTTCAGAGAACCAAACTGCCTTTGTATCAGGAAGAAACATATCTGACAATATCTTGTTGCTCATGAATTGTTACATGCACTTAAATAAAAAAGATGTAGCTGAATCTTATTTAGCCAAAAAAATGACATAAGCGAGGCTTATGATAAAGTGGAGTCAGATTTCTTAGAAGAGATTACAAAACGTATGGCTTTTGCTGAAAAATGGATAGTTTGGGTAATGGAGTCACTACAAGAAAAATCTCTATTCTTAGCACACGAAAAACGCCATGGTATGTATATGATGGCGTTTTTGAAAATGCTATGTCTGCCCCAGCTATAATAGGTAGGCCAGATACGATAGCGTTTTTTGTTTGTGCTATAATATTGTTCACTATAATAGCGTTTTTGAAATGGCTATGTCTGCCCTAGCTATAATAGGTTGGCCATAAGTGATAGCAGTTTCGTCGTGCTGTAGTATCTTGCATCTATGATAGCAATAATTTCCTTTGCTATAGTTAGACCCGAGCCGAGCCAAACCGAGCCAAGCCATATTAAATTATTATTATTATTATTATTATTATTATTATTATTATTATTATTATTATTATTATTATTATTATTATATAAAAAATATTTTAAACTATTTTATTAATTAAAAAAAAAGTGTTTACACAAAGTATGACATATAGAATCTGCACTTGTTTCATTAATATCTTCAGACCAACAAATTTGAAACATAAGTTAAAATAAAAGCAGACTGCTCAGCGACGAACGCCTCTCCGATTATTTCCACCTTCACTCCTTTATACTTTTCTGTTGCTCCTCCTCACCTTCTTGGTCTTTCTTTTATATGAACTGGTCCTATTGCCTCACTCATCCCACAACTCGATACCTTCCATATTAAAACCAAAAACATTACCAACCAACGAGAGGTAAGATACGTTACCAAAACCTTATTATCTTGTTCTTACTTACTGCTAGCAGTGTAAATAAAGTGGCCTCAGTTGCATAGCTTCTCTTATATCAGCATCGAAGCTAGACACGAGGTTTATCATCAAACCGTGAAATCCGAGTTCTGTAGCAATATCACAATCTGATTCATTCTCTTGTAGAAGATAATGCAAAAAGTTCAGAGCTTTCCTGGTGAATGATAAAGCAATGACACAAGTTTTGAAAATTAGACAACAAGGGAACAAAGTTTGTGACTTTACGCTCAATGGAATTCAATTATGTGAGTATTACCTTTGAAATCTAACACTACCAGATTCCAAAGCATCTTTCAAACAAGTGTAACCATTTGCAAGCCGGAAACCTGTGATCCTGGGTTCATTGTGGCGAATCAAAGCTGTAAAACCCAAAACAAAAGAAGTAGATCGTTCTACATTCAACAGACTTGCCATAAAACA
The DNA here is from genome assembly GCA_030180135.1 of Orychophragmus violaceus. Taxonomy (NCBI): domain Eukaryota; kingdom Viridiplantae; phylum Streptophyta; class Magnoliopsida; order Brassicales; family Brassicaceae; genus Orychophragmus; species Orychophragmus violaceus. The sequence goes on along the minus strand of CM058237.1, from coordinate 97,446,699 downwards.
GAATAACAAAACCATTTGATCAACTAAAGTTATTAGGAATCTGAGAAGCTTACAGGATATTGCACCGAGAGCCTTGGTTCGAGAATGCATATCTGTGTCTGAAGTAAAGTTCAAAAGCAATGACTCTAAACCATTAGCTTCCATAACCGATTGTTGACTCCGAGGATTGTTCTCAACCATTGTGCTTACGACATCTGCAGACTTTGCCCGGATATTAGCATTGGAGTTTTTGAGGTAGCCAAGAAGAGGTACCAGTCCTCCAATGGAATGAAGATCTGCCCATACATTCAAAGAGATACATATTAATCAAAGCAATAAAAAAGACAAATATCGAAAATCAAAGGTCACAGTCAGAAAAGATTCACCATTAGCCATATCGATTGATTCAACATGACCCTGCAACTCATCCAGCATATCTACCAAAACATCATAACTCTTGTTTTAGTAAAACATACAAGAGGGAAATAATAGCTAAGAAACAAATATGAATAGGATTTTAAACCTTCAATATCTTGAGATGTGACTTCATGAGCCTCCAAAACTTGCTGAGGTGTCTGTATTACCTGCGTAATCTCTTTCATCCGCTTGATTACATCTACGGTCTGAGATTGCATAGCCTCCGTAAACCATTTTCGATCCTCCTCGCTGTCTCACCAAACAATTCAAATCAACAAAAAACCATCCACCAGAAACATAAAGCAGGATCATTTGAAGCTAAACCAAAAGATTCATCTCATAATGTGGGACGATCAGCTATGTCGTCCAGTGTCAATGGCTCTTGAAGAAATGTTAACTCAATACTTTGATAAAAAATGGTAACTCGATACTAACCTCTAAGTTTCCTGATATAGGGGATGCATGTAAGTGACTATGGAGCCATTTTCAGGTCTTCAAGTGCTGCAATCTAATGGTTGTCCCACTCTTGACGGCATCACCTTGCTTGGTTGTTGTTCCAGACACAACTTTAACAATCCGTGGAAGGAATAACCTATAACAAGATGATGCATCAGCTCCATTACTCCACCAAGAAAATCTAACTTGTCTTGTTACTACTGTGAAGACACTCGAGAAGTGAGCCTTACCTGGCCAGGACGAGGCATCCTGATGCGAAGAATATAATTTTGTACCGCTTCTAAGCTTACCATGCGACTTCCTATTTTGTAGGCTGGCTGGAAAACAATAAGCAGAGACCAACAAAGTTTCAGTACCCTTATCAAAAAGTTTGGTTTTTTCCATGAATTTTATTGAAGCAAATCAAGCAAAGTGTTGATAATATTACCTTGGAGAGCAGTAAAAACCGCTTCACATTGTTCTGCGGAATCCCATTTTCCAGGAATCCCATTGTTCTGTGAACTCGCATGGGATCTCATCCAGGAATCCCACTTTGCACCTCTGGATTTCACCGGATTAGATGACGGCTATGGAACCGTGTCCTTCTTCGGTGCCTGTAACAAGAGAAACACGAAGACAACGATTCAGACAAGATTAAGAAGAAACACAGATCTGTTCAGAGAGAGAAGTGTATAGAGAGAGTTGTACCTTGAAGAACTTGATCTAGTCTCCTCCGCTGCTTAAGGACTTGAAACTTCCAACTCCGTGGTTCCATATAACTCTGATATCTCTGCTAAGATCTCTCACTGGAGACTCCAAGAACTCGAATCTCCACGGAAGAATTTTTTTGACTTGAAACCCAAAGCTGTCAACAAAAAAAACGATATAAACACGATCTAAAATCCCGAAATCTAGGAGATAACTAGAAGGGAAATACTCACGAGAATCTCCATGTACTTAGATCTGCCATTAACGCCGGCGTGGACATCGGAGGAGGTGAGTTAGGGTTTCGGCGAGCTGGGACGAGGGAAACGGGAAGTGGAGCAGGAGAGGTGGGGAGACCAAGTGCCGGCAATTGAGATTGGAGGAGATGAGGCAAAGAAGAAAAGATTGGAGGAGATGAAGCAAAGAAACGAAAGGTTTTTGAGATTGGAGGAGTTCATGACCAAAAAATAAAAGAGATTGGAGGAGATGAGGGAGACCAATTTTATTTTTGGGTAGAATATAGGAGGGAATTTATTTTAGGTTTTCGCGGTTAAGGAAAAAAATTGTAAGTGTGGCTCGAATAGAAAGAGGGAAAATTTGGTCGTCTTAAATTTTTTGGCGGATCAACTATTTTTGTTTCGCGCTTACTAAAAAATTACCTTAGCATTATATCAATGCTATTAAAAGTAAAAATAATTGGAAATTTATTTTCAATAGCAGTTCGAAAAACTGTGCTATTATATTGTGCTATTAATATGCATAATTTTTGTAGTGAGTGTATCAGCTTAGTATCATATTTAGTCTTTGTCAATGGGGTAGCTTATGGAGATTTTAAACCAACTAGAGGTATGCGGCAAGGAGATTCATTATCAGCATATATGTTTCTTCTGTGCGCTGAAGTACTTAGTCACATGTTACTTACACTAGGGAAATGAAGGAGATTGTGTGAATAAAACAAGCAAGGAGAGGTCCACATGCAACTCATCTTCTTTTTGCTGATGATTCTTTATACTTTTGTAAAATTACAAAAATGGAGTGTGAAAAAATTGGCTCAAATACTCCACAAATCCCGCGAAGCGAATGAAGGGAAGCTCTTCGAGCTTAGCCAGGGGCTTAGAATCACGAAAAGAAAGTATCAAGAGTCTTATGAGACCATTTCGGATCAGAAAGTAAATCTTTCTAAAACTTCTATCATTTTCGGTATGAACTAGTGAATCGACAAGATTAATGTTACAAAGCATTTTGGGAGTTGATAGAACCGGAGGAAGTGGAAAGTATTTAGGATTATCGGAGCAATTTGGAAGGAAAAAAATAACAATTTAATTATGTTGTTCAGAGAATAAAGGAGAACATAAATGGTTGGTACAATCAATTCTTCACCATGCATGTAAGGAAGTCTTAATAAAATCAGGTTTGACAGCCAAACTTATTTACTCAATGAATTGTTTCTTACTTCCAAATACAACTTATGATGAGATTATGGTTTACTTTCAGAATTTTAGTAGGGTCGTGATAAAGGAAAGGAAGATTCCTTAAATAGCATGGAAATGGCTATGTTTACCTAAGGATGAAGGTGGACTGAGTTTTAGAGATTTGTATAAATTTAATTATGCTTTATTATCAAAACAAGTATGGCGCATTCTCCAAAGGCCTCAATCTATACTTACTCATATATATAAAGGAAGGTATCACAACACCTTGGATTTCTTACAATCAAGGTGTGGAACTAATTCATCTTTTGAATGGAAATCGATACAAACATGTAAAGAAATTCTACTAAAAGGTTTAAGGGTTCAAATAGGAGATGGTCAATCAAATAATATTTAGAAGGATAAGTGGATTCAGACATTGCCTCCAATAAAACTTACAAGAATATCATCGGAATCGGTCACTATTGTTAAAGGATCTATGGAAGGTTGGGAAACGAGAATGGAATGAAGAATTGGTAAATGATATGTTCATACCAGAGGATGCAGAGAGTGTTCTTTGTACGGTGATTTCTCAACATGCTAACAAGGATAAATGGATTTGGCCATATAACAAGAATTCAGAATATACAGTGAATATATGCTACTGGGTTGTGACTCATCTCACTAATGAGAAAAAAAAATTTAGACACCGCCATGTGATATCAATCTTAAAGTGCAGGTTTGGAATCTAAACATTACAGATGAGATTAAGAATTTTCTATGGAAATGCTCTCAGGTGCTTTACCAACATCGAAAAGACTACAAAATTGAGGTATTAACATAGATCCAATATGTCAAAGATGTTGTTTGGAAAAGGAAACCATTAATCACATCTTATTCAGTTGCCAATAGGTGAAGGTGGTATGGCGTAGTGCGGGTATTCTAATGTTCGACAACAAGATATCTAGAAGAAAACATGAAGCTTGTGATGGTGAACTACAATTCACACGCTCACTCAAAACTGGTACTTATTCTTCCTTTCTGGTTATGTTGGTGATAGGTTCTAAGTTTTCCCTATACTAAACTGCAAGTGAACAGCAATGTCAAAGTAGTATATAGGGTTATCGAATCCACAGGGACACTTGGTCTCAAGAGAATCAAACTGTAGGAATAAATACTAGAAATAAGCAAGTAGTGAATGAAATAGATTGCGGTGCGAGAAAGTAAATCAGTAGCAGAGATTAACGGTTGTGAAGCAAGTAATTAAAAGCGTCAAGCCTAGGGTATTCTCAGGAAATCAGACAAGCAGACAGTTCATTCAGCAGGGATCTAATTAAGAACGGTTCTAGAACTCAAAACACAGATATAGAATTAACCAAATTCCTTTGCGATAATTCTCTAAGTCTAAGTGCAGCAAACCAAACTTTCGTTTGCGAGAACTAACAGATTAAACTAGCAATAAGTCCAAGTTTGATATGTTCACAATTATCCTAAACCAAACTTCCGTTTGCGCAAAGTTTAATTGCCCAATTTAAATAGTTCAGATTCCTAAACCCCACTTCCGTGACGTATTTAGCAACCTAAGATCTAGATTCTAATTGATCAGGTTAGAACTAGCTTCAAGCACAATTAAATTGAAGAACAAGTATAGTTATGAATCCTTAACTGAATTTGAACAAGTCTAGCAAGTCATGAAATCCTATGTGAGAAACCCTAAGCCTAACTAGGAATCTACTCAGACATAGATAATGAAATCATAATCATAGAATAAGTAAATTGCATAAAAGAATAAGAGTAAAAGGGGTTCGAAATCTTCTCCAAATACAGATGAAGTAACAGGTTCAGATCAGCCCCAAAAAGCTCTAAAATCCTCTGCTCTTAATTATCAAAGTGTATTGTAAAAAGTATAAAGCGTATCTAATAAAAACTCTAAAAACTCTATTATATAGGCATAATCTCGGATGGGGCTTCTGTGTAAATACTGGAACTATCTTGGGCTTCTTTGTAAATCTTCAATACTTGTCAAACCGACGTGTACGGCCCATCTCGCGACTGCATCGATCGATGCTTTGAGTGCAACGATCGACGCATGATCAATTATACGAACAGTGAGTTAAGCTCTCGGCCAAAACGTCCCAAAAGTCCCAAAATGCTCCAAATATCTCCAATTAGCTCCAATCCTGATTTAACCTGTAAGAGACTCTAAACAAAGACAAAAGACACTAAAACACATCTATATCATGGTCTAAAATGGGTAAAAACCATGATATATCAACTCCCCCACACTTAGCCTTTGCTTGCCCTCAAGCAAAACAGAGAACTAAAACATGGTGAAGAGGTTTGAAAACTCTTCAGAAACTCATTTCATCCTAGAAGCTACAATACTCAGATTCCCCTTAGTAAACCACTGCAAGATTCAATCACAGAATATCAAGACCACAATGTACTTCCCCCACACTTAGCAACTGTCCTAGGTAAACTCCACAATCACATTCAAGCATTCAAATTCTCCCTACTGACTTCTGCAATTATTTAAGTGCGGTCTCACCTAAGGAGTATCGATCTAAAGGCACATGGATTCTTACCTAGCCAGCTCTAGACCACCATACTATCTTTCTCTAGTCCCTATCTTCTCTTTCCCTTCTTTAACAACTGATTTTTCCCCACTGGGTATCATTTTATTTTTTTTATCAGTGTTCTTCCCGTTATGGGGTGTACTTTGGACACATTCCATGGATCACATGAGAGATAATAGTGTTTGCTACCATTCCCATGACCACTTCGGAGTTACTAACTCATCCTCAGTTTATTATTATTATTTTTTTACTTTACAGAAGGGGAGAAGGGGACTAAATAGGACAGGTTTACAGGCTGTGTCAGAACTAACAGGGAATCCGACATAAAGCATACCAAGCCCTTAGGTGAGAAATCTAAGTCAGTATTAAGGTTGAAGTCAGTAAAGGATCCTCTGATACCTGAAGTGATGTGGGTGTTCCCAGTAGGTTGATCTGTGATGGGGTTTTCTAACAGTCATAGATAGATCCTGCAACTTCATCCCAATGGTTACTTAAGTTCCTGCAAGTCTTGTAAATCTTCTCAGAAAATCATAGTTTCTTACTTAAACAGTTTTGACTCAATAAAACAAAAGTTTTGAAAAACGGACTGACTCTTAAGAAAACAGAAAGATATAAGTCAGTAGCACCTCCCCCACACTTAAGACACACTGTCCCCAGTAGTGTCCAGCGAAGGATCGGTAAAAAGAAAATAAAGATTGAAAAGGTGAAGTTATGTCTGTCGGCTTACCTCTGTCGCTTAGCATCGACCGTTGCACTAAGTGCATCGACCGTTACTTGGCGATTTTCGTGTATAGTCGATCGTTGCTCAGGACCGCAACGATCGCTGCAATGCGATTACTTTCGTGTTGTGACGATCGATACAGAACTGCATCGATCGCTGCACTGCGATTTATCCGAGACCTGCAATCATAAACTCACCAGAAACAAAAACAAAACGTAAAATCCTAACAAAAACACCAAAAATTAAAAAGAAAAACACTAGTACCTAACGGTGGGTTGCCTCCCACCCAGCGCTTGTTTAAGGTCAATAGCTTGACCGGACGGATGAGATCTTTCAAGTACCAGGAAGTCCTGACAAAGACTCTGTTCAAGTCTCCTCATCCATGGTGGAGAATAGGCTGTTGCAGAATGCTTCAGTCCAAGAAAAGATGGAGTAAAATGCGCTCCAGGATCTATTATCACAGTCTCATCTAGCTGCTCATCATCTGCTTCCAAGATCTTGAAAGTCTGTCCATCTATCAGTGGCTTCCGCAGCTTCTCCATCTCATACCGCAGTGTCTCATCTCCCAGGTGGAGGTCTATTAGACTCTGTCTAACATCAATCACAGCTCCTGCTGTAGCCAAGAATGGTCTCCCAAGCAATAAAGCTTCATCCGGATCGCAGGCATATTTCAGCACAAGGAAGTCCGTTGGAACTAAGTAGTTTCCAACTCTTACCGGAATATCCATAAGGAGCCCTTCAGGAACTCGCATGGACTGATCAGCTAGGATAAGACGTGTCCTAGTAGGAGTAAAATCCAACATACCCAGCTTCTCTGCCACAGAGTAAGGCATTATGCTTCCAGCAGCTCCTAAATCACACAGAGAACGCCTAAAACTATCCTCAAAGATAGAACAATCAAGTACAAAGACTCCAGGATCAGGCAGTTTCTTTGGGACCTTAGTTAACAGAACATCACTAATATGCTGAGGAACTATTATCACCCATTCTCTCAGCTCTTCATCTAATGGCAACATCTTGTTCAAATATTTCTGAACAAATGGATGATAAGGTGGATCATCAGATGATGGAATTTCTTCCAAGTCTTCACCACTCTTTTCTAGCTTTTTCAGCTCTTCAATCTCTTGTTTAATCACTTCAGACACCTTGGGACACTGCCTAATGGCTTGTGCATAAACATCCTCTTGAGTGATCTCAGATATATCAGGGAACAGGCGGGCTAGTTCTGCATCAATCTCATTCTCATCCGATAACTCTGTCTGTTCACGATCTGCATCGATCGACACAAGAGGTGTGTCGATCGTTGCAATGCGATCGTCACAACTTCTACCCGAGAGTTTTTCACAGAAATCCGAAAATTCTTCCTCTGTCACCAACTCAGCTGTACTTAGCTCAAATTTCTCCCCTAGATAAGATCCATCATTAATGAGTACAGACCAGGCCTTAATATGAGTCTCTGCAACTCCTTTTCCCTTCAGTGAGCTGGACATCTGGTTCACTTGAGTGTCCAATTGCTTTATGTGAGTGCTCAGTGACTCAAACTTCCCATTGAGGTCTTGATAGACAGCGTCCAGCTTCTTATTGTTGTCCACAGAAAGCTTGGTTTGACTCTCCATCAGTTGTTCCATCATAGCCTCCATTTTGCTCTCATGGGCTGTAGGTGCAGGAGGAGTCTGATAGGATGTAGATCCATAGGTTCTCTGAGTACCTTGTCCATAGGTCTTCTGAAAACCACCATTATGTCCTCCATTTGAGAATCTGTTCCCCTGTTGATTACCAAATCTATTACCTTGGAAACCAGAACCTCCTATGAAATTCACATCTTCTTCCTGAGTTTCCTCTTCAGCCTGAATCACCTCTACATCCTGGGCAAAGTGGACAGATTTCTTACTTGTTAGGAGATTGTAGACTGTGTCCAATCTAGATCTTATAGTAGCTATATCAGAATTCTCTACGGTTCCACCAGATCTCTTTCTCCTTTCATCCATTGTTTTGCAACTGTTGCTGCCAATCAGATTCTCTATCAACTGCTTAGCTTGCGTAGGAGTCCTGGTGTTAAAATTAGCATTACTGGAATTATCCAGCGCAGTCTGATGAGGAAGATCTATGCCTCTGAAGAAGATACCAATCAGCTGTACTTCTGTGAATCCATGGTGTGGACAGTCACGCTGATACTGCTTAAATCTCATCCAGGCAGTCTTCAAGGGCTCCACAGCTCCTTGGGAAAATGTGAGTATGTCCTGTCTGGACTGATCCGAGCGTGCATCATCATAAAAGTGACGCAGGAACTCACTCTTTAAGGCTGTCCAAGTAGTGTACTGACCAGGTGCCAGTTGTCTCAGCCATGCACTAGCGTCTCCAGCAAGACTGTGCGGAAATAGCTTAAGGAACAAGTAGTCCGGGCATACTCCTTCATACTTCATGCCAGTGACGATGTCCTCAAACTTGTCAATGTGATCCATAGGCTGCTCAGATTGAAGACCATGAAAAGCAATCTGCCTCATCAGCTGGTAGTAGATGGTCTTTACCTCAAAATCATTCCTCTCAAAAGCAGGAAGCACTAGAGCTGCTCGGTTTGCATGAAACTCATCAGGTCTATTGTAGTCAGCTAGTGTCCTCTCATGAACTACCATCTCTCTACCTTGAGCTTGCCCTGGCGGTTGTAGCTCAGGTTCAGGGGGGTCAGGGATGACATTCCCTTCAGCATCAACCCGATGCCCAGCAGCATTGTACGGGTTGTTATCTTGGTCCCTCAGGGTACCTTCAGCATCTGGTATCAAGATCAGACGTTCTCGAACCATTCTCTCTCTCTTTTCTCTTCTGATAGTCCTCTCTAGACGTCCAAGTTTCTCTAGGTTGAGATTAACTAAGCTCGAGTTCGGATTACTTCGAGTGTTCTGCGTTGGCATAAACTGTCTGTAATCGTCCAGCAACGATCGATGCTACCAGTGCAACGATCGATCCAATCTCAGAATCGCCCAGTGACGATCGACGCAAGGTATGCAACGATCGACGCAAGGCGAAATTCGTACCTGCGACAGAAAGAAACCGAGAAAAAAAAGAAAATCAGCAAAACTAAAAATAAAAACGAAAAAGAACAAAAACAAAAAGGAAAAATTTCTAGCAAAAACCCTAAGTTCGGTCCTATCGAAGACTCAAAGAGTCCCCGGCAACGGCGCCAAAAACTTGATAGGTTCTATGTTTTCCCTATACTAAACTGCAAGTGAACAGCAATGTCAAAGTAGTATATAGGGTTATCGAATCCACAGGGACACTTGGTCTCAAGAGAATCAAACTGTAGGAATAAATACTAGAAATAAGCAAGTAGTGAATGAAATAGATTGCGGTGCGAGAAAGTAAATCAGTAGCAGAGATTAACGGTTGTGAAGCAAGTAATTAAAAGCGTCAAGCCTAGGGTATTCTCAGGAAATCAGACAAGCAGACAGTTCATTCAGCAGGGATCTAATTAAGAACGGTTCTAGAACTCAAAACACATATATAGAATTAACCAAATTCCTTTGCGATAATTCTCTAAGTCTAAGTGCAGCAAACCAAACTTTCGTTTGCGAGAACTAACAGATTAAACTAGCAATAAGTCCAAGTTTGATATGTTCACAATTATCCTAAACCAAACTTCCGTTTGCGCAAAGTTTAATTGCCCAATTTAAATAGTTCAGATTCCTAAACCCCACTTCCGTGACGTATTTAGCAACCTAAGATCTAGATTCTAATTGATCAGGTTAGAACTAGCTTTAAGCACAATTAAATTGAAGAACAAGTATAGTTATGAATCCTTAACTGAATTTGAACAAGTCTAGCAAGTCATGAAATCCTATGTGAGAAAGCCTAAGCCTAACTAGGAATCTACTCAGACATAGATAATGAAATCATAATCATAGAATAAGTAAATTGCATAAAAGAATAAGAGTAAAAGGGGTTCGAAATCTTCTCCAAATACAGATGAAGTAACAGGTTCAGATCAGCCCCAAAAAGCTCTAAAATCCTCTGCTCTTAATTATCAAAGTGTATTGTAAAAAGTATAAAGCGTATCTAATAAAAACTCTAAAAACTCTATTATATAGGCATAATCTCGGATGGGGCTTCTGTGTAAATACTGGAACTATCTTGGGCTTCTTTGTAAATCTTCAATACTTGTCAAACCGACGTGTACGGCCCATCTCGCGACTGCATCGATCGATGCTTTGAGTGCAACGATCGACGCATGATCAATTATACGAACAGTGAGTTAAGCTCTCGGCCAAAACGTCCCAAAAGTCCCAAAATGCTCCAAATATCTCCAATTAGCTCCAATCCTGATTTAACATGTAAGAGACTCTAAACAAAGACAAAAGACACTAAAACACATCTATATCATGGTCTAAAATGGGTAAAAACCATGATATATCAGTTGGTCGCTGTGGAAATAAAAAAAATGATTATATTTTTTCAAAAAGAAAGGTACACCCTAAAATAGATGCATAAAAAGGTATGTGTAACGCTCTTTTTCCGTTTTCTGCTGACCGACGAGCTGACCGGCCAACAATCAAACAAGAACATGATCGATCGAACCCGATCAGTCATACGAGAAGAGTTTGTTACAATACGAAAGCCATAGACAGTCCGGTTTGAGTCAAAGGCTCGAACCAAACTATATTTGACTCCGTTTACCTCGTTTCCATGATTCGAGGCTTTTCAACCCATACCGCTTCCACGCGTTGTGTTCGGTTCGGATTAAACTGTATATCAGGGAATTATTCCGTCTTTATTAGTTTAAAAATATAAATCTTATTCATAACAAAATACGGTCTAATACAAATCATTTAGCGGGATCCCAACAAAATCTGAAGCCGGAAATAAAGTCAAAATGCGTAAACAGACCGATACCAAATGCCAACCCGATACTACTCCGAGTGTCCTACGCGTCCGCTGAGATACGCCAAACCTGGGAAAAAATACAAAAGAGTCTAATGAGTAATCTAAGATTACCTAGTGAGACGGCTCCCAACTACAGGCTGCTAACAATCTAATAATCCTGCCCAAAACCAAAATAACAATCAAGTACAATAGCTGATCACGTGCTACCAAGACGTGATGATCTCCACAACACACAAGCATTCAATTAACACACAACAACAGAAAGTTAACAAAGGGAATCGAGAACACTGCAGCACATGCTCTCGATTAGACTCGATCTATCTAACGCGGCACTATCAGTAACTCCACACCATCTGGGCCCACTATGCGAACTCGTTAACTTCCAAGGGAACAGATAGCTACCCCCACGGTAACTAAAACCTCCCACGACTCCTAGACGAAAACACGAAGTCCTACGACTAGGACACCGTTCTCTGTCCATCGATACGTGGTGACTCGGGCTACCCCTAGATAACCAAAGCTTCCATGCAGTCCGGCCCTAGGACGCGACCCCGTATTCTCCGGACCACAAACCTACCGGCATCTCTCATTAGGTTAACACCATAACCAGAATCACTACCCGAAGGCACGTGAACCGATCAGGTAACTACCCGAGGATCCAATCGGGTGGGAAGTACCATAACGCTATCTCTATACTTGTGGGATTTAGCGCACCCTATAGGGTCCTAATAACAGTAATGTAAACAAGCAGACTCACTAGGACTCTATCACGCAAGACCGACAAGGTCAACATAAATAAATCCAATCACGACTCCCAATCTACCCCGCAAGTCCTATCATCAACCTCCACATCACCTAACCTTATCCGGTTTAGTACCCCATTAGGTATCCATACCCGGAGTTACTAGGTCCTGCACCAGAGTAAGTATGTACCAGTACAGTCTACTCGGCCCAAAACCAAAGTAGATAAAGAATCAAGCAATCAACAGTCTACTCGGTCCAACTCCAAAGTAGATAAACAATCAAGCAATCAATAGTCTACTCGGCTCAACACCGAAGTAGAAACACAATCATACAAACAATAATCATAACACCACACAACTAATTATTTAGGGTTATTTGTCTTTTAATCCTTTCTTAACCTTAACTCATTCAATCTGCTACCTTGGGATTAGTAGATTACTAATCCCGTAGACGGCTAATCTTATCCCTTGAATTCTTACCCTTAAATTCTTATTCTTAATCTCTTTGATCCATCAGCTTGAGATTAGTAAACTCACTAATCTCCTGACTTCACATTATTGTTTAATTAATTCATTTAACTCGATAATCCCGACTATTGACTAATTAACTGATAGGTTCTAAGTTTTCCCTATACTAAACTGCAAGTGAACAGCAATGTCAAAGTAGTATATAGGGTTATCGAATCCACAGGGACACTTGGTCTCAAGAGAATCAAACTGTAGGAATAAATACTAGAAATAAGCAAATAGTGAATGAAATAAATTGCGGTGCGAGAAAGTAAATCAGTAGCAGAGATTAACGGTTGTGAAGCAAGTAATTAAAAGCGTCAAGCCTAGGGTATTCTCAGGAAATCAGACAAGCAGACAGTTCATTCAGCAAGGATCTAATTAAGAACAGTTCTAGAACTCAAAACACAGATATAGAATTAACCAAATTCCTTTGCGATAATTCTCTAAGTCTAAGTGCAGCAAACCAAACTTTCGTTTGCGAGAACTAACAGATTAAACTAGCAATAAGTCCAAGTTTGATATGTTCACAATTATCCTAAACCAAACTTCCGTTTGCGAATAGTTTAATTGCCCAATTTAATTAGTTCAGATTCCTAAACCCCACTTCCGTGACGTATTTAGCAACCTAAGATCTAGATTCTAATCGATCAGGTTAGAACTAGCTTTAAGCACAATTAAATTGAAGAACAGATATAGTTATGAATCCTTAACTGAATTTGAACAAGTCTAGCAAGTCATGAAATCCTATGTGAGAAACCCTAAACTTAACTAGGAATCTACTCAGACATAGATAATGAAAACATAATCATAGAATGAATAAATTGCATAAAAGAATAAGAGTAAAAGGGGTTCGAAATCTTCTCCAAATACAGATGATGTAACAGGTTCAGATCAGCCCCAAAAAGCTCTAAAATCTTCTGCTCTTAATTATCAAAGTGTAATGTAAAAAGTATAAAGCGTATCTAATAAAAACACTAAAAACTCTATTATATAGGCATAATCTCGGCCAGGGGCTTCTTTGTAAATATCAGGAACTTCTGGATCAAAGTGCAAATTCTTCACTCTTCTAAACCGCCGAGTTTTTGGCCCATCTCGCTGGTGCATCGATCGATGCTAGAGTGCAACGATCGACACCTTCCTCTGTTTCGGACAGTGAACTCTATCTCTCGGCCAAACACTCCAAAAATCTCCAAAATACTCCATTATCTCCAATTCAGCTCCAAACCTGATTATACCTGTAAAAGACTCTAAACAAAGACAAAAGACACTAAAAACACACTTATATCATGGTCTAAAACTAGTAAAAACCATGATATATCAACTCCCCCACACTTAGCCTTTGCTTGCCCTCAAGCAAAACAGAGAACTAAAACATGGTGAAGAGGTTTGAAAACTCTTCAGAAACTCATTTCATCCTAGAAGCTACAATACTCAGATTCCCCTTAGTAAACCACTGAAAGAATCAATCACAGGATATCAAGACCACAATGTACTTCCCCCACACTTAGCAACTGTCCTAGGTAAACTCCACAATCACATTCAAGCATTCAAATTCTCCCTACTGACTTCTGCAAGTATTTAAGTGCGGTCTCACCTAAGGAGTATCGATCTAAAGGCACATGGATTCTTACCTTATCAGCTCTAGACCACCATACTATCTTTCTCTAGTCCCTTTCTTCTCTTTCCCTTCTTTAACAATTGATTTTTCCCCACTGGGTATCATTTTATTTTTTTTATCAGTGTTCTTCCCGTTATGGGGTGTACTTTGGACACATTCCATGGATCACATGAGAGATAATAGTGTTTGCTACTATTCCCATGACCACTTCGGAGTTACTAACTCATCCTCAGTTTATTATTTTTTTATTTTTTTTTTTACTTTACAGAAGGGGAGAAGGGGACTAAATAGGACAGGTTTACAGGCTGTGTCAGAACTAACAGGGAATCCGACATAAAGCATACCAAGCCCTTAGGTGAGAAATCTAAGTCAGTATTAAGGGTGAAGTCAGTAAAGGATCCTCTGATACCTGAAGTGATGTGGGTGTTCCCAGTAGGTTGATCTGTGTCTGGGTTTTCTAATAGTCATAGATAGATCCTGCAACTTCATCCCAATGGTTACTTAAGTTCCTGCAAGTCTTGTAAATCTTCTCAGAAAATCATAGTTTCTTACTTAAACAATTTTGACTCAATAAAACAAAATTTTTTGAAAAACGGACTGACTCTTAAGAAAGCAGAAAACAAAAGTCAGTAGCACCTCCCCCACACTTAAGACACACTGTCCCCAGTAGTGTCCAGCGAAGGCTCGGTAAAAGAAAATAAAAATTGAAAAGGTGGAATTATGTCTGTCGGGTTACCTCTGTCGCTCAGGCATCGATCGTTGCACTAAGTGCATCGACCGTTACTTGGCGATTTTCGTGTATAGTCGATCGTTGCTCAGGACCGCAACGATCGCTGCAATGCAATTCCTTTCGTGTTGTGACGATCGATGCAGAAATGCATCGATCGCTGCACTGCGATTTAACCGAGACCTGCAAACATAAACTCACCAAAAACAAAAACAAACGTAAAATCCTAACAAAAACACCAAAAATGAAAAAGAAAAAAAACACTAGTACCTAATGGTGGGTTGCCTCCCACCCAGCGCTTGTTTAAGGTCAATAGCTTGACCGGACGGATGAGAATTTTCAAGCACCAGGAGGTCTTGATAGAGACTTTTTCTGTCTTTGTTCAAGTCTCCTCATCCAAGGTGGTGAGTAGGCTGTTTCGGAATGCTCATGTCCAAGAAAAGATGGAGTGAAATGTGCTCCAGGATCTATAACCATGGTATGATCAGGCTGCTCAAAATCTGCGTCCCTTATGGTGAATGTCTGCCCATCTATCAGTGGCTTTCGCAGCTTATCCATCTCATAGTGCAGTGGTTCATCTCCCAGGTGGAGGTCTATTAGACTCTGTCTAACATCAATCACAGCTCCTGCTGTAGCCAAGAGTGGTCTCCCAAGCAATAAAGCTTCATCCGGATCACAATCATATTTCAGCACAAGGAAATCCGTTGGAACTAAGTAGTTCCCAACTCTCACCGGAATGTCCATAAGAAGTCCTTCAGGAACTCGTATGGACTGATCAGCTAGGATAAGAGAAGTCCTAGTAGGAGTAAAATCCAACATTCCCAGCTTCTCTGCCACAGAGTAAGGCATTATGCTTCCAGCAGCTCCTAAATCACATAGAGAACGCCTAAAACTATCCTCAAAGATAGAACAATTTAGCACAAAGACTCCAGGATCAGATAGCTTCTTCGGGACCTTGGTTAGCAGAACATCACTAATATGCTGAGGAACTATTATCACCCATTCTCTCAGCTCCTCATCTAAAGGCAACATCTTGTTCAAATATCTCTGAACACATGGATGATAAGGTGGATCATCAGAAGGTGGAATTTCTTCCAAGTCTTCACCACTCTCTTCTAGCCTTTTCAGCTCTTCAATCTCTTGTTTAATCACTTCAGACACCTTGGGATATTGCCTAATGGCTTGTGCATAAACATCCTCTTGAGTGATCTCAGATACATCAGGGAATAGGCGGGCTAGTTCTGCATCAATCTCACTTTCATCCCACGGATCTTCTGCTCGTTCACGACCTGCATCGATCGATGCCAGCTGTGTGTCAATCGTTGCATCACTACAGTTTCTACCCGAGAGTTTTTCACAGAAATCCGAAAATTCTGCCTCAGTCACCAACTCAGCTGTACTTAGCTCAAATTTCTCCCCTAGATAAGATCCGTCATTAATGAGTACAGACCAGGCCTTAATATGAGTCTCTGCAACTCCTTTTCCCTTCAGTGAGCTGGACATCTGGTTCACCTGAGTGTCCAACTGCTTCATGTGAGTGCTCAGTGACTCAAACTTCCCATTGAGGTCTTGATAGACAGCGTCCAGCTTCTTATTGTTGTCCACAGAAAGCTTGGTTTGACTCTCCATCAGTTGTTCCATCATAGCCTCCATTTTGCTCTCATGGGCTGTAGGCGCAAGAGGAGTCTGATAGGATGTAGATCCATAGGTTCTCTGAGTACCTTGTCCATAGGTCTTCTGAAAACCACCAGTCTGTCCACCATTGGAGAATCTGTTCCCCTGTTGATTACCAAATCTATTACCTTGGATACCAGAACCTCCTATGAAATTCACATCTTCTTCCTGAGTCTCTTCCTCAGTCTGAATCACCTCTACATCTTGGGCAAAGTGGACAGATTTCTTACTTGTTAGGAGATTGTAGACTGTGTCCAATCTGGATCTTATATTAGTTATATCAGAATTCTCTACAGTTCCACCAGATCTCTTCCTCCTTTCATCCATTGTTTTGCAACTGTTGCTGCCAATCAGATTTTCTATCAACTGCTTAGCTTGCGTAGGAGTCCTGGTGTTAAAATTAGCATTACTGGAATTATCCAGCGCAGTCTGATAAGGGAGATCTATGCCTCTGAAGAAGATACCAATCAGCTGTACTTCCGTGAATCCATGGTGTGGACAGTCACGCTGATACTGCTTAAATCTCATCCAGGCAGTCTTCAAGGGCTCCACAGCTCCTTGGGAAAAGGTGAGTATGTCCTGTCTGGACTGATCCGAGCGTGCATCATCATAAAAGTGACGCATGAACTCACTCTTTAAGGCTGTCCAAGTAGTATACTGACCAGGTGCCAGTTGTCTCAGCCATGCACTAGCGTCTCCAGCAAGACTGTGCGGAAATAGGTTAAGGAACAGATAGTCCGGGCATACTCCTTCATACTTCATGCCAGTGACTATGTCCTCAAACTTGTCAATGTGATCCATAGGCTGCTCTGTTTGAAGACCATGAAAAGCAATCTGTCTCATCAGTTGGTAGTAGATGGTCTTTACCTCAAAATCGTTCCTCTCAAAAGTAGGAAGCACTAGAGCTGCTCGGTTTGCATGAAACTCATCAGGTCTGTTGTAATCAGCTAGTGTCCTCTCATGAACCACCATCTCTCTACCTTGGGCCTGTCCTTGACCCTGGTTTTGGTTCAGCTCCTGTTGCTCAGGAGGATCAGGGATGACATTCCCTTCAGCATCAACCCGATGCCCAGCAGCATTGTACGGGTTGTCATCTTGGTCCCTCAGGGTACCTTCAGCATCTGGTATCAAGATCAAACGTTCTCGTACCATTCTCTCTCTCTTTTCTCTTCTGTTAGTCCTTTCTAGACGTCCAAGTTCCTCTAGTCCGAGATTAAGCAAGCTCGAGTTCGGATTACTTCGAGTTTTCTGCGTTGGCATAAACTGTCTGTAATCGTCCAGCAACGATCGATGCTATCAGTGCAACGATCGATTCAATTCTCAGAATCGCCTAGTGACGATCGACGCAAGGTATGCAACGATCGACGCAAGGCGAAATTCGTACCTGCGACAGAGAGAAATCAGAGAAAAAGTTAGCAAAATCAAAATAAAACAAAAAACGAAAAAGAACAAAAACAAAAAGAAAAATTTCTAGCAAAAACCCTAAGTTCGGTCCTATCGAAGACTCAAAGAGTCCCAGGCAACGGCGCCAAAAACTTGATAGGTTCTAAGTTTTCCCTATACTAAACTGCAAGTGAACAGCAATGTCAAAGTAGTATATAGGGTTATCGAATCCACAGGGACACTTGGTCTCAAGAGAATCAAACTGTAGGAATAAATACTAGAAATAAGCAAATAGTGAATGAAATAAATTGCGGTGCGAGAAAGTAAATCAGTAGCAGAGATTAACGGTTGTGAAGCAAGTAATTAAAAGCGTCAAGCCTAGGGTATTCTCAGGAAATAAGACAAGCAGACAGTTCATTCAGCAAGGATCTAATTAAGAACAGTTCTAGAACTCAAAACACATATATAGAATTAACCAAATTCCTTTGCGATAATTCTCTAAGTCTAAGTGCAGCAAACCAAACTTTCGTTTGCGAGAACTAACAGATTAAACTAGCAATAAGTCCAAGTTTGATATGTTCACAATTATCCTAAACCAAACTTCCGTTTGCGAATAGTTTAATTGCCCAATTTAATTAGTTCAGATTCCTAAACCCCACTTCCGTGACGTATTTAGCAACCTAAGATCTAGATTCTAATTGATCAGGTTAGAACTAGCTTTAAGTACAATTAAATTGAAGAACAGATATAGTTATGAATCCTTAACTGAATTTGAACAAGTCTAGCAAGTCATGAAATCCTATGTGAGAAACCCTAAACTTAACTAGGAATCTACTCAGACATAGATAATGAAAACATAATCATAGAATGAATAAATTGCATAAAAGAATAAGAGTAAAAGGGGTTCGAAATCTTCTCCAAATACAGATGATGTAACAGGTTCAGATCAGCCCCAAAAAGCTCTAAAATCCTCTGCTCTTAATTATCAAAGTGTAATGTAAAAAGTATAAAGCGTATCTAATAAAAACACTAAAAACTCTATTATATAGGCATAATCTCGGCCAGGGGCTTCTGTGTAAATATCAGGAACTTCTGGATCAAAGTGCAAATTCTTCACTCTTCTAAACCGCCGAGTTTTTGGCCCATCTCGCTGGTGCATCGATCGATGCTAGAGTGCAACGATCGACACCTTCCTCTGTTTTGGACAGTGAACTCTATCTCTCGGCCAAACACTCCAAAAATCTCCAAAATACTCCATTATCTCCAATTCAGCTCCAAACCTGATTATACCTGTAAAAGACTCTAAACAAAGACAAAAGACACTAAAAACACACTTATATCATGGTCTAAAACTAGTAAAAACCATGATATATCATTAACCCACCTCGTTATTATATTCTAAGTGTGTTATGTGTTTTAACCATATTTTAATCAACTCATAATTTCCCATATATAGATTCGTTTAGATACGTTCTTAAATACTTATATATACATATACGTCCTAGCATGCCGTTCTATATGTATGCAACACCCAATCAAGCAATCAATGGAACTATCAATCAATTACCGATATAAGCTAACTAGCATGCATCTCTGTAACCTAACCATTTAATTAGTTAACCGAGTTATTAATCAACCTAGCCGTTCTAACCAATTCAATCATCGAGGTATGCAACCTAAATATACGGTTAATGAATCCAAGGTTTAAATGTCCTAATCTATATGCAACACACAATTTGCCGACTCACAGTGTTATCATGATGACGGATGGATGGATTGACGGAACCCCGACACGAACCCGACGCTAACCCGAACCTTCCCTGAACCGTTGACTTTCTTTGAGCCGACCTTGACCCGAGCGTTGACCTTAGTGATCCCGATCATACCTTCACACGAGCCTCCAGACCAACCTCATTTTCTCTCTCCTTCTCTCTCCTCCGGTTCTCCTCCTTCTCTCTCCGGTTCTCTTCCCTCTCTCTCCCCTCCGGTTCTCTTCCCTCTCTCTCTCTCCTCCGGTTCTCTTCCTTCTCTCTTCCTTCTCTCTTCCTGTTCTCCTCCTTCTCTCTCTCTCCTTCTTCTTCTCACGCTTCCTCTTCTCTCTCTTCTTCTTATTCACGTTTCTTCTTCTTCTTCATGCTTCTTCTTATCTCTCTCTTCTTATTCTTCACCCTTCTTATTCTCTCTCTCTCTTCTTCTTCTTCTCATGATTCTTCTTCTCTCTCTCTTCTTCTTCTTCATGCTTCTTGTATCAGCTCTCCTTGCCCCTCCATCCTAGTGAGCCACACCACAACACCAAAACTCATCCAAGTTCAATGCACTCTTCTTCTTAACTTCTTCTCCAAATTACAACAACATGTGATCATGCTTCAAGAAGAGATAGGTGGCGCCAAGGAGAATAAAAAACTTTGTAGGTTCAATATTGCCAAAAACATTGCACCAAACCGTTTCTAGAAGCTCCCTATTCCGAACCATTCCGACGTACCGATATTGTTGTTTTCGTATTTAATATTTTATAAATTCCTTAGCTGATTTTATAAATCTACCAAGCCTCATTTTAAGATTATATATGCTCTTAGATTAATTTAGAAATTTTAATCACTCCGTTTGGACACCCGTAGATCCCGTTATGAATTTTACAATTTTCTTCGGTTTTATCGGTCTCCATTCCCGATAGTCCGAAAAACTCATCTACGGTATGTTTCCATCATTCTTGGTCTTCTAAATGTTTTCCTTACTTAAAAAGAAGAAAATTTTGCCCGTCTTAGCTTCCGGCTCGCATTTTGGTAAAATTACCAAAATGCCCCTCATCTCTTGGAAATTACAAAAATGCCCATGTTGACTTTCTGATTGCCCGTTGACCAATTTTGTGAAACTGGGTATTATAGTATGGATGGGGCAAGTGAATGGGTTCAATGTAGAGCTGCTATATCTATCCCTACATATAACATGAATGTAAGGATATTATCTCGTACATCAGAATGGGAACCATTAATATGGTTGGTTTAAATGCAACTTCGATTCATCTTATATAAATAATGTGGACTATATTGGAGTTGGATGGATAGTAAGAGACTCTTTTGGAAAACATATTCTTTTAGGTGCAGCAAAATTAAATCGAGTGAATTCATCTCTGGAGGCAAAGGTCATAGGTTTCTTTCAGGTATTACAAATGATGTGGATAAGGGGATTTATAAATGTTTGGTTTGAGAGAGACAACTTGGAACTCATACATATTATAAATAAGAAAAATAATACTCTGAGATTGCAAATATCTTGATTCATAGTCGTCATTGGATGCAAAAACTTCCACACTATTCTTTGAATCATATCAACTGGGAGAAAAATGCAACATATGATTTTTTTGGCAAAGTCTGTAAGTAGGAATGAAGAATGTTTTGTAATTTATAATTATTTTTTTGTCCGATTTAATTAAATATTTGTATAAACCGTTCACAATTTAATATTTAATAAAATGTATTAAAAACAATCATTTTTTTTAAAAAAAAATAATGGAATTGAACGATTTCTTCTCTTTTTGAGTTAAAACATTATATGGTAACATTAGTGTTAGAAATAGAAACAAACTGACAATATGCTACACTAGTTTAATTACATGATGCATTTTTTTATAAAATTATAGATTGTTAGATAAGAAGGTAGATAATTATCTATTAGTTATATAATAATAATATATGTATAGGTCGGTTTAGTCCAACCGACTTATAACACTATAAATAAGGGGTTAACGGGTGTATTGTACATGTTGTGTTTTTTTATCTTTTCATTGCACTTTTGTATCTTTTGAAAACTCATTTCAATATTGTATCTTTTGAAAACTCATTTCAATATTGTATCTTTTTTTAGAACAAATGGCATACAGACGATAATGCTTCTATCCATTTACTTTCTTTTCTTTTCTTTCTTCTCCCCTCTTTCTCTTTCTTACTTTATCGTTTTACCCCTCCTTTTTTTGACGGTGGATATGATGGCGGAGGTGAGGTTTCCGGCCATATAGACCGTCGGAATAGAGATATAATCGGCCGATGTACCTAATTTCAAAAAAAAACAAATCAGACTTAATACGGAAGTTTTGAGTGGATAGTATAGACTAGGTGTCCATAATATCGGATATTCGTGGACACTACCACGATCATATAACATGCACGACGCTTCCCATGTATAGGAGGTGGCCAAGAGAAACGTTGCTTTTGGATGGATAGTGGGCCCAACGGACTTTGTGTCCACTGATTCACGATCATGCGAACCCTTGATCACCTTCTGTTCATCAGAAGCGTCTAGCATGTGATATAATCGTGGTAGTGTCCATAGATAGTCGATATTGTCCACCTGAGCTTTTAAAATTGTGTTTACTATGTACGTTTTCACGATCATGTGAACTCTTGGCCACCTTTTGTCCATCGGAAGCGTCTAGCATGTGATAAGGTCGTGGTAGTGTCCACGAATAGTCGATATTGTCCACCATATCTCTTAAAACTATGTTTACTAGGTACGTTATCCGTCAATAGTTGGACACTAGTGGCTATTCATGGACCCTACCACGTTCTTATCAAATGTTAGACACTTCCGATGGACAGAAGGTGGCCAAGAGTTCACATGATCGTGAAAATGTACCTAGTAAACACAGTTTTAAAAGCTCAGGTGGACAATATCGACTATTCGTAGACACTACCACGATTATATCACATGTTGGACGCTTATGATGGACAGAAGGTGGCCAAGAGTTCACATGATTGTGAATCCATGGACACAAAGTACGTGGGGTCCACTATCCATCCAAAAGCAACATTTCGCTTCGCCACCTCTTATCTATGGGAAGCGTTTAACATGTGATGTGATCGTAGTAGTGTCCACGAATAGCTGATATTGTGGACACCTAGTCTAGACTGTCCACTCGAAACTTCCGTATTAAGTCCGTGTTTTTTTTTTGAATTCCGGTACATCGACCGATTATATCTCCATTCCGGCGGTCTATATGGCCGGAAACCTAATCTCCGCCATTATATCCACCGTCAAAAAAATAAGGGTAAAAAGAAAGGTAAAGAAAGAAAGAGAATGAGGGGAAAAATTGTTTTACTATTCAGAAATGAGTACTGTTCATTCATGGATTTTAAAAATATGTATATCTATGTATATTTATAAAATATGAGGCATAGTGTGGGACACGTCTAGTATTCATAGAGCTACTTTTTGTCTGTGAGAGTGAGATGGTCTTTTTAACGGATACCATTTTTTAACACACTAAAAGACAAAAAGATACAAAAATACAATGAGTTTTCAAAATATACAACATTACTCTTACTTTTCAAAAAAAGATACAATGGGTGCAATATTTCATAAATAAAATGTCTCCCATTATCTGTAATGATACACACACGAACAAAGAAAAAGAAAAGTGAGAAACTTGAAATCATTCTCTCTCTCGTCTCTTTACTAAAATAGTAATATATATATATATATATACCACTACATAAATATGATCAAGGAGGAAGCTTAACCTATCACTCCATAAATATGATCTGAGAAGATATAGTCTATCATGTGATCATGATCATGAAGGCATAGCCTACCGTAACAATCAGTTCAGTAAAGGCAGTGCATATCTTTCTGAAATAATATATAAACAAAAATATAAAAGACATAGTTATTTTTCATAAAATAAATTGGTCATAATTAAACCTCACCTTTTTGGTATATGAACGGATCGACTGATGGAACTTTTGTCATTCTATCATCAGATTGAATCCTAACTAGTTCCAGATAGCCTAGGATCTAGGGTTTAGTTAATTGAATCATCAGGAATGATCTCGTGTTTACCTGGAGATTTGCAGCGGAATGAAACAGGTAATTGAGATCAAGAGCGCCTCAGATGCTGCGCCTCTACTGCAGTCCACACGCACACAAGCTGGAATCCGCCGGGATGCTAGTGCCGGGAATCGGATCCACTGGGAATTCTGTGTTTAGAGAGGTGGCTGCCAAAATCAACGACTAGGGTTCCAGGTCGTACATATAAACCTATATATAGACCTAAAATGACTAAACCGATCATTGGACTAATTCCAATTCGTTTAAGTCATCAAATCGAAACATCAGTTTCGAAACCCGGCCTGTGTCGATCGACACACTACTGTGTCGATCGACACACCTCTTAAAACTCGATATCAATGTGTATCCAATACACATTGACCAGACCATGTGCCAATGATCAATCCCATACAAAATGTATCCAGCTTGCTTAGGTGTGTGACCCTGTAGGTTCACATAATACTAGCAATGAGTTACAACTCATTTGTCATAAGCGGCTTCTAGCAAAACATTATGACCACCTAGTATCACATGAATTGTCCGATCTCGACTATACAACTATCATGCAGAGTAAGTACAATATGATTTCAGGACATAATCCCAACATCGAGAGACGGTCGTGCCGATAACGTGTTATGAAATTATTTATATTTATATAAAGGTGAACTTATTTATATTTATATAACGTATTATGAAATTATTTATATTTATATAAGTTCACATTTATATAAATATAAATAATTTCATAACACGTTATCAGCACGACCGTCTCTCGATCCGTTCATATACCAAGAAGGTGAGGTTTAATTATGACCAATTTATTTTATGAAAAAATAACTATGTCTTTTATATTTTTGTTCATATATTATTTCGGAAAGATATGCACTGCCTTCACTGAACTGATCGTTATGGTAAGATATGCCTTAACGATCATGATCACATGGTAGATTATATATCTCCTCAGATCATATTTATGGAGTGGTAGGTTAAACCTCCTCCTTGATCAAATTTATGGAGTGGTAGGGTAAGCCTCCTCCTTGATCAAAACTTTATGGAGTAAGAGGTTATGCTTCTTCCTTGAATTTATGGTAGGTGATGCCTCCTCAATTATTTTAATTTCACTTTTTAATAATGCATTTAAATTTCACATTTATATATATTCTTTTAATTTACTGCATTTAATTTTACCATATTTCTTTAAAATAAAATTATAATTTAATAAAAGTTTTAATCATATAGAGATAATGTCGAACTTGGCAAAGCTCGAGATCATTTCTCTTGATGATGCCGGCAAAAATTATATGACATGGGCATCATATGCAAAATGGAATCAAAGATCAAATGGTCTTCAAAAAACCATTGATCCGTCGGAAACGACGTCTGATGAGGCTAAGGCTAAGGCCATGGTTTTTTACGCCACCATCTCAATGATAATTTGAAAAATGAATACATCACGAAGGAGGATCCATCGGATCTCTGGCTATCACTCAAAGATAGGTTTGATCATCAAAAATACGACGTGATCTTACCAAAAGCCAAATACGATTAGTTATATCTCCGATTCATGGATTACAAAAATATTGAAGAATATAATTATGCGTTGTTTGGAATTACTGCCAATATGATATTATGTGGAGGACAGATAAGTTATTATGATATGATTGAGAAAACACTCTCTACATTCCATTCTGGAAATGTGCAACAACAGTACAGGGAAAAAGGTTACACCCAATACTCGGAGTTGATGCAAGTCCTCCTTGTAGCAGAACAAAATAATGAACTCGTAATGTTAAACCATCAGACTCGTCCAGCTGGATTAGCTCCATTCCCTAAAGCGGATGTTGTAGCATCCATAAATAATGATAACTATCGTGGGCGAAGACATGGACGCGGCAGAGGCTGCGATCGAGGTCGTGGATGATATCATTGACGCAGACAAGGAAGAGGTTTCAACACTAGAAGAATAATAATTTTCAGATAAAGGAAGGTGGTTGTGTAATAAAGAAACGAACTAATAACTCTTGTTACAGATGCGGCATGAAAGGGCATTGAGAACATATATGCCGTACACCAAAGCACTTCGTCGATCTGTATCAAACATCACAAAAGGCTACGGTCAATAATGTTGAAAAAAGTTCATCAATGATGAAGCCGGCCCTTCCTTTAGCGGCATAAATGAGGACACTTATCTGAATGTCGCATATTTCCTCGTCGATGAACCTTAAATAAGTTTCCAAGGAAACTATATATACTAAATCTTAATGTTTTCATGTTGTCTAATATGATTTCGTTGTAATATAAAGATCTTTTATAAATTTGTTAATATATCCTTATCTTATGACACAAAAGATGTCGCATATTGAGAGTCAGGATGGAGATATATGTCTAGCAGATAGTGCTACGACACATATTATCCTTAAGGATAGATAATATTTCTCTTGTCTCAAAATCAAAGACTTCGCCGAAAGTGTGAGCACCATATTTGGTAATGCAAAAGTAATTCTAAGCTCTAAAGAAACCAATTTCAATGGCAAGAGGAACTAAATTTGAGATAAATAATGCATTATATTTCTCTAAATCTCACATAAAATTGATAAGTTTCCGAGATATCCGTAGAAATGGATATCACATAGAAACTATAGATAATAATGGCATTGAATACCTCTACATTACGTCTGAGAAAAATATGTATTGGAAGAGTTACTGATGTTAGCCTCCGAATTATATTGCACAAATATAAACATTAATGAATCATATGTTATAATAAACCAAGAGGTTTCCAATACCTTAAAGTTTGGCATGAAATGTTAGGACATCCAGGATCAGTGATGATGAGAAGAATTGTGCAAAATTCTAGTGGTTACCCATTGAAAAACGAAAATATTTTTCAATCGGGATAATTTCCATGTAATGCGTGTTCTCAAGGGAAACTCATCACTCGGCCATCACCAACAAAAATTGGGAATGAATCCCCATTATTCTTAGAAAGAATACATGGAGATATATGTGGATCTATCCATCCACCATGCAAGTTTTTCGATATTTTACGGTATTAGTTAACGCATCTAGTAGATAGTCACATGTGTGTCTGTTGACCAGAAGAAATACGGCTTTCGCAAGATTTATTGCCCAAATAATCAGGTTGAGAGCACAGTCCTCTGATTATCCCATTATGAAAGTAAGGCTTGATAATGCTAGTGGATTCACTTCATAAGCTTTCGATAATTATGGTAAGTCAATGGAAATCGATGTTGAGCATCCAGTACCCCATGTGCATACACAAAATGGCATGGTTGAAATTTTAATAAAACAATTGCAATGAATTGCAAGACCATTGATATTGAGAACAAAACTCTCAAATTATGTATGGGGACATGCTATATTGCATGCAGACGCGTTGGTCCAAATAAGAACAAGTGCATATAAAAAATATTCCCCATTACAATTAACATTTGGCACTGAACCTAATATATCTCATCTCCGAGTTTTTGGATGTGTAGTTTATGTTCGTATAGCACCACCGCAAAGAACAAAATAGGACCGCAACAAAGATTGGTATGTCTGTTATACATCACCAAGTATAATAAGGTATCTGGAACCACAAACCGGTGATATGTTTACAACACGGTCTTCTGATTGTCATTTTAATGAAGATGAATTCTCTGCGTTAGGGGGAGGATTGAGAGAATCACCAAAAGATATCACATGGTGTACACAATTTTGGATCTTGATCCTCCTACCAATCAATGCAAGTTGGAAGTTCATAAAATTATACATCTACAAAGTGTGATAAATCAATTACCAGACGCATTTACAAATACAAAGAAGATGACCAAATCATATATACCGCTGCAAATGTTCCATCTAGAATTGAAATTCCGAAAGAAAGAAGTGACGGAAGCATTGCTAATGAACCACGAGTTCATTTAAAAAGGGGGAGGCCGTTAGGATCTAAAGATAAAACTCCCTTAAAGAAAAAGAAGTTGGGAGAACAAAATGAAAAGGTTCAAGAGGAACCGCATCATGAAAAATGTCCAGAACACATTTGTGAAGAGGTTCATGAAGAATCTGATGAAGAGAAAAGCCTTGAAGTCGAGCATGATACATAAAGTGTGAGATTTTCATTAATTACATCAATGATAGAAAATTATGAATTATATATGAAATTGGTGATGCGGATGGAACATTCTCCTTTTCAATCTCCAAAAAATTGATAATGATAATGATGATCCAGATCCAAGGTCTATATCGAAGTGCCAGAAAAGGCCCGATTTGGAGAAATGGTAAGAAGCCATGAGAAATGAGTTACTCTCCCTTAATAAAAAAAATTTGGACCAGTTGGTATTACAACTGCAGATGTAATACCAGTCGGATGTAAATGAGTCTTTGTGAGAAAAAAAAATGAAAATAATGATGTCACCAGATATAAAGCTCTACTTGTGGCACAAGATTTTTCTCAAAGACCAGAAATTGATTATGATGAAACATATTATTCGGTAATGGATGCAATCACATTCATGTACTTAATGAGCCTAACGTCATCGAAAAATCTAGAAATGTATCTTATTGATGTTGTAACCGCATAGCTATATGGATCACTAGACAGTGATATATATATGAAGATCCCATAAGGATTTAAGATCCCAGAAGGGTCAATGATTGCAGAAGAATCTGAGAAAACTTGTTCGTTCAAGTTAGATCGATTACTTTACGGATTAAAACAATCCGGACGCATGTGGTATAATCGCTTAAGCAAATTTTTGTTAAAGAAATGATTTATCAACAATGCAATATGCCCTTGCGTATTTATCAGAAAATCCACATCAGGATTTGTGATCATTGATGTTTATGTTGATGACCTGAACATCATTGGAACTCAAAAGAAAGTTGTTGATGCAATAACTCATGTGAAATAAGAACTCGAAAAGAAAGATCTTGGAAAGACAAAATTTTATCTCGGGCTACAAATAGAACATTTCCAAGATGGTACATTTTTGCATCAATCAAATTATACCATAAGGGTGTTAAAACGCTTTAATATGGATAAAGCAAATTCTTTGAGTACTACAATGGTGAATAGAACGCTTAATATTGACAAGGATTCATTTCTAACTTGTGAGCATAACGAGGAAATATTGGATCCAAAAATACCTTTATATGAGTAATATAGGTGCACTCTTATATCTTGCAAACTGTACTCGACTAGATATAGCATTTGCTACTAATTTTCTTTCAAGATACAGTTCATCTCCCACACAGAGACATTGGACCGGGATAAAACATATATTCCGTTATCTCCAAGGTACGATTGACTTAGGATTATATTATCATTGAAACTCTGCGCTTGGTCTAGTTGGTTTTGCAGATGCAGGATATTTATATGATCCGCATAATGTTTTCACAATGGGAGGAAATGTGATCTTGTGGCGTTCTCAAAAATAAACTCTAGTCGCCACTTCTTCAAATTATGCGGAGACAATCGCGCTTCATGAGGCATCTCGAGAATGTATATGGTTGAGATCTATGACTCATCATATACAAGAAGGTTGTAGGATCATCACAAACAAAGAACCAACGAAATCAATTATGCATGTGTCACTCAACTCAAAGAAGGTTATATCAAGAGCGATTGAACAAAGCATATTCCTCTAATATTTTTCTCTTATGTTCGAGAGCTCAAGAAAAATCAAGAAATGGACATCCAGTATATTCGCTCAAGCGAAAATGCCGCATATCTATTTCACAAAGGCGTTTCCTACTACAACCTTCAGAAAACATATTCAAAGCATATAAATGCGCCATTTACGATATTTGTGAAGATCTACAATTTTCAGAAGAGGATTATGTCACTGTGCTCTTTATTTTTTCCTTATCATGGTTTTTGTCTAGATTGAATTTTTCCAAGATAAAGTTTTTAACGAGATAATGTGTAACACCAAATGAATAATCAAAGGAAAATGTTAGATCAAATGGAAAATAATTATTCATTAGTAATATAACAATACTATATGTATAGTCGGTTTAGTCTAACCGACTTATAACTCTATAAATAAGGTGTCTCTCTTTATTTGTAATGATACACACACGAACAAAGAAAATGAAAAATGAAAAACTTGAAATCATTCTCTCTCTCTCTCTCTCTCTCTCTCTCTCTCTCTCTCTCTCTCTCTCTCTCTCTCCCAAAATAGTAAAAATATAATATATATATATATACACACATATATAAATATAAGTTCACCTTTATAAAAGAAATTTCATAACATAAGTATATTTTTGTGTGATAAACTTTTTTTTTAATTATATATATTTAATATTAAAAAATCTCTAAAAGGGGCATCAGTGATTACAAATCTCCGGTTAATCGGAGCTAAAATGGTAGTTCCACCAATAAAGAAAGCTCAGAAGACAAAAACACAGAGCCGAAAAGCCTAGACCTATGGCGGAAAACAGATCGGAGGCAGACCACCACCACCCTGGCTCCGGATACCAGAGGTGCAGCCCTGAACCAATCCGGCGGCCACTACGCCGACAAGAAAGACGACTCACAGACCTAAACCACCGGAAAATAAGAAGCTCTAAACCACCTACTAGCTTAACCTGAAAACCGAAAACAAACCCATCCGATTTGATTAACCACCGCCACCGCAAGAAAGAAACACCGACGTGCGGAACTGCCATCCACACCCGGGTTCAGACGATGATCACACCAACAAACGACGAACCTACCAAACCGCACGTAGAAGACGCAACTCGGATCTCTTCTACGATAATCTTGAGATCTACGCCATACCGAACTGCCGTCCTCGAGCAGAAGATGACCAACCTATTTCCCGAGCCACCAAGTCCGAGCTCCAAGCTTCCGCAGCACCGTTTCCGCCAGTTATCCATCCCATCGCTGTCAGAGATTAGATCGCAGCTCTTCCGACTTAACTAAGATATCATACACCGTCTACCAAGCTCTTAGTGCAGGAAAAGAGAAAATGGAGGTCCCTTCACGGCATCGGCGGCATGCCGCGCGCCAGAAAAAATCTCCACCCAAGCTATACAATATTGGATTTAAAAAGTATTAATTTATTATTACAATACTGTATATTTGCATGTGAGGAGAGTAGATATAGGTAGCTAGGAGGTCAAACTTAATTAATAAATCTAGCTAGAATTTCACGATCCCTTCACTAGTTAACAACTACGAGAAAAATAGCCGAGGGCCCATAATGCACACGAAAATTCTCTAATTTGATTTAAATTTACCACATATGTGTAACGTATTTTGTACGTTTTATATTGCAAATTTAAATATTAATAAAATAATTAAAATGAAAGGAAAAAGGTGGACCATTTTTGGCCTCTTTAATTCCATTTCTTTCCCTCCCAAACGTGTGGGCGAAGTGTGGGACTATTTCGTCGGCTTTTTCTTCTATTCCTCTTTATTTCTTGTTTTGGGCTTTACCTAACGCCGTTTTTGTTTACTCGATTTATTACTTGTTTTTATCTGTAAAATTATAATATATGCGGAAGATTTTATTAATATTTGTATATTAGTGAATGTTTGTTAGTGACATAAGGATATAAATGTTTATCGAAACATGACACATGCATTAGACTTGTTTGTCTTTACAAAAATATTCATTTGTAATATAATAAAAAAATAAAAAATATCTTCTAAATGATATAAAATACAATCAACTTTTAATATTTAATCTTTTCAAAAATAAAAGGCAAAGCTTTAGATCTTTGGAATTTATGAAACTCTTTAAGTTGTTGGGAATAATAGTTGTTATAAATTGTAAGCTGTTAGTTATGTCTTACTATATAATAGGATAAAATATAATTTTAAATGTAAAATTTTGAAATGAGTTAACAGTTTTATTTTTGGTATATATATAGTTTATTAAATTTTAAACTACTTTCAGGGTGGAAAAGAAATTTTATTTTGTTTCATGATGAGTTGTTTTTTGGATAAGATGTATTTTAGTGTAAGAATATGAGATGTGTTAACAATCTTTTTTTTTTTGCTATATATACAGTTTACTAAATTTTAACCGATTTTCAAGATAGAAAATCTATTTTTTAAAATTTGTTTTCAGGTTTCTATTTTGATGAAAAAAATAAAATATATTTGTGAAAGCCGAAATATAATTTTTGATAGTTTTATTTTGGTCTAGATAAGAGAGATATATAATGTATTATTTTGTATTTATAATGAATAGGGAAACTATATAAGATATTTTAATTTTATTTTTCAAATTTCTAATCCAAAATAGCAAAATCTAATTATGATTTGTTAGTAAAATCTCTATATTACACCTGTGTAATTTATTTTTGATTATATAAGTGCGATATATGATTTATTTGACATAGCATTTATAATTACTTGAACAATTATGTGATATAATTTTGATAAAAAATATCAATTATAATACTTATTTGATGTCAATTTATTTTATACTGTTTTATTTTATAGAAATTAATATTAGTTTAAAGAATGAAATTTCACAAGTTAAACCATCAATTTAATATACTTCATGCCAATTAAAAATAATTTGTATGATTTGATGGAATTACTTCAAAAACCCTATTTATAAATATTTTGAAGCAACAAACTATTTTTGGAATTCTCTCTTCCCAAATTATTCCAGTACTTTGGTAAACATATGACTAAAAATATTTTCAATATTAATTCTGAAATAATAGTATAGATGTAATGTAATATTGATGAGATTGACTTTTCAGATTTTTTTAGTTAATCATTTCGGTAAAAAAATATAATTTACCATTTATTTTAGTTTCATATTCATCCACCATTTCATTTATTTTTTTGTTACAATATATAAAACATGCATCTGATAAAATATATGCTAAGATTTCATGTCATTTTTGGGTAAATGTATCATTTTAGTTTTTGTTTTAATATATTTTTAAAGTTTCACACTTGGTCCATAATCTTTTCTAGTGTTGATAAGATGCTAATAATATCATGTTTAAATCGTTTCAATTTTTTTTTTGGGCCACTGTATTGAGTATTGGCCTGTTCGGCGACGAGTCGCCAACGATTATTATGCGACAGACTAAAACGACAGTAATCGGCGACTCATTTAAGATAGCTGCGACTCATTTAAGGCAATTATAACTCCGTCAATATTGATTTTTGTCGTCGCATCGCCTGTCGCGGCCATCGTCAAAAGAACACGGCCTATATGCATGTATCTCCTTCTTCGTTAACAAAAAAACTTTCTCATCTTTGTGTCTATTTGTTATACATGGGTTTAGCACCCCATCCATTTAAAAGGCCCAATACTTATTCTCTGATTAAAGGTCGGTCCAACAAAAGCAGAACGGCCCAACAAGCAATAAAGGCCCGAACATATACGTTTAGACCGAGTCCATTACCATCGGCTCGGCTCGGCTCGATCCAAGCCGAACGACAGCAAGTCAGCTCGGCTACGCTAACAGCCAAAGGAACGTACGGCTCAGCCCATCTCGTCATCAAGTACGGCCCAATCCGCACGAGCACGACAAGCGGTCAACGGCCTGTAAAAAGTACGACCATATTTTACTATAAATAGGAGTCGTCACTGTACATTAATGTAACTTTTTGGGATATGTGCACTTCTTACTACTTTCTCTCTCTAGAGTCAATTTCCTGAACTATAAACCGAGCACGTCTTCCGGCCTGCTCGGGAATCTGAATACAAAACACGCTCGTTACCGAGCACATCACTCTTCAAACAATCCCGAACGTAATCCTCCAATAAATCATCCCGAACATGCTTTTAACTCTCGTTTATCTCTGAATCTAGTCGGTTCTCTCTTAAGAATAACTTTGTTGGAATGTTTAGTCAATCCTGATATAATTCATCAGATTAATAGATCCTAAACATGCTGATCTAGGTTCTTCTTTGATTAAAACAATGATGATCTCACCTTTTACCTGTTTTGTGCAGCGGAAAGGGGAACAGGTCAGAGATCAGAGATACACCGAGAGATGAATCCTCCAGAGGTTCACACACGCACACCAATCAGGAAGAAGGCTGCTAGGCCACTAGGGGAACTCGGCGCAGAGGGAGAGAGAGTTTTCGGCTAGGGTTTTTGGTTCTGAACTCGAGTTTTATTTATAAAACTTGTCCGGTTCCGTTTGGGCCATTTGGCCCAAACACCAATTAACTCGACGGCATTCGCGCACTGTGTCGATCGACACACCTTGTGTATCGATCGACACACAGTGGCTAAACCGTTTTATTCTCTCTAAGTACAGTAAATGCCTAGCACTTTTACCGTACTTCTGCTAAACCGTTCCTACACATTTTCCTGTTAGCTTAGGCGTGTGACCCATATGGGATCATATAATAAAGGCAATAAGTCCAAGACTTATAGATCATGAGCGGACTCTAGCAAGCCATCATGACCCCCAGTATTATATGACTTATGTCTGATCATTGACATACTCTTACTTTCTAGAGACAGTACCGAGATTACTGGACACAATTCCAACAATCTCCCACTTGTACTGGAATCTCTGTATTCATAATCCTTTTGTCACAATATCTCGATTAGTCATAAGGCAAGATTGGTGTCATCCTTATAAAGCCTAATCTTGTTCATCGGACTCTGATTCGATACTGACAATCCAAACGACTCGGGACAGTCCGTTTGAGCATGGCCATGCATTTTCCAGTATTCAAATCTCCGATTGGCCTAGAGATATTCACTCCATTTATATTGGAGGGACAAATCCCGTCTTGTTCCATCACTGTAAACTACTCATTTCATAATGTACCCAAACAAGGTCCTTATAACTATCGCAGAACGACAGCGTTAGACAATGATCAAAGTGCATCAGTCCATGTGCAGTCACATGCATGCGAACTCAGGTCTAAGGACTATACTCTATAGTCGTAGTAAGAATCTCTTATGACACAGATATAAATATCCTGAAGAGTTCTTATAAGCGGGTCTTGTCCGGTCGTATGTTCCCCAACATACACCTATGTACTGACTTTTATGCCGCGCATCTATGACACACTGAGACTTTGTCATAAGTCACGTACCAATCCAGTCTCACACGGTTGTTGGTGTTCCAATTTCAACAACCTTCGACTAGGGACATAATGATATAAGTCATTTATCAAATATAGGGTCTCATGATCAAGCTAAATGACTTTGATAACTCAAGATCAAGTCATTTACTTCGATGACCTATAAAATGGTTTATATCACTTTGGAACGATTATTTCATCACAGTTAAAATAATCTTGAAATAATAATTTCATTAAACATCTTAAATGTTGTTTCAAGAACATATCCAATAACTAAATAAAGCCCTTTAATAACTCCCACTGAAATTAAGACTACATCTTAATTTCACTTATCCTACAGCAACAGTCCGCGACTCGTGCTTAGGCCTAAGGAGTGGCTTCGTTAATAGATTAGCAACGTTCTCATTCGTTGAAACTTGCTGATCTACTTAACATCTCTGTCATTTATCTTACGGAATAGGTTATACCTATCCTCAAGGTGTTTGGACCTCTGATGTGCAGCTAGTCTCATCTATGCTGGGAATCACATCAAGTTCAGTGACGAACTCTTCTTTCCAAACAACCTCTTTCGCCACTTCCCAAGCTGCGAAATGTTCAGCTTAAGTCATTGAGTCAGCAACAGTGCCTTGCACCGCCAGATAGACACAAGATATAACCGGACTGTGATCGGAAATCATCTTTGTCTATTGGAAACTTGCCTTTCAGACTCATACCTCTCCATTCCGCTGCATAATAAGGTATTAGGTGAGATCTTTTATGATTATTCAAGAGAACCTAGATCCGCATGTTTAGGATGATCTGAATCTGGAATTGAATCAGGATTGATCTAAACATTCCTTCAGTGGTATCAGAGCCAACTGTAGGAATGTTTAGTTAATCCTGATTTAATTCATCAGATTAATAGATCCTAAACATGCTGATCTAGGTTCTTCTTTGATTAGAAACAATGATGATCTCACCTTTTACCTGTTTTGTGCAGCGGAAAGGGGAACAGGTCAGAGATCAGAGATACACCGAGAGATGAATCCTCCAGAGGTTCACACACGCACACCAATCAGGAAGAAGGCTGCTAGGCCACTAGGGGAACTCGGCGCAGAGAGAGAGAGAGTTTTCAGCTAGGGTTTTTGGTTCTGAACTCGAGTTTTATTTATAAAACTTGTCCGGTTCCGTTTGGGCCATTTGGCCCAAACACCAATTAACTCGACGGCATTCGCGCACTGTGTCGATCGACACACCTTGTGTATCGATCGACACACAGTGGCTAAACCGTTTTATTCTCTCTAAGTACAGTAAATGCCTAGCACTTTTACCGTACTTCTGCTAAACCGTTCCTACACATTTTCCTGTTAGCTTAGGCGTGTGACCCATATGGGATCATATAATAAAGGCAATAAGTCCAAGACTTATAGATCATGAGCGGACTCTAGCAAGCCATCATGACCCCCAGTATTATATGACTTATGTCTGATCATTGACATACTCTTACTTTCTAGAGACAGTACCGAGATTACTGGACACAATTCCAACAATCTCCCACTTGTACTGGAATCTCTGTATTCATAATCCTTTTGTCACAATATCTCGATTAGTCATAAGGCAAGATTGGTGTCATCCTTATAAAGCCTAATCTTGTTCATCGGACTCTGATTCGATACTGACAATCCAAACGACTCGGGACAGTCCGTTTGAGCATGGCCATGCATTTTCCAGTATTCAAATCTCCGATTGGCCTAGAGATATTCACTCCATTTATATTGGAGGGACAAATCCCGTCTTGTTCCATCACTGCAAACTACTCATTTCATAATGTACCCAAACAAGGTCCTTATAACTATCGCAGAACGACAGCGTTAGACAATGATCAAAGTGCATCAGTCCATGTGCAGTCACATGCATGCGAACTCAGGTCTAAGGACTATACTCTATAGTCGTAGTAAGAATCTCTTATGACACAGATATAAATATCCTAAAGAGTTCTTAAAAGCGGGTCATGTCCGGTCGTATGTTCCCCAACATACACCTATGTACTGACTTTGATGCCGCGCATCTATGACACACTGAGACTTTGTCATAAGTCACGTACCAATCCAGTCTCACACGGTTGTTGGTGTTCCAATTTCAACAACCTTCGACTAGGGACATAATGATATAAGTCATTTATCAAATATAGGGTCTCATGATCAAGCTAAATGACTTTGATAACTCAAGATCAAGTCATTTACTTCGATGACCTATAAAATGGTTTATATCACTTTGGAACGATTATTTCATCACAGTTAAAATAATCTTGAAATAATAATTTCATTAAACATCTTAAATGTTGTTTCAAGAACATATCCAATAACTAAATAAAGCCCTTTAATAACTCCCACTGAAATTAAGACTACATCTTAATTTCACTTATCCTACAGCAACAGTCCGCGACTCGTGCTTAGGCCTAAGGAGTGGCTTTGTTAATAGATTAGCAACGTTCTCATTCGTTGAAACTTGCTGATCTACTTAACATCTCTGTCATTTATCTTACGGAATAGGTTATACCTATCCTCAAGGTGTTTGGACTTCTGATGTGCAGCTAGTCTCATCTATGCTGGGAATCACATCAAGTTCAGTGACGAACTCTTCTTTCCAAACAACCTCTTTCGCCACTTCCCAAGCTGCGAAATGTTCAGTTTAAGTCATTGAGTCAGCAACAGTGCCTTGCACCGCCAGATAGACACAAGATATAACCGGACTGTGATCGGAAATCATCTTTGTCTATTGGAAACTTGCCTTTCAGACTCTACCGACTCGTAGCACCTCACTTTCTCCGTAACTCTAGAATTTATCCTTAGTATTCCTCAAATACTTTAGGATATTCTTTACGGCAATCCAGTGATTCTTTGCTGGATTTGACTGGTCTTTACTTGTCTTGCTTAACATTAAAGCAACATCAAACAAGTACGTTTCATGGCATACATGATAGATCCAATTGCCGACGCATATGGAATCTTATCCATGCATTTAAGCTCAGCAGTTATCGTAGGACACTGTGTCTTGCTTAACGTAATGCCATGTGACATTGGTATAAAACCCTTCTTGGAATGCTGAAAACGTGTAGGACTTTGTCGGGATAAGAATCCTGACTTTGTCCTACCAGCTCTTTCGGATCTCTATCTTTAGATCCAAAATCCAAAAACATACGTGGCTTTACCCATGTCAATCATTAGAACCAACTCCCAAGCCAGTCCATTACTTACTGCAGCATTGGGACGTCATTTTCGAGAATCAGTATGTCATCGACATACAATATGAGAAATGCTATATCGCTCCCACTAATCTATTAGTAAACACACAGTTCCGCTTCGTTCCTGTTCAAGTCAAAACCTTGACTACTTCAACAGAACGAAGATTCCAACTCCGATATGTTTGCTTCCATCCATGAATGGATCGATGAAGCTAACTTACATAAAATGTAATTTTTCGGAGTCCGGGCTCACTTTCGTTTCTTTGAATTTCACAGATTCGTCGCTTTCAATGATCATCAGATCATGCGAACTTTCAATGATTATCAGGTTCAACTAATGACGAGAAATCACTCTTGGATTAGTAACTGATTCATTCATATCTGCGAACTTCAGGCTCCACAGGTGTAGATTCTACAGAAATCTGTAAATCCTTCCGCTGCTCTCCCTCAATAGGTAAAGCAGCCTCCTGTATTTCTCGAATTTCTTCGAGTTATACTTTTACTCCCACTGTTCTTCTTGGAAAATAACTTCCTTCTTAGAAAACAGAATGGACGTAAAAGTAACAAGCCTTGGTTTCCTTCGGACAAGGCTCCACAGGTGTAGATTCTACAGAAATCTGTAAATCCTTCCGCTGCTCTCCCTCAACAGGTTGAGCAGCCTCCTGTATGTCTCGAATTTCTTCGAGTTATACTTTTACTCCCACTGTTCTTCTTGGAAAATAACTTCCCTTCTTAGAAAACAGATTGGACGTAAAAGTAACAAGCCTTAGTTTCTCTAGGATAACCAGCGAAGTAGCACAACTACAAATACTCAGTAAAGACAAATTTGGATCGATTCCAATCCACATTTACGTGGTGTCTTTCAACTGATATAGTTGGAACTATTTTAGCGTAAACTTAGATATTTCTAGAGCGTTATTCTTAAAATATCATGGAAGATTCGTGTGATTCATCTTTAATCATTTCTATTAAGATCTGATTCTTTCTCACAGAAAACACCTTCAGGTTTTCAGGAGAAATGAACTGTGAAACGATTTCACACTCATTCAGATGATCACATAATCAATGACTTAAGTATTCTCACTCGTGATTTTAATCCAGAGTCTTAATACTTTTGTCATTCAGATCCTATACTTCATTCTGGAACTCTTTCGACCATGTCAAAGAATTCCGACTTGTGTCTCATCAAATGAACACAGTCACACTCACTGAAGTAATCAGTAGAGACAATGAAGTACAGGAGATTTTCTCTGGCATTACTGCTCATTGGGCCACATACATGAGTATGTTCCAGGTCCAATAAGCCTTTGGGCTTTTCTCTAGCTCGGCTAAGATAGGCCCTTTACCTTTTGGTCTAGTAAACAGAATTCAAGTCTCATAAGATATTTTATCAAATGAGCCCAACAGTCCATGACTATGGGATTTCTGAATCCGACTTACTCTATGTGACCAAAACTTTATGCCAAGAAAAATCAGGTTTAATTCATCAGATTTAAACCAATTCGGTATTTATGTTACATTTAGGCACTCTTTGGTTTAAGATATAAAACCCATTCCATGAATAGGGTGCTACAATTAATATTTCATTAAGATCAAAAGAACAAAACTTGTCTTTTATCAAAATGAAAAACATTCAAATTCTTACAAGAAAATGAAAGAAAACTCTGCTTAAAGCAGGTACATTGTAGCAATTACTTAATACAAAACCAAGCCTCAAAGGGATCTATAAGTGAAAACCCTACGATGAGGCAGCATCCCAAGCTCCTTCCAGACATGTAGTTTCACTTGCCCTTCCTTCAACGTTCTACTGTTGCTTAGGCTCTGCATATTATCACAAATATCAGTGCCACAACCAGTATCCAATACCTTTAAGGTAGAACTTGAAGTAATAACATGAATACCTGAGGAAGTAGTCGCATACATCGACTTTAACTCCTCATCATCTTCCATGAATTTAATGCAATCTCTCTTCCAATGCCCAGTCTCTTTACAGTAGCAGCACTTACCAACGTAAGAGGTATCTGACTCGGGCTCAGAAGACACACGCTTGCCATGATTCAAAATCTGGACAACTTTGTCTTCACCCTTGTCAGCATTAGGTTTAGTAAACCTACCCTTCTCGTTCATGAGATTGTACAGGGTACTCTTCACGTTTGGTTCAACTGTCTTGAGCATATCATGCAGTTCAGTCAGCGTCTTCGTTAAGCCTTTCTTGATATAGTTCCTTCTGAACTTATCATAGCCTGACGGCAGTGACTGCAGAATGATCTCAGTTGCCAATTCTTGGCTAACTGGATAATCCAGTTTCCTTAGGTCATCAATGTAACCCATCATTTTACTGACATGAGGACTCACTGGATTATCATTTGGTAGCTTGCAGCTAGTGAGAGACTTAACCAACCGGTATCTCTCCACTCTTATCTGCTCCTGAAATTTCAATTTCAGGCTGCTGATCATCTCTATTGGCGACTCCATGTTCTCATATTGCTTCTGCAAGTCTGAATCCATGGTAGCCAATATCAGACCACGCACATCTACCGCATCATTATAATGCTTATTCCAAGCATCATATACTGCATGAGAAGCATTGGACCCGATCCTCACGGGGAGAGCTCTCTCAAGGACATAGTCCTTTCTCTCCTGTCTGAGGACTAGCCTCAGGTTCCGCGACCAAGTCAAGAAATTTGATCCGTTCAGCTTGTCCATCTTAAGGACAGACCGGATCGAGAAAGTGTTTTGATTGTTTGTGCTAGTCATAACTGAAAATTAAGATAAAAGGATTTTAGTTAATATGTTCAATATGATTAATCTCGTATTAAATTTAATATGATTAATCACGCATTATATTCAATAACATAAGTTACCCTCAATAGAATATAATGATTCCAAGATCCACATATAACTAAGATTAAAGTGGGCCACTGGCCGTCACCCAATCTTAGCTTATATCGGTAAGCCCTGTATCGGCCAATTATATCCGTGATATAACTCTTGGTTGTGAATCTGGGCCCGAGGCCCAATCCACTCTGATGTCTCAAGGCCCGGGACTCCCGATGACCCAGTCAAGAAAACCAGACTATACAGTCATGTAATCATTAATGTCTGGGACTCCCAATGACATTTATGAATCACAAACCGTCTTATCCACGCAAAAGCAGACACCCTCACACTGTAAGGCCATGAATACAATTGAATGGGCTTCGACAGCTGACATAGAATGGACAAGACATCCAACGCTTGATATTGTTTGAGGTTCGTAGGTTTATTTAAAAATTCATTCCCAAAATAGAAGATTACTATTTCGGGAAACTTTCATTTTTGGAAACCTACTATTTTTGGAAACTTTCTAAAATTGGAAACTTTCTAAAAACGGAAACTTTCTAACTTTAGAAATTTCTTTAAAATCCAAAACCCGCAAATCCAGAAACTTCTAATTTAAGAAACTTTCTAATTTCAAAATTTCTGAAACTTTAATTTAAAATCGACTTTATAATTTTATAAAATAAATTTTAAATTAATCTGAAGAAAGACTCAAATAATTGTCCCAATTGTTTTAACTTCTTGGCCCGAGGCCCAAGAATTTGTCCATGTCCAAGACATGACCCAATTGTCCAATTAAATGACATAACCGGTCTGGTTCATTAAAATTGGCCTAACCAAATTTTAATTACTACGATGACCACAATTGTCAACCGGTTATTTACTAAACCGGATTTTCTCAATTTATTTGGTCCAACCAAATCAAATTAGAAAATCCTGGTTTAGGCACTAAATCCAATAATTCTTTCGACATTGGATTTCTTGTCCCGGTTTAACCAGACTTAATAAAATTATTAAATCTGTTTATTAAACCAGGACGAATTAATTTTAATCAAAATATTAAACCGAGTCTTAAACCAACCATGTCGATCGATGAACCAACCGTGTCGATCGATCCATCAACCGCATCGGTCGA
This sequence comes from Orychophragmus violaceus, assembly GCA_030180135.1. NCBI lineage: Eukaryota > Viridiplantae > Streptophyta > Magnoliopsida > Brassicales > Brassicaceae > Orychophragmus > Orychophragmus violaceus. The sequence goes on along the minus strand of CM058237.1, from coordinate 97,404,890 downwards.
TGCTCTTAGCATCGATCCTGCATCGATCGTGCATCGATCCTGTATCGATCGATGCTCTCACGCATGCACGGAACCGAGCCAAAACCCTAACCGTGTCGTTCGATGCACCAACCGCATCGGTCGATGCACCAACATCGAACCTGCATCGATCCTGCATCGATCGATGCTTTCACGCGTTAACAGGGTTAGCCGATAGACTGTATCGACCGATCCATGCGATCGTATCGATCGATCCATGCGATCGCAGTCGATACTGACTTATGAAAAATCGCATTCCAAGTCAATATAGCTTGGATTTGCGATTTCATATGTGTTTAGGTTTCAATTCCTTGTTGCTTAAGTGATTTCTCTTATCAGTAGTTGATTCAAAACACTTTTAAACAAGAAAAACAATCCTAAACTTGAATCTAAACAAGAAAAACCAGAACCAATAGCTCTGAAGTGAGGTAATAAAATTGTTGGAATTGTGTCCAGTAATCTCGGTACTGTCTCTAGAAAGTAAGAGTATGTCAATGATCAGACATAAGTCATATAATACTGGGGGTCATGATGGCTTGCTAGAGTCCGCTCATGATCTATAAGTCTTGGACTTATTGCCTTTATTATATGATCCCATATGGGTCACACGCCTAAGCTAACAGGAAAATGTGTAGGAACGGTTTAGCAGAAGTACGGTAAAAGTGCTAGGCATTTACTGTACTTAGAGAGAATAAAACGGTTTAGCCACTGTGTGTCGATCGATACACAAGGTGTGTCGATCGACACAGTGCGCGAATGCCGTCGAGTTAATTGGTGTTTGGGCCAAATGGCCCAAACGGAACCGGACAAGTTTTATAAATAAAACTCGAGTTCAGAACCAAAAACCCTAGCCGAAAACTCTCTCTCCCTCTGCGCCGAGTTCCCCTAGTGGCCTAGCAGCCTTCTTCCTGATTGGTGTGCGTGTGTGAACCTCTGGAGGATTCATCTCTCGGTGTATCTCTGATCTCTGACCTGTTCCCCTTTCCGCTGCACAAAACAGGTAAAAGGTGAGATCATCATTGTTTTAATCAAAGAAGAACCTAGATCAGCATGTTTAGGATCTATTAATCTGATGAATTATATCAGGATTGACTAAACATTCCAACAGTGGTATCAGAGCTATTGGTTCTGGTTTTTCTTGTTTAGATTCAAGTTTAGGATTGTTTTCTTGTTTAAAAGTGTTTTTGAATCAACTACTGATAAGAGAAATCACTTAAGCAACAAGGAATTGAAACCTAAACACACTTAAAATCGCAGAAACCAAGCTATATTGATTTGGTAGAATGCGATTTTCAAAAGTCAGTATCGACTGCGATCGCATGGATCGATCGATACGATCGCATGGATCGGTCGATACAGTCTATCGGCTAACCCTGTTAACGCGTGAAAGCATCGATCGATGCAGGATCGATGCATGTTCGATGTTGGTGCATCGATCGACACGGTTAGGGTTTTGGCTCGGTTCCGTGCATGCGTGAGAGCATCGATCGATACAGGATCGATGCACGATCGATGCAGGATCGATGCAAAGAGCATCGACCGATGCGGTTGATGGATCGATCGACACGGTTGGTTCATCGATCGACATGGTTGGTTTAAGGCTCGGTTTAATAATTTTATTAAAATTAATTCATCCTGGTTTAATAAACAGATTTAATAATTTTATTAAGTCTGGTTAAACCGAGACAAGAAATCCAATGTCGAAAGAATTATTGGATTTAGTGCCTAAACCAGGATTTTCTAATTTGATTTGGTTGGACCAAATAAATTGAGAAAATCCGGTTTAGTAAATAACCGGTTGACAATTGTGGTCATCGTAGTAATTAAAATTTGGTTAGGCCAATTTTAATGAACCAGACCGGTTATGTCATTTAATTGGGCAATTGGGTCATGTCTTGGACATGGACCAATTCTTGGGCCTCGGGCCAAGAAGTTAAAACAATTGGGCCAATTATTTGAGTCTTTCTTCAGATTAATTTAAAATTTATTTTATAAAGGATATAAATCGATTTTAAATTAAAGTTTCCGATATTTTGAAATTAGAAAGTTTCTTATATTAGAATTTTCTAGATTTGCATGATTCGGATTTTAAGAAATTTCTAAAGTTAGAAAGTTTCCAATTTTAGAAAGTTTCCAAAAATAGTAGGTTTCCAAAATGAAAGTTTTCGAAATAGTAATCTTCTATTTTGGGAATGAATTTTTTAAATAAACCTACGAACCTCAAACAATATCAAGCGTTGGATGTCTTGTCCATTCTATGTCAGCTGTCGAAGCCCATTCAATTGTATTCATGGCCTTACAGTGTGAGGGTGTCTGCTTTTGCGTGGATAAGACGGTTTGTGATTCATAAATGTCATTGGGAGTCCCAGACATTAATGATTACATGACTGTATAGTCTGGTTTTCTTGACTGGGCCATCGGGAGTCCCGGGCCTTGAGACATCAGAGTGGATTGGGCCTCGGGCCCAGATTCACAACCAAGAGTTATATCACGGATATAATTAGCCGATATAGGGCTTACCGATATAAGCTAAGGTTGGGTGATGGCCAGTGGCCCACTTTGATCTTAGTTATATGTGGATCTTGGAATCATTATATTCTATTGAGGGTAACTTATGTTATTGAATATAATGCGTGATTAATCATATTAAATTTAATACGAGATTAATCATATTGAACATATTAACTAAAATCCTTTTATCTTAATTTTCAGTTATGACTAGCACAAACAATCAAAACACTTTCTCGATCCGGTCTGTCCTTAAGATGGACAAGCTGAACGGATCAAATTTCTTGACTTGGTCGCGGAACCTGAGGCTAGTCCTCAGACAGGAGAGAAAGGACTATGTCCTTGAGAGAGCTCTCCCCGTGAGGATCGGGTCCAATGCTTCTCATGCAGTATATGATGCTTGGAATAAGCATTATAATGATGCGGTAGATGTGCGTGGTCTGATATTGGCTACCATGGATTCAGACTTGCAGAAGCAATATGAGAACATGGAGTCGCCAATAGAGATGATCAGCAGCCTGAAATTGAAATTTCAGGAGCAGATAAGAGAGGAGAGATACCGGTTGGTTAAGTCTCTCACTAGCTGCAAGCTACCAAATGATAATCCAGTGAGTCCTCATGTCAGTAAAATGATGGGTTACATTGATAACCTGAGGAAACTGGATTATCCAGTTAGCCAAGAATTGGCAACTGAGATCATTCTGCAGTCACTGCCGTCAAGCTATGATAAGTTCAGAAGGAACTATATCAAGAAAGGCTTAACGAAGACGCTGACTGAACTGCATGATATGCTCAAGACAGTTGAGCCAAACGTGAAGAGTACCCTGTACAATCTCATGAACGAGAAGGGTAGGTTTACTAAACCTAATGCTGACAAGGGTGAAGACAAAGTTGTCCAGATTTTGAATCATGGCAAGCGTGTGTCTTCTGAGCCCGAGTCAGATACCTCTTACGTTGGTAAGTGCTGCTACTGTAAGGAGACAGGGCATTGGAAGAGAGATTGCATTAAATTCATGGAAGATGATGAGGAGTTAAAGTCGATGTATGCGACTACTTCCTCAGGTATTCATGTTATTACTTCAAGTTCTACCTTAAAGGTATTGGATACTGGTTGTGGCACTGATATTTGTGATAATATGCAGAGCCTAAGCAACAGTAGAACGTTGAAGGAAGGGCAAGTGAAACTACATGTCTGGAAGGAGCTTGGGATGCTGCCTTAGCCGTAGGGTTTTCACTTATAGATCCCTTTGAGGCTTGGTTTTGTATTAAGTAATTGCTACAATGTACCTGCTTTAAGCAGAGTTGTCTTTCATTTTCTTGTAAGAATTTGAATGTTTTTCATTTTGATAAAAGACAAGTTTTGTTCTTTTGATCTTAATGAAATATTAATTGTAGCACCCTATTCATGGAATGGGTTTTATATCTTAAACCAAAGAGTGCCTAAATGTAACATAAATACCGAATTGGTTTAAATCTGATGAATTAAACCTGATTTTTCTTGGCATAAAGTCTTGGTCACATAGAGTAAGTCGGATTCAGAAATCCCATAGTCATGGACTGTTGGGCTCATTTGATAAAATATCTTATGAGACTTGAATTCTGTTTACTAGACCAAAAGGTAAAGGGCCTATCTTAGCCGAGCTAGAGAAAAGCCCAAAGGTTTATTGGACCTGGAACATACTCATGTATGTGGCCCAATGAGCAGTAATGCCAGAGAAAATCTCCTGTACTTCATTGTCTCTACTGATTACTTCAGTGAGTGTGACTGTGTTCATTTGATAAAACACAAGTCGGAATTCTTTGACATGGTCGAAAGAGTTCCAGAATGAAGTATAGGATCTGAATGACAAAAGTATTAAGACTCTGGAATAAAATCACGAGTGAGAATACTTAAGTCATTGATTATGTGATCATCTGATTGAGTGTGAAATCGTTTCACAGCTCATTTCTCCTGAAAACCTGAAGGTGTTTTCTGTGAGAAAGAATCAGATCTTATTAGAAATGATTAAAGATGAATCACACGAATCTTCCATGATATTTTAAGAATAACGCTCTAGAAATATCTAAGTTTACGCTAAAATAGTTCCACCAATATCAGTTGAAAGACACCACGTAAATGTGGATTGGAATCGATCCAAATTTGTCTTTACTGAGTATTTGTAGTTGTGCTACTTCGCTGGTTGTCCTAGAGAAACTAAGGCTTGTTACTTTTACGTCCAATCTGTTTTCTAAGAAGGGAAGTTATTTTCCAAGAAGAACAGTGGGAGTAAAAGTATAACTCGAAGTAATTCGAGACATACAGGAGGCTGCTCAACCTGTTGAGGGAGAGCAGCGGAAGGATTTACAGATTTCTGTAGAATCTACACCTGTGGAGCCTTGTCCGAAGGAAACCAAGGCTTGTTACTTTTACGTCCATTCTGTTTTCTAAGAAGGAAGTTATTTTCCAAGAAGAACAGTGGGAGTAAAAGTATAACTCGAAGAAATTCGAGAAATACAGGAGGCTGCTTTACCTATTGAGGGAGAGCAGCGGAAGGATTTACAGATTTCTGTAGAATCTACACCTGTGGAGCCTGAAGTTCGCAGATATGAATGAATCAGTTACTAATCCGAGAGTGATTTCTCGTCATTAGTTGAACCTGATAATCATTGAAAGTTCGCATGATCTGATGATCATTGAAAGCGACGAATCTGTGAAATTCAAAGAAGCGAAAGTGAGCCCGGACTCCGAAAAATTACATTTTATGTAAGTTAGCTTCATCGATCCATTCATGGATGGAAGCAAACATATCGGAGTTGGAATCTTCGTTCTGTTGAAGTAGTCAAGGTTTTGACTTGAACAGGAACGAAGCGGAACTGTGTGTTTACTAATAGATTAGTGGGAGCGATATAGCATTTCTCATATTGTATGTCGATGACATACTGATTCTCGAAAATGACGTCCCAATGCTGCAGTAAGTAAAGGACTGGCTTGGGAGTTGGTTCTAATGATTGACATGGGTAAAGCCACGTATGTTTTTGGATTTTGGATCTAAAGATAGAGATCCGAAAGAGCTGGTAGGACAAAGTCAGGATTCTTATCCCGACAAAGTCCTACACGTTTTCAGCATTCCAAGAAGGGTTTTATACCAATGTCACATGGCATTACGTTAAGCAAGACACAGTGTCCTACGATAACTGCTGAGCTTAAATGCATGGATAAGATTCCATATGCGTCGGCAATTGGATCTATCATGAATGCCATGAAACGTACTTGTTTGATGTTGCTTTAATGTTAAGCAAGACAAGTAAAGACCAGTCAAATCCAGCAAAGAATCACTGAATTGCCGTAAAGAATATCCTAAAGTATTTGAGGAATACTAAGAATAAATTCTAGAGTTACGGAGAAAGTGAGGTGCTACGAGTCGGTAGAGTCTGAAAGGCAAGTTTCCAATAAACTTAACTCCCTCGGACCGAGCACGTCAACTCTCGAGCAAGACGCGCATTCCGATCTCGTGACCATCTCAGTTATCACAATTGGCGCCGTCTGTGGGGAATCAAGTTTTTTCTTCACTAACGGACAGGTTCAGCGATGACAGGAGCACCACCGAACAAAGATTACGTCCACATCGAAGATATAACGAGCTCAGAAACAGCTTCGAGAGCTAGGGGCAACCCCAGCACGTTTCTCAGGTTGCAGATCCAATCATCCAGCCGGCCGGCGCCGAGCAGCAACCTCAAAACACCGAACGACCTCAACAAGTCGCAGAAGCTCAGAAAAACGAGCAGGACATGTCCACCTTACTCAAAACTCTCATGACTCAAGTAACCGAACTCTCCCAGGGAAGCAACGCACGCTTCGACCAGCTCGCCACGGCACACGCAATATGCCAGGGGCAAATCAACGATCTACGGATGGCAAGCCAACAAGGATCCGTTCCCCGAACTCATCTCCACCAAGCGTTATTCGAAGAAACGCCGACCGAACGGTAACGCAGCAGACCGAGGACGAACAACCTCCCAATACGGATATCCCGGGTAGCTCAGCGCTCGGCGCGAACAGAGATAGCGAAATTGAAGACTTGAAGCTGATGTTGAAAAATATGACGTCCAAAGTCCACCAAGCAATCAGCTCGGCACCAGATATCGACCGCGTACTGGAGGAAACCCAGAACACACCCTTCACTCGTCGCCTCATGTACATCCAGGTCGAGCATCCTGCCTCTGCGGTCAAAATCAAGATGATGACCTACGATGGCAATGTTGGGAATGTCCTGAAATCTACTGTACTATCTCTAGAAAGTATGATAAGTGTCGAGATCAGACATAAGTCATAAATACTGGGTGATCATGATGACTTGCTAGAGCCCGCTCTTGATCTATAAGTTTAGGACTTATTACCAGTATTGTATGATCCCAAAGGGTCACACACCATAGCTAACGGGAAAGTTAAAAGGAATTAATACAGTAAGATGCAAGGCATTTACTGTATTTGTACAGAGAATTGGGCCAGACAAAATACAGTCTTTTGTCTTATTTGGGCTTTGGGCCCAAAAGCCCAATAGGCTGTTAGGTCATTTAATGGACCTATATAAAGCCAAGGAGGGGACGAATTTTAGGCAGAGCTTCTGCGATTTCTACCCTAGCCGTCCTCCTTGTTTCTCTGTTGTTCCAGCTTGGTCTAGCAGCCTGATCCAGTAGCTTGTAAGCGTGTGGATACCTAGGAGGAGCCGGTTTCTATCAGCTCTCAGTGATCTCTTCATTACCACCAATCCGCTGCACTTAATATTAAGGTAATGATCTCGATCTGTTTATGATTCATATGCAAATCACCTAGATCTTAGATGAATATGTTAGTACGTTTAACTGAAAGAATTAAACCAAGAGACTAAATATTCCAACAGTGGTATCAGAGCTTAGGTCGTTAGGTTTTGCATGTTTGGATCATATAGGTTGTTTTAATGTTTGTAGAATCGAATTTGAATGTAAATTTGATTAAGAAAACTTTAAAAAACCTAACAAAACTAAATCGCATAGCCGGATCCGTTGATCGGCATGCGTCGGACTGCGATGCGTCGAATCGATCACATGTCTGGATGCGCAGACCGATCGCGGGATCGATGCGTGTATCGATCGATATGATCGTATCACGATCGAGTCCCGGGTCGCGTTCAGCGCATCAGCTCTCCCGGCTGTCTCGTTTCGCATATCGATCCGGATGGATCGTGACAGTATGCGTGACGAGTTCGAGGTGGTCGCGTGAATCGACCGGGCACATCGCATGTGCTGATCGGCCCGGCTCATCGCCTCAAGCCGTCCCGCTCCGCGTCCCGCTGTGTCTCGATGTGATCCGATCAGTCGAGCTTGACGCGAGCATCCGGCGAGAGAGCATCACGACCCGCGAGTAGCCATTCGGTTAAGCCGAGCCTCGCGGTTCGTCCCACCAAACCCGAGACGCGAACCAATCGTGCCATTGGACCATTGCGGTTTGTCGTTGGTTTTGCCTAATCCCGCAAGTTAGGTCAAAATCAGCTAAAATTGATTGGTTAGACCAATCTATTTCTTCCTGATTTTGGACTTAACCGAACCGATCCAATTTAATTGGTGGTTCAAGCGGTTAACCAAATCGCGGTTTGCTGAAAATTATTTAATACAATTGGTATTATTTAATTTCTGGTTAAACCGGATTTAAATTCAAAATTGAATTTTAACCTAAACCGAAGGCTGGTCTAAGTTTGATTTGGTTGGACCAAATAATTTAGAGCTGGTCTGGTTTAGTAAATAACCAGTTGGATTAAGTAATTAATTTGGTCTTGGACCAGAATTAATGAACCGACTCGGTTATGTCAAATTATTGGGCTAATTGGAATTCTGTGGTCTTGGGCCAAGAATTGGGCCTATAATTTGTGACCCAACCGAAAATTTTAATAAAATATCTAATTATTTCCAAAATCAGAATTAGAAAGTTTCTAAGTTTAGAAATTTCTAGATTAAGAATGTTTTGGAAAATAGAAAATTTCTAAAATAAGAATGTTTCCCGATTTAGAAAGTTTCTAAAATAAGTAGGTTTTCCAAAATAGAAAGTTTCCAAATTTAGTAAGTTTCCTGAAATGGATAGTTTCCCAAAATAGTAATCTTCTATTTTTGGAAGGAAAACCTAAAATCCTCAAAACAAATATCAAGCTTGGATGTCTTGCCCAATCTTGTCAGCTACTTAAAGCTTATTCAATTACAGATATGGCTTACAGTGTGAGGTGTCTGTTTTTGCGTAAGTAAAGTAGTACATAGTCATTACTATCATTGGGAGTCCCAGACTTTAATGATAATTTGGCTGTAAGAGATTGGTTTCCTTGACTGGGCCATCGGGAGTCCCGGGCCTTGAGACATCTGGTGAATTTGGGCCTCGGGTCCAATTCACAACCGAGAGTTATATGAGTTGTAACTAGCTGTGTGTATGCTTACCTAGTTAGCTAATTCTGGGTGACGGCCAGTGGCCCACTTTGGTTTTAGTTTAACATGGATCTCGGAATCATTGTATTCTTATGAGGATAAACAAAGAAATTTTGAATACAATGCGAGTTTTCTTATAAGTTGTTAAGATTACTCTTTTATGAACTAAATAACTAAAACTCTATTTATCTCTAAATTTCAGTTATGACTAGCACAAACAATCAAAACACTTTCTCGATCCGGTCTGTCCTTGAGATGGACAAACTGAACGGATCAAATTTCTTGACTTGGTCGCGGAACCTGAGGCTAGTCCTCAGGCAGGAGAGAAAGGACTATGTCCTTGAGAGAGCTCTCCCCGAGAGGATCGGGTCCAATGCCTCTCATGCAGTATATGATGCTTGGAATAAGCATTATAATGATGCGGTAGATGTGCATGGTCTGATGTTGGCTACCATGGACTCAGATTTGCTGAAGCAATATGAGAACATGGAGTCGCCAATAGAGATGATCAGCATCCTGAAATTGAAATTTCAGGAGCAGGTAAGAGTGGAGAGATACCAGTTGGTTAAGTCTCTCACTAGCTGCAAGCTACCAAATGATCATCCAGTGAGTCCTCATGTCAGTAAAATGATGGGTTACATTGATAACCTGAGGAAACTGGATTATCCAGTTAGCCAAGAATTGGCAACTGAGATCATTCTGCAGTCACTGCCGTCAAGCTATGATAAGTTCAAAAGGAACTATATCAAGAAAGGCTTAACGAAGACGCTGACTGAACTGCATGATATGCTCAAGACAGTTGAGCCAAACGTGAAGAGTACGCTGTATAATCTCATAATGGAGAAGGGTAGGTTTACTAAACCTAGTGCTGACAAGGGTGAAGACAAAGTTGTCCAGATTTTGAATCATGGCAAGCCTGTGTCTTCTGAGCCCGAATCAGATACATCTTACGTTGGTAAGTGCTGCTACTGTAAAGAGACTGGGCATTGGAAGAGAGATTGCATTAAATTCATGGAAGATTATGAGGAGTTGAAGGTGATGTATGAGACTACTTCCTCAGGTATTCATGTTATTACTTCAAGTTCTACCTTATAGGTATTGGATACTGGTTGTGGCACTGATATTTGTTATAATATGCAGAGCCTAAGCAACAGTAGAACGTTGAAGGAAGGACAAGTGGAACTGCGTGTCTGGAAGGAGCTATGGATGCTGCCTCAGCCGTAGGGTTTTCACTTGTAGATACCTTTGAGGCTTGGTTTTGTATTAAGTAATTGCTACAATGTACCTGCTTTAAGCAGAGTTGTCTTTCATTTACTTGTAAGAATTTGAATGTTTTTCATTTTGATAAAAGACAAGTTTTGTTCTTTTGATCTTAATGAAATATTAATTGTAGCACCCTATTCAAGGAATGGGTTTTATATCTTAAACCAAAGAGTGCCTAAATGTAACATAAATACCGAATTGGTTTAAATCTGATGAATTAAACCTGATTTTTCTTGGCGTAAATGTTTTGGTCACATAGAGTGAGTCGGATTCAGAAATCCCATAGTTATGGACTTTTGGGCTCATTTGATCGGATATCTTATGAGACTTGAATTCTGCTTACTGGACCAAAAGACAAAGGGCCCATCTTAGCCGAGCTAGAGAAAGGCCCAAAGGCTTATTGGACCTTGAACATACTCATGTATGTGGCCCGATGAGCAGTAATGCCAGAGAAATTTTCCTGTACTTCATTATCTTTACTGATTACTTCAGTGAGTATGACTGTGTTCATTTGATGAGACACGAGTCGGAATTCTTTGAAATGGTCGAAAGGGTTCCAGAATGAGGTATAGAATCTGAGTGACAGAAGTATTGAGACTCTGGATTAGATCACGAGTGAGAATACTTAAGTCATTGATGGTGTGATCATCTGAATGAGTGTGAAGTCGTTTCACAGCTCATTTCTCCTGAAAACCTGGAGGTGTTTCTGTGAGAAAGAATCAGATCTTATTAGAAATGATTAAAGATGAGTCACACGAATCTTCCATGATATTCTTTAAGAATAACGCTCTAGAAATATCTTAGTTTACGCTGAAATAGTTCCACCAATATCAGTTGAAAGACACCACATAAATGTGGACTGGAAATGATCCAAATTCGTCTTTACTGAGTATTTGTAGTTGTGCTACTTCGCTGGTTGTCCTAGGGAAACCAAGGCTTGTTACTTTTTACGTCCATTCCGAAAACAAAGTTAGGTTGTTCGGAATTCTGTTTTCTAAAAGGAAAGTTTCTTTCCAAGAAGAACAGTGGGAGTAAAAGTATAACTCGAAGAAATTCGAGAAATACAGGAGGCTGCTCAACCTGTTGAGGGAGAGCAGCGGATGGATTTACAGATTTCTGTAGAATCTACACCTGTAGAGCCTGAAGTTCGCAGATCTGAATGAATCCGTCACTAATCCGAGAGTGATTTCTCGTGATTAATTGCCATGATCTGATGATCATTGAAAGTGACGAACCTGCGAAATTCACAAAAGCGAAAGTGAGCCCGGACTCCGAAAAATTATACTGTATGTAAGTTAGCTTCATCGATCCATTCATGGATAGAAGCAAGCATATCGGAGTACGAATCTTCGTTATGTTGAAGTAGTCAAGGTTTTGACTTGAACAGGAACGAAGTGGAACTGTGCGTTTACTAATAGATAAGTGGAAGCGATGTTGCATTTCTCATAGTGTATGTCGATGACATACTGATTCTCGGAAATAACGTTCCAATGCTGCAGTCGGTAAAGGACTGGCTTGGGAGTTGTTTTTATGATTGACATGGGTAAAGCCACATATGTTCTTGGATTTTGGATCTAAAGATAAAGATCCAAAAGAGCATATAGGACAAAGTCAGGATTCTTATATTGACAAAGTCCTACACGTTTTCAGCATTCCAAGAAGGGTTTTATACCAATGTCACATGGCATTACGTTAAGCAAGATACAGTGTCCTATGATATCTGCTGAGCTTGAATGCATGGATGAGATTCCATATGCGTCGGCAATCGGATCTATCATGTATGCCATGACATGTACTTGTTTTGATGTTGCTTTAATATTAAGCAAGACAAGTAAAGACCAGTCAAATCCAGCAAAGAATCACTGGATAGACGTAATGAAAATCCTCAAGTATTTGGAAAAACACTTAGGATAAGTCCTTGATTTACGGAGAAAGTGAGGTGCTAGAAATCGGTAGAGTCTGAAAGGCAAGTTTCCAACAGACAAAGATGATTTCTGGTCACAGTCCGGTTATATCTTGTGTCTGTCTGGCGGTGCAAGGCACTGTTGCTGACTCCATGACTTAAGCTGAACATTTCGCAGCTTGGGTAGCGGCGAAAGAGGTTGTTTGGAAAGAAGAATTCATCACTGAACTTGATATGATTCCTAGCATAGATGAGGCTAGCTGCACATCAGAGGTCCAAACACCTTGAGGGTAGGTATAACCTATTCCGTGAGATAAATGACAGAGGTGTTAAGTAGATCAGCAAGTTTCAACGAATGAGAACGTTGCTAATCTATTAACGAAGCCACTCCTTAGGCCTAAGCACGAGTCGCGGACTGTAGCTGTAGGATAAGTGAAATTAAGATGTAGTCTTAATTTCAGTGGGAGTTTGTAAAGGGCTTTATTTAGTTGTTTTGAAAGGTTCATGTAAATATAATATTTTATGTTTATGAAATTTATGATTTCTGGATTATTTTAACTGTGATATAAATAATCGTTCCAAAATGATTCATGTCATTATATATAGGCCATCGAAGTACATGAGAAAGACTTGATCATGAAACCCTATATTTAACAAAATGACATAAATCAGAGTGTCCATAGTCGAAGGTTGTTGAAATTGGAACACCAACAACCACTTGAGACTAGAGTGTGTTGAGACTTATGACCAAGTTTCATGGGTCATAGATGCGCGGCATCAAAGTCGACACATAGGTATATGTAGGGGAGCATATGACCGGACATGACCCGCTGATGAGAACTCTACAAGATATTAATATTTGTGTTATAAGAGGTTCTCATCTACGACTATAGAGTATAGTCCTTAGACCTGAGTTCGCATGCATGTGGCTGCACATGGATTGATGCACTTTGATCATTGTCTAACGCTGTTTCGTTACTGGGAGCAATAAGGACCTTGGTTGGGTGTATTATAAAGTGAGTAGTTCATAGTGATGGAACAAGATGGGATTTGTCCCTCCTGTTAATGGAGGTAATATCTCTAGGCCAATCGGAGACTTGATAGCTGGTAAGAGTGTGGCCACACCCAAACGGACTTGCCCAAGTCGTTTGCATTGTCAGTATCAATTCTGGTCCGATGAACATGATCTTGGCTATATAAGGATGACACACATCTTGCCTTATGCCAGATCGAGTTATTGAGACAAAAGGATTAGGGAATGTAGAATTCCAGTACAAGTGGGAGATTGTTGGGAATGTCCTGAAATCTACTGTACTATCTCTAGAAAGTATGATAAGTGTCGAGATCAGACATAAGTCATAAATACTGGGTGATCATGATGACTTGCTAGAGCCCGCTCTTGATCTATAAGTTTAGGACTTATTACCAGTATTGTATGATCCCAAAGGGTCACACACCATAGCTAACGGGAAAGTTAAAAGGAATTAATACAGTAAGATGCAAGGCATTTACTGTATTTGTACAGAGAATTGGGCCAGACAAAATACAGTTTTTTGTCTTATTTGGGCTTTGGGCCCAAAAGCCCAATAGGCTGTTAGGTCATTTAATGGACCTATATAAAGCCAAGGAGGGGACGGATTTTAGGCAGAGCTTCTGCGATTTCTACCCTAGCCGTCCTCCTTGTTTCTCTGTTGTTCCAGCTTGGTCTAGCAGCCTGATCCAGTAGCTTGTAAGCGTGTGGATACCTAGGAGGAGCCGGTTTCTATCAGCTCTCAGTGATCTCTTCATTACCACCAATCCGCTGCACTTAATATTAAGGTAATGATCTCGATCTGTTTATGATTCATATGCAAATCACCTAGATCTTAGATGAATATGTTAGTACGTTTAACTGAAAGAATTAAACCAAGAGACTAAATATTCCAACAGGCAAGTCCGACCCAAGACAATTTCTGACGGCATTTCGCATCGCGATGGGACGAACAAAGTTCAGCATCGGAGAACGTGATGCAGGCTACTGCCAACTGTTCGTCGAGCATCTGACCGGCTCGGCCTTGGATTGGTTTTCTCGTTTAGAACCAAACTCGATCGACGGATACAACGACTTGACGCACGCTTTTCTCAAACACTACTCCATGTATATTCAGGAGGAAGTATCAAACGCCAACCTGTGGGCCATCTCCCAGGGACCGAAGGAAAGCCTCCGATCTTACATCACCCGCTTCAAAAGTATTCTGGCCAAAATCTCGATCACCGATAGCGAAGGTCTGCCCGCGCTCCGAAACGGCCTCTGGTATGAATCGAGCTTCCGAGAGGAACTAAAGAAAAACAGACCAAGCTCACTGGAAGATGCTCTCCACCGAGCATCGATCTTTATCGACCTCGAGGAAGAAAAGTAAACCCTAGCCAAGAAGTTCGGACCCAAAAGTTCGACTTCAAAGGACAAAGCCGAGAAGAGCACCGAGCAATATGAACCTCGGCAACACTACGATCAGGATTATAAGAAGGCCAAGGAAGAAGAAACCGCGAGAAAGGGGAAATCGTCGTATTACGTCAGCGATCAGTTACAGGACCACCAACAGGACGAGGAACGCTCCCACCAGAATCGACAAAATCATCCCGACCGTTCCCAAAATCATCAGCAGGATCGACCCACCCAAGGCTAACAAGGTCAAAATCAAGGCAAGCCATGGAATAAATTCGTCCGAGGGGCCGACAAAAGCAAGCTATTTTGCGAGTATCATCAGCGAGCAGGTCACAGCACCGAAGAATGCAGAAATCTTCAAGCCCTCCTCTACGCCGACTACCAAAAAGACGGGAAGAAATTAGTACTAGATCGCAACAAACCTCACCCGAAGCAAATCAACCAGGTGACACAACCAAAGAACGAAGCCGAGCGCTTCAGGATCGTCCAAGAGGAACGAAGGAAACAGGTTGCTTTCGCCGAGGAAATTGAGCAAATCAACGCAAATACGGCAGCTGCAGATAAAAGAGCTCGTGACGAAGAAGACGAAGAGGGAGCACATCCACCAAGAAGACGTATAAACATGATTATGGGAGGACTACCTATGGTAAACGACTTAGTGCGATCGATCAAGGAGTACGAGCGACGGGCCATGGCCGCCCAGCATTACCGACGAAACGCCACTGACGAGCTCAGAATCGGCAACGAAATAAGTTTCACCGAGCGAGACGCCGAAGGAGTGGACCGACCGCACAATGATCCACTCGTCGTCGCCATGCGAATCGGCGACTGCGAAGTCGAGAAGATTCTGATCGACACCGGCAGCTCGGTAGACCTAATCTTCAGAGAGACATTACAACGGATGGAACTCAGCGATTATCGTATTAAGCCATCTACAAAACCACTAACCAGCTTCTCGGGCGATTCAATCAACACAATTGGAACAATCAAACTCTCCGTCTATGTCGGCCGAATCACCAAACTGATCAAGTTCGTGGTCGTCGACCGACCGGCTATTTACAATGTCATCCTCGGCACCCCTTGGATCCACGAAATGAGGGCAGTCCCGTCCACCTATCATCAATGCGTAAAATTTCCAACCCCATTCGGCGTATTTACATTACGAGGAGATCAGAAGATATCCCGAACGTGCTTCCGTATCGAACACAAAATGCATCGCAAATCACAGGCATACCTAGTCGCAGAGCCTCGAATCGAGCTGCCACCGCCCGATCGGCCGCAGAAAGATGCGGTAGTACAAGTCAACATCGACATAAAGGATCCCGAGCGATGCGTCGGAATAGGGGCCGACCTCCGCGACGACCTGCGAGACAAGCTTGTAGAATTTCTCAAAGAAAATGCCACAACCTTCGCCTGGACCACCAGTGATATGACCGGAGTTGACCCGACCATCGCATGCCACGAACTGCATGTTGATCTGATCTTCAAACCAGTCAAGCAAAAAAGAAGGAAGCTCGGTCCCGAGCGCGCCAAAACTGTCAACGATGAAGTAGAGCGGCTTTCAAAGGCAGGCTTGATCACCGAGGTGAAGTACCCTGACTGGCTGGCAAATCCAGTTGTGGTAAAGAAGAAAAACGGTAAGTGGAGAGTGTGCGTAGACTTTACCGATGTCAACAAAGCGTGTCCCAAGGATAGTTTCCCGCTGCCGCACATCGACCGGCTCGTAGAAGCAACCACCGGTCACGAGTTGCTATCGTTCATGGACGCCTTTGCAGGATATAACCAGATAATGATGCACGCTGACGATCGAGAAAAGACTTCCTTCATCACCGACCGCGGCACATATTGCTACAAGGTTATGCCGTTCGGGCTCAAGAACGCGGGAGCAACATATCAACGCCTTGTGAATCGCATGTTCGCCGACCAGCTCGGTAACACAATGGAAGTTTACATCGACGATATGCTCGTCAAGTTCACCTCGGCGGACGATCATATCGATCATCTCACAACATGTTTCGCGAGCTTAAACATGTATGGAATGAAACTGAATCCGGCAAAATGCACGTTCGCGGTCACGTCGGGAGAATTTCTCGGCTACATAGTCACAAGAAGAGGAATAGAAGCAAACCCGAAGAAAATAACAGCGATCGCCGAGCTTCCATCTCCCAAGAACACCAGAGAAGTCCAACGTTTAACGGGACGCGTCACGGCTTTGAATAGATTCATCTCGCGATCGACGGGCAAATGTCTCCCCTTCTACAATCTTCTCCGAGGGAATAAGAAATTCGAATGGGACGCTAAGTGCGAGGACGCATTTCAACAGCTAAAAACCTACCTCTCCACCCCACCAATTCTGGCCAAACCCGAGGAGGGAGAAACGTTGTACTTATACATCTCGGTATCATCCTCGGCAATCAGCAGCGTGCTCGTCCGCGATGATCGAGGCGACCAAAGACCGATCTTCTACACAAGCAAGATCTTCGACGACGCAGAAACACGCTACAACACACTTGAGAAACTCGCGTTGGCAGTCGTCGTCTCAGCTCGGAAACTCCGTCCTTATTTTCAGTCACACTCGGTGGTCGTGCTCACGAATCAACCAATCAAAACGATATTGCATAGCCCGAGCTAATCAGGAAGAATCGCTAAATGGGCCGTCGAGCTTAGCGAATATGACATCGAGTACAAGCCCAGGACCAGCGCCAAGTCCCAAGTTCTTGCAGATTTCATCATCGAACTACCACCCGAGCTCATCATAGCCGAAGGACAAGGCCCAAACGAGAAATGGATTCTATTCGTGGATGGTTCATCATCAAGAAATGGTTCAGGAGTAGGAGTCAAACTGACATCCCCGAACGGCGAATTGATCGAACAATCCTTCCGTCTAGGATTTCCAGCCTCTAACAACGAAGCCGAATACGAAGCACTGCTCGCAGGACTACGACTGGCCGTAGTAGTAGGGGCAAAGCAAGTAGACGCATTCGCCGACTCACAACTCGTTGTAAACCAATTCAACGGAGAATACTGTTGGAATTGTGTCCAGTAATCTCGGTACTGTCTCTAGAAAGTAAGAGTATGTCAATGATCAGACATAAGTCATATAATACTGGGGGTCATGATGGCTTGCTAGAGTCCGCTCATGATCTATAAGTCTTGGACTTATTGCCTTTATTATATGATCCCATATGGGTCACACGCCTAAGCTAACAGGAAAATGTGTAGGAACGGCTTAGCAGAAGTACGGTAAAAGTGCCAGGCATTTGTCGTACTTAGAGAGAGATAAAAGGGTCTGATTAAATCCAAGGGATTTAATCAGATTGGTATTTGGGCCCAAAAGCCCAAAAGGGAAAGAGAAGGGTTTTATAAACTAAAACCCAAATCTCTTTCTCCCTAACCCTAGCCCCCCAGCCGCGCCTCTCTCTCTCTGTCTGCGCCTCCCTCCTCGTGGTCTAGCAGCCTCTTTCCTGACGGTGTGCGTGTGTGAACCTCTGGAGGAGTTATCTCTCGGTGGCTCTCTGATCTCTGACCATACCTTCTCTTTCCGTTGCATAAACAGGTATAAGGTGAGATCATAATGTTTCTATCCAAGAGAACCTAGATCCGCATGTTTAGGAACTGTTGAATCTGTGAATTGAATCAGGATTAACAACCAAAACATCCTTCAGTGGTATCAGAGCTATTGGTTCTGGTTTTTCTTGTTTAGATTCATGTTTAGGATTGTTTTTCTTGTTTAAAAGTGTTTTGAATCAACTACTGATAAGAGAAATCACTTAAGCAACAAGGAATTGAAACCTAAACATATTTGAAATCGCAAACCAAGCTATATGACTTGGTTAGGCGATCGGCCGAGTGTTGAACCGATCGGCCAAGACCGATCGCATGTATCGATCGATGATCGATAGCATGGATCGATCGTTGCCTGATCGGATAGATCGACCGTGAAACGAGCATCGCATGGATCCGCAAGGATCGCATGGATCGCGTCGTGCCGGTTGGATCGCTCGACCGTGAGGCGCAAGGCTGATGCTTGCATCGCGCCTTGCCCGTCCCGCGTCCCATCCCGATATCACGACCCGAGCCATCCCGTCCCGCGTCCCGTTTCTGTCACGATCGCATGATGCGGCTGCCCGGTTGTTGCTCGATCGAGTGTAGCCGCGATCGTTTCAAAACCTAATGGGCCGGTTCGTTTTCGGTTAGGTGGTTCGGTTTAAAATTTTAATTAAAATCAAAACGTCACGGTTTAATAAACAGATTTAATAATTTTATTAAGTTCTGGTTAAACCGGGATAAGAAATCCAAAGTCGAAAAATTGGATTTTGTGCCTAAACCAGGATTTTCTAATTTGATTTGGTTGGACCAAATAAATTGAGAAAATCCGGTTTAGTAAATAACCGGTTGACAATTGTGGTCATCGTAGTAATTAAAATTTGGTTAGACCAATTTTAATGAACCAGACCGGTTATGTCATTTAATTGGACAATTGGGTCATGTCTTGGACATGGACCAATTCTTGGGCCTCGGGCCAAGAAGTTAAAACAATTGGGCCAATTATTTGAGTCTTTCTTCAGATTAATTTAAAATTTATTTTATAAAGTTATATAAATCGATTTTAAATTAAAGTTTCCGAAATTTTGAAATTAGAAAGTTTCTTAAAATAGAAGTTTCTAGATTTGCATGTTTTGGATTTTAAGAAATTTCTAAAGTTAGAAAGTTTCCGTTTTTAGAAAGTTTCCAATTTTAGAAAGTTTCCAAAAATAGTAGGTTTCCAAAAATAGAAAGTTTCCCGAAATAGTAATCTTCTATTTTGGGAATGAAATTTTAATAAACCTACGAACCTCAAATAATATCAAGCGTTGGATGTCTTGTCCAGGCTATGTCAGCTGTCGAAGCCCATTCAATTGTATTCATGGCCTTACAGTGTGAGGGTGTCTACTTTTGCGTGGATAAGACGGTTTGTGATTCATAAATGTCATTGGGAGTCCCAGACATTAATGATTACATGACTGTATAGTCTGGTTTTCTTGACTGGGCCATCGGGAGTCCCGGGCCTTGAGACATCAGAGTGGATTGGGCCTCGGGCCCAGATTCACAACCAAGAGTTATATCACGGATATAATTAGCCGATATAGGGCTTACCGATATAAGCTAAAGTTGGGTGACGGCCAGTGGCCCACTTTAATCTTAGTTATATGTGGATCTTGGAATCATTATATTCTATTGAGGGTAACTTATGTTATTGAATATAATGCATGATTAATCATATTAAATTTAATGCGAGATTAATCATATTGAACATTTTAACTAATAACCTTTTTATATTATATATTTCAGCTATGACTACTACAAGCACACAAAACACATTCTCAATCCGGTCTGTTCTCGAGAAGGAGAAGCTGACTGGAACGAACTTCCTGACGTGGTCAAGGAACTTGAGGCTGGTCCTCAAGCAGGAGAAGAAGGATTATGTCCTTCGTGATCCTCTCCCCGAGAGGCCTGCTAACAATGCCGCCAGGACTCTGCATAATGCTTGGGAAAAGCATTCGTCAGATGAAAATGATGTGTATTGCCTTATGTTGGCGACAATGACTGCTGAGCTGCAAATGCAGTTCGAGAGTGTGTTGTCACCAATTGAGATAATGGCAAGCCTGAAATCGCTTTTTCAGGAGCAGGCTAGGACTGAGAGGTTTCAAACAGTTAAGAACCTCTTGGACTGCAAGTTGGCTGCGAATGCGGCAGTGAGTCCTCATGTCTTGAAGATGATGGGTTATCTCGATCATCTTCAGAAACTCGACTGCCCAATCAGCCAGGAACTTGCCTGCGACATCATTCTGCAGTCATTACCTGCAAGCTATGATCAGTTCATTCTGAACTTTAACATGCATGGCTTGAGTAAGACATTGCCTGAGCTTCACGGAATGCTCAAGACTGCAGAGCCCAACTTGAGGAAAACCGCCAAGGACCCCAATGTGCTTATGGTGCAAAAGGGCAAGGGGTTTAAGAAATCCTCTGCTAAGGATAAGGGAAAGGCCAAGGCTGTCCAAGTCGCGGACAAGGACACGCCAAAGCCCAAGCCCAAGTCCAAGGCTGGGCCAACTGACATATGCAGGTTCTGTAAAGAACCAGGGCATTGGAGGAGAGAATGTAAGAAATTCCAAGAAGGTCTAAAGGAATTAAAGAAGAAGACTCTCGAGACTTCTTCGACAGGTATTTTTGTTATAGAAGTTAATACAACCACTTCTGATAATACCTCATGGGTTATGGATACTGGTTGTGGGGCTCATATTTGTACTAATATGCAGGCACTCAGCAACAGTAGAAGGCTGAAGCAAGGACAAGTGGAGCTACGAGTTGGGAATGGAGCGAAAGTTCCAGCACTAGCTGTAGGCACATACTTGTTGTCTTTACCTTCGGGATTGATTTTAGAACTCAATAATTGTTATTTTGTACCTGCTATAAGCAGAAATATTATTTCAATTTCTTTGTTGGATTTGGAAGGTTATGATTTTTCAGTTAAGAATAAATTATGTTCCTTCAATCGCAACAATTTGTTCTATGGTTCTGCCCCTCTTACGAATGGGCTTTACATACTCGATCAATCCGCGCCAATTTATAACATTAATACCAAGCGGTTCAAACCTAATGAGGAGAACCGAACGTTTCTATGGCATTGTCGTTTAGGGCACATCAGCGAGAAACGCATCAAGAGGCTCCATTCGAATGGACTTCTTGGCTCATTTGACTTTGAGTCATGTGAGAAATGCGAATCCTGCATGATGGGCAAAATGACACGGGCCCCCTTTAATAAACCTAATGAGAGGGCCAGTGACTTATTGGGCCTGATACACACTGACGTGTGTGGCCCAATGTCCACAAATGCAAGAGGAAACTATCAGTACTTCATTACCTTCACTGATGATTTCAGTAGGTATGGATATGTTTATTTAATGAAACATAAGTCTGAATCTTTTGAAAAGTTCAGAGAATTCCAAAATGAAGTACAGAACCAACTTGGCAAAAGCATTAAGGCTCTTCGGTCCGACCGAGGAGGAGAATACTTAAGCCAAGAATTCAGTGATCATCTAAGAGAGTGTGGGATCGTATCCCAACTCACTCCTCCCGGAACACCTCAATGGAATGGTGTGTCTGAGAGGAGAAATCGGACCTTATTGGATATGGTTCGATCCATGATGAGTCACACAGACCTTCCAATATCCCTTTGGGGATATGCTCTGCTAACAGCAGTGTTCACTCTAAATAGAGCGCCATCGAAAGCAGTAGCAAAGACACCATATGAATTATGGACTGGAGTGGCTCCAGTGCTGTCTTATCTTAGAATTTGGGGTTGTGAAGCCTATGTCAAGAGATTAATCTCAGACAAGCTTACACCAAAGTCTGATAAATGCTACTTCATTGGTTATCCTAAGGAAACCAAGGCTTATTACTTCTATCTACGTTCCGAGAACAAGATCTTTGTTGCCCGGGATTGTAACTTTCTTGAGAGGGAGTTTCTCTCTAAGAAAGACAGTGGGAGTAAGGTACAGCTTGAAGAAATTCAAGATGAACAGGACAC
This sequence comes from Orychophragmus violaceus, assembly GCA_030180135.1. Taxonomy (NCBI): domain Eukaryota; kingdom Viridiplantae; phylum Streptophyta; class Magnoliopsida; order Brassicales; family Brassicaceae; genus Orychophragmus; species Orychophragmus violaceus. Next base: position 97,382,777 of record CM058237.1, on the reverse strand, counting down.
TGCTCAACCTAATGAGGAAGAGCAGCAGGAGGACCTACAAGAAATTGTAGAGCCTGAACCTGTAGTACCTGAAGTTCGAAGATCCGGGAGGATCCGTCACGAACCCGAGAGATATCAAGGATTCCTCGTGACTGACTGTCATGATCTTCTGATCATTGATGGTGATGAACCATCGAACTTCAATCAAGCCATGATGGGCCCAGATTCCTCGAAGTGGCGCAAGGCCACTGATTCCGAAATGGACTCCATGTCGGTCAACCAAGTGTTTTCGTTGGTTGACTTACCCGCTGGTGTAAAAGCCATCGAGTGCAAATGGATCTTCAAGAAGAAGATTGACGTGGATGGAAATGTCCAGATTTATAAAGCCAGGTTGGTGGCAAAAGGTTTCAGACAAGTTCACGGTGTGGATTACGATGAAACCTATTCACCAGTGGCTATGATGAAATCTATTCGGATTCTACTAGCAACTGCAGCTTTTCATGATTATGAAATTTGGCAGATGGACGTGAAAACCGCCTTCCTGAATGGTATTCTGGAAGAGGATGTGTATATGACGCAACCTGACGGTTACATAGATCCAAAGAATGCTGGGAAAGTATGCAAGCTTCATAAATCCATTTATGGATTGAAGCAAGCATCGAGGAGCTGGAATCTTCGTTTTGATGAAGCGATCAAGCAATTTGACTTCATCAGAAACGAAGAAGAACAATGCGTGTATAAGAAAACTAGTGGGAGCAAGATAGTATTTCTTATTCTGTATGTCGATGACATACTGCTTCTCGGAAACGACGTTCCAATGCTAAAGTCGGTAAAGGACTGGCTTGGAAGTTGTTTTTCCATGAAAGACATGGGTGAAGCCGCATACGTTCTTGGAATCAGGATCTACCGGGATAGATCTAGAAGGCTGATAGGCTTGTGTCAAGACTCATACATTGACAAAGTCCTACAAAGATTCAGCATGAAAGATTCCAAGAAGGGCTTCACGCCAATGGTACATGGCACAACGCTAAGCAAGAAGCAGAGCCCTACGACGGCTGCTGAGCTTGAGCGCATGAAGAATATTCCTTATGCATCTGCAATAGGATCTGTCATGTATGCCATGATCTGTACTCGTCCTGATGTTGCTTATGCATTGAGCATGACGAGTAGATACCAGTCAAATCCAGGTGAAAACCATTGGATTGCCGTAAAGAATATCTTGAAGTATCTAAGACATACTAAGGATAAGTTCTTGGTGTACGGTGGAAGTGATGTGCTTAAAGTCAGTGGATTCACGGACGCAAGTTTCCAGACAGACCAAGATGATTTCCGGTCACAGTCCGGTTATATCTTTAGTCTGAATGGCGGTGCAATCAGTTGGAGAAGCTCCAAGCAAGACACCGTTGCTGATTCCACTACAGAAGCTGAATATATCGCCGCTTCAGAAGCAGCGAAGGAAGCTGTTTGGATACGAAAGTTCATTATTGAACTAGGTGTGATACCAGATGCGGCTGAGCCTCTGGCACTGTTTTGTGACAACAATGGTGCTATAGCTCAGGCAAAGGAACCAAGATCACACCAGAAATCCAAGCATGTTCTAAGAAGATTTCACTTGATACGTGACATCATTAATAGAAAGGAAGTCAAGATCAGCCGAGTTCAGACAGATGATAACGTCGCTGATCCGTTGACAAAGCCACTCCCAAGGCCTAAGCTCGAGTTTCTGACTGAAGCTGTAGGCATTAGAGACATTGAAATGTAATCTAAATTTGAGTGGGAGTTTGAGGGCTTTATTTAGTTATTTGATATGTTCTTGTAAAACATTCTTATGTTTAATGAAATTATTATTTCAAGATTATTTTAACTGTGATGAAATAATCGTTCCAAAGTGATATAAACCATTTTATAGGTCATCGAAGTAAGTGACTTGATCTTGAGTCATCAAAGTCATTTAGCTCGATCATGAGACCCTATATTTGATAGATGGATTATATCATCCTGTCCCTAGTCGAAGGTTGTTGAAATTGGAACACCAACAACCGTGTGAGACTAGATTGGTATGTGACTTATGACAAAGATGCACGGCATCAAAGTCAGTACATAGGTGTATGTTGGGAACATACGACCGGACATGACCCGCTGATGAGAACTCTTCAGGATATTTATATCTGTGTCATAAGAGATTCTCACTACGACTATAGAGTATAGTCCTTAGACCTGAGTTCGCATGCATGTGACTGCACATGGACTGATGCACTTTGATCATTGTCTAACGCTGTCGTTCTGCGATAGTTATAAGGACCTTGTTTGGGTACATTATGAAATGAGTAGTTTACAGTGATGGAACAAGACGGAATTTGTCCCTCCAATATAAATGGAGTGAATATCTCTAGGCCAATCGGAGATTTGAATACTGGAAAATGCATGGCCATGATCAAACGGACTGTCCCGAGTCGTTTGGATTGTCAGTATCGAATCAGAGTCCGATGAACAAGATTAGGCTTTATAAGGATGACACTAATCTTGCCTTATGACTAATCGAGATATTGAGACAAAAGGATTATGAATACAGAGATTCCAGTACAAGTGGGAGATTGTTGGAATTGTGTCCAGTAATCTCGGTACTGTCTCTAGAAAGTAAGAGTATGTCAATGATCAGACATAAGTCATATAATACTGGGGGTCATGATGGCTTGCTAGAGTCCGCTCATGATCTATAAGTCTTGGACTTATTGCCTTTATTATATGATCCCATATGGGTCACACGCCTAAGCTAACAGGAAAATGTGTAGGAACGGCTTAGCAGAAGTACGGTAAAAGTGCCAGGCATTTGTCGTACTTAGAGAGAGATAAAAGGGTCTGATTAAATCCAAGGGATTTAATCAGATTGGTATTTGGGCCCAAAAGCCCAAAAGGGAAAGAGAAGGGTTTTATAAACTAAAACCAAAATCTCTTTCTCCCTAACCCTAGCCCCCCAGCCGCGCCTCTCTCTCTCTGTCTGCGCCTCCCTCCTCGTGGTCTAGCAGCCTCTTTCCTGACGGTGTGCGTGTGTGAACCTCTGGAGGAGTTATCTCTCGGTGGCTCTCTGATCTCTGACCATACCTTCTCTTTCCGCTGCATAAACAGGTATAAGGTGAGATCATAATGTTTCTATCCAAGAGAACCTAGATCCGCATGTTTAGGAACTGTTGAATCTGTGAATTGAATCAGGATTAACAACCAAAACATCCTTCAAATACAAAGCAAAAAACGAGCGCATGGACGCATACCTAATGCTCGTCCAGGAAATTGTCAAACAAATCGGGTCGGTCACGCTAACAAAGATCCCTAGAAGCGAAAACTCCTCCGCAGACGCACTGGCTGCCCTAGCTTCGACTTCAGACCCCGACCTTCGTCGAATTATTCCAGTCGAATGCATAACCCGACCAAGCATCGCACCAAGCGAAGACGTGATGCTGGTTACCGAGGAAGACGAGGGATTGGACGACGCCTACAAAAGCAACGAGGAAATCGTCAAGGACGACAATCCCGAACATGCCGACATCGTCAACTGGAGAGCCGAGATCAAAGATTATATACTGATCGGGAAGGTTCCCGAGGATCGTTGGGCAGCTCGCCGGTTGAAAGCCCGCTGCGCGCAATACGTAATGATGAAGGACGAGCTATTTCGATGGAGTGCGTCCAAGGCTCTCTTACGTTGCATCAACGGGCAAGAGATCCAGTGGGTCACCGAGCAAACACACGAAGGAGCTGGCGGAAATCACACAAGAGGCCGAGCATTAGCCGCAAAGATAAAGCGACACGGCCACTTCTGGCCGACCATGATCGCCGACTGCGAAAGCTATGTGGCCCGATGCGAGAAATGTCAAAGGCACGCACCGAGCATACACCAGCCAGCCGAGCTCCTCACCACCGCAGCCACGCCCTACCCATTCATGCGGTGGGCGATGGACATCGTCGGACCCCTCCCGGCCTCGCATCAAAAGAAGTTCATCCTGATAATGACGGATTACTTTACCAAGTGGGTCGAAGCCGAATCCTAATCGGAGATCAAAAACCTCGACGTTCAAAAGTTCGTTTGGAAATACATAATCTGTCGCCACGGTGTCCCCTACGAGATCGTGACCGACAACGGCTCCCAGTTTATCTCCAATCTTTTCGAAGGATTTTGCGCAAGATGGAAAATACGTCTGAGCAAATCTACCCTGAGATACCCACAAGGAAAGGGGCAGGCCGAGGCGACCAACAAAACGATCATCGATGGTCTAAAGAAACGAATGGAAAGTAAAAAAGGCCTCTGGGCCGACGAGCTCGATGGTGTCCTCTGGTCTCACCGGACCACCCCGAGGACATCAACTGGCCAGACACCTTTCTCACTCTCCCACGGAATGGAGGCAATGTCCCCAGCCGAGATGTGCGTCCCGACAATACGTCTGAGTATCGCGCCCGAGTACGAAGAGCTTAACAACAACATGATCGTTGATTGCCTTGATCAAGCAGAAGAATTACGAGACCGAGCGCTCCTACGTCTCCAAAACTATCAACAACAGATCACCCGACACTACAACAAGAAGGTCAAGGGTCGAAGTTTCGTAGAAGGAGACCTCGTCCTCAGGAAAGTGTTCGAAAACACGCGGGAATACCGAGCAGGGAAACTCGGCGCAAATTGGGAAGGTCCGTACATCGTTTCGAAGATAGTAAAACCCGGCGTGTACGAGCTAGTGACGATGAAGGGGGAAGCCATTCCACGCTCATGGAATGCAAACAAGCTCAAGAGGTACTACTATTAAGCCGAGTGTCTCTCATGGAAAAGCCGAACATCGCGCTCAAAAAAAAAAAAAACGAGCATCTCTCGCTCACGGAATAGGCGAGCATCGCGCTCAAAAAAAATGAGCATTTCGCTCCAAACCGAGCTCGCTATACACGAGTTCGAGTAATATGTAAAGTGAACTACGATCGGCTTGATCCCCTTTCGGGGTACGTAGGCAACCTCTCACGAGGCTCAGCTATATCAATAATAAAATTTTATCAAGTTATACTTGTCCAAATTACCTAAACAAATCGACATTCTGGCCAAATGCTCGATATACCGTAAGCCGGGCCAAGTTCCCGCACGAGGCTGATCGACAGTAAATAAGCTGAACCTAGTTTTCACATAATGTCCCGATCAGACCTTAGGGGTAAGCCGAGCACTCACTCACACCCGACCTGTGGGACAACGAGCGCAGCCTCAAGTCCCACAACCAAGCAAGCCGGGCCCAGCTCCCGCATAAGGACGACTGACAGAAAAAATAAGCCGAACCCTGTTTAGCATTACTGTCCAGGTCGGTTCTACGGGGTAAGCCGAGCATTTGTTCGCTCCTTGCTAAACTCGCTAATCATATAACCTAAACCAAACATAACACTAAGGTCTGTGATTAGCAAAAATAGACCGAGCACCTTTGTTCGCTCCCTGCTTTGACTTGGGCATATAAAAAAAAGCAAAACCCAAAATCCATTAAAAGTGCGCAAAGGCACGAATCCGATTACATCAGGGTACTACAAAAAAAAAAAAAGAGGAAAGAAAAGCAACAACTAAAAATCAAGGAGCCAATCTAAGAAGCCTCGGGAGCTCGATCTTCAGCTGTATTCTCAAGGCCAGCAGGATCTTCATCTTCGCTCCCGATCAGCCCAGCCGCCCGAAGATTGTCTACCACCGAGGAAGTCATGAACGCGCGGTTCGAGCCATGCCGATCCGAAACAGGGACCGAAGAGTCCCCATCGGTTCGACCTGGACTACCTGGCGGAGTCATAACAAAGTCCTCGTCAACCAGGTCGGTGAACTGAATCGAAACAAGTTCCTGCTTGAAACGGGCGAAATCAGCGTTAGCCTTGGCGATCCTATCGGAGGGAATGGCAAAACCCTCTTTGACGAGCGCCTCCAGCATAGACGCAACTGCAGCAGCTTGGTTCATCATGATCTGGGTTCTCCTCCCGAGCACCTTCTCTTCATTGGCCTTCTTGATCTTGGATAACCGACCTTGTGATTTCCCTGACACACGCTCCCTTTCCTTCAAAACCTCGCGCGTACGAGAGTCCTTGAGCCGAGCACACTCAGATTTGAGCTTATCCTCCAAGTCAGACACCCGAGCAACCAGCTCATCAGCTTCGGCCCGAGCATTCGAGCAATCCGCCAAGCATTGTCTGTTCTCAGCGTCCAGTCGAGCATTCTCGGTGGAAAGTCCAGCAACCTTCTCCTCCAGAGCAGACACCTTCTCTTCCTCGGCCTTAAGGGACGAACGAAGCGCCTCCGCAGCCACCGCCACCTCACGGTACCCTTCAAGTTTGGCAATGACCCTTCCGGCTTTGCCAAGATCCCTCTTCAGCCCGCTAATCACCCTTTCAAGGTCGACCTGCCTCTGATCATACTCGTCGAACAGAAGGTTGTAATTGGCAAGGCCCTGAAACAAAAGAGACGAATCAGAACAAGGGAAAGACAAGACAAACAAAGCCGAAGCTAAAGGAGCAAGCCTTACCCGAGCTATGTCTTTAGTTGTTGCCTTCATATGATCAGAAAAGGGCGTACAATTGACCGAAGGAAGCGGCCGTGGCGGACTGTCTCGCAGAATCCGGAATAAATCTGCACAGGCTTCCCATCACGAACCATCGACTTCACGCCCTCATACCGAACGGCAAAGCCATAGTCTGTAAACGCCCCTTCACCTGGCCCGCCCAGGAAAGTAAGCCCGGCGATTTCATTCAAGTCCGGCATGGTTTGATCATCCCGAGAATTAGCATTCTCATTCTCCCCCCGACCATCCGTTTCACCCTGGTCAGCGACCTGATCGTCACCCGGGCACTCCAAAAGAGTCGCCTCACCATCACCGGTGGGCTCAACATCCCCAACCTGAGTATCCGCAGCCTCCGGAAGATTCACCAGAACCATCCCGCCACCATCGGTACGCTCGGAAGCATCAACCGCCTGATCCTCGGCAGATACGATCCTGCTTTTCTTCTTTCTCCTCTCCAAGGGTACCTCAGCAATCCCCTCGGTCCCCTGCGCATCTTCGGAAACCGGAATCCCCGGCTCGGTGGTAGCCGCATTCTCGGTTCCCGGCTCAATAGAAACCGCATGCTCGGCCCGCGACCTCTTCTTTTTCTTCTTCTTCTTCTTCTGAGCCTCGACCGCCTCCACCGCCTCGCACACCTGACGAAACAAATCTCGATGATACTCGTTCACAAAAACCATCCCAGGGGGGACCTCCCCGACCCATGGTGAAAATGGCCGATTCGGATCCAAGGCAACAGGATTTACCTGTGGTCCAGAAGGATTCTCCTGCTCGGTGACAGGATTTTCTTGCTGATTGGTGAGATTTTCCTCGACGTAATTCACAATCTCCAGATCCATTCGACCCATTTTCTTCTTCCTGCTCTTCGGGACAACTGGAATGAGAGGCCTATCGTTGTACTCGGCTAACGACTCAATTGAACGAAGACAACAACCTACAGAAACCAATATTAGAGAAACCCGAGTAAAAAAAAATGGGGGAAAGAGGAGGAAGAGAGGCGTACCCCCGTCTAGACAATCTATAGCCCGTCTGACTTGACTATCGTGAACGTCCGGCCACTTCTGAATTCCCCGAGCAACAAGCTTGTGAAGATCCGATAAAAAAATTATCCGGCGCCGGGAGGTCAAAGGAATGACGATCTACAAAAAAAAAAGAACGAGCATGAGTTAGTCTATTTAGAGGAACGAGCAAAGCAGAAAAAGTTACCATGAAGATGATTCCAATGCGTTCTGTACGGCCTCTCAGGGTCGGGAACCGAGGCCGAATTGACCCGAGCAAAAAAGTAATGATTCTGCCAGTCGTCGACTTTTGACGGTTTCCCTATGACGACCTTCTCTCCGAAGCGAGTCCTCATACAAACATAGCGGGTCCCAACGGTCGTGAGATTCGTCGAAATTGTCGTAATCTCCTCAAAAAACCGAAGAGTCATATCCACGCCGCACTCGGAGGCCAGAATCATAGAACCGACCAGGTTCTGAACGGCAGCCGGACACAGCTGGGACATGGCGATCCTTCTTTCTTCACAACAGGCCACGAGCAGCCTCGGCAAAGGAAACCTGAGATGGATATCCTTAAACCAAAAGTCGTACAAGCATATCCATCCCTCCGGACAGTCCCAAGGCCTCTCATGCGGCTCAGGTTTACGGAGCTCGAGCCGACCAGCGCCACCAGAAGCGCAATTGTCCCTCAACTAATTCAAATCGTCGTCCGAGCACTTCGTTGGAAGAACAGGACGAACGGGACGCGCCTTCTTTTCCGAGCCATCCACAACCCCTTGCTATGTTTTCCGAGCCTTTTTAGACATGCTCGGCTCCAGCACCATCCTGTCGCACCGCGCCTGATCCACTATAGCTACAGCTTCCGCCTTCACTGGGAGAGAACCTAAATTCTGAACCGGTGGGGGGAGCCAAGGCCGAGCACCGTCGTCCTCCGAATCTATCAAGTACGGCACTCGAAAGCTCTGCACGCTGCTTGAAACCGAGGGAGCCCGACCCCGACTATTGTCAAGGTTATGGTTAACGATCTCTGTTCGCGCCGAGCCAGACGAAGAACTCTGCACAATGGACGAACTAGACTGAACAGAGTTTCCCTCGGACAACCTCACCGAGTAAAGATTCCGACCCGAAGACGATGACGAGTTGGATTCAATCCTCATATTACGCAACACAACAACAAAAGCTAGAGAGAGAAAATAAATTCTAGAGAGAAGGGAGAGCGAAATACCTGCAGTAGGAGAGAAATGAAATCGGAGAAGAGCAGAGCGCGATATATATAAGCCAAACGGGGGAATTTTGAGACAAGCGCAATGACGACCCCTACGCAACCCTTCAGCTTCCAGCATTTATAGGTATCATCATTACAACGGTGCGACTCTTCAGTATCCAGCTGCTTCCCAAGGACCTTTTTGAGCTCCCCGAGAAAAAAGCGACGAAACGAGCGGATCTAACCGGCCGACCAGACCTACACCGAATAAGTATCGACCCAACTAAAACACTGACCAAATCCGTCGACTTCAAGAACTACGAAGATCGACGAACTGGGGGGGGGGCTTACTGTTATACATGGGTTTAGCACCCCATCCATTTAGAAGGCCCAATACTTATTCTCTGATTAAAGGTCGGCCCAACAAAAGCAGAACGGCCCAACAAGCAATAAAGGCCCGAACATATACGTTTAGACCGAGTCCATTACCATCGGCTCGGCTCGGCTCGATCCAAGCCGAACGACAGCAAGTCAGCTCGGCTACGCTAACAGCCAAAAGAACGTACGGCTCAGCCCATCTCGTCATCAAGTACGGCCCAATCCGCACGAGCTCGACAAGCGGTCAACGGCCCGTAAAAAGTACGATCATATTTTACTATAAATAGGAGTCGTCACTGTACATTAATGTAACTTTTTGGGATCTGTGCACTTCTTACTACTTTCTCTCTCTAGAGTCAATTTCCTGAACTGTAAACCGAGCACGTCTTTCGGCCTGCTCGGGAATCTGAATACAAAACACGCTCGTTACCGAGCACATCACTCTTCAAACAATCCCGAACGTAATCCTCTAATAAATCATCCCGAACATGCTTTTAAATCTCGTTTATCTCTGAATCTAGTCGGTTCTCTCTTAAGAATAACTTAACTCCCTCGGACCAAGCACGTCAACTCTCGAGCAAGACGCGCATTCCGATTTCGTGACCATCTCAGTTATCACACTATTTTCATTATTTATAACAGGTCGACCATCATTTCCATGAGCATCTACGCCCTCTCTCGGTTATGGGTCCCTTTTTTGACGGCCGTTGCATTCTTTTAAAATATTTGAAAGATTATTTATTAATCATCACATAATTTCTGTGATTTGTTATCATTTTCATTATATCGAAAAATGATTTTTGATAAATTATCTGGTATCATTAAAAAATTTAGCTCAAATATGATTCAAAACCATAATAAATATACTTTGATAAATCAAATCAATTTTATGTTTTTATGATAGTATTCGTGAGATATAAATGAAATATGTTCACATGGAAAATTACAAAGATCACGACTAGAAAAAAGAAAAAGAGTTAGAAATAAATGTTCACATGTAAGGTATTAAAATATTCGGTATGTTCTTATATTATAAATTTGGTTACCGATGAAATGTGGTTTCTCGTTTTCTTATTGTTAATAGTCTCAGTACAATTATTTTTCTCATATAGTATATAGAAATAAATAAAACCCTAAGGAAAAGGACCTTCCAGCTGTAGTTTTCAGTGTCAACTTGAAACCTGGCATCTTCTACTACTTCATTGACCAAAGTTCTTTCCACATCTTTAATGAATTATTTTCCTTATATGTTGATTGATAATGTTGACATTAATTTAATTGAGATCCTCATAAGAACAAATGATTTTCTAATCACAAGAGACTGGACGACGAGTCGAAACGTGTACCGAAATGGACAAAAGTCAGTTACATTTTTTTTATTTTTTTTCAAAAGTCAGTTATACACTTATATGTAACTTACTAGAAATTAATCCGTCCTACGAATGGATGAACAGATAAATAGATAAACAATTTTTATTTTTAAATCCTAAATTATATATTAAATTCTAATTTTTGTTGAGCAGATAGAAAATATATTATTTTAAAAAAAAACAATTCTGAAACAACATCATAAATTCTAATAAATATTTAGAAATATTTATTTGACTTTTTAGTTAAAAATACTAATTTGAATATTTTGATTTATTCTTATAAGAGAACTTATAAGAGACTATAAGTTATCATACTGTAATTTTCAAAAAAGATTAAATGATTATATTTGTTCTCATTATGCATTCTATTTTGATTCTAACATCGATTGTAATATATATATCTTTATAAATATGATCGATCAATATATAAATATTATTTTATATTTTAGATGTTTGTTGTTAATGCAATTTGTATCCCCATTTCTTCTTATTATTTTTATCCTAAAATCGCTGATTTAAAATTAATTTTATTATTGGATTATTACTATTTTTGCTTCAATTTATATTAATATATCAGTATAATTAAGATTATTTTCTATTTTAGATGTTTGTTTTTAATCATTTTGTACCCCCATTTTTTCTTATTATTTTCTCCTAAAATTGCTGATTTAAAATTAATTTTATTATTGGATTATTACTATAATAAATTAGTATAATCAATATTAAACAATTTTTAGTAAATTCTAGTAATAAAGCTTACATATTTAAAGCACTAAGTGAAAAGAAAAATAATGTGTCCTAAATTTGGATGAAGATAAATTATATTGATTGAATTTTGGTTTTATGATATATAATATGAAAATAACCTTTCTTATTTATTTTAATAATATATAGATTTAAAATAAGTGAAATAAAAATATTGTGCAATAATTTAAGATGATGAGATATTTGGAAATATTTAATTGATTTTTTAGTTGAAAATACTATTTTGAATATTTTGATTTATTCTTATAAGAGAACTTATAAGAGACTATAGGTTATCTTATTATAAATATAAATTTTCAAGAAAGAATAATTGGTTATATTTGTTCTCATTATGCATTCTATTTTGATTCTAACATGTAATATATGTCTTTATAAATACGGTCGATTGATATATAAATATTATTTTCTATTTTAGATGTTTGTTGTTAATCAATTTATATTCTCATTTCTTCTTATTATTTTTTTCCTAAAATTGCTGATTTAAAATTAATTTTATTATTGGACTATTACTATTTTTGATATATTATATTAATAAATTAGTATAATTAAGATTAAACAATTTTTGAGTATATTCTAGTAAAAAAATTACCTATTTAAAACATTAAGTGAAAATAAAAATAATGTGCCATAAATTTGGATGATGATAAATTATATTGATTGAATATTGTTTTTATGATATATAATATGGAAATGATATTTCATATTTTTCAATAATATATAATATATATATATATATTTAAATTAAATAAAATAAAAATAATGTGCAATAAATTGAGATGATGTGGTGGCTTAAGGAGAAAAGAGAAAAGTCTTTTTTATAAATAGATAATAAATTAGTATAACTAAGATTAAACAATTTTTGAGTATGTTCTAGTAAAATTTTTTTACCAATTTAACTAAAAATAATGTGTCATAAATTTAGATGAGGATAAATTATATTGATTGAATATTGGTTTTATGATATATCATATGTAAATGGCCTTTCATATTTTTTTAATAATATATATAGATTTAAATTAAATGAAATAAAAATAATGTGCAATAAACTGAGATAATGAGGTGGCGTAAGGAGAAGAGAAAAAAATATTCTTTATATATATAGAATATACAATTACTAGGTGATTGCTTGTGTGGAGTGCTAATATAAATTTAAATTATGTTATAAAATTTAATAGTTAATATTATTTAAACTTAAATTAATTATTTTTGTGTTGGGTTGATTTATATCTTTTCCAATTGTTGATCTAAAGAAAATATAAAATGTAAAATCATTTGAATCTATATATAAGCCAAACATATAATCTAATTGTGTGAGAATCGGTTGCATGGGGTTAACAAAGTGTAAGTCGGTTCTATAAAATATTTACAGAATGGTATATACTATTAGATAAAGTAAAATCTTCATATAATATATTTGTTAAAATATTTAAAATTTTAATTATATATATTTCTTAAAAGTGAAAATCATAAATGTTCGTATATGTCTACATATATAGTTAATTTATCTCTAAATAGGTAAATTAACTGAAACATATTTTATAAGCTAAAGAAATTTACTTTTTATTTAAATTATCAATAAAATAGATATATTTATTAACTAAAAAGGTATTTATTTAATTTTTTTATAAGCTAAGTAAATTTAACAATTTTCATCAAAATTGTGTTTCCGTCAAAATCGCGTTTTCCATCAAAACCGCAAAATTACGTTTTCCGTCAAAACCATGTTTTCTTTTAAAATCTTGTTTTCCGTCAAACTGTGTTTTCCGACAAAATCAAATTTTCAGTCACAACCACATAATCATGTTTTTTGGGGCTAAATCATGTTTTCCGTCAAAATCACAATTTCCGCAAAATAGTATTTCTGTTAAAATTATGTTTTCTATCAAAATCATATTTTCCGTCAAAATCATGTTTTCTGTCAAAATCGCATTTTTCGTCACAGAAGAAATTTTGTTATTTCTGATTCCATTCCATGATTTTATAATTTGGACTTTTATCTTATATCTATTATGAGTAGGATTAATTTCACTAATAAGAACACTAAAAATTGTTTTTCTTTTAAAATAGAACATAATTTTGAATTAGAAATTTGAAAGCTGTTAATATTAGAAAATTGGAGGTGGTCGTCGTGTAAAATCTAATTACTATTAGATAAACCTAAATAGATAAACCTAAATCACCATATACAATATATATATATATATATTATATGTGAGTCAGCTGCAAAATATCTTTTATATATTTTGTATAGATGTGATAATGTTATGACATCATCTAATATATCTAAGATTAAATAAAATAATGTTAAAAGATATTATAGATATTGTGTTAAAAATAATTATTAATAATTAAATTTGAGAGTTAAATTTGAGAGTTAATGAGAGAGCTCCATTCTTTCAAAATCACTTCCGAAATAATAGTATAGATAAGAAGAAGAAAAACTTAATAATTGATGATTGAGTTCAAAAAAATAAACTTAATAAATGATGATTTTGAAAAAAGTGTGGTGTAATGAAAATATACGGTGTAAATTATTCAATTGCATGTGTCAGCATTAATACGTACGTCAACCAATATGACACAGTCAAATTCCTTCATTTTTATAACTATGCAAAAGGAATAATTTGATCAAAAAATAAAAAGAAATACTAAACGAATAATAAGATGTACCAGATCGTATGAAAATTTCCTTTTCACCTCCTTGATATAATATCCTGAGAAGCCAAACAAAAAAAAATCTCATACGTCTGTATGATTTTGAAAGAGTTTTAAGTAAGGATTTCTATTCAACATTAATATATAAATTAAGTTAATGGTTAATATATGGTTTGTTTCACACATAAGCTTGTAGTTTTCGCATGGAGAGAATAAAACTTCGTTGGAAACCTCTAACATAGTAAGCCTTTACGTTGGTCCAGGTCTGTGATAATTTTCTTTTTCTTCTGATATGAAAAAAATGATCCTTAGCTAAAACTCGTAGTATATATATTATTGTAAGTCGATGTTCAATTAAACAAGTTTCTTCTTCTTCCTTTTTTTTTTTTTTTTTTTTTTTGTTTCTTCTTCTTCCTATAAGATAGCATATTTGTTCGTAGTTGTGAAGGAAACAAACATCCATAATGCTATTTAAAGTCCATTTTCAGCCTTTGATGTATTAGCTGTTCTAATAACTTAACACATCCTTAATACAATAATATTTAAATATAAATAGATAGTTAAACTCCTCTGTTCAGTAGTTTGACCAAAAGCTTACTAATTCTACATTACATCTGAAATTCCATCCTTAGAAGATATGCAAATTAATTGACACATGTTTATCAGAAACTTTTAGCATTATGCAAATAGAATCGTTCGTCATCCTCTTGTTATCAAAAGAAAAATGGTCTATATATTCGTAAATATGTTATGTAGAACCATCGATAATAATAAATACATATGAGACAAATAAAACCATCCTCTATGAAATCGATCATAAAGTTATTCGTCTTGTTTCCAATTACTACATAACATTATTTTACTCATCGTAAATGATAAGATCATTTGTGTAATGAAGAAAAAAAATAAAAATGTATTTAAATAATGTAACAAATAATAAAAGAGATATAAAACATTTAAGATATTATGAAAATTCATAAAACATTTAGAATATATTTTAATACATGAATCTGTGCGGTTCAAGCTAAAACTATTTAGATCTATAAGATGAGTTATAACTTATAAGTGGATATTCGCAATAAAAATAAAATATTAAAAATCTAAAAATAAATATTAAAATCATTCTAAAATATTATACTTACTGTATAATTTTATGAAAATATTACGTAACAACACTTAAAAATATATAACTGAATTTATCAAATTTACCCGAACCCCAAATCAGAAAACTCTGATATGCTAAAAGAAAGTAGAAACGAATCAATGCAGATATCAAATCTGAATCTCAATTAATTTACCAAATCGTAATATATATAACAGCATAAATATATATATATATAACCTAATGACCTTGCACGACGGTCATCGCTGAGCTCGTTGACGATGACAGATTAAAAAAACTGAAAATAAGAAAGAAGGAAAAAGGCAAAATAAATGACGGGTTTAGACTTGGTAGTTAGCTCCGGCTTCAATGAATGGTCAAGTGGGACTAGGTTCTTTTTCTTCTCTCCTGGGTCCCACTTTTTTTTTTTTATCGCTTCCCCACTGTCCGGTAGTGCCACCGTTATGCCGTGCCGTCAACTCCGTTGACTTCAAGACAACACGCTTCTCGTCTTTACTGAGTCTCACGTCGTCCTTCTCCGTCAACTTTCTTCTTAACGGATATCCGTCAACTGTTACGATTAATCTACGCTCTAAACGTTTATCTCCACGTCACCGTTTCGATCTTACCCCTTTCATTCTATGACACGTGTATATAACTGCCGTCATATCTAGAAATTAATCCACTCTCGACCGAGCCATTTTCTTATTTACAATTTTATATACACCGTTTCAGGGCTGCATCTAATTTTTTTTTTTGGAACAAAGGCTGCATCTAAATCTCTGGACAACCTTTCATATAATTTTATAACACTTTTCAAAAAACTAATAATATAATCTTAAGATCAAATTTGACATTTAAGAACCTCCAAAGATCTTTCAATTTGTAAATGAAAGCCCTAATAAATACAAAATAAAAATAAGAAAATAGAAACATAACACCAATTTGATTAATTATATTCTTAAATCACAAAATTGTGTACAAATATGGCAGAACCATTAAATAAATAAAATATATTAATTAATTTTTAAAAATATAAAGCTGCAAATTTACTTGATTGTTAAAAAGGAACTTCATACAAGAGTATATATTATAGTAAATGTTTAATAGTAGAGTGGTAGAGTGAATCACATAACTATTAGTGGCGAACGAAGTATCTGGGATTCTTCGTTTATAAGGCAATAGCTCAGAAACGGAGGTCAGACGAACAAGTGTTTATCTATAATAAAGAAAATGATTACACATAATATGGATAAATGAGAAAACAGTTAGGAATTACACAAAAGATAAGAAAAAGTGTTTTAAAGGTATCGTTTAAACAAAGTAGCGTATCTTAGAGCTAAAATATGAATTCTTCTCTCTACAATCGAATGTCATATTTTCATGTGGGGGTCCTAGTATTATAGGTTTTACCTCTACATCTTCTGGATTCGTAGCCCGACATGGGGATGTCCGCTAACATACATATCCCTTCTAGCTCATGATGAATACGGTTTGCTCAGCGGCATTTAATGTTGAGTAATAGGTCGGTTTGTAGGTAATCATGATGATGCCCCATTATTCGTACTATCGATTGTGCACATGTGTTTCTTCACTCTCGTCTTGCGTGTGAAAGTGTTTCTTTCTAAATGGGTCTCGCAAATTATTGTGGGCTTATAGTTATGTAACTTCTCTTTTTTGGGTCATGTTAAGATTTTAAGCGGGGGTGCTCAGCACAACACCAACAGTTGTCCCCCCTGCCCCACTTAGTTCAGCGAATGAGGTTGCGATTGTAGCGAACTGTGTTGGTTGTATCCTAGCTTGCTTATTCCTTGATCTGATGGTCTGATGGTTTATTATGTTGTCTTTTCGACGCATCTTGCCTTACTAAGAATTGATTTGGTGTTTTTATCCACTTGGGCGACGAAAAGTCGCTTCGGGGCTTGGTCCGGAGGATTTTCCCATGCATTTTCTTAGAAAACTAAATCACCGCTTCAAACAGTCGGGGAGTGTAGCGTTTAATGGATGGATGCGTGTTTTATTTTATTTTGGGGGATAAACGAATGCTTTTTCCCTTTAAATGTGTTTTGGTAACCGTTTCTCTTTCTTCTATAAATTCCTCCCTTGCTTATTCCATTTTACTCATCTCCTTCTTTTATATTATTTTGTGATGTTCACCTTTTGTATTCGTTTCTTGCTTTCCTTGATGTGTTCATCTTCCTTCGGCATGCACTTTTTCTGTGTCTCTAGATGAATCACATATGTTGGCTAACAGCGGTGTTTCCTCTTTGACGAATGGTTTACCGTTGATGGACAACCGGTTTCTCATGCCTAGATTTGCCTGCCGTCTTAATAAACTTAGAGACAGTGCCCTGACCCTCTCGTCCGGTGGTATTGAATCACCATATTTATTCCGAAAGGGCCTCATATCGCTCCATACCAGATCTGACGTCCAGTAAGTCGTACTTTTAAGTTTTTCTTTTCTCGTCGTTTCTCTTCCATGGCTTATTTTTTTTTTACTTTTCTTTCAGAATGGAGGGGTAGATGGGAAGCATGGACCCTATCCGTGGGAAGACGAGCGACTCTGCATCGAGGTCCGATAAGGGAAGATGTTCGGGTAACAGGGGCAGTTCAATCTGGCCATTCTAGTTGGTGAAATTGCCTTTCCAGCAGCATATATGGAAGGTCTAGTAGACGACCCTCAACACCGAGTTTTCCTGGGAAGGTGATATATCATGGTTTTTACTAGTTTTAGACCATGATATAAGTGTATTTTAGTGTATTTTTGTGTTCTTTTAGAGTCTTTTACAGGTATAATCAGGTTTGGAGCATATTTGGTGATTATGACACTTTTTGGAGATTTTTGGAGTGTTTGGCCGAGAGATAGAGTTCACTGTCCGAAACAGAGAAATGCGTCGATCGTTGCACTCTAGCATCGATCGTTGCACCAGCAAGATGGGCCGAAACTCGGCGGTTTATGAAGAATCAAGATATTGCACTCTGATCCAGAAGTTCCTGATATTTACAAAGAAGCCCCTGGCCGAGATTAGACCTTTATAATTAAGTTTTTGGTGTTTTATTTACTAACGCTTTCATAATTAAGAGCAGAGGATTTTTAGAGCTTTTGGGGCTGATCTGAACCTTTACTTCATCTGTATTTGGAGAAGATTTCGAACCCCCTTTTATTCTTTATCTTCTATGCAATTTATTCATCATATGATTATGTTTTCATTATCTATGTCTGAGTAGATTCCTTGTTAGGTTTAGGGTTTCTCACATAGGATTTCATGACTTGCTAGATTTGTTTAAATTCAGTTAAGGATTCATAACTATATCTGTTCTTCAATCTAATTGTGCTTAAAGCTAGTTCTAACCTGATCAATTAGAATCTAGATCTTAGGTTGCTAAATACGTCACGGAAGTGGGGTTTATGAATCTGAACTAATTAGGTTGAGCAATTAAACTTCTCGCAAACGAAAGTTTGGTTTAGGATAATTGTGAACATATCAAACTTGGAATTAATGCTAGTTTAATATGTTAGTTCTCGCAAACGAAAGTTTGGTTTGCTGCACTTAGACTTAGAGAATTATCGCAAAGGAATTTGGTTAATTCTATATTTGTGTTTTGAGTTCTAGAACTGTGCTTAATTAGATCATTGCTGAATGAACTGTCTGCTTGTCTGATTTCCTGAGAACGCCCTAGACTTAGCGCTCTTGTTCTGGATTCCAAGGTAATAGATTTGGTAATCAACAAGGAAACAGATTCTTCAATGGAGGACAGAAAAGTGCTTTCAACAGCAACTCATCTAATTCTGGACAGAATAGTGGTTTTCAGAAGACCTTTGGACAAGGTACTCAGAGAACCTATGGGTCTTCATCTTATCAGACTCCTCTTGCACCTACAGCTCATGAGAGTAGAATGGAAGCTATGATGGAACAACTAATGGAGAGCCAGACCAAGATTTCTGTGGACTGCAACAAGAAGTTGGATGCTGTCTATGAAGACCTCAATGGGAAGTTTGAGTCCCTGAACACTCACATGAAGCAGTTGGATACTCAGGTAAACCAGATTTCCAGCTCAATAAAGGGAAAAGGGCTAGCAGACACTCATATTAAGGCCTGGTCTGTGTACGTTAATGATGGATCTCACCTAGGTGGAAAATTTGAGCTAAGTACAGCTGAATTGGTGAAGGAAGAAGAAATCCCGGATTTTGGTGAAAAACTCTCGGGTAGAAATTGCAGCATTGCAACGATCGACACACACTTAGTGTCGATCGATGCACGTCGGGAACAGACAGATTCGCTGAGTGATGATGGTATTGATGCAGACTTAGAGCTTGATGGCTTATTCTCTGGAGTCTCTGAGATCTCTCAACAGGAGATTTATGCGCAGATTGTTAGACAACACTCCTCAGTGTCTGAAGTGATTAAACAGGAAATTGAAGAGCTTAAGAAGCTAGAGGAGATTGGTGAAGAATTGGAATAAATTCCAACTTCTGATGATCCACCTTATCATCCATGTGTGCAGAGGTATTTGAACAAGATGCTGCCTCTAGATGAAGAGCTGAGAGACTGGGTGGTTATAGTTCCTCAGCATATTAGTGATGTTCTGTTAACCAAGATCCCGAAGAAGCTGCCTGATCCTGGAGTCTTTGTGCTTGATTGTTCAATCTTTGAGGATAGTTTCAGGCGTTCTCTGTGTGACTTAGGAGCTGCTGGAAGTTTGATGCCATACTCTGTGGCAGAGAAGCTGGGTATGCTGGATTTTACTCCTACTAGGACCTCTCTTGTCCTAGCTGATCAGTCCATACGAGTTCCTGAAGGACTCCTGATAGACATACCGGTGAGAGTTGGAAACTATTTAGTTCCAACAGACTTCCTAGTGCTGAAATATGACTGTGATCCGGATGAAGCATTGCTGCTTGGAAGACCATTTTTGGCTACAGCAGGAGCGGTGATAGATGTTAGGAACAGCCTGATAGAAATCCATCTGGGATATGAACCGCTGCGTTATGAGATGGATAAGCTGCGTAGACCACTGATAGATGGGCAGACATTCACCATAAGGGATGCAGACGATGAGCAGTCTGATGACACTGTGATTTTAGATCCTGGAGCACATTTTACTCCATCTTTTCTTGGACATGAGCATTCTGCAACAGCCTACTCGCCACCTTGGATGGGGAGACTTGGACAGAGACAGAAAAGTCTCTGTTGGGATCTCCTGGTGCCTGAAAAACCTTGTCCGTCCGGTCAAGCTATTGACCTTAAACAAGCGCTGGGTGGGAGGCAACCCACCATTAGGTACTGATGTTTTTCTACTTAATTTTTGGTGTTTTTGTTAGGATTTTACGTTTGTTTTTGTTTCTGCTGAGTTTATGATTGCAGGTCTCGGACAGATTCGCAGTGCGTCGATCGACGCACTTCTGTGTCGATCGTCACAACACGATCGGAATCGCATTGCAGCGATCGTTGCAGTTCTGAGCAACGATCGACCATACACGAAAATCGCCAAGTAACGGTCGATGCACTTAGTGCAACGATCGATGCCTGAGCGACAGAGGTAAACCCGACAGAACTCAACAGAACTTTAACAATTTTTATTTCTTTTTTTTACCGATCCTTCGCTTGACACTACTGGGGACAGTGTGTCTTAAGTGTGGGGGAGGTGCTACTGACGTTTATCTTTCTGTTTTCTTAAGAGTCAGTCCATTTTTCAAAAAAATTTGTTTTATTGAGTCAAAATTGTTTAAGTAAGAAACTATGATTTTCTGAGAAGATTTACAAGACTTGCAGGAACTTAAGTAACCATTGGGATGAAGTTGCAGGATCTATCTCTGACTATTAGAAAACCCCATCACAGATCAACCTACTGGGAACACCCACATCACTTCAGGTATCAGAGGATCCTTTTACTGACTTCAATTTAATACTGACTTAGATTTCTCACCTAAGGGCTTGGTATACTCTGTGTCGGATTCCCTGTTAGTTCTGACACAGCCTGTCAACCTATCCTATTTAGTTCCCTTCTCCCCTTCTATAAAGTAAAAAAAAAATAATAATAATAAACTGAGGATGAGTTAGTAACTCCGAAGTGGTCACAGGAGTGGTAGAGACCCCTATTATCTCATGTGCAATCCATGGAATGTGTCCAAAGTACACCCCATAAAGGGAAGAACACTGATAAAAAAAATTAAATGATACCCAATGTGGGAAAAATCAGTTGTTAAAGAAGGGAAAGAGAAGAAAGGGACTAGAGAAAGATAGTATGGTGGTCTAGAGCTGATAAGGTAAGAATCCATGTGCCCTTTGATCGATACTCCTTAGGTGAGACCGCACTTACATACTTGCAGAAGTCAGTAGGGAGAATTTGAATGCTTGAATGTGATTGTGGAGTTTACTTAGGACAGTTGCTAAGTGTGGGGGAAGTACATGTTGGTCTTGATATCCTGTGATTGATTCTTTCAGTGGTTTACCAAGGGGAATCTGAGTATTGTAGCTTCTAGGATGAAATGAGTTTCTGGAGAGTTTTCAAACCTCTTCACCAAGCTTTAGTTCTCTGTTTTGCTTGAGGGCAAGCAAAGGCTAAGTGTGGGGGAGTTGATATATCATGGTTTTTACTAGTTTTAGACCATGATATAAGTGTGTTTTAGTGTCTTTTTGTGTTCTTTTATAGTCTTTTACAGGTATAATCAGGTTTGGAGCATATTTGGTGATTATGGCACTTTTTGGAGATTTTTGGAGTGTTTGGCCGAGAGATAGAGTTCACTGTCCGAAACAGAGAAATGCGTCGATCGTTGCACTCTAGCATCGATCGTTGCACCAGCGAGATGGGCCGAAACTCGGCGGTTTATGAAGAATCAAGATATTGCACTCTGATCCAGAAGTTCCTGATATTTACAAAGAAGCCCCTGGCCGAGATTAGACCTATATAATTAAGTTTTTGGTGTTTTATGTACTAACGCTTTCATAATTAAGAGCAGAGGATTTTTAGAGCTTTTGGGGCTGATCTGAACCTTTACTTCATCTGTATTTGGAGAAGATTTCGAACCCCCTTTTATTCTTTATCTTCTATGCAATTTATTCATCATATGATTATGTTTTCATTATCTATGTCTGAGTAGATTCCTTGTTAGGTTTAGGGTTTCTCACATAGGATTTCATGACTTGCTAGATTTGTTTAAATTCAGTTAAGGATTCATAACTATATCTGTTCTTCAATCTAATTATGCTTAAAGCTAGTTCTAACCTGATCAATTAGAATCTAGATCTTAGGTTGCTAAATACGTCACGGAAGTGGGGTTTAGGAATCTGAACTAATTAGGTTGAGCAATTAAACTTCTCGCAAACGAAAGTTTGGTTTAGGATAATTGTGAACATATCAAACTTGGAATTAATGCTAGTTTAATCTGTTAGTTCTCGCAAACGAAAGTTTGGTTTGCTGCACTTAGACTTAGAGAATTATCGCAAAGGAATTTGGTTAATTCTATATCTGTGTTTTGAGTTCTAGAACTGTGCTTAATTAGATCCTTGCTGAATGTGAAGGATGTTTTGATGTTAATCCAGATTCAATTCTCAGATTCAACAGTTCCTAAACATGCGGATCTAGGTTCTCTTGAATAGAAACATTATGGATCTCACCTTATACCTGTTTATGCAGCGGAAAGAGAAGGTATGGTCTGAGATCAGAGAGCCACCAAGTGATAACTCCTCCAGAGGTTCACACACGCACACCGTCAGGAAGAGAGGCTGCTAGACCAAGCTGTGGGAGGCGCAGAGAGAGAGAGGAAAATCGCAGGGGGGCTAGGGTTAGGGAAAAATCAGACTTAAGTTTTAATTATAAAACTTGTCTATTTCCTTTTGGGCTTTTGGGCCCAAATACCAATCTGATTAAATCCCTTGGATTTAATCAGACCCATTAATCTCTCTCTTAGTACGACAAATGCCTAGCACTTTTACCGTACTTCTGCTAAGCCGTTCCTACACATTTTCCTGTTAGCTTAGGCGTGTGACCCATATGGGATCATATAATAAAGGCAATAAGTCCAAGACTTATAGATCATGAGCGGACTCTAGCAAGCCATCATGACCCCCAGTATTATATGACTTATGTCTGATCATTGACATACTCTTACTTTCTAGAGACAGTACCGAGATTACTGGACACAATTCCAACAATCTCCCACTTGTACTGGAATCTCTGTATTCATAATCCTTTTGTCTCAATATCTCGATTAGTCATAAGGCAAGATTAGTGTCATCCTTATAAAGCCTAATCTTGTTCATCGGACTCTGATTTGATACTGACAATCCAAACGACTCGGGACAGTCCGTTTGAGCATGGCCATGCATTTTCCAGTATTCAAATCTCCGATTGGCCTAGAGATATTCACTCCATCTATATTGGAGGGACAAATTCCGTCTTGTTCCATCACTGTAAACTACTCATTTCATAATGTACCCAAACAAGGTCCTTATAACTATCGCAGAACGACAGCGTTAGACAATGATCAAAGTGCATCAGTCCATGTGCAGTCACATGCATGCGAACTCAGGTCTAAGGACTATACTCTATAGTCGTAGTGAGAATCTCTTATGACACAGATATAAATATCCTGAAGAGTTCTCATAATCGGGTCTTGTCCGGTCGTATGTTCCCAACATACACCTATGTATTGACTTTGATGCCGCGCATCTATGACACACTGAGACTTTGTCATAAGTCACATATCAATCTAGTCTCACGCGGTTGTTGGTGTTCCAATTTCAACAACCTTTGACTAGGGACAGGATGATATAATCCATCTATCAAATATAGGGTCTCATGATCAAGCTAAATGACTTTGATGACTCAAGATCAAGTCACTTACTTCGATGACCTATAAAATGGTTCATATCACTTTGGAACGATTATTTCATCACAGTTAAAATAATCTTGAAATAATAATTTCATTAAACATAAAATGTTTTACAAGAACATATCAAATAACTAAATAAAGCCCTCAAACTCCCACTCAAATTTAGATTACATTTCAATGTCTCTAATGCCTACAGCTTCAGTCAGAAACTCGAGCTTAGGCCTTGGGAGTGGCTTTGTCAACGGATCAGCGACGTTATCATCTGTCTGAACTCGGCTGATCTTGACTTCCTTTCTATTTATGATGTCACGTATCAAGTGAAATCTTCTTAGAACATGCTTGGATTTCTGGTGTGATCTTGGTTCCTTTGCCTGAGCAATAGCACCATTGTTATCACAAAATAGTGCCAGAGGCTCAGCCGCATCTGGTATCACACCTAGTTCAATAATGAACTTTCGTATCCAAACAGCTTCCTTCGCTGCTTCTGAGGCGGCGATATATTCAGCTTCTGTAGTGGAATCAGCAACGGTGTCTTGCTTGGAGCTTCTCCAACTTATTGCACCGCCATTCAGACAAAAGATATAACCGGACTGTGACCGGAAATCATCTTGGTCTGTCTGGAAACTTGCGTCCGTGAATCCACTGACTTTAAGCACATCACTTCCACCGTACACCAAGAACTTATCCTTAGTATGTCTTAGATACTTCAAGATATTCTTTACGACAATCCAGTGGCTTTCACCTGGATTTGACTGGTATCTACTCGTCATGCTCAATGCATAAGCAACATCAGGACGAGTACAGATCATGGCATACATGACAGATCCTATTGCAGATGCATAAGGAATATTCTTCATGCGCTCAAGCTCAGCAGCCGTCGTAGGGCTCTGCTTCTTGCTTAGCGTTGTGCCATGTACCATTGGCGTGAAGCCCTTCTTGGAATCTTTCATGCTGAATCTTTGTAGGACTTTGTCAATGTAAGAATCTTGACACAAGCCTATCAGCCTTCTAGATCTATCCCGGTAGATCCTGATTCCAAGAACGTATACGGTTTCACCCATGTCTTTCATGGAAAAACAACTTCCAAGCCAGTCCTTTACCGACTTTAGCATTGGAACGTCGTTTCCGAGAAGCAGTATGTCATCGACATACAGAATAAGAAATACTATCTTGCTCCCACTAGTTTTCTTATACACGCATTGTTCTTCTTCGTTTCTGATGAAGTCAAATTGCTTGATCGCTTCATCAAAACGAAGATTCCAGCTCCTCGATGCTTGCTTCAATCCATAAATGGATTTATGAAGCTTGCATACTTTCCCAGCATTCTTTGGATCTATGTAACCGTCAGGTTGCGTCATATACACATCCTCTTCCAGAATACCATTCAGGAAGGCGGTTTTCACGTCCATCTGCCAAATTTCATAATCATGAAAAGCTGCAGTTGCTAGTAGAATCCGAATAGATTTCATCATAGCCACTGGTGAATAAGTTTCATCGTAATCCACACCGTGAACTTGTCTGAAACCTTTTGCCACCAACCTGGCTTTATAAATCTGGACATTTCCATCCACGTCAATCTTCTTCTTGAAGATCCATTTGCACTCGATGGCTTTTACACCAGCGGGTAAGTCAACCAACGAAAACACTTGGTTGACCGACATGGAGTCCATTTCAGAATCAGTGGCCTTGCGCCACTTCGAGGAATCTGGGCCCATCATGTCTTGATTGAAGTTCGATGGTTCATCACTATCAATGATCAAAAGGTCATGACAGTTAGTCACGAGGAATCCTTGATATCTCTCGGGTTCGTGACGGATCCTCCCGGATCTTCGAACTTCAGGTACTACAGGTTCAGGCTCTACAATTTCTTGTAGGTCCTCCTGCTGCTCTTCCTCATTAGGTTGAGCAGTATCCTGTTCATCTTGAATTTCTTCAAGCAGTACCTTACTCCCACTGTCTTTCTTAGAGAGAAACTCTCTCTCAAGAAAGTTACAATCCCGGGCAACAAAGATCTTGTTCTCGGAACGTAGATAGAAGTAATAAGCCTTGGTTTCCTTCGGATAACCAATGAAGTAGCATTTATCAGACTTTGGTGTAAGCTTGTCTGAGATCAATCTCTTGACATAGGCTTCACAACCCCAAATTCTAAGATAAGACAGCACTGGAGCCACTCCAGTCCATAATTCATATGGTGTCTTTGCTACTGCTTTCGATGGCGCTCCATTTAGAGTGAACACTGCTGTTAGCAGAGCATATCCCCAAAGGGATATTGGAAGGTCTGTGTGACTCATCATAGATCGAACCATATCCAATAAGGTCCGATTTCTCCTCTCAGACACACCATTCCATTTAGGTGTTCCGGGAGGAGTGAGTTGGGATACGATCCCACACTCTCTTAGATGATCACTGAATTCTTGGCTTAAGTATTCTCCTCCTCGGTCGGACCGAAGAGCCTTAATGCTTTTGCCAAGTTGGTTCTGTACTTCATTTTGGAATTCTCTGAACTTCTCAAAAGATTCAGACTTATGTTTCATCAAATAAACATATCCATACCTACTGAAATCATCAGTGAAGGTAATGAAGTACTGATAGTTTCCTCTTGCATTTGTGGACATTGGGCCACACACGTCAGTGTGTATCAGGCTCAATAAGTCACTGGCCCTCTCGTTAGGTTTATTAAAGGGGGCCCGTGTCATTTTGCCCATCATGCAGGATTCGCATTTCTCACATGACTCAAAGTCAAATAAGCCAAGAAGTCCATTCGAATGGAGCCTCTTGATGCGTTTCTCGCTGATGTGCCCTAAACGACAATGCCATAGAAACGTTCGGTTCTCCTCATTAGGTTTGAACCGTTTGGTATTAATGTTATAAATTGGCGCGGATTGATCGAGTATGTAAAGCCCATTCGTAAGAGGGGCAGAACCATAGAACAAATTGTTGCGATTGAAGGAACATAATTTATTCTTAACTGAAAAATCATAACCTTCCAAATCCAACAAAGAAATTGAAATAATATTTCTGCTTATAGCAGGTACAAAATAACAATTATTGAGTTCTAAAATCAATCCCGAAGGTAAAGACAACAAGTATGTGCCTACAGCTAGTGCATGAACTTTTGCTCCATTCCCAACTCGTAGCTCCACTTGTCCTTGCTTCAGCCTTCTACTGTTGCTGAGTGCCTGCATATTAGTACAAATATGAGCCCCACAACCAGTATCCATAACCCATGAGGTATTATCAGAAGTAGTTGTATTAACTTCTATAACAAAAATACCTGTTGAAGAAGTCTCGAGAGTCTTCTTCTTCAATTCCTTTAGACCTTCTTGGAATTTCTTACATTCTCTCCTCCAATGCCCTGGTTCTTTACAGAACCTGCATATGTCAGTTGGCCCAGCCTTGGACTTGGGCTTGGGCTTTGGCGTGTCCTTGTCCGCGACTTGGACAGCCTTGGCCTTTCCCTTATCCTTAGCAGAGGATTTCTTAAACCCCTTGCCCTTTTGCACCATAAGCACATTGGGGTCCTTGGCGGTTTTCCTCAAGTTGGGCTCTGCAGTTTTGAGCATTCCGTGAAGCTCAGGCAATGTCTTACTCAAGCCATGCATGTTAAAGTTCAGAATGAACTGATCATAGCTTGCAGGTAATGACTGCAGAATGATGTCGCAAGCAAGTTCCTGGCTGATAGGGCAGTCGAGTTTCTGAAGATGATCGAGATAACCCATCATCTTCAAGACATGAGGACTCACTGCCGCATTTGCAGCCAACTTACAGTCTAAGAGGTTCTTAACTGTCTGAAACCTCTCAGTCCTTGCTTGCTCCTGAAAAAGCGATTTCAGGCTTGCCATTATCTCAATTGGTGACAACACACTCTCGAACTGCATTTGCAGCTCAGCAGTCATTGTCGCCAACATAAGGAAATACACATCATTTTCATCTGACGAATGCTTTTCCCAAGCATTATGCAGAGTCCTGGCGGCATTGTTAGCAGGCCTCTCGGGGAGAGGATCACGAAGGACATAATCCTTCTTCTCCTGCTTGAGGACCAGCCTCAAGTTCCTTGACCATGTCAGGAAGTTCGTTCCAGTCAGCTTCTCCTTCTCGAGAACAGACCGGATTGAGAATGTGTTTTGTGTGCTTGTAGTAGTCATAGCTGAAATATATAAGATAAAAGGTTATTAGTTAATATGTTCACTATGATTAATCTTATATTATACTTAATATGATCAATCATGCATTATATTCAATAACCTAAGTTACCCTCAATAGAATATAATGATTCCAAGATCCACATATAACTAAGATCAAAGTGGGCCACTGGCCGTCACCCAACCTTCTCTTATATCGGTAAGCCCTATGTCGGCTAATTATATCCGTGATATAACTCTTGGTTGTGAATCTGGGCCCGAGGCCCAATTCACTCTGATGTCTCAAGGCCCGGGACTCCCGATGGCCTAGTCAAGAAAACCAGACTATACAGTCATGTAATCATTAATGTCTGGGACTCCCAATGACATTTATGAATCACAAACCGTCTTATCCACGCAAAAGTAGACACCCTCACACTGTAAGGCCATGAATACAATTGAATGGGCTTCGACAGCTGACATAGCCTGGACAAGACATCCAACGCTTGATATTATTTGAGGTTCGTAGGTTTATTAAAATTTCATCCCAAAATAGAAGATTACTATTTTGGGAAACTTTCCATTTTTGGAAACCTACTATTTTTGGAAACTTTCTAAAATTGGAAACTTTCTAAAACCGGAAACTTTCTAACTTTAGAAATTTCTTAAAATCCAAAACATGCAAATCTAGAAACTTCTATTTTAAGAAACTTTCTAATTTCAAAATTTCGGAAACTTTAATTTAAAATCGATTTCCATAACTTTATAAAAATAAATTTTAAATTAATCTGAAGAAAAGACTCAAATAATTGGCCCAATTGTTTTAACTTCTTGGCCCGAGGCCCAAGAATTGGTCCATGTCCAAGACATGACCCAATTGTCCAATTAAATGACATAACCGGTCTGGTTCATTAAAATTGGTCTAACCAAAATTAATTACTACGATGACCACTATTGTCAACCGGTTATTTACTAAACCGGATTTTCTCAATTTATTTGGTCCAACCAAATCAAATTAGAAAATCCTGGTTTAGGCACAAAATCCAATATTTCGACTTTGGATTTCTTATCCCGGTTTAACCAGAACTTAATAAAATTATTAAATCTGTTTATTAAACCGAGACGTTTTGATTTTAATCAAGTTTTTAAACCGAACCTTAAACCGAACCGAAACGATTGGTCACGAACCGTTCACGGTCGTGAACTAGCCGCAATCGAGTCAGCCGCAAGCAACGGACGCGATCCAAGATCGGTCCATGTCTTTCGCGACGATGCTCGGACGGGACGCTCGGGACGCGGACGGGATTGCTCGGGTCGTGAGCTGGCGTGACGCGATCGCCGGTGATCCTTGCATCAGCTCAGCCGATCGGATCAGCTCTCGATCACGCTCACATCGCTCGGTCGAGCCGCGATCATGACACGATCGGGACGACGCTCGAGACAGTCGGGACACGATCGCCGTGTGATCCACTCGGCCGATCGATCCTCGTCTCGCGATCGGATGATCACGCGACTCGATCCTCAAGCGATCGGTCCGTGCATCATCAAACCGACGCATACCAAATCATATAGTTTGGTTTGCGATTTTCAAATATGTTTAGGTTTCAATTCCTTGTTGCTTAAGTGATTTCTCTTATCAGTAGTTGATTCAAAACACTTCTTAAACAAGAAAAACAATCCTAAACGAGATTCTAAACAAGAAAAACCAGAACCAATAGCTCTGATACCACTGAAGGATGTTTTGATGTTAATCCAGATTCAATTCTCAGATTCAACAGTTCCTAAACATGCGGATCTAGGTTCTCTTGAATAGAAACATTATGGATCTCACCTTATACCTGTTTATGCAGCGGAAAGAGAAGGTATGGTCTGAGATCAGAGAGCCACCAAGTGATAACTCCTCCAGAGTTTCACACACGCACACCGTCAGGAAGAGAGGCTGCTAGACCAAGCTGTGGGAGGCGCAGAGAGAGAGAGGAAAATCGCAGGGGGGCTAGGGTTAGGGAAAAATCAGACTTAAGTTTTAATTATAAAACTTGTCTATTTCCTTTTGGGCTTTTGGGCCCAAATACCAATCTGATTAAATCCCTTGGATTTAATCAGACCCATTAATCTCTCTCTTAGTACGACAAATGCCTGGCACTTTTACCGTACTTCTGCTAAGCCGTTCCTACACATTTTCCTGTTAGCTTAGGCGTGTGACCCATATGGGATCATATAATAAAGGCAATAAGTCCAAGACTTATAGATCATGAGCGGACTCTAGCAAGCCATCATGACCCCCAGTATTATATGACTTATGTCTGATCATTGACATACTCTTACTTTCTAGAGACAGTACCGAGATTACTGGACACAATTCCAACAGAATGAACTGTCTGCTTGTCTGATTTCCTGAGAACGCCCTAGACTTAGCGCTCTTAATAACTTGCTTTCACAACCAACAATCTCTGCTTTCTGTTTACTTTCTCGCACTGCTTTTCATTCAATCACATTGCTTTCTTCCTAGTTTAATTTCCTGTTCTTGAGCTATTGAATACCGGAGTCTCTGTGGATTCGATACCTATATACTACGACTACTGAACTGTGCACTTGCAGTTAGATATAGGATAAAACCTGACACCTATCAGAAGGTCATCTTCATCTCCTCTTCTTCTTCCTCCTTCTCTTCTCTTGCTCGAGCCTTCTTTCTTGCTCTTGCTTGAACCTCCATTCTTCTTTTTATTTTTTCCTTTCTTCAGTTTTGATTGTGTTTGTTGACTCATCTTTGAGATATTTGTATTTGTCGATGTTTCTTTCAAAAATGTTTGTATTTGTTGATGTATCTTTCCTATTATGAATAAAATGAGTTGCTTTGATCGAGATTTTACCTTTTGTTGTGTTTGACTTTTTTTTTTATTCGCACTACTTTGTTCTGAAATTGTCTTCTCATGGGTAAGTTCTCGATTTATCATGAGACAGTGTTCTGGTTATTGCCCTACCTACAGTGTAGGATGCTTGCGATTTGCGACTTCGTTTTGGGAAAGGTTGTAGTTTTTTGGAGGTATTGGACCGAACAAGAGTGATCTTTCGAGTGTTCACACTGCGAGCGAGTCTCGGGTTATGCTGGTTCGGCTTTAGGCCGGTGACGAATTTTCGTCTCGACCTCGAGCCATGTGCGGGAATGGGCCCAGTTTTTAGTCCCTATACTTAAGTTTTTTAGGCTAATGGCTTAGGGTGTGAGTTATTTCACCATAGCATCCATAAAGAACGCATTTTGCGAGACGAACCCGACTTTTATCCTAAAAAGCTAAGTTTTTAGGCTAAAATTGGTTGGGTACGGATTATTTCACCGCTACATTCGTGGGAAACATGTGGGGACCACACCTCTGGCCATGAGGTGGGCGTTCTGATTGTGATGCATTATTGAAGTTTTTCATGTTATTGATAGTTGCAATTATGCTTTGGGGAAAGATGCATACTGTTGGTGCTAGATTTAACCAATAAATCTGGCCCATAAAGCGAAGAGTTCGGCCCATATTCCAGCCCAAATATGGGTTCAATTTCCCTTGGCCCCAACAAAGAGTAAATCATGAATAATCAAAGAACTAGTAAATCAACTTCGATTATCCATGGGCGATGTTCATCAAGAACGAGTCTTCGGTAGTTCAAACGGATCCCGCGAATCACGGGCATCGAGAAATCGCCGCCAATAGATTTTAAGAAGAAGATCGTAACAAGAAGGGAGAAGGTCAACGATATAAAGAGAGGAGAGATCATTCAGAAAGGACACACATTATTCAACATAAATCACCTCGACTAAAAATATTTGATCTCATTCTTGTATACATTCGATTTATTCTTGTATAAATTCTATTTCGACATTCAATCCTAAATACATTATTGATTCAGAGGAAATCTATATTATTTCTACCTAAAGTCCAAATCATCGGTCATACAAATTCTTCGTGTGAATCAGTGATCTCACGCATACGTACCCTTTGGAAAGGGATCAAGCCCTCGTAAACGCCTGGTTTTACCAATTTAGATATTTGATAAGGTCTCTCCCAGTTGGCTCCGAGCTTTATGCGCTCAATTATGCCATGTTTTGAATACTTTTCTCAGGACAATGTCCCCTATGTCGAAGTACCGTCCTTTGATCTTTTTATTGTAGTATTGGGCTGCTTCTTGCTATTAATTATGGATCCTTAGCAGTTATTGGTTGCATTCATCTTCCACAAAGTCGAGCTGATCTAAAATCATCTCAATGTTGAGGTCGGGATTTTGCACCATAATTTTTCGGCGAAGGGTCGAGACGCTTACTTCCGCTGGCGCGATCGCCTCCATTCCATGGCATAGGGAGAAGGGTGTCCGGCCTGTTGAACTTCTAGGAATTTTCCGATGTGGCCATAATACTTTGTCGAGCTTGTCTTCCCAAACTCTTTTGATTTTTTTCTAACCGCTTCTTCAATCCATCGATTATTTTTTTGTTTGTGGCCTCTGCTTGTCCGTTTCTTTGTGGATACCTTGGCGTCGACTTGCTTACTCTTATATTCCACTTCTCACCAAATCCTTCAAATTTGAGACGAAACGGGGCCGTTGTCTGTCACTATCTTGTATGGCAGGCCGTGTCTGCATATCATGTGTTTCCATACGAATTTCTGAACGTCCAAATCTTTCACATGGGTGTAAGCTTCTGCTTTGACCCATTTAGTAAAATAATATGTTATTACCAGTAGATAACGCTTTTGTTTGAAGATCGGTAACGGTCCTACGATGTCCCAATTGGTGACTTGATTTCAGGTGTATGCCGTTGACACTTTTCACAAACTTCTCACAATCGGTTTCCAAGATCGGCCAATAGTAGCCTAGTTTCTTAATATTAAATTATAGGGTTCGACCTCCCGAGTGGTTTCCTCCCGCGCCCTTGTGAGTTTCCCATATGACCTTGTCTATTTCCTCTTTGTAGATTCACATGAGCAGAGTTCCAGACGCGCTCCATTTGCATAAGTTCTCGTCTAGGTTAGTGTATCATGCTGATTTTACTTTTAGTCGCCATGCTGCCCATTTTTGACGAGAAAATATCCGTCTTTGATGTAGAGCAGAATCTCCTTACGCTTGTCGATGTTGCGAGCTTCTCCTTCTGACATTTCTTCGTCTCCCGTCTCGCGATTCTTCTTTGCCTTTAGCATTTTTTTCGGACTCCGCGGTTGGTCGATGAAACAAACTCCTTTTAATAGTTTGATGCTCA
The DNA here is from genome assembly GCA_030180135.1 of Orychophragmus violaceus. Classification (NCBI taxonomy): domain Eukaryota; kingdom Viridiplantae; phylum Streptophyta; class Magnoliopsida; order Brassicales; family Brassicaceae; genus Orychophragmus; species Orychophragmus violaceus. The sequence goes on along the minus strand of CM058237.1, from coordinate 97,349,591 downwards.
AGGGATTAATGCATTTGACAAGAATGACTCGTTGTTGATCCACGCTGTAAGTAGACGCTAGGGCGGCCAAGGCATCCGCTGACGTGTTTTCCCCTCAAGGGATCTTTTTCACCGTGAAGGAGTAAAATTATTTGGAGAGATCTTGTGCGACTTTTAAGTATGTGTTCATTCTTTTGTTTCTCGTTTTGTAGTCCTCACTGAATTGCATGGCCACGAGTTATGTATCGAAAAACGCTTTGATTCTTTTTGCTCCAAGTACCTTAGCGAGTTGAAGTTCGAAAATCACGGCTTCGTACTCGGCTTTTTGTTCGACGCAGGAAATCCTAGGCGGAAAGACTGCTCGAGTATTTCCCCGGTGGGAGTTTCAAGGCGTATACTTATCCTCGACCTGTGTCGCAAAAATTATTTGTCAACGTGAAGGGACCAACTTGCAACTCGTGGTTCTGCGATTGTGAGCTCTGGGGGAAGCTGGACGATGAAGTCGACCGAAACTTGGGATTTTTCATCGGTGTGGCCCATGTATTTTATGTCGTATTTGTTGAGTTTTACCGCCCATTCCATTATTCTTCCAGATTAACTTGGATTGTGGAGTATGGCTAGTTAGTTAGCACGACGATCAAATGTGATTTGAATTATGGGCAGAGTTTTTGTGCCGAAATGACTACAGCTAAGGCGAGTTTTTCCAAGGTCAGATATCTCGGTTTTGCTTCGTTCAATGTTCTGCTAATGTAGAACACAAGCTTATGCTCGCTGATCTTCCCTGACGAGTACGCCACTGACTGCTGCGTTGGTTATTGCGACGTATAAGAACAAGGTTTCTCCTTCCTATTGTTTAGCTAGGATGTGCGACGTCGTTAGATATTCTCTCAGTTGTTTGAACGCTTCTTTGCATTTATCGTTCCACTCGAATTGCTTGTTTCCTCGGAAAAGTTGATAGAAGGGTAAACATATATCATTTGACCTTGAGATGAATCGATTGAGCGCGGTCATTCGTCATGTGAGTCTTTGTACTTCTCGGGCATTTTCCGAAGAGGGAAGCTCGAGTATAGCCGTGAATTTTTTAGGATTAGCTTTAATTCCTATGTGGGTGACTATGTAATCCATAAATTCTCCCGAGGTGACCAAAGGCATATTTGGCCGGATTCAATTTCATGTTGTATTTATTGAGGGTGTCGAAACAGGCCTGCAGGTGTCCGACGTGGTCCGCTACCGTTAGAGACTTAACGGATACGTCATTGATATATACCTCAATGGTGTGTCTGATTAGATCCACAAGCATCTGGTTTACTAGTCGTTGATATGTCGCTCCGACATTCTTCAACCTAAAAGGCATGACTCGATAGCAATATGTTCCTAAGTCGGTTATGAAAGTCAATTTTTCTCTGATGTCTGGATGCATCATTATCTGGTTATAGTCTGAGAACACATCCATGAATGATAGTAGTTCGTTCCCAACAATGGCCTCCAAAATTCAATCGATATGCAGAAGAGGAAAATTTTCTTTGGGACAGGCTTTGTTTAAAGCGCTGAAATCCACGCATACCCTCCAAGAATCGTTCTTCTTTTTCACAACTACCGGGTTAGCTAGCTACTCGGGATACCAAAACTCCCGATTTATATCTCTTTCTGTAGTCGATCGACCTCGTCGTTTATTCCTTGCGCACTTTCTGGGCCGATCTTTCTTCTCTTCTGCCTCACCGGTTTGATCGTAGGGTCCACCGTTAGCTCATGACAAGCGATTTGAGGGTCTATTTTGACCATATCATTTGTTGTCCATAGAGTCAGTCAATATTTTTTTGTTGTATAAAATTGATTAGGCGTTTTTTATTTCTTTGCTTAGTTCGTCTCCAATTCTGACGGACATATCTGGGTCTTTTGGGTCGATGTTGGCATGCTCGATAAGTTCTCACGGGGGGGGTTGTGTTGAGGCGGAAAACTATTAATTTCTCATGTTTCTATCATGAGGCATGCCTTGTTCGAGTTTCTTAGTTTATGTTCAGTGACGAAACACGTTCGAGACACATTATGGCTCTCTCTTATTTTGAATATTCCATTAGAGGTTCGAAACTTGATGCATTGGTGGTAGGTCGAGGGAAATGCTTTCATAGCGTGCAACCACAGTGTTCTTTTGACCACGTTATATATGGCTGGTTTTTCCACGACTGTGAATTTCACAAGCTTCATGATACCGCCGACGTGCACCGGTAGTTTGACCGCGCCTATTGCCATTGTGGTGTCACTGTCGAATCCTGTGAGCGCCTTGACTTTGGTTTTGAGTTTGTAACCCGTGATTTCCGTTTTGCTTAGTGTTTCTTTGAATACCAAATTGAATGAGCTCTAATATCTATCAGTATGTTGATGACCTCGCAATAGCCAATTTGTAGCTCGTTGAAGAGTGGGTCATTTTTTGGTTTATCCAGGCCTTGGGTGTCGTGTTCGGTATAAGATATCATGTCTCCATCCGACTTATCTAGAGACGATTGAAGGTCGGGATCCCACCTTTTCTCTCTAACAATACTTTTCCCTCTTTAGAATTGAATGCATTTCTGTAATACGGGGGTCCTGATATTTGTAGGGTTTATCCTCCGCATCTTCTGGATTTGTAGCCCGGCCCATGGATGTCCGCTAGCATACCTATCCTTTCTAGCTCATGATGAATATTGTTTGTTCAGAGGTGTAACACCCCTTTCCCATTATCTGCTGACCGACGAGCTGACCGGTCAACAATCAAACAAGAACATGACCAAGTCGAGCCCGAGCAAGTCAAACAGGAAAAGTTCGTCACAAGACGAAGCCAGAGACAGATCTGTTTGAGACAAAGGCTCGCACTGACCCGTCCTTGACCCCGCTATCCTCACTTCCACAGTACAAAGCTTCACAACCAGTACTGTTTCCGTGAGTTGTGTCGGTTCGGACAAAACCAATATATCAGGGAAGCATGTTCATTACTGAGTAAATAAACGTCTACAAAACGTTTACCGATTTACAAAACAATTTGCCATTAAATACAACATCCAAATCACATAGAAAAAATGGCGCCAAAGCCGAACCGAGAAGAAACACAAATCATCGAATCAAAACCCCGCCACAAGCGATCCCGAAACTACACCGAGGACCTCCTGCGTCCGTCGCTGCTAAACCTGAAAAACAAAAAAGGTCTAATGAGTGATCTAATATCACCAGTGAACCGGCTCTCCACTAAAGGCTTCTATTCTATCTATCAACTACACTTCCCGTCCCAAAACCCAAAAATAACAATCAACAAAGTAAACGGTCGATCACGTACTACCACGACGTGATAAACCCACAACACACAAGCACTTACCGAAATAAAGATAAGCGATTTAAGGAATCGAAAGCACTGCGGCACATGCTCTCGATTGGACTCGATCTAACTATCGCGCAACACGAACAAACACACACATACACGCACACGGGCCCTTCACGATCTCGGTAACTTCCATGGGTCTACATAGCTACCGACAAGGTAACTAACCCACGACTCCCAGATGTAAACACGAAGTATCATGACCTAGGACACTGTTCTCAGTCCATCGATACACAGTGACTCGGACTACCCCACGGTAACCTAAGTTTTCATGTGATTCAGCCCTAGGACATGACCCTGTATTCTCCAAACCACACACCTACCGGAGTCACTCAGTAGGTTAACGCCCTAACCGGAATCACCACCTGAAGGCACATGATCCGATTAGGCAGCTACCAGAGGATCCAATCGGGTCAGAAGAACCGGAACGTATTCAAAAACCTAGATTTGCGGGATCTAACGCACCCTAGAGTCCTAATGCAGAAATGTAAACACGCAGACTCGCTGGGACTAGCACCAACCACACAATCAACAATAGCAACGACAACAACACACTATCCCGCAAGTCTATCACACACACACCAACACCTCCACTCTGACTCGTGTTGGGATTATGTCCTGAAATCACATTGTACGAACTCTAGAGATAGTTGTATTGTCGAGATCGGACAATTCATGTGGTACTGGGTAGTCATAATGTTTTGCTAGAAACCGCTTATGACAAATGAGTTGTAACTCATTTCCAGTATCGTGTGAACCTACAAGGTCACACACCTAAGCAAGTTGGATATACTCTGCATGGGATTGATCATTGGCATATGGTCTGATCGATGTGTATTAGATACACATCGAGTTGAGTTTCTAAGAGGTGTATCGATCGACACCATTGGGTGCGTCGGTCGATACAAGGCGTGTGTCGATCGACACCACTAAGTGTGTCGGTCGACACAAGGGCGAAACCGAGACTAATGTTTCGGTTCACCTCGAAGTCAATATATAAACGTGTTTATGTGTTCGACCGAGAGTTAGTAGTTGAGCGCCGCCCAGACTGTTTTTCTCAGAGAGAAAACACAGAACCTCAAGAAACTAAAGTTCCCAGGGAGATCCGAGCACCGGTCCTAGCATCCCGGCGGATTCCAGCTTGTGTGCGTGTGGACTGAACAGTAGAGGCGCAACGATTGGGGCGCTGCAGATCTCGTGTTGCCATAATCTTCCGCTGCCAAATCTCCAGGTAAACACAGATCTGATTCATGATTCAATTAACTAGACCCTAGATCCTAGGCTATCGGGAACTCGCGAGCATTCTGAATCTGGTAGAATTGGCTCAAAGTTCTTACAGTGGTATCAGAGCCTTAGGGTTTAACCATTGAATCTGTGGCATTTAAATCGAATACTGATGAATTTGATTAGTTTAATGCTTTAAAATCGTGTTTTGGAGAATTGAATCTCGGATTATTTCTCTACTGAAAAACGATGAACTGCTTTTTTCGCATGGTGTCGATCGACACACTGGGTGTGTCGGTCGACACAGAATTGCGAATTCGACAGAGTCGGCGGCTAGGGTTTTTCGCGAAGAAAAACCGAAAGCCTTCTGTGTCGATCGACACACTGGGTGTGTCGGTCGACACAATGCAGACTCGGTCGAGTGTCGATCGACACAGTTTATGTGTCGGTCGACACAGAACGATATTCGGCGGCTAGGGTTTTCTCGTAGAAAACCTAAAAGGCCTACTGCGTCGATCGACACAGGTTGAGTGTCGATCGACACAGGCCGAGCGAATGGTTAATCGGTTTAATTGGATTGGACCGGTTATCATGCTTGGTTAAGTCCGAATAGATCAGTTTAAATTGGATGAATTAGTTCAATTGGATTGAACTGATTATCTCAATTAGCATGAACCGATGGGATAAATCAGTTTGATTGGATAAGTCGGTTCAATTGAATTGGACTAGTTATCGCAATCAGTTGAAACTGGTTTAAACGGTTTAAATTGGATGAATTGGTTCAATTGGATTGAACTGATCATCCCAATTAGTATAAACCGATTGGTTAAGATCAATTTGATCAGATAAGTCGGTTCAATTGGATTGGACCGGTTATCAAAATGATCTTCGGTTTAGGTCTATGTCGACCGTCACACATGGGTTGTGTCGATCGACATGACCGGTTCGATGAACCGGGTTAATTGAATTAACTGGTTATTGAAGTCCAGTTTTGTTTGGTAGTGTCGATCGACAGACATTGTCTGCGTCGATCGACACAGTATTCGAAATTCTGGTTGTTAAACCTTGAATTTGCAGAAACCAAACTAGACTCAAACATTGATCGAAGATTAGCTTCAATATGGTCAACTGTCAAGACTCGTTTCGTTGTGTGATGTTCTGGCCAAGAGCTTGGTGTCCACAATTACGTGAGTAAGGCAGGTAGTAATGTTGATGGATTTGCAGTGCTAAACATCAACAATTACGTGACCTAAGAGATTGATTTGCTAAACTTTTGGGTTTAGTTTCCTCAACTAAATATCAAGTGACCTTGATGTCTTGCCCAATCTTGTCACTGTCAAGACTTGTTTCGTATGTTGGATAGTCTTGGAGTCCTTGGTATCCACTGCTACATGAGTAAGGCAGGTGATCATTGATAGACTTGCAGTGCGACTGTCAATGATCACAAGGCATAAAAGATTGGTTTACTTGACTGGGCTATCAGAAGTTCTGGGCTCAGAGACATCAGAGTAGATGAGACATGGATTGTCTTATCTACGACCAAGAGTTGTACTGAGTACAATTAGCAATGGTTTGCTTACCTAGATTGCTAAACTCTGGGTGATGGCGAGTCGTCCACTCAGATTTTAATGATGTATGGATCTTGGATTATTATATTCATAGAGGAAACATTGTTTGAATATAATGCGAGTTTTCTTATTTGATAAGATTTCTCATCATATGCATAACTAAATCTTTGTTTTTCTTGGATTTCAGCTTATGTCTATGACTACTTTCTCGTTGCGATCCGTCCTTGAGAAGGACAAGTTAAATGGATCCAACTTCCTGGATTGGTATCGGAATCTGAGATTCATTCTCAAGCAGGAGAGCAAGGACTATGTCCTTGAAAAGGCTCTTCCAGAAAGGCTTGGGACCAATCGCTCGCATGCAGTGTATAATGCTTGGGATAAGCATTATACTGATGTGGTAGATGTGCGTGGTCTGATGTTGGCTACCATGAACTCAGACTTGAAGAGTCAGTATGAGAACATGGAGTCGCCAATAGAGATGATCACCAGCCTGAAACTGAAGTTTCAGGATCTGGCACGAGTTGAGAGATTCCAGATGGTGAAGTCTCTCACTGGGTGCAAGCTACCAGAGGATGCTCCAGTAAGTCCTCATGTCATTAAACTGATGGGTTACATTGATAACCTGGGGAGACTGGAATGTCCTGTCAGCTTAGAGTTGGCTACTGACATCATTCTGCAGTCACTACCGTTAAGCTATGATAAGTTCATTAAGAACTATATCAAGAAAGGCTTGACGAAGACGTTGACTGAGCTGCATGGCATGCTCAAGACAGCAGAGCAAAACATCAAAAGGGGTAAAAGATTTGAGAAATCTTGTATAGACAAGGGTGAAGGCAAGGCCATCCAGATTTGGAATCAGGATAAGCCTGTGTCATCTTATAAGCCCAAGTCAAGCCCATCTGGTGTTAGTAAGTGCTTCTACTGTAACGAGTCAGGGCATTGGAAGAGAGATTGCATTAAATTCTTGGAAGATTCACAAGAGATGGAGAAGATGTATGGTACTTCTTCTTCAGGTATTGTGTTATTAATTCAAGTTCTACATAAGTATTGGATACTTGTTATGGTACTGATATTTTTGAAATATGCAGGACCTAAGCGATAGTAGAACGTTGAAGAAAGGACAAGTGGAACTGCGTGTCTGGTATGAAGCAATGGTTGCTGCATGAGCCGTAGAGATTCTCCACTTGTAGGAGCCTTTCCTACTTGGTTTTTGAAATTAAGTAATTGCCACCATGTACTTGCTATACGCAAAATGTCTTTCATTTTCTTTTGAGAATTTGGATGTTTTTCATTTTGATAAAAGACAAGTTTTGTCCTTTTGATCTTAATGAAATATTTAATGGTAGCACCCCGTTTGGAATGGGTTTTATATCTCAAACCAACAAGAGTTAGAATATAACATAAATACCAAACGGTTTAAGTCTAATGACTTGAACTTGACTTTTCCTTGGCATAGTCGTTTAACCACATAGAGTGAAGCGAATTCAAAGGTTCCATAGTTTTGGACTCATTCGATTGTTAATCATTTGAGATATGAATTCTGTTCACTAGACCAAAATGACTAAGGCCCTTTTAGCAGAGCTAAAGGAAATGGGCCAGAAGCTTATTGGGCCTTAAACATACTGATGTATGCGGCCCAAACGAGCATTAGTGCCAGAGGAAATCTTCTGTACTTCATTACCTTATTGATGGCATCAATAAGTATTGCTGTGTTCATTTGATGAGACACGAGCAGGAATCCCTTGAGGAGTTCCAAGATGAAGTGTAGAACCAATTTGACAGAAGTATTGAGATCCTCGATTGAATCGCGGAGGAAAACACTATAGTCAAGAATTGGGTGATCATCTGAAAGAATGAATCAGATCTTATGAGATATGATTCGATTGATGATGAGTCACATGAATCTTCCATAACCATTTAAGAATACGTTCTGAAATGTCTATGTTCACGCTAAAAGGTTTCTATCAGAATCAGTGAAAAACACCACATTGGATGTGGACTGGGTGATTTCCAAATATGTTTTTCTGATTAATTGGGATTGCAGGGTTTGTGTAAGACAGTAGTCAACAAACAAACTTGAATCCATATCTGATAAGTTCTACCTCGCTGGTTGTCCTGAGGAAACCAAGGCTTAGTGCTTTTGTTGCCCAGAACTGCGTCTTTTAAGAAAGGTGATACTTTCAAAAGGAACAGTGGGAGTAAAAGTACACATCGAAGAAATTCGATAGACACAGGAGGCTGCTCAACCTGTTGAGGGAGAGCAGTGGTGAGATCTACAAAGTGTTGTAGGATCTACACCTGTGGAGCCTGAAAATCGCAGATCTGAAAGGATCCGTCACTAACTCGAGAGTGATTTCTCGTAACCAATTGTCGTGATCTGTTGATCATTGAAAAGTGACGAACATGCGAAATTCAAAGAAGCGATGGTGAGGCCCAACTCCGAAAATTGGCTGGGTATGCATGTTAGTTTCACCGATCCATTTCTGGATTGAAACAAACATCTTGGAGTTGGAATCAACATTCTGATAATGTGGTCAATAGTTTTGACTTGATCAGAAAGAGATGAAACCATGCGTTTACAAGAAGACTAGTGGGAGCGTAATGGCAATTCTCACACAGTATGTAGATAACATACTTGAATCTCACAAACGACGTTCCGACGCTAAAGTCTTGTCAAGATTTGGGTCGAAAGTCAAATTTAAACAAAAGACATGGGAGTAGCCGAGTGAATTCTTGGAATAAGAATCTATTGATATAGATTGAGTAAGCTAATTGGGTAGTGTCAAAATCCTTATGTTGATAAGGTATTGGACAGCTCTAAGGTGCTTGATTCCAAGAATGGCTTCATACCAAAAGTCTTATGGCAATTATCCAAGCAAGATGCAGTGTCTTAGACACTGGCTGAGCTAGTAACGATATTAGTAAGAAGAAGTGTTTTAAACACTGTCTGAACTAGTATTAATGAGTGTGATTACTTATGCTGATGCAATAGAATCCATCATGAATGCCATATCTTGCGCTCGTCTAGATACAGCTTAAGCATAAAGTATGACGAGAAAATACCAATGCACTCCGGTAATAGTCACTGAATAGTTACCAGAAATATCCCAAGTGTTGAGAAACACTAAGGATAGGTTCGTGGTGAACTGATAAAGTGACGAACCAGTTGAAAGTAGTTAGTCGGACAAAGACGATTCCCGGTTCCCACCTGGTTATATCCTCTTGTCTGAATAGCGGTGCTATCTGTTGGAAAGGCTCCAAGCAGTGGACCGTAGAATAGTGCTTTTATCCGAATGGCGGTGTGGTTTGTTGAAATCGTTTCAAGCAATAACACCGCAGTCTCTCCCACAACCTAAGCACCGGATTTATTCTGTTGCTGTAGGTATAAGATATCTGATGAGATGATCTTGATTCTAGTGGGAGTAACTCTAGTTATGTTATAATCTGTACATAGACATGCTATGGTAGTGTTCATGTAAGTTAAAACTGACATCAGTATTATTTAATTATTGGATAATTAAATAATAGTCCCAAAGTATTTTATGATCATCGTATAGGTCATCAAGTTGAGGACTTGATCATGAAACCCTATAAGTAAAAGATGACATAAATTATGATTGTCCCTAGTTGAGGTTATTGAAGTGGGGCACCAATAACCGCGCGAGACTAGTATGTGAGGTGACTGTTGGACTAAGTTTCATAGAGTCAATGATATGATTATCACAGTCAGTCACATAGATATATGTTGGTAAACATATGATCGGACATGACCCGCTTAATGAGAACTCCACAGGATAGTTATATATAAGTGTCATGGGAGGTTCTCGTTACGACTATAGAGTATAGTCCTTAGACCTGAGTTCATCATGCTTTCTAGCATATGAATTGGTGCGTGTTGACCTTGTCAAACGTCGATCCGTAACTGGCGGCTATAACGGCATTGCTTGTGCGTATCATGAAGTATGTGTAGAAACAGGGATGGAACAAGATGGGATTTGTCCCTCCTGTATAACGGGAGATAAATATCTCAGGGCCCATCGAAGATTTGATACTGAGAAAATGCATGGCCGTGCTCAAACGAGGTGATTGTCAGTCGTTTGTTTATCAGTATAGATTAGAAGTTCGATGAACATGATGTTGGCTATAATAAGGATGACACAGTCTCTTGCCTTATGCCATATCGAGATATAGAGACGAAGGGATTATAGGAATAGGTGATTCCAGTACAAGTGGGAGATTGTTGGGATTATGTCCTGAAATCACATTGTACGAACTCTAATGATAGTTGTATTGTCGAGATCGGACAATTCATGTGGTACTGGGTAGTCATAACGTTTTGCTAGAAACCGCTTATGACAAATGAGTTGTAACTCATTTCCAGTATCGTGTGAACCTACAGGGTCACACACCTAAGCAAGTTGGATATACTCTGCATGGGATTGATCATTGGCATATGGTCTGATCGATGTGTATTAGATACACATCGAGTTGAGTTTCTAAGAGGTGTATCGATCGACACCATTGGGTGCGTCGGTCGATACAAGGCGTGTGTCGATCGACACCACTAAGTGTGTCGGTCGACACAAGGGCGAAACCGAGACTAATGTTTCGGTTCACCTCGAGGTCAATATATAAACGTGTTTATGTGTTCGACCGAGAGTTAGTAGTTGAGCGCCGCCCAGACTGTTTTTCTCAGAGAGAAAACACAGAACCTCAAGAAACTAAAGTTCCCAGGGAGATCCGAGCACCGGTCCTAGCATCCCGGCGGATTCCAGCTTGTGTGCGTGTGGACTGAACAGTAGAGGCGCAACGATTGGGGCGCTGCAGATCTCGTGTTGCCATAATCTTCCGCTGCCAAATCTCCAGGTAAACACAGATCTGATTCATGATTCAATTACGAACTTAACCGGCCCCGTGACCGGATTAAGTATCCACAAGGAACGCTCAGCCCAACACCGAGACGATCTAACATGCCTGCACAGAAAGCTCAACAACAACATCCACACATCATCATAGTCAACCACGCAAGCAAGCCTATTAGGGTTTCTAACATCTTTTAATCCATTCTTGTCCGCTACCTTGGATTAGAGGATTGCTAACTCGTAGACGGCTCATAACTCATTCTCGTCCGCTTCCTTGGATTAGCGGATTGCTAACCCGTAGACGTCTGATCGAACACACAACTTCTTATTCACTCTTTCTCCTAAGTATCTTTTAATTACTCCTCGATCCGTCGGTTTGAAGTTAGTAGCTTACTAAACTCCCCGAAGTCTCATAATTACTTCATTCATTGATTAACCTTTAACCCACTCTTAAACCTAATCCCCGTTCCCGTTACATATTTTATACCTTCGTTTAGGTTTAAGTCCATATTTTACTATCGTATTAATTCCCGTATATAGATCCATTCAATATCGTTATTTAATACATATATATATATGCATATACGGTCCTAACCATGCAACGTATATATGAATGCATCAATCAATATCTCTAAAAACCTAGTGGCACACAACAGTTTAATCCTTAACCCTAAAGTCCTAGCATGCATCTCTGAACCCTAACCGGTTTATAGTTAATCAATCTGTTTCAATCATCAGTCAATCATTCAAGTTTAAGTACGGGTATGCAAATCCCTAATTATATGGTTTCTCGATTCCCGGTCTATATGCAATAACTATTCTACGGATTGAGCCGATTCACAGTGAATAGGCGCGGAATGACGGATCTAACGCGGTATGAATCCCGAGACCCCCGAACTGAATCCCGAACACACCGATACGAGTCCCGTAGATCCCCGAATACCCCTAGAAACGTCTGAACCAAAACCGGCCGGAGTCAAAAGCGTTGACCAGCATTGACCACGGCGTTGACCGTGCATTGACTTTGACCGCTGACCACTCCGGTTGAACCAACTGCACCACTGAACCGGCTGAGATAGCTGAACTAATTGCCAATTGACCGGTTTAAGTAAACCGGTTTAGGTCAACCATTGACCGAGGGTTGACCGGTTAACTTAAACCAATCCAACTTGCCCAAACCGTCTCAAATCCATTCCAGACCAATACCAAACCATACTTGAAGAACCGGCTAAAGATTGGAGGCGGAGGAGTTTTTCCATCGATGGAGCTCCGACATTGACCGGCGGCGGAGGGCGTTGACCGGCGGTTTCCAAGGCTTTTCCGACGGATGATGGCGAGCTCTGACAATCCCACACACGTCTAAAACCACCAGGAAGCTGTTGAGAGGCAAGAGGAGGCTTGAAACACCAAGGAGGAGAGAGAGAACAAGGAGAACCTCGCCGGCGGCGTTCTCCGGCGAGATTACGGTGACCTCCGGCGACGGCGACGTCGAGGGAGAGATGTTGTAGATCAAGATGAGTTGAATGGTTCAAGTGATGCAAGGATTCAGCTTATGGTTTGAGAGATATGCAATTTATTGTGCATCAAGTAATGAAGAACATAAAGAGTGTTCTTGGGTTTTCTTTGAATCTTCAAGGGTAATTGTAACGCCCCGTCCGCCCCTACCGGTGAGTCACCCATCCCTCTATCGGGCTCTTGGGCCCCACCCCTGTCCGACGGTCGGTGCGTTATTTTTCGTAGGCCCGACCGAGTAATTTACTGACCCTGCAATCACCACGTGACCTTTTCCCATGTGTTTTGTCCTCACACACATGCTACCACGAATCACTTCCCGGAAGGTCGCCCATCCTGGGACTACTCCAGTCCAAGTACGCTTAACTCTGGAGTTCTTTCAGGCAAGTGATTGGAAAAGGTAAGTGCACTTGGTGATATAGGTAGCCAAATTAATTCATTTAAGCCTTTCTCAAATGGGCCGGGCCCAATATGTTACAATTCTCCCCTACTTAATGGGAATTCGTCCCCGAATTCTGCATCTCATAACCGGAGCAACCATAACCCTCAAACCCCAGGATTGTCTCCCGAGACGGAATCGGTTTGACTTCCCTGAGCTCTGATACCACTTGTAACGCCCCGTCCACCCCTACCGGTGAGTCACCCATCCCTCTATCGGGCTCATGGGCCCCACCCCTGTCTGACGGTCGGTGCGTTATTTTTCGTAGGCCCGACCGAGTAATTTACTGACCCTGCAATCACCACGTGACATTTTCCCATGTGTTTTGTCCTCACACACATGCTACCACGAATCACTTCTCGGAAGGTCACCCATCCTGGGACTACTCCAGTCCAAGAACGCTTAACTCTGGAGTTCTTTCATGCAAGTGATCAGAAAAGGTAAGTGCACTTGGTGATATAGGTAGCCAAATTAATTCATTTAAGCCTTTCTCAAATGGGCTGGGCCCAGTATGTTACAGTAATTGCATGTATTTCTGGGTTTCTCAGATATTTCTGAATATATAGGAGATGGAGATCGAGAGAGAGGGGTAGAGAGAGGCTAGAGAGCTAGAGAGAGTAGTTGAGATTCATTGAACTTGATTAGATGGTTTCTTGCATGCATGAAATAGTTCTTTGCATGCAAAACTCTTTGGTGGCGCCATCCAGAAGAGGAAACTTGTCCTAAGCAAGTGTTTTCTGAGCAAAATTCCTTCCCCAAACCGCCTTAAACCATGCTTAATCCCGCACTTCCTCGTTACTTCGATTTTCTTGTTTTTGCGTTTAATATTTTAGAAAACACTCAAATGATTTTATTAATCTTCAAACCCCCAGAATCTGATTCTCCATGATTTTATATGAATTTAGAAAGTTGAATCACTTGATTTGGACTTCCGTAGCTCCGGTTATTATTTTTACAAGTTTTCTCGGTCTTATCGGTTTCCATTCCCGAAAGTCCGAAAAACCCGTTTTAGCTCCGTTTCTTTCACTTCTGGTCTTGTAAATGTTATTTATGTTGAAAAAACAGGAACATTTGGCCCGTCTCAGCTTCCGTCTCAATTTTTGGCAAAATTACCATTTTGTCCTTACACTTTGGCAAAATTACAATTTTTCCCCGTTTGACTTTTCTTATGCCCATTGACCATATTTTTGAAAACAGGATGTTACATGCGATATTTAATGTTGAGTAGTAAATTGGTCTATATTCGTACTATGAGCATTTGTTGCTTTGCTCTCGTCTTGCGTATAAAGGCGCTCCTTTCTAAATCAGTCTCGTTAATTATTGTAGGCTTATAGTTATTTAACTTCTGTTTTCTGTTTTCTGAGTCGAGTTAATATTTCAAGAGGGGATACTCAGTCCACCACTAATATTGATCTAGTCATTGTATGCCTAACAAGAACATGATTGATATAAACTAAATCATTATGCGGAAAACCTGTAAGTTAATACTCTATCCGTTTTACTAAAAGTGTCATTCTAGCATCTTTTAAATATATTAAGAAAATATGTAAATTCTATTTTACCCTTACTTAATACATTAAAAAGTTTATTTCTCTAATTAGTAAGCTGAAATAATAGAGATGAAATAAAATTCTGTTTTAAAAATCTATATCTCTCAGTTTTGTGAAACGAAGAGAATATATAATTAAACCCAACAGTTGCTTGGTCATTTTTATACCTATATAGATATAACATTTTTATTGTTGAAAAATTTAGCTAAGACTTTACACAATTTATCCTTAGAGCATGTTTATCAATGGTTCTTAAGGGGTTCTTAAGGGTGGGGTTCTTAACTATTCACGTGGGTCCCACGTAAATAGTTAAGAACCCGACCCTTAAAAATCTTTATTTAAGAACCGGTTCTTACACTGTTCATGACACGTGGCAGTCTGTCATTCGTCTATTTTTTTTTTGATTTTTTGTTTTTTTTTACACTTTTCCCAAAAAAAAAAAAAATTTTTTTTAAGAACCCCATGAGGGGTTCACCACTAATCATGCTCTTATACTTTAGTCTCTTTATATATTATACTCTCCTTTTCTTCTCAACCTCTCTCTCTGTCTCTCTTTGTCTGCAAATGGAAGAACACTCTCAAGATCGCCGTGAAATTGCGTTCTTGCACTCCGGCGAGTTTCTCCGGAGAGATTCCACCTCAAAGGATGATCAACCAAATGAGTCTTCGGTGGATAACCATCACAACCCATCCATCATAGAAGTTGATTTCTTCGCTGCTAAATGTCAGCCAAGCGATATTGGCCATATGAGAACTACGATCGCTGGATCTTCCGGTTTTAAGGTAAGGTTTCAGATAGTATACATACAAAACATTTGACTAAATGTATATTTTGGACGTTATTAATCGAATCGACTTCATGTCACATTAGGATGAGTTAATTCTGGTAAATTCACGTCTTGGAACATCAAGTGATGATGGCGATGACAAAACCAAAACCCAAGTAAGTATTTCTGAATAGTTTATTTCAGTTCGATAGAATTTCAGTTTATTTTTATGGTTTAATGGAAATACGTAGTGTTAACAATTCAATTATAAAGTCAATTTACAGACTAGTTGAAAACAAAATAATCAGAAAGTAAACATGGTTTATTACACAAATCGTTTGCTTTTTTTTTTTTTGTGAATTCGCAATTTGTTTGCTTTTTTTTTGTTAACAATATTTTGCTTTAGTTATGCTTTCACAGTTCTTAAGGTTATAATTAATCGATAATATGCAGATTAGTAGGCTGAGATTGGAGCTAGAGAGGCTTCAAGAGGAGAATCACAAGTTGAAGCATTTATTAGATGAGATAAGTGAGAGTTACAATGACCTCCAAAGTAGAGTTTTGTTGGCGAGACAGGCACAAGTGGAAGGTCTTCTTCAACAACACAAGGTACTTTAATTAACCAAATGACATATATAATGATCATAATTATTAGATTTATTAACTAATTAAATTAAGATATATGTCTATTTTATTTTTAAAAATATTGAATTTATTTTCTAGTCTTAATTGCATCGGGATTGATGGCATTGGATTTATCAGTTTGTCATATTGGAAACATGTGTAATATGCGTACCTAATGGACCTAGCTCATTTATGTATTCAAAATTTTCATATCCAACTGAAATGTCTAGATAATATAAAACATAAGCAAAATAAATAAATTAAAACTAATTTTATTTAATAAAAAATTTAAAGAGAAAAATAGCCAATCACTTGGTCAAGAAAAAATTGTTTCTTAATGGAGAATTGAGTTTTATAACTTCTGAAATATTAAAAATACTTTAACTGTTAGAACGACAAACGAGAACTTGCTTGTTTTTAGCTAGGTACGTCCCTGTATATACATCATATATATTGTCAACGATCCTGTATATATATGCATAATCTGAGTCTTTGCCTAAGATTTTTAATGTTTTTTTTTTTGACATCAAAGATTTTTAATGTTTTTGTTAATGTATTTGCATATGTGGTAGGTTATCAAATGTAGACATATGGGTGTATATTGATCTTGTCTGTTTGCATCGATCAAAGCCATAAGTTGACACTTGATTAAATTAATTAATGAAATTATTACCAACAATTTTTTTGGGATAAAATTACCAAACTAAGCTACTATTTTTGGTGTAATATCAGTCTTTTTCTTTATTTTCCTACAAAACTAATTTAATGTTTCTAACAATTTTTTTTGTTTCGTAAAAAAGGATATACCTCAAGCTGTTTCTTCACAAGCTCTTGAGGAAAGAAGATCAATGGATATGAACAATGAAATAACGGCCACCACCTTGAAACGACCGTCTCCGGATGATGTGGATGATCGTGATCTGCACCGAGGTTCACCAAAAACTCCACGATTAGACCAAAACAAGAGTGCTAATCACGAAGAACAACAAAACCCTCATGATCAACTACCATTTAGAAAAGCTAGGGTTTCCGTTAGAGCTAGATCAGATGTCACCACGGTAACTTTCTATTCTAAGTGTTACTAAATTATTGTTATTATTATTATTTACATATACATAATTTTATTGGAAAACAAATGAATACGAATTTTAAATTTGAAATAGGTAAATGACGGATGTCAATGGAGAAAATACGGGCAAAAATTGGCGAAGGGGAATCCATGTCCTCGGGCTTATTATCGTTGCACCATGGCCGTTGGGTGTCCTGTCCGTAAACAGGTTCGTAATAATTCATAAATATATACCGTATAAGAATAATGTTTAATTTAACAAAATGTAATCATTTTTCTTTGAAAAAACAAAAGTGATAGTGTGAAAAAGAAGTGCACAGTGTGCAATATTTATTAGAATAGCCCGTTGATTTACGTACGTAATAAAATGATATATAAATTGCTTATTTGAATTCACATCTGTATATAGGTCCAACGATGCGCCGAAGATACAACTATCTTGACCACAACGTACGAAGGAAACCATAACCATCCTCTTCCACCGTCAGCCACCGCCATGGCCGCAACCACTTCCGCCGCAGCCGCCATGCTTTTATCAGGTTCTACCACCAGCAACCTCCACCAAACTCTCTCTACCCACTCCGCTACGTCCTCATCTTCATCTTCCTTCTACCATAACTTTCCATACACCTCCACAATCGCCACACTTTCCGCCTCCGCTCCTTTCCCCACCATAACTCTAGACCTCACCAACCCACCTCGAACACTACAACAGCATCTTCCGCCGCAGTTTCTTAGCCATTATGGTCCCAACGCGTTTTTAACAAACGCTAATCAAATTAGGTCAATGAGTAATAATAACCCGCAGTTATTATTACCTAATCTGTTGGGCCCACAAGAACCACCACGTGACATGGTCGATACGGTTAGAAATGCGATTGCGATGGATCCGAATTTTACGGCGGCCCTTGCGGCGGCGATCTCAAACATTATCGGTGGAGGTAATGACAACAATAATAATAATAAAGTTGATAGTAAAAGTGGAGGAAACACTAACGGAGATTCGCCCCAGCTCCCACAGTCTTGCACCAGTTTCTCCACCAACTAAATTATTTAATGAGTTTATAAAGTACAATTATGTGTTATCATCCATATTATTATACATACATATATACAGTAAATCTGTGTATACATGTAAAAATATATATGCGCGTATTCTTGAGTTTTCTGCTGTACATTATATAAGCAAACATATGAATGATCGTCCTGTTGGTTAAGGCCAGGGATTGACCCTCCACGAATGCGTTTGACAACATTTACAATACTTGGTTACCGGGGCATTCACATGGCTCTCCGGACCCCATAATTAGACGGATCTCACGCTCCTTGACTCGAGAACCAGTTAGGGAATTGCGTTCCCGTGACCTGGCTCAGAAAACTCATGGTGCGTGGATCCGGATCATTTGAGTTATAAAAAACATATGAATGATCATGTGGAGTACTTGTAGGGTTTTTGACCGGATTCGATTTTGGCTACCATGTTGTGTAAATCTTCTTTATATATATATATATATATATATATATATATATATATATATATATATATATATATATATATATATATAAAGGGAAATTGCTTTTTTAGTCTATTATTTGATTTTAAAAATTAAAATAGATAGTTTTTGAAAAAATTGAAAAAGAAACTTTTGGGGTTAGGAAATTACATTGACCACTCCTGCGACGAAACAATAAAATAGAAGATTAAAGTACCGTATTAACCCCTAAAAGTCCACTTTGGAAGTCTTCTTCATAGACCTTTATTGAGAAGTCTTACATCTTAAAGTTAAATTATAAAATTTATAAAAAAATATATGTATCAAACCACTTTTTGAATAATCAAAACACAGTCAAATGTTCACATATGAAAAACAAAATTTGATACAAATAAGTCATATTTAACAAAAATGTCTAAATAGCAAATTCTAGGTCATGAGGAAGAAGTCGGTGGAAGTCTTCTGTAGAAGTTTGCATTAGAAGTCTACCTTCTCAAGTCAGACCTAAAATAAAATTTGGCGGGATTATTGGGCGAAAAAATTGGACGAAAAAATTAGGCGAAAAAATTGAAATAAAATCTACCACAGAAGTCCGTGGGAGAATTCTTCAAGCGAAGTCTACTCCATCAGATTTTTAACCTAAAAAATCTACCCCATATAGAAAAGAGGGATAATTTGGAAACCCTAATTTTGTTAAAAAGAAAAAAAACTCTCTAAAAAATGGCTCTCTCTCTCTCTCTCTCTCTCTCTCTCTCTCTCTCTCTCTCTCTCTCTCTCTCTCTCTCTCTCTCTCTCTCTCTCTCTCTCATCTCCCTCTTCTTTTGCTGTGAGCTTCCTCCATATCTCTCCATTCCATTATCGCCATTGTTTTTGTGGTTTACTTCAAAAAATTTCAAATTTCTTTCTCTTTTGGTTAATTTTTGTTAAATTTGGTTGTTTTTCTTTATTTTTTCTTGTTATTTACTTTTCACTATTCTCATTTCTCAATGTCATCTTCATTTGTAGATATGAATATCTGAAGTACATGAATCTGTCAAGATCGCCTACAATCAATGGTACTTGAAGTTCTGGGCGGTTGAAGAAGGTAAAACTCGCCTCCGTTTAGTTTTCATTCGATTTTTTCTGTTTCACTATAGTAGGCTTCTTTGAGAAGTCTACCTTATGCTGGTTCAACCTTTGAGTTAGTTTTGCAATTGACTTTTTTCAATTGACGTTTTGTTGTTTTCGTAAACCTTCACTCTTCTTCATATTTTTCTGTCTATTGATGAATTTTTGTTAGATGTGATTTTTGTTAACTTTCTTATTTTAATATGGGTTTATTTGACTATTTTTTTAGTTCAAAGACTCAATCGTGATGAAATTAGTCTTGTTTTCTAAAAGTTTCAACCTTTAATATCTAAAAACTAATTTAAAAAAAGTAATGAAGAATTTATATTGTTTATGTTGTGTTAGTAAGTAATTTAATTTTAAGAATATTCCATATTTACCTATTTAAATTAGTGAGTTCAAGCTTATTTTTTTTGGATTATGTGTTCACAAAAATTTGTCTATTTAAATGTTAACTTAATAATTTGTTTCAGAGACTTTGCGTATGAAATTCATCAAATACAAGAGAAGAGCAAGTTTACAGGAGAAATCTACTTTAGAAGTCTGAACAGTAAGTCTACTCTTCAGAAGTCTTCAACTAGACTTAGATTGAAAATGGAGGGATCTAAAATTATTAGACAGAGAGAATTAGGCGGGAAAAATTTGAAATAGAAGTCTACCATAGAAGTCTCCAAGAGAAGTCTTCTAGTGAAGTCTACTGTATCAAATTTTAATTAGAATTAAGAAAAGTATTTGATATGAAGTTTATTTATTAATTACATTTTAATTTCTTAATTTGAACATGTTTTATCTATCTTGTAGTTTTTTATATCTTAACTTTGTCAGTAGAATTTGTTATATCTATCTAAAAATTGATTTAATTGTAATTTGCTCATATAGAAAGCTAGGGATTTGCTCATATAAATCAAATGATTTTTTCACATAAATATTTTAAATAAGTTAAAATAAGAGAAAACAAGTGATTTTCTCATTCATATTGTAGACAAATGAAATTTGTGAGGCTTCTTTTAAGCTCTAATTTATATGAGATAAAGTCATCTCTCAAGATTTGCACAAAAAGTCATCTCTCAAGATGAAAATTTATAAAATTTAATTCTATAAACATGTAAATCTTATATAGCAGCAAAAACCATCTCTCAAAAAGAAAATTATATCTCATTTACGATTATCCACATAAAAATGCCATGATAATTTTTTCAACATTTATTTTCCTTAGACAACTTAGTCAGTTCTTGTAAAACAAAACAAGACCAACACATTAAAATAAACTTTGTCATGAAGGCTACTATTAATAAACAAACTTTACAACTAAACTATAAAAAATTCATGGAAATGTATGTGGAATAAACATGTCAAACTTATTCACAAGCAAGTATATTGTTGTTACAGAATTTTGATCTAGTCCAAATAACTCGGGGTACGATCAAAGGGGTCCGAACTAAAGAGGTGAGAATAAACTTTAAGTGAGGTCAAAAACTGTTCTATTAATAATAAGGCCGAAGCCTAACAATGAATAGGATGGCTGAGGTGGGAGTCCGTCGATTGACGTGCTCCCTAAATGTTGCTCGGGCTCGTAGCTTTATAAATGTAGCTCGGAGCCTTCACAAGTTATCAGATGTCTAAAAATGAAGAGTGAAGGGTCTGTTTATAGTGTAAAAGGTCTGACTTCTTGCTGGGCCGTTTGACTCCTTAGCGGGCTTGTTTGTTGGGCCGAAATGTTTTTGATGAGGTGGCAAGATTTCCAATGAGCTAATGGATGGGTGCTAAACCCATATCTAAAAATTAGCCCCCCAGTTCGGCGATCCTCGGCTCGACTCGGAGTCGGCGAATTTCTTTGAGCATTTAGGTCGGGCGGAAATGTGGTCGGCTCGTATGGTGGATCGGCGCAATTTAGGCCGTTGGATTCTTTCGAGGCTTTAGGGGAATGAAGAGAGGCCGGACGCGGAAGGAGTGATTTTTCATGTTTATATAAAAACCATTTTCCGAGCATTCGTCTCTTCAGTTCCCGTCATATTTCTCAGGTAGTTGTTTTCTTCTGTAGGCTTTGCTCCGTATCTGTTTTGCCGAGTCGTTGTTCTTAATGCCTTTTTTCCGATTCAGGTCCTTGTTATTGTCGTCTGCTATTTTATCATTGGGGACCCGGCGGTCGGACTTCTGCTCTTGCTTGTGACTTGCTCCCGAATTGGTATGTCTCGTTTTGTGTCGGAATTTGTTTTTATTCTTCCGGTATCTTAGGACGATTTGTGTTCTGAGGCGGGTTCTTCGGTTTTTCTTAGCGATTGTTTCATTACCACCTTTTCCTTTAAGGTCTGGAAAATGAGTCGGAGGTGGGTTGAGTTACCAAATTATGTCTTGATGGTTCTCGCTATTGTCCCCAATAACCCTCCGGTTCCCGCTCTGGTTGAAGATGCTCACGTTGTTCAGCCGGTCGAACAGATGATTGATAAACTGTCGACTCCCTCTCGTCAAGTTGAGAAGGAGAAAACAGTTTCCCAGGAGAATAAAACCGCCGGTATAGATGAGGTCGGGGATGAAGAGGATGAGGTTGGTAACAAAGAGGATGAGGTTGGTCATGACGAGGAGTTTTCTTCCGATGATACCGGCTCTTCCGAGGAAGCGGGTGAGGATTCTAGTATTGATAAGGATGACAATCGGCCGAATAAGAAGAGGCTCAGATCGGAGTTGGATGATGTATCTGCTGATTTCGCTGGGTTTGATATATCCGATGTGGAGCTAGATCGTATGGGGGCCGTACTGATTTATGTGTTCAGAGTGCGATCAGCTTCGGTCTTTGAACGAAGAAGCTATCCTTGCTGAGAGGCGGAGGATGCATGAGAATGCTTCTGAGCGTCTTTACAAGGTCACGCTGGAGAGAAAGGAGCATATCCCTGTGATGAGCAAGTTACTGGAGTTGCATGAAGTTATCGCTCTGCTTGGTGCTTTTCAGCTTCATGTAGAGAAGGGGATTGGGATTCCTTCTGCTCGCTTTGATCAGCTCAAAGATTAAGATACCCGCCTTCGGGCCGAGCTGGCTACTATGAGCGCTCCTGTTCTGAAGAATGATGATCTTTTATGACCCCGCTTAACGACCCGGAGTATGATGACATGTATTCCGAAGAACTGGTCGATTGCCCGGGAGAAACGAATGGAGTGCTCATTACCGCCGATGTGGCTGCTGGTTTGTGAGCTCTTCGGATTTCCAAATGACTTTGTACTTTGCTGTGTTATGTTGTTTTCTTTTTCTTCTCTTCTTCTCTTTTTTTTTTTGTGTGAACGTGTTTCACCGACATGGTCGGCCTTTGGGACTTTGCTGTAGGTCGTCCTTTATTCTTTTCTTGGTTGAGTATTCCTTTCCTTCTCCCCCACCCTTTTTTTGGAAGAAAAAGGAAAGAATCCGGGCTGACGAATGCTCGGTTCGTGCTTCTGCTTGCCCTGTTTTGTTGTTTGGTCTAGAACGATTCTAGTTTTGAGGAACCTTTAGTGCTGTCGTTTTGACAGCTGTTCAGCATTTTCTTTGGAAAAGAAACCGTCGTTTTAATGTTGCCTTTGTGGTTGGTGTAGCGCATTTATCGCTTTATTGGTAACTGCTGCTTTTTCCTTGTTATAAACGTAGCCTCTCTCCTTTTGTTTTCGTCCCAGTTTACTTTCTTTCTTGGGGGAAAGCTCCTGGTTTGGAGTTTCTTCTTTTTTCTTTCTCTTTTTTTGAGTTAGGTATTGTAGTAGGAGCAAGGTTGGGGGGTGATCGGCCTTGTTGGTATGGCTGTTCCTTTGAGGAGCCTTGTTGGTCCTTTCGGTTTTATAGGGGGTGTGCGGCTCCCCATTTGGGTGGGTCCGATGCGTCATTCGTTTCGATAACGCGTTCTCCGCTCTTCTGTTGGCGCAGACGCTGCCTCATGTGTAAGTGTTTTTTCTTCAGTTCTTTGTTCCTTATTCGGAATTCTCCGGTTTGACTCTTTCCCTTTATAATTTTATTCGTAGGGGGATTGTTAGCGGCTTCTGGTAGGCTTTGCCTTGGAGGCCTTGTTTCGTCCCATGCCTCTAGGCAGGTCGCGTGATGTTTTCGTGCCGAGGACTCCGGCGATCTTTTGTGGATATCACAAAGTGCTTCCTTGGCTTCTTTGATGGGGAGGTAGGTCACCTGGTCTCTGCGCTAGTGGAGTTCAACAAAGATTCGCGGTGTTTGCGAGATCGTCTTTCAAGAAATCAGATCTTCGTCTGTTTCTCTCTTTTTGTGATGTATCTCCTTTTGTGTATTAGTGAAGAATGAATAAGAAGAGGCTCCTCTTTTTTCGCTGTATTTGGATCGCGTGTTTTTTGTTGTTGAGCTGTTTGTTCCTCCCTCTTCCTTTCTTTTTGGTAAGGATGTTTGAGGTGGCGTACTGATATGAGTGAATGTTTTACTTATCGTGTCTTCTAGGGACGTTTGCGAGTGCGGGATTCGAGCTCAATTTTTGTAGATGCGAGCTCCAGTTCGGTTTTATTCCCTTCCCTTTTTTGGTTGATGCAAAGCTGTGTTCGGCTTTTCTTTGTCCTTTTGGGCGCGGAGTTGTGCTTGTTTTTGTAACGATATCAGGGACGAGTTCGATCTTGGCTTATCCCCGCCCCCCTTCTTTTTTGGTGTGCGGAGCAGAACTTGGATTTTCAAATGTTACCGGGGGCAAGTTTGGTTTTGGCTTATCCTGTTTTCTTTTATCTCTTGTGTGCGAAGCGGAGTTCGGCTTTGCGAATGTTATTAGGGGGAAGTTCGGTTTTGGCTTATCCAATTATTTTTTTTCTTGTGTGCGAAGCAGAGTTCGGCTTTGCAAATTTTATTAGGGGCAAATTCGGTCTTGGCTTATCCTGTTTTTGATTTTTTAAGTACGAAACTATGTTCGTATTTTTTACAAATGTCTGTTGGGGCGAGCTTGGGCCCGGCTTATCCTTTCAATAGTTTTTAAGTGCGAGTACGTGCTTGGCTTATCCTGTGAAGTCCTTGAATTTTGGTTGTGCGAAGGGGGTTCGGCTTATTCAACTTATTTTAGAGGACTTGTGCGGGTCTGGCCCCGGCTTCTCAGGTTGTCCAAGTTGATAACCTGGCGTGATGCCACTGCGTCTTGGGACAAGTTTAGTTAGATCGATCATTTGGCCAGAATGTCGATGTCAGCATCTCGTGGAGTGTTATATCATTGTTTTTAGGGTTTTTGACCATGATATATATCATCCTTATCGAGTCTTTCTATGTGTTTTGGAAGCATTTGGAGCAATTCTGCACTACTTATATATTTCATAGAGTTCATTGGCTGCGTCTGCACAGTGCGTCGATCGATGCAGTATGTGCATCGGTCAACGCACCCCCTGATCCAGTATTCTGCGCACAAAAATCTGCACTTGGATAATTACAGCTTTTGCCCATAAGTTTTCTAGATTTACAAAAAGCCCCAAATCGTGTTTAGACTAATTTATTAGGGTTTTTAAGCCATTGTTTTAGGCTTTATTTTACATCCAGAGAGATTTAGAGTGCTTTTAGGGGATGATCTGAGACTCGACAGAGAGAAGATTTCAAAACCCTGTTTCTTATTCTCTTTTATGATATTCAATATTCCATTCATCATATCTTTGTTTCATCTGCCATGTTTGAGTAGTTTACTTTATAGGTTTAGGGATTCTCATTAGGGATTTCATGGAATATTAGTTTAATTGATCTATAGGGATTCATAACTTCTAGTTCTTCATCTAGGGTTGATCTTTATGCTTAATCTGAATTAGCTACCCAAATTATTGATGTTAAGTTGATTTTCGCAACGACAGTTGGTTAATTAGCTAGAAAGAACTTAGATGAGCAATGTCTATTCGGAAAGAAAGTTGGCTTAGGGAAATTGTGAACGAACGAACCTGAGATTAATGCATGTTTAGGAACTCTAGACTCGCAACGAAAGTTGGTTTGCTAGGTTGCTCGACATAGTTAAGATTCACAACGAAAGTTGATCTATTATACTTATGTGATTCTAACTGTTATTAATTTGATCCCGATTGACTGATTTGCATGTTATCCTGATTTCATGAGAACTCCCTTGACCTGACGCTTCGCTTTATTGATTCACAACCCGTTTGATTTAATTTCTTGCTTTGTTTACTGCTTATTCTCCACTCTGCTTAGCTTAATTCGACATTCTATAGTTTATCGCAATAATCTTGAGTCTCTCTTGATTCGACCTCTATATACTACAATCACGTTCTGTGCACTTTCAGTGTAACTCTAGGGATTAAAATCTGAGCATATCAAGTTTTTGGCGCCGTTGCCGGGGACTCTTTTGAGTCTTAGATAGATTTAAGTTTAGAATTTAGACTAGGCTTTTCATTTTTATTTTACTAAGTTTTCTTATGTTTTGTCTCTTTTCTTGCGTTTCAGGTTCGACGAAGAACACGTGCATCGATCGACACCCGCTTGGCATAGATCGACACAGCCCCGACTCAGCATCGATCGACGCTCTCCCAGCGTCGGTCGACACACTTCGCGTAAATCAGACAGTTCATGCTTGATCGCGCACTGAAGAGAAATCCGGACAAAGAGCTCGTTTTTATTCGAAATCAGGAGCTTGCAAGGCTAGAGAGAGAGAGAGAACTGGAAAGCACTGAAGCCACTAAAGATGTTGATTCCCAATGCTGTACTATTGACTCGTGATGAACATGTGTTCTGAGGGATCTAGAGAACAACGCTTACAACAACCAGGGCAAGAGAATTGATGCAGATGGAAATGTTATTCTCAAGACAGTTGTTGAGGAACACGTTGTGCCTGTGGGCGCAGGACAACAAGGTGGAGGTGCATGTGGAGGAAATCCACAAGCTAATGCACAGCCTAATGCACCAGTTGGGAGGAAACTTGCTGATTATAACATACCAGATGAGTTCTATGCTAACAGGTCTGCGATTGTACCTCCTCCCATTCAGAGGAATTATTTTGAGCTGAAGACTTCCTACTACACTCTTGTGGGACAGCATATCTTTCATGGACTCCCACATGAGCACCCTATGGATCATATATAGAAGTTTGAATCATTGGTCACAAGAAAGAAGCACAATGGAGTGAGCTATGACTTCTTGCACTGTAAGTTTTTCGAACACTCTCTTGGAGGAGAAGCTGCAAATTGGCTGAAGCAGATTCCACCTGGGACTCTGACTACTTGAGATGCAGTTAAGAGGAAGTTACTTAGACACTTATATGATGATGCTAGATCTGATCACCTGAGAGAGGAACTGCTACGCATAAAACATGGTCCTACAGAGGCATTAAAGGCTGCATGGGTAAGGTTTAAGATGTACCAGAGAGATTGTCCACATCATGGTTTCTCTGAAGTTCCCCTGCTGGGAATTTTCTTTAGAGGTGTTGATTCGTGGTATCAGATGTCTTTGGATGCTGCTAGCAATAGAAACTTCAACACCAAATCTCCAGAGCAAGCTAAGGAGCTGATTGAAAACTTGGTGCATAGCAATAGCACTAAGAATGCTGATTTGGAGAGGAAGAAATCAGGTGGAAAGATGGATGGAACACATATCGCAGAGATGAAATATAAGATTGATTATGTCCATAGCATTCTAGTTGGGAAGAAGCAAGTCCATTTTGCTGCAGATGTGGAGACTTTTGGACAAGTTGATGAGTCTGAGAATGTCAATTACATAGCTGGAACTGGTTATCAGGGTCAGAGATATGGAAACCAGCAGGGACAGACTTCTGGTTACACACCAAAGTCTGCATTTTCAGAGACCCTTTTAGCAAAACAACTCATTCTACAGAGACTATGATTCTTCTTCATATCAGACTTCTCCTCCACAAAATGAGCAGTCTGATAAGATGATGGGTCTGTTGGAACAGATTTTAGAGGGTTAGCATAAGAGTATAGTGGAATTCAATGGAAAGATATATGCTCTGTACCTGGATTTGATGGAAAGATTGAGTCTCTGAGCACTCATGTAAAGAAGCTAGATGTTCAGGTTCAACAAACTGCTGGAGCAGGGCAAAGGCAAAATGGAGTTGGAAGAACTAAGCAGAAGCAATATGTCAATGCTGTCATTGTAGAGAATGTAGTTGATCTAGTACATGAGGAAGAATACATCATATATGATTTTCTGGATGAATTATCTCTGTCTGCTGGATGCGTGGAACGAAACACCCTTGGTGTCAATTGACACACACCTGACACGAAGGATGGACCTGTTTTTGAACAGCCAAAATCGATCTATACAAATTCTGCATCGGTCGATGCAAGTCGCAGACGAGTCTAGAATCTTGCAACAATTCCTGAGCGAGTCTATAAGCCTCCCTTTCCCTATCCTAAGGCTCCTAAGAGGTCGAAACATGAGTTAGATAAAGCTAATTGCGTGGCATGAATGGATAAGAAGCTGATTTAGATCGCACTAATTGATGCCTTGAAGAAACACCCTTCTCTGCAAAGATATGCGAAGAAGATGATCTCTACAGATGGAGATTTGAAAGAAGAGGTGTTGATGCTTTCTAAGCAGGCCAGTGCAGTGTTACAGAACCAGATTCTAGAGAAGCTTCCAGACCCAAGAGTCTTTGTGCTAGACTGTTCCATCTTTAAGGACGACTTCAAGCGTTCCCTGTGTGATTTATGATCTGGTGTGAATATCTTGCCATACTCTGTCGCTGTGAGACTGAGACTGATGGATTTCTAGCCTACTATGATCTCTCTTATCCTAACTGATCGATCGAAGAGGATTCCAGAAGGAATTCTTGAGGACATTCCTATCAGAGTTGGAAATTACTTGATTCCAGCAGACTTTGTCGTGCTGAAGTATGAGATTGAACCTGATGATCCTTTGCTTCTTGGTAGGTCTTTCTTAGCTACAACTGGAGCAGCGATTGATGTGAGGCGAGGTTTGATTGATCTTATTCTGGGAGATAATATTTTGCAGTTGAAGATGCATAAGCTGCAGAAATCCACCAATTATGGACAGAGCTTCAATGTTGAGGTGGAGCCTGAGATTCAGGTTGGAGAAGAGAAGATTTCAGTTCATCATAAGCTGCTCTAAAATCTTCAGAGCCTGCAAATGTTACTAAGCAGAAAGCTCCAGACATCTCACCTCCACCAAAGCAAAGGTATGATTCCTCTAGACTTAAACCTCCTAACCACATTGTTGTGAATGCCGGAAAAGGCTGTATCCCACCCATGCTTCGCTCCCACCCTGTTTATCTTCCCTCATTCATTGGAAAGTCTCATGATCCTACTACTTATACACCACCTTAGATGAGGAGACATTCACAGAGACACTCATTGTCTCTGTTGAATTCTCCATAAGTCTGATCTCCTTCCTATAGTCAAGCTAATGACTAAAAACAAGCGCTGAGTGGAAGACAACCCACTGGTAAGTCTATAAATAGTGATATTGTATTTTTTATTCGATTTTACTTGGTGTTTTTCGTTTTTGGTGTTTTTGTCGTTCAGATCGGAATCTGTCCCTGGAAATCGCCCTAAGTCGATCGATGCAGGTGTATGATACGGATGGGGCTAGTGGTTGGAGTATGACCACGGGAGATCAATGACTTTATGCCGTATCGATCGACACACATCCGCGACAGGTAAGTATTCTGAATTTTTCAGAATCTGTTCAATTTCATTCTTGTTCTCACCGAGCCCAAGCTTCCATAACACTTAGGACAGTGTTGTTTAAGTGTGGGGGTGGTAGCTATTGACACACCATTTTCTGTTTTCTTAGAGTCAGTTGAGTATGTTTTATTGAGTCAAATTTGAGTAGGAAACAAGGACTTTTTGAGGAGATCCAACTATTAGAAGAGCTTGCAGATGATCTCTGACTATTAGAAAGTCCAACAGAGATCAGCCTACTGAGGACACCCATATCACTTCAGGTATTCAGAGAATCCATTATTGACTTCGCCCTTAACTTGACTTAATTTTTCTCACCTAGGGGCTTGGTATATTTTGAGTCGGATTCCTTTGTTAGTTCTGACATAGCTTGTAAGCCTGTCTAAGTATGGTTCCCTTCTCCCTGAATAAAAAGGGAAGAGCACTGATAAAAAAATAAAATGATACCCAATGGGAAAAAAACAGTTGCTAAGGAAGAAAAAAGGAGAAGAAATGAACCAGAAAATGATAGTTTGGTGGTTAGATACTAACAGAGTAAAAGTCAATGTGTTCTTTGATCGATACTCCTTAAGTGAGTCCGCATTTATTAGATTATAGAAGTCAGTATGGTGAATTTGAATGTTCTGAATGTGATTGTGGAGTTTACTTATGTCATTTGCTAAGTGTGGGGGAAGTACATGTTGGTCTTGATGTCTGCAGGTTCATTTTTTCATGTGGCTTACTAAGGGGAATCTGAATGTGGTACTTCTACGATGAAATGAGTTTATGAAGTTTTCAAATTCTTCTCGTGATCTTGGTTTTCTGTTTGCTTGAGGACAAGCAAAGGCTAAGTGTGGGGGAGTTGATATATCATGATTTTTAGGGTTTTTGACTACGATATATATCTTCATTATCAAGTCTTTCTATGTAGTTTGGAGCCTTTTCAGGTGTTTTACAGGTTTATGGACATTTCAGCTTGATTGGACGTTTTGGAAGCATTTGGAGTAATTCTGAACTACTTAGAGATTTCATAGAGTTCATTGACTGTGTCTGCATAGTGCATCGATCGACGCAATATGTGCATTGGTCGACGCACCCCCCGGTCAAGAATTCTGCGTACAAAAATCTGCACTTTTGGAAAATTACAGCTTTTGCCCAGAAGTTTCCCAGATTTACAAAAGGCCCAAATCGTGTTTTGACTAATATATTAAGGTTTTTAAGCCATTGTTTTAGGCTACGCTTTATTTTACATTCAGAGAGATTTAGAGAGATTTTAGGGGCTGATCTGAGAATCGACAGAGAGAAGATTTCGAACCCATGTTTCTTATTCTCTATTATGATATTCAATATTCTATTCATCATATCTTTTGTTTCATCTGCCATGTTCTGAGTAGTTTACTTGTTAGGCTTAGGGTTATCATTAGGGAATTCATGGAATATTAAGTTAATTTATCTATAGGGATTCATAACTTCTAGTTCTTCATCTAGGGTTGATCTTAATGCTTAATCTAAATTAGCTACTTAGATTATTGATGTTCGGTTGATTTTCGCAACGACAGTTGGTTAATTAGCTAGAAAGAACCTAGATGAGCAATTTGTCTATTCAGAAAGAAATTTGGCTTAGGAAAATTGTGAACGAACGAACCTGAGATTAATGCATGTTTAGGAACTCTAGACTCGCAACGAAAGTTGGTTTGGTTGGTTGCTAGACATAGTTAAGATTCACAACGAAAGTTGATCTATTATAATTTTGTGATTCTAGTTCTAGAACCGTTCTTAATTTGATCCCAATTGATTGATTTGCATGTATTCCTGATTTCTTGAGAACTCCCTTGACCTGACGCTTTGCTTGATTGATTCACAACCCGTTTGATTTACTTTCTTGCTTTGTTTACTGCTTATTCTCTACTCTTCTTAGCTTAATTCGACACTCTATAGTTTATCGCAAGATTCTTGAGTCTCTGTGGATTTGAACCCTATATACTACAATCACGTTCTGTGCACTTGCAAGTGCAACTCTATGGATTAAACTTTGAGCATATCATGGAGTTCGAGTATGTTCTTGAAAGAAAAATATTCTTAGTTTTGAAATATAAGAGTGACTGAACCTTGTAAGGGCTGCCTACGTACTCTCGGAGGAGAGATCAAGTCGAGCGTAGTTCTTTTTGATTTTACCAGTTTTGGAGCCGGAGCTTGCTTTTTTTATATAAGAGCGAGAAGAGATCCTATTTATAGAGTCAGACCTTGAGTTGCTGCTGCTTTTTGGGAGCCGTGACTTGGCTTTGCGGGCGAGCTCGTGGGGCTAGCATCTCGTTCGGTCGCCTAAACCTTGGATGTTGTTTGGGGTCGCCAGTTTTTCGTGCTCGTATGAAGAGTTGGCTTTTGAGGTCCCCTGACTTCCCGAGATCGTGAAGGTTTCTTCTGAGGTCGGAAATTTGACACACTGATGATAAGTTGAAGCGACTGCTGTCATTGCGTGGATCAAAGGGGTCGTGGGTCGATATATGACGAGGAAGGTGATAACTTAGGTGACATGTCCAGCGCGTTCCGGCAATTTAATCGCTCCGATTATGGTCGTCGTTTTGCTGTCGAAGCTGGTGAGGGTTCTTTTTGACCGCTTTACCATGTATTTTTCGAATTTCATTCTTTGCAAGGTTTCCCTGAAGATGAGATTGACCAAAATTCCGCTGTCGACCAAGGCTTTAGCCGCTTCGTGCTTACCTATCTGGAGTTTAATGACGAGCAGATCGTTGTACAGCCTACCCGGCTTTCCTTCGCGCTTCACGGTGAAGGTGATTTTTCCTCCGTTGCCTGGCTTGTCGACGTGAATTTTTTCCCTTTCTGGTCGGGCGCTTGTCTCCTGGCTACGTGCCACTGCGGATCGTGTTGGGTTTCTGTAGTCGGGAAGTCCTCCGATTATCATGTTGATGCGCTTCCTTGCTGGAGGCATTCCTTCTTTTTCGTCGCCTCGAGCTCGTTTATGTGATTCTGCGTCGGCATCGTTTGTTTTGCCCGTTGTGCGTTTCCTTGCTTCCTTCTTTTTCCTCTAACTAGCCGGACTCGACCGCCGTTGTCCCTTGATTGGTGGTGCGTTGTTGGTTTTCGGCAAGGCGTTGTTTTCATATTTCGATTTGTAATATTCGTGTCTCCTTTCTGGTATTCTCCGAGCATAAGGTTTTGCAAGTGGCGGCAGTCGTTGCACTACAAGAAAAATCAACATTCATAGCACACGATACAAGCTATTGTATGTAATAGATAGCGTTTCCACAAACGCTCTGACAGCGGCATATATAATAGACCCTCCCTCTACCATAGCTTTGCTTTCGTGCTATCTTATGATTGCAATGTAATAGCGTTATTTTTAGCTTGCTATTATTTTTCATATCATAACATTGGCTAAATGCTTTAATTTGTTTTGTTGTAGCAAATCTATATGTTGTAGTATTTTATATAAAAATTAATATTCAATATATGATTCATGTGGTTTCATTAATAAACCAAAATGTACTTACATAATTACCAAAACACCTGTCTACAATATTTCCATAAAATCTTACACAAACATCATTACAAATTCAGAACTAAATCAAAGAACAAGACTATAGAAACATTGAAACTAAATCAAAACCTTGAGCTCCCATAAACTTCTCGACCTTAGCCTGAATTTCATGAAGAGCAGCATTGCATCCTTCACACTAGACTACGATCTAATTTGAAATCAAAACAGACCTGCAAGATGCAAAAATCAGCGGAATAAGTCTTGAATATATTAAAAAAATGTATACTATAAGTAAGGCCAAAGTGTAATTTAGTTCACTGTACTCACTAATGATATGTTGTTTGAGACAAAGATAGATGAATCAACTCTAAATTAACTTAACAATACCAAAGTTGAATGAAATGGTTACCTCTTTCTCTGACCATTAAAAGTAGAGTCTTGAAGCAATCATATCAATGGTTCTTCTGTTTCCGTTCTTGAGGCGAGCAATGCTTGTTAAAGAACAAGCTTTCGCCTAAGAGATGATAAAAAGTTAAGACCACAACAAACCACATAAAAGTAACTTATGAAAAAACACAAAGAGGCAGAAGCAGTACCCTCGTTGTACTTCTGATAATGTTCAGTTAAGGAGGGCCATCTCCTTGTGATTAATCGCTACCACATCAATCAAGGGCTTAACACCAGCTGCTGTAGACTCTATCTTCATTTCCTCTCTGAATTTTTGATCCTTGTGAACCTGCAACAAAGGTCTATATTGCAAAGTTATAAACATGTTTCAAAAATAGATTAATTAGAAAGTGAAGAGTAGTAATATTACTCTTCCGCAACAATACTCAGATGAGTAGCACCATGTCCACTTTTGTGTTCTTTGAAGTCCAAGAAGCAATGTTTGTCAATGCCTAAGCAGCCTTGAACTGAAACCACGCACGCACAAAATAAAAATATTGACGAAGTATCATATCACAGATATAAGACTTGAAGACAAACCAAATCACTTATGGTCTAAATTTCTAAAAACCATCGTATTTACCAGCATCAATAACAGTGTCCTGTTTAAACAAGCAAGATCAAATTGTCAGCATTACCATCGTACTCAAGATCACACAACAAGTAACAAGAAAATCGTGAGACAGGATTGTGGATTACCATATGAGATAAGACTAACTGCCCTTATGGATGCTGGACTCATAAAAGTCTTCTCTAGGTGGGCAACTGCATCACTCACCTGCGAATTCAAGAAAATTAAAACCAAAGATATGTAATGGTATGATATTTTAAGATATTTTATTAAATGGCAAGATAAAGAGTAAAACCAAACACGATCTCCAAAGCTCGAAGCAATAAAGAAGCACTCAGTTTTAAGATAACAGTAGCTGGATCCCTTCGTATAAGAAACTTAAGAAAGGTTTCATTAGCCAGAAAAGACTTAAAAAGTAGTTGATTAAATTTAAGAGAACCTGAGAGATAAGGACACAATCAATCTAGTTTATCAATCATGTTTGTCAAACGAGAAACATACATTAAAGTCATATGTCCTAAGCAGGTATAAATTATAAGAGATTTGAGTGACATTATAATACATACTGAAAGAGTACAATCTTGAAAACAGATCATAAGTAAAAGCTAAGCAATAGAATCATTACCATTGGTAATATAAAAAATCTACAACTGTCATGTACATCTTGTTACCTCGCCAAGCTCGTGTAACCTTGCTACAGATTCATCCCTTAGGATCGCCTGATGTAGGTCGTGCTTCGTCCCTTCCGTTTCACTGATTCCTTTTTCGACAAATTATTTCAAATAAAATCAGATTGGAAAGAAACAGACCAAAAAGGTGGCGATGATTGGAGGAAGTAAACATAAACCCAGAACTTGGCATAAGCTTCAAAATCAAGTGTCTTCTCTCCTTTCGATCGAACAAAGCTTCAGGTATCCCTAAATCGATTTGAGAACAAAGAGTATAGGAGATTATGATTTGGATTTTCTTAATTGAGTTAGAAATCAAAAAGGAAGGTTACGAACCTGTTTCCACATCTATTGAGGATTGATTCAAAACCGTAATGAGATATTCACATAACAAGCACAAATGAAATTCAAACGGAGAAAACAAAAACCCTAACCTCCATTGAAATCGCGGCGATGAAGTCGTGGTGAAGGAAAAGGGAGTGATGAAGTCGTGGTGAAGGAGCAGTGAATAAGAAGGACCGGTGAACGAGCAATGAAGGAGAAGGAGTCACCATTAGATATTTAAGGATTTTAGGGATTTGAGATTTGGGGAATTTAGGGCTTTTTAGAGGATTTTGACGAGAAGTGTGGGAGTGAATGCGGGGCCGGTATAAGAAGCATATCGGAGGAAGGCGGTGGAGGCCGGTGTAGAAACGGAGGAGGAAGAGAGTTCTCTGGTGTCGACGAAACCATAGCGAGAGAAGAGAGAAAGAGAAATCGTTTTTTTTTTTTCTTTTTTTTTCTTTTTTTTCTTTACAATGAATGGGTTTTTGCCGGAGAAGAAGAGAGGGGGAAACAAAGATGGGGAAAAAAGTTTGGGAAAAAATTTGGCCAAAACCCAAAAAATCAAAATGTTACCGCTCAATCGCACAAATTTAGGCTCCAATAGTCGTTTTTCGCTCTCACTTAGTAAAATTTTAGCATAGCGTTTTTAAAATGCTATAACAAAGTGTCTCAATCCAGCATAACATTTTTCATAGCACTTCATGAATCCGTGCTATGGTGGAGTGCCATCAATGCCCATTTTTTTGTAGTGTTGGTGTCGTGTCCCGACCTGTGGTGATATGTGCAGAAGGAATTTTATTTGTCGCTTGTGTTAGCGTTTTTGTTTCTTGTCTGGTTCTGCAGGTTGTTCGACTGGTCGTGCTCGTTGACGTAGTAGGTAGCCGTTTTTTTGCCTTCTTTTTTTGATTTTTTGTACTCGTGGTCGTGATGCTGGAGCGGCTCGACTTATTCTGGTGTCAATTATTTCTCTTTTGAAGGTTTTGCTGACCCAAATTTCTTGGCGAGTAGTTCCTTCTCTTCTTCTATCTCGATGAAGACGACCGATCGATGAAGAGCATCTTCGAGAATTTGCCGTTTATTTAAGGCCAGTTCATTGCGAAACGGTGATGCGTACCAAAGTCTTTTTCGTAGCGCTGGGAGTCCCTCGTCGGTCACTGAGATTTTGGAGACGATGAGTTTGAATGTGTCAATGTATGACTTGAGGAATTCCCTCGGTCCTTGACTTATCGCCCAGAGGTCGACACTTGAAGCCCCTTCTTGGATGAACATGGAGTAGTGTTTGAGGAAGGTGGTTGTTAACTGGTGGTAACTGTCGATGGAGTGTGCCTCCAAACGCGAGAACCAGTTGAGGGCGGACCCGTTTAAATTCTCAACGAATAGTTGGAAGAAGCCAGCATCGCGTTCCTCAGGAGAGAACTGGGCTCGTCCCATTGCGATGCTAAAGGCTGTCAGGTACTGTCGAGGATCCGAGCTTCCATCATAAGTGGGTAGTTTTATCTTTCCCATATGCCAAACTGATGTTCCCTGTTATCTTGTTTGTGAATGGTGTGTTTTGCATTTCCATTATAACTCGGTCAATCTCGGGGGCCGAGCTTGTCGCCTTGTGGACTTTTGACGTCATGTGGTCTAGTTGCGCTCTCAATAGCTCAATCTCGCTGCTGTTTCTTGGTTCTTCTCTGTGATGTGTCAGTTTGGTAGATGTCGTTTGGTCCGTTCCTGGTTCGGTTAATAGTGGTGTGAGAGGTATGGGTGGTCGTCTTCCCGATCCGGGGGTTGGGTTTTGAGATGCGTTGATCAGGGTTCTTTGGAGCCGCGGGCGATATCCTCCGTATCCTGAGATGCCTGATGTTTAATTGTTCGAAGGTTTTTGATTTGCTCCCGACATATATTTTGAGCATTTGCCAGCTGCTCAAAACGGTTGTTGTTGCATCGTATCAGATCGTCGACCTGTGTCATCAAGATCCTTACGAGGGAAGAGACATCTTGATGATTTGGGATCGGGGTGTCCGGGTGCTGATTTGTCAGTTTGACGTCCTCCCCCGTTTCCGTTATCCTGGTTAGATTGACCGGGCTGTTGACCATTGACATCTTCATGCGGGCTAGGGCGGCACTGGGTTCAGCGATATTGGAGGGAGCGTGAGGGTTCGGATTTTGGGTATCTGAATTGTCGACTGGCAAGACTGATGGATCCGTTCCTTCGACCGAGCTTGGATGGGTCGAGCTCGGAGGTAGTGGGTTCAGAATCTTCTTGTTGTTGGAGCTGTCATTGACTGAGGGCGGTCCTGTCATATCGGTTCGTCTTAAAGCATATAAGAGTTTCTCGTTCCCACAGACGGCACCAATTGTTGTTACGGAATTTCGATCTAGTCCAAATAACTCGGGTTACGATCGAAGGGGTCCGAACTAAAGAGGTGATAATAAACTTTAAGTGAGGTCATAAACTGTTCTATTAATAATAAGGTCGAAGCCGAACAATGAATAGGATGGACGAGGTGGGAGTCCGTCGATTGACGTGCTCCCTAAATATTTTTCGGGCTCGTAGCTTTATAAATGTAACTCGGAGCCTTCACAAGTTACCAGATGTCTAAAAATGAAGAGTGAAGGGTCTATTTATAGTGTAAAATGTCTAATTTCTTGTCGGGCCGTTTGACTCCTTAGCGGGCTCGTTTGTTGGGCCGAAATATTTTTGATGAGGTGACAAGATTTCCAATAGGTTTATGGATGGGTGCTAAACTCATATCCAACATATATTAGCTAAACAAAATATACAAAAATATTCAAACTTCTGTACTTATTGTATGCAAAAGCCTTTTCTATAAATCATGACGTCAAAATGATTTCCGCATGAAGTGTCGACAGTAGATTTTAACAAGAAGTATACTATTAATGAGCTAATTTTTCAATTTCACTAGAAAATGATTTATGCATATGTACATGCAGTAAACATGTCAAACTCATTCTCAAACAAATATATTACCTAAACGAAATCTAAAAACAGATCCAAATTCATTAAATATTGTATATAAATCTTCTTTTTATATAAATTCATGATGTAAAAATAATGTCAACATGACATGTCTACAAAAGATCATAAAATCATAAAATCAATGAAAGCTAAACTATAACATATAATCTTCTGAAACTTATACATAAATACCAACAATACCTAACCAAACTTTCAAAAATTGAAAATAAAAAAATTAATCAAAAATATGCACTAAAATGCAGTTGCAACAAAATTAAATGTATAAGTAGACTTCTACAAAAAATCTACCAGAAATGAGCTAGTTTCTCAATTTCACTAAAAAAAGATTCATGCATATGTATATAGAATAAACATGTCAAACTCATTCAGAAGCAAGTATACTACCTAAACTAGACATAAAAATAACTACCAAATTCATTATATATTATATAAAAAGCTATTTTGTGAAATAGTGACCTGAAAATAATTTCAGCATGATTTGTCGGTAGTAGACTTCGCGGAGAAGTATACTTAAGAAAGTAGACTTCTCCGCGAAGTCTACTTAAGAAAGTAGACTTCTCCGCGAAGTCCACTAATAGAACAAATTTTAATCCCAATTTCTAACAGCAAGTGTACAGTTTCGAACGATGTAATATCTAGGGTATCAAATCTACAGAGACTCATGTTTTACACGATAGATTGTATGTAGTCGAATTAAGCTAAGTCAATCAAATGAAAGAAGTAAATAACAAGTAATTAAAAGAGTGTTTTCGATGGGAGAAAAGCGCTAGACTTAGGATGTTCTCAGGAAATCATGCAATGTCAGACACTTAACTAATCAGGATTCAGATTAAGCACAAGTTCAGGAACTAGAATCACAAGTGTCAAATAATTCAACTCTCGCTGCAATCATTCTCTATGTCTAGCAACCTATAGATTCAAATCTCTTTGCAATCTTAGAGTTCTAGACAAGCATTAACAACAAGTTCTTTAGTTCACAATTCTCCTAAACCAAATCTCTTTGTATCTAGTCAAATTGCTCACACTAAGTTCTATCAGATTATAATTCACACTCTCGTGCCAAATTAATTATCTAAGATCTAAACCTAGCTGATCAGTCCAAAATTCAGTTTTAATCTCAACTTAGGTGATGATCGAATAGTTTTAGAATTCTAATTATTCAGTGATCTAACAAGACATAAAAACCCTATGAGAAATCCTAAATCTAACAAAGGTTACTACTCAAACATATTATCAATCAGACAACACATACTGAATAAAAAATCAAAGACTAAATATATAGAATAAATGGGGTTCGAAATCCTTCTCTCAAAGGTTACTGAGTAGCAGAATCAGCCCAATCAATATCTCAATCTCCAAAAGCCAAAAGCCAAAACAAAGAAAGAAAAAAGATAGGAGAAAACAACTCTCCAAAACCCTATTAAAAGATTAAACATTTTTTGGGGCTAAATTAGAAACAATGAAACTTATGGGCTTTCTTGCAATTCTTCAAAAGATGCAATTAACTCGCGCGATATTCTTGTTGGGCTTCATTATCGACCGAAACTAAGAGTGGTGTCGGTCGACATCAATTCCTGGTTACGGCTCCAACTTCAACTTCTTGCAAAATGCTCCAGAAATGTCCCAAAACTCTTAACTTTGCTTCAAACGTATGCTAACCTGTAAAAGACTCGATAGACTCGAAATACAAGGTTAAAGACTCAACATATACACTTATATCATGGTTGAAAACCTAGAAAAACCATGATATATCAACTCCCCCACACTTAGCTTTCGCTTGCTCTCAAACAAATAGAAAACCAAATCAACTCCCCCACACTTAGCTTTCGCTTGCTCTCAAACAAATAGAAAACCAAAACATGAAAAAGAGGTTTGAAAACACAAAAACTCGTTTCGTCTTAGGAACATCGCATTCACATTCACTTAGTAACCCACATGAAAACATCCCTGCAGAGATCAATACCACAATGTACTTCCCCCACACTTAGCTATTGTCCCGAGTAAACTCCACAATCAAGACAGGATATCCAAATTTACCACAGTAACCTTTGTATATAATTAAGTGCGGTCTCACCAAGGGAGTATCGATCAGAGGACATATTGACTCTTACTCAGTCAGTACCTGACCACCAAACTATCGGTTTCTGGTTTCTTTCTTCTCCCTTTCTCCCTTAGCAACTGATTTTTCCCCACTGGGTATCATTTTTTTTATCAGTGCTCTTCCCTTTTTAATCGGGGTATTACTTTGGACACATTCCATGGATGCACATGAGGTAATAGGGGTCTCTACCACTCTCGTGACCACTTCGAAACTTGATATATCATGGTTTTTCTAGGTTTTCAACCATGATATAGTTGTATGTATTGAGTCTTTAACCTGGTATTTAGAGTCTATTGAGTCTTCTACAGGTAGGCTTGCGTTTGGAGCAAAGGATGGGATTATGGGACGTTTCTGGTGATTTGTGCAATGAGCTGAAGTTGGTGTCTCGACCACGATTGAGTGTCGACCGACACTGACTTTGATGTCGGTCGACACCGAGCACGATAGAACAATACCCGAGAGTTAAAGACAAGTTTTGAAGATTTGCAGAATTACCCAGAAGTTTTTGCTAATTCTAAACTGACCCCAAAACGTGTTTAGAGAGTTTAATTAGGTTTTCAGACTCATACTAATTTTTATCTTGTTCTTACTTTGTTCTTGCTTGAGAGATTGAGAGATATTGAGTTGGGGCTGATTACTTGTAACCTTGAGAGAAGGATTTGGAACCCCTTTTACTTTATCTATTCAGTCTTTTGGTTTTCTATTCATGATGTGTTGTTTGATTACTAATATGTCTAAGTAGTAACCTAGTTAGATTTAGGAATTCTCACAAAGGTTTTATGCTTGTTTCATAATTGATTGATTAGGATTCACCATCTATTGTTCATCACCTAAGTTGTGCTTAATACTGAATTCTGGACTGATCACCTAGGGTTTAGATTTGAGATAATTGACAATAGCACGAGAGTGTGAGTTATAATCTGAACGAACTTAGTGTGAGCAATTTGACTAGATACAAAGAGATTTGGTTTAGGAGAATTGTGAACCGATAGAACCTGTTCTTAATGCTTGTTTAGAACTCTAGGATCACAAAGAGATTTGGATCGCTAGGTTGCTAGATATAGAAATAATCTCAGCGAGAGTTGGATTATTTAGCATTGTGTTTCTAGTTCTTGAACCAGTTTTAATCTGAATCCGGTTAGTTAAGTTTCTTACATAGCATAATTCCCGAGAACTTCCTAAGTCTGACGCCTTTCTTTTATTGAAAACACCTTCCTGTTTGCTTGCTTTCATTTACTGCTTTCTTAAGATTTGATTTAGCTTAACTTGACGGTATATAATCTATCGTGTGACCGTGAGTCCTTGTGGATTCGATACCCTGAAATACTACAATAACATAACTGTGCACTTGCAGTAGAATAGGGATAAAACTTACACCTATCAAAACTACTAGCTTATCCACTGTTTATTTCTTTCTTTTTTTTACTTTAAAGGAAGGGAGAAGGGAACCATACTCTGACATGTTTATAAGCTGTTTCAGGCATGACAGAGGAATCCGATCCAGAGATCTCAAGCCCGTAAGTGAGAAAATTAAGTCAAGATTAGAGGTGAAGTTTGTAGTGGATCCTCTGAATACCTGAGAAGATATGGGTGTCCTTGGTAGGTTGATCTGTGTGTGGTTTTCTAACAGTCATATAGCTACAACAGCTCTGTCCAATGGTCACTTATGATCCTGTAAATGTGAAAATTTCCTCGAAAAATCATAGTTTCATAATAGTTTTGACTCAATAAAACAGACACAAAAATAAGGGACTGACTCTAAGAAAAGAAAACAAACGATGGTCAGTAAACTACCTCCCTCACACTTAAAAAACACTGTCCGTAGTGTTATAGAAGCTTGGGCTCAGGAGAACAAGGTAGAATCCAATGAAAATTTAGAAATATCAGAAACCTTACATGCATGTTTGGTGAGTGTCGACCGACACAACCAGTGTCGAGCGACACTAGGCTTAGGTCGACATATTCCTGATCCATATCAAGTGTTATCGATTGTGTTCCGTCTTTTTGAGTTTGGTGTCGACCGACACTAAAGACTATGGTTATGAAATTAAGCTCCTGGGGGTGTTGACAGAGGCAAACAGTGCCTCTGCGAAAGTCTCCTCATCCATGGAGGTTTGTAGGCAGTTTCAGCATGAGCTTGTCCAAGGAGAGAGGAAATAGATCCAGGGCGGGAGCAAAGCTTTGGTGGGATTGAGCTTTTCCCTGAAATCATAGCAATAGAGTCATGTACTAAAGGTGTAGAAGATGCATAACTTTGCTTTGGTGGGTGTTTGATGTTTGGAGCTTTCTGCTTATGAGCAGTTGCAGGCTCTGAAAATGTTAGAGTAGATTCCTGACGAACCACCATCTTCTCTTCTTCAATATCAGACACTGTAGCTTCACCAATCAAAATTTATTGCTCCACCTCAACACTAAAAGCTTGACCATCAATGGTGGATTTTCGCTGCTTATCCATCTTGAAGTGCAAAGGCTTATCTCCCAGGTGGAGATCAATCAGACCGCGCCTAACATCAGTCACTGCTCCATCTCTAGCTAAGAAGGATCTGCCAAGTAGCAGAGGATCATCCGGTTCCATATCATATTTCAGCACCACGAATCCGTTGGAATCAAGTAGTTTCTAACTCTGATAGGGATGTTCTCAAGAACTCCTTCTGGAATTCTCTTCAATCGATCAGCTAGGATTAGAGAGATTCTAGTCTGCTAAAAGTCTGTCAATCCCAATCTCTCAGCCACTGAGTATGGCATGAGATTCACACTAGCTCCCAGGTCACATAAGGAGTGCTTGAAGCTGTCCTTAAAGATAGAGCAGTCTAGGACAAATACACCTAGATATGGTAGCTTCTCTGGGATCTGGTTCAGCAGCACATAACTGACTTGCTTAGGTACCACCACCACCCCTTCTTTTAAAGCTCCATCTATGGAGATCCTCTTCTTCATATATCTCTGCAGAAAAAGGTGCATTTGCAAAGCTTCAGCTGGTGGAATCTCATTCAACTTTTTTACCCATTATTTCCATGCATTTGACTTCATCCAGCTCCTGTTTAGACTTCACAACCACCGTGGAAAAAGGTATAGGAGGACTGTAAACCTTCTTTTCAGCAACAACACGAGGTTTGATTGAAGCTGGTTCTGACCGACCATAGTGTCGATCGACGCTAAAGTGGTGTCGGTCGACACTCGACGCGTATTCTG
This sequence comes from Orychophragmus violaceus, assembly GCA_030180135.1. NCBI lineage: Eukaryota > Viridiplantae > Streptophyta > Magnoliopsida > Brassicales > Brassicaceae > Orychophragmus > Orychophragmus violaceus. The sequence continues at coordinate 97,306,681 of CM058237.1, read as the reverse complement.
AATCCTTCGCAGATTTTCCAGCAAAGTCGACCTCAAAATCGAGCTCGATCGATTTACGTTCGTCATGAGGACTCAAAATCACTTTTGAAGCACGGTGTCGACCGACACTGAATGGGTGTCAGTCGACGTTGAGAACCGTCGACCATTCTTTGTCGAGAAAGGTCAATTTCTGTCCGTGCTCGAAACTCGAAATCTCCTCTCTTAACACGGGTGTCAACCGACACTGGGTAGTGGCGTCGATCGACACAGCTGCTGCAGTATCGCAGACTGTGCAACTCACGAAATCAAACTACAAAGTACCTCCAAGTAGATATGGAACGACCTCTTCTTCATATTGGACTGAGATAGCATTGACATGCTGCCTTGGATTCTGCACAGTTCTCCCCAGGAAGAATCCATCGTGCCTCTTAACAGTTCCAGCAGTTTGAGCAACTTGAACATCTAGCTGCTTCACATGAGTATTCAACGTTTCAAATTTTCCATTCAGATCTTCATATATGATGTGTTGTGTTTTTGTGTGTTTTTAGACATGATTAAGAGTGTTATTTAGCTTTAGGAAAAGCATTTAGACCACATTATTGTGTTTTAGCTTTAAGTTAGTGCATGTAGGCATTATTAGGTTAGGTTTTGCTTTGTTTCTTCTTTTTGTAGGTGGTGGATGACTAAAAAGAGCACCAAAGGACAATGAAGGAGGTGGGGACCAAAAGAACACCCAAACAAGGTGGAAAAACAGCTAAGGAGCGAGGAAGGAAGGCGCAGCGAGGTGACATAGCGGCCTACCCAGGCCGCTATGAAGGATCAGCGGAACACCCAAATCCACAGCGGCATCCGCAGCGGCCACGCCAAGTCGCTGTGGATCAAGAAGGCTCATAGCGGCCTCCCGCAGCGGCATCTCCAGGCCGCTGTGGGTCTTTCCAGCGGAAACATGATTTCTCCAGCGGCTAGCACAGCGGCATACCCAAGCCGCTGGGACCTCACAGCGGGCTACCACAGCGGCATCGCCAGGCCGCTATGAAGAACCAGCGGACAACCATTTTCTCCAGCGACCCGCGCAGCGACTTACCCAGGCCGCTGTGACTGCATAGCGAGGTTCCGCAGCGGCATCCCCAGGCCGCTGTGAACCTACTTTATCCCACATGCCACTTTTTCTTTTTACTTTCGGCTTGTAGACCACCCCATGTGTTTGTGGTCGACCAATGCACGTTTTTATGATCTATTTAAAGGCTCTTAGTGTGTATGAAGAGCCATATCACATTTTGTAAACAATTCTCTCCAAAGATTTCATTTTCTTTTATGCAATTTGAGTTCTTAAGTTCTTCTTCTTGTTCACCTTATCTTTTTGTTGAAATTATGTTTTGTTTGATGTTTACTATGACTAGAGAGTAGTTTTCCTTAAGTTTCTGGGTTGAGGAAAGGTAAGGGTGATTCAAAACATGGTTTAGGTTGTTTAGGACTTGGGAGTTTGATTTCTTACTTGCTAGAAGTTCTTAATGCTAGGATTGAAGTAGCTAATCAATTCCTTGATTCTAAATGTTGCTAGCACCGAGAGGTGTAGTTTATGTTTGAATCTCTGTCAAGTGCTTTACATTCTTAACCAACGAGAGTTGATGTTTAAGGTGTTTAGTGGTAATAAGAACTTGGTATTAATGCATATTTATCTTGAAATTGCCAACGAGAGTTGATGTTAATGCTTGATAGATATAGGGTTGCTATCATGAGAGTGGAGTAACTTTGTTTGTTGTTCTTGGCCTAAGAAATCACCCATAGTTGCTTAATGTTTCTAAACAATTAATTGATCACCCGAACCGAAACTCAACCCAAGGAGCTTATCTTTTAATCAATTGTTTTCAATCATTTGTTGCTCTGTTTTACATTCTGTTCTAGCTCTGTTTTAATCTCATAATTGTTATTTTGTCAAGTTAAATGTGTTTGGAATTTGTTACTATTGTTAGGAATAAACTCACAAACTCATTTTGATTGCACTTAGACTAATAAAACATCTGTATTCTTAGTGCGTTTGATCACCCGAGTGGATTGACACCTCGAAAATTACATCGACTAGGTTGTAAACTTGCAACTGAAGTAGTAAAGAGGAATTAGAAACTTGCCTATCAAGTTTGGCGCCGTTGCCGTCTTGGGTGTTTAATTAAACCATTGAGATTTGGTGTTTAATTGGGACTAAGTCATTTTATTTCTGTTTTACTAATCTTCTCTACCTTTTTCTCTCGGGTTTTACAGGTGAATGAACTTGAGGAGCAGGGGACCAACAAACCTTGTGCCAAGAGTTGAAAACATCAAAGCATTGGAAAGAGAGATTTCAAGAAAAAAGAGAGCAGAAAAAAGGTTGACAGGAGAACAAATAGATATGGCTGACCAGGAACAACAACAACAAGGAGGTGGAATGAACAACGAAGGGAGAAGACCCCAACATCCACCAAGAGTAACTAGAGCCATTGGATATTATGACGAACCAAACATCAACGACTACAATTCTGGAATCACTCCACCAGGGTTCGACAACAACAACTACGAAATTAAAGCCAGCATCATCAACATGGTTGAAAGAAACAAATTCCATGGCCTACCTATGGAGGATCCACTAGACCACCTTCACAACTTCGACAGAGCTTGTAGAACAGTTCGCATCAACGGAATTTCTGAAGATGCAATGAAGCTCATACTGTTTCCATTCTCACTTGGAGACAAAGCCCACGAATGGGAGAAGAACCTTCCACAAGACTCCATCACTTCTTGGGATGAATGCAAAAGACTCTTCCTGTCCAAGTTCTTCTCCAAATCAAGAACAGCAAAGTTGCGGAATGAGATTTCCAGCTTCAAACAAAACACAACAGAAAACTTTGGAGAAACATGGGAGAGATTCAAGAGCTACACCAACCAATGCCCTCACCACGGTTTCACCAAAGAAAGTCTTCTCAGCACATTATACCGAGGAATACTCCCAAAATACAGGATGATGCTAAACACTGCTAGCAACTGCAACTTCCTACAAAAAGATGAAAGAGAAGCCATGCAACTGGTTGAGAACTTGGCCACAAGTGACACCAACTATGGGGAGGACTATGACAGGACCTACAGAGAAGGAGGAGACAGAGATGATTCAAGGAGAGAGATCAAAGCCCTCAATGAGAAACTGGACAAGTTGCTCAAAGCAAACAAAAGGGAAGTAAACTTTGTGGGAGAATTTGATCAACACCAAGGATACTTAGAAGATGATACTGATATGTGTTTTGATGGACAGGTTGAGATGAATTATATTGGAGGACAAGGCTACAACAAAGGATTCAACCAGAACTTCAGGAATCACCCAAACTTCTCATACCGAAGTAACAATGTGGAGAATCCACAAGATCAGTCTTACCCCCCATTAAAACAACAAACCACACTTCAAGGAAACTTCCAAACAAAACCAGCTTTCAACAATGGAAACTTCCAGCAGAGGCAACCCCACAACAACCAAGGCAACTTCCAACAACGCCAACAGTACAACAACAACCAAGGTAACTATCAAGGTAACCAACATTTTCAGGGACAAGGAAGTTCAAACAACTACCAAAGGGCAGATGACCAAACACAACTGCTGAAGCAGTTTATGGAGAGCACCAACAAAGCAATCATAGAAATCAAAACTCAAGTTGAGAGCCTAGCATCAGAAGTTGTAACCATCAAGCAATCCAACAAACCGGGACCTTCATCAAACAGACCACCAGGTTTCCTCCCTGGAAAACCTGAGCCAAACCCAAAGGAGTATATCAATGCCATTACACTAAGAAGTGGAAGAGAGTTACCATCAAGAGAAGTCATTGAGGACAATGAGAATCAAGCTGGGGGGATGGATTTTGAAGTTGAAGGAGATAAGGAAACCACTGAGAAGAAGAAGCATGATGCAGAAGAAGTCAAAGATATAAAAGGGAAAGGCAAAATGTATGAGGAAACAAAGGAAAAAGCAAAAACCGGTTCAGCCTCTACATCCAAGGAGAAAGTCTTTGTGCCACCAGCCTATGAACCCAAACTCCCCTTTCCTGGAAGGTTTAAGAAGCAGCTCTTGGAGAAGTATAGAGCACTCTTTGACAAGCAAATGGAGAAGATTCAGCTCACCATGCCATTGATGGATGCATTCATGCTTGTGCCTCAATACAGCAAATTCCTCAAAGATGCAGTCAAGGAAAGAACAAAAGAGATGGAAGGAATGGTTGTCCTAACCCACGAGTGCAGCGCCATCATCCAGAGAAAAACCAGTCCAAGGAAGCTAGAAGATCCAGGAAGCTTCACTCTACCATGCGCTTTGGGACCACTCTCCTTTGAGAGATGTTTGTGTGATCTTGGAGCAAGTGTGAGCTTGATGCCACTCTCAGTAGCAAAGAACCTTGGTTTCACACGCTACAAAGAGTGTAGAATATCACTTGTGTTGGCTGATAGGTCAGTTAGACTTCCGGTTGGTATGCTTGAAGATATTCCGGTAATGGTGGGTAATTTCGAAATACCAACAGATTTTGTGGTTCTGGAGATGGATGAGGAACCAAAAGACCCACTGATCTTTGGGAGACCTTTCTTGGCTACTGCTGGAGCCATCATTGATGTGAAGAAGGGAAAGATTGACTTGCACTTGGGAAAGAACCATATCCTGAAATTTGACATCAATGAAGTAATGAAGAAACCAACAATTCAAGGACAGGCTTTTTGGATTGAGACGTTAGATGCTCTAGCTGATGAGTATTTGGAAGAGCTTGCTATGGAGGACGCCCTAGAGACAGTATTAACCACCAAGGACAGTATGACTAAGCAGGTAGACAGGGAAGTACAAGAATACACTAAACTTCTTGACTCTCGCAGGGTGATGGAAGAAGACAACCAGTTTCTGGAGCTACCTAAAGAAGCCCACGGCATCAAATCCATGGAGGGGAAAGAAGCAGCCAAACCAGCTAGCAATGGTGAGTCTAGCCTGGACAGTGACTGGTGTGAGCTGAAGGCACCTAAGGTAGAACTCAAACAACTTCCCGAAGGGCTAAGGTACGCTTTCTTAGGACCCAACTCATCGTATCCTGTCATTGTGAGTGAAAACCTTGATGAAAATGAACTAAACTTACTCCTAAGTGAATTGAGAAAATATAGGAGAGCCATAGGTTATTCACTTGATGATATAAAAGGATTGTCACCCACTCTTTGCACCCATAGAATTCACTTGGAAGATGAAACAATGACTTCTATTGAGCACCAAAGGAGATTAAATCCTAATTTGAAAGAAGTTGTTAAAAAAGAAATTCTGAAACTCTTGAATGCAGGGATTATCTTTCCTATTTCAGATAGCACTTGGGTCTCACCTGTTCATGTAGTTCCAAAGAAAGGAGGTATAACTGTGGTGAAAAATGAAAAGAATGAACTAATCCCTACCAGAACTATAACCGGTCATAGAATGTGCATTGATTATAGGAAGTTGAACTCAGCCACCAGAAAAGACCACTTCCCTCTCCCATTCATTGACCAAATGCTTGAACGTTTAGCGAACCATCCATATTACTGCTTCCTTGATGGGTATAGTGGATTCTTTCAAATACCCATTCACCCAAATGACCAAGAAAAAACGACATTCACATGTCCCTATGGCACCTTTGCATATCGGAGGATGCCATTTGGGTTGTGTAATGCTCCAGCAACATTTCAAAGATGCATGATGTCAATTTTTTCTGATCTGATTGAAGAAATGGTTGAAGTATTTATGGACGATTTTTCTGTGTATGGTCCTTCGTTTGCTGCTTGTTTGTCTAATTTGTGCAGGGTACTTCAGCGTTGTGAGGAGACAAACTTAGTGCTGAATTGGGAGAAGTGTCACTTCATGGTGAAGGAAGGAATAGTTCTTGGGCACAAAATCTCAGAGAAAGGTATTGAAGTTGACAAAGCCAAGATAGAAGTGATGATGGGGTTGCAACCACCAAACTCAGTCAAAGGAATAAGGAGCTTTCTAGGTCATGCAGGTTTCTACCGACGGTTCATCAAGGACTTTTCAAAGATCGCAAGGCCTTTAACAAGGCTGCTGTGCAAGGAAACAGAGTTCATTTTCAATGAAGAGTGCCTAGAAGCGTTCGACAAGATCAAGAGTGCACTTGTGAGTGCACCAATAGTGCAAGCTCCAGATTGGGACCTTCCCTTTGAGATCATGTGCGACGCAAGCGACTATGCAGTTGGAGCAGTCTTAGGCCAGAGGAAAGACAGGAAGCTCCACGTGATCTATTATGCGAGCAGGACCCTTGATGATGCTCAAACCCGATATGCAACCACAGAGAAGGAGCTCTTGGCAGTTGTGTTTGCATTTGACAAATTCAGGTCATACTTGGTGGGATCAAAAGTGGTGGTGTACACAGATCATGCGGCATTGAGACACTTATTGGCCAAGAAGGATGCTAAGCCAAGGTTGTTGAGATGGATACTCTTACTCCAGGAATTTGACCTTGAGATACAAGATAAGAAAGGCATTGAGAACGGAGTGGCTGATCACTTGTCAAGGCTGAGGATTGATGAGCAGGTGCCAATAGATGATTCTCTACCGGAAGAACAACTTCTCATGATTCAGAGCTTGAGAGACGGGTACAACACAGTCTTGAAGATGGAGGAAGCAAGAAGTTTAAAAGATGAGCAGTTACCATGGTATGCAGATTTTGTGAACTACCTAGCATGTGGAAAAGAGCCACCCAACCTCAACAGCTACCACAAGAAGAAATTCTACAGGGATGTTACTCGATACTATTGGGATGAGCCATACCTATTTAAAAGGTGTTCAGACGGGCTTTACAGGAAATGCGTTCCAGAAAAAGAAATGGAAGGGGTCTTGTATCACTGCCACGGCTCAGAGTATGGGGGACACCACGCTTCATTCAAAACCGCTACAAAAGTGCTACACTCAGGTTTTTGGTGGCCCAGCTTGTTCAAGGATGCTCACGGATATGTGACAAGATGTGATGTCTGCCAAAGAAAAGGCAACATTGGAAGAAGGAACGAGATGCCACAGAACCCGATACTAGAAGTTGAAGTATTTGATGTATGGGGGATTGACTTCATGGGACCTTTCCCATCCTCTTATGGGAACCAATACATCCTGGTAGCAGTGGACTACGTATCGAAATGGGTAGAGGCCATTGCAAGTCCCACAAATGATGCAAAGGTAGTTATTAAGCTATTTAAATCAATCATATTTCCCAGGTTTGGCATCCCAAGAGTTGTGATCAGTGACGGAGGAACTCACTTCATCAATAAGGTGTTTGAAAGTCTTCTTAGGAAGTATGGAGTGAAACACAAGGTAGCAACACCTTACCATCCTCAGACCAGCGGACAAGTGGAAGTTTCAAACCGGCAAATCAAAGCTATACTGGAGAAGACTGTTGGGAACTCAAGAAAAGACTGGGCGAAGAAACTCGATGATGCTCTTTGGGCATACAGGACTGCTTTCAAGACACCTATCGGCACAACACCTTTCAATCTGTTGTATGGGAAGTCATGTCACCTACCGGTCGAGTTGGAATACAAAGCAATGTGGGCTATCAAACTTCTGAATTTTGACATCAAGACAGCAGCAGAGAAGCGCCTTATTCAACTTCATGAGCTTGACGAAATAAGACTTGATGCTTACGAGAGCTCGAAGATTTATAAAGAAAGGACTAAGGCATTTCATGACAAGAAGCTAATCAAGAAAGAGTTCAAAGCAGGAGATCAAGTTCTGCTGTACAACTCCCGGCTAAGACTATTCCCTGGGAAGCTCAGATCAAGGTGGTCAGGTCCATTCTCCATCAAGGAGGTAAGACCCTACGGAGCCATTGTTCTTCTCAACAAGAATGGAAGTGAGTTCACTGTGAACGGACAAAGACTCAAGGTCTACTCAGCATCAAACCCCGTGGAAGAGGAGGTATCGATTCTTCTCACGGAACCAACCCCAACCTGAGAAAGTAAGAGAGTCAAGCTCGAGACTTAAAACAAGCGCGCTTGGGAGGCATTCCCATGTTATCCTTTGTATATAATGTGTGAATTTTCTTTGATTTGATTTGATTGGTGTATTTTTGTGTGATTTTTATGTGTGTTTTAGTTTTGTGTGTAAGTTTTCAGGCATGAGGAAATGAACGGAGGCAAGGATGACCTTAAAGAAAAGCCGGATCAAGGAAAAGAACTCACAGCGGCTACCTACAGCGAGGTACCTGAGCCGCTGTGAGGTACATGCGGAACATCAAAAACCGTAGCGGCTCCCACAGCGAGGATGTCTAGCCGCTACGGTCGAAAAACACTCACAGCGGCCAGGCGCAGCGGGGTACCTGGGCCGCTGTGGGAAATTTAAGCGAAAGTGGAAATATCGCAGCGGCAAAGGCAGCGGGGTAGTCCAGCCGCTACAGGTAAGGAAAATCCATAGCGGCCAGGCGCAGCGGGGTACCCAGGCCGCTATGGAGAAAATTTGCGAAACATCAATTTCTCCAGCGGCCCACACAGCGAGGGACCCAAGCCGCTACAGGTAAAAGAACCTCGCAGCGGCATCCCGCAGCGAGGTACTTGGGCCGCTGCGAGGTTATTTCACGCGTATAACCATCGCGGCTCAGCCTCTCTCTCTCACTCTTCTTTTCAAAACTCCATTTTTCATCAAAAAGCTTAAAAGCTCGATTTCTCTCTCGGTTTTAGACCAAATTCAGCGATTTCTTGTGCTTTAACTCACGATTTTTCATCATCTTCCTGTCTAGTATCATAATCCATCGTCAAATCGAACCAAGGTATGAAATTTCGGATCCCTTGTTCTTCATGGCAAAATTTCGATTTCGATTTTTATGATGTTTGATGCTCTGAACTTGCTCCCTGGATGATTCTAGACACACCCATGCTGTTAATTCGAAAAACTATCGGTTAAATTGCTTGAAATTCGGATTTTTCAGATTCTAGGGTTCTTGGTGAAAAAAGCTGAAATTTGGGGAAAATGTGATTTGATTGTTCCTAAGGCTTTGATAGGGTATCTTGATCATACTTTGCAAAAGGAACCATGCCAAATTCATAACACATTGAGAATTGTGTAGAAAAAGAAAGAACCTAATGAAGAACATGATGAAAAACTTGAAATAATGCTGGGAATTGAGTGAAAATGATTTCTGGATAATGTTTGGAGTTAGTAATTGCCTATATGTGGATTGTTTGAGGAATTATTGGTTGAAAACTAAAATGCTCAGACTTTAGGCATTACTTTTGTGTTGATGTTTATGTGGATTGATCACTTTTGAATTTGCATCTATGCAGATGGTGAAGACCAAAAAGAGAGCTGGCCAGGCGGGAGAAAGCACACAAACTCATCGCTCGGGCAAGGAACCCGCTGTTCAACATGAGGATGATGACGAGATGCTTGAAGTCTCAACCAGTAGTGATGAAGAGATAGGGAAACAGACGAGAAGGAAAGTGCCGAGAAAACCCGCACAGAAACCAGCCAAGAAACCAGCAAGGAAGAAGAAAAAGGTTCCTAAGAGCTACACCCTCGGGCAGATAAGGGACAAGTTGGAACATTACACGTGGACTGAAACAAAGTTCGGGGATCCCGAAATCTGTAAGAAGCTGGGAATATATGAAGATGTGATGACTATGCTGCGAGCAATGAGCTTGGAGAGCTTGATGGGAGAAGTCTATCCGGTGTATAGTACACAATGCCATCAGTTTATGTGTACATTTAAGGTGGTGGAATACATGGATGGGCCTTCCGAGGAGAATGGATTTGGACACATAACCTTCGTATGCAATGCGCAAAGGCACCAGATCAGTTTCAAGCAGATATCCCAGTTGCTTGGATTCAGAGATGCGTGGAACAACCAGTTGCCAGAGATTGGACTTCTCCCCACCGTGATATGGAGCACGATATCAAGGACCCGCTACGAGACCGGAGATATGAAGAATTCAGACATTGCACATCCGGCCATCCGATATGTAGAGAAGATGCTGGCCTACACCTTGTTTGCAAGGAGGGAGAACAACAAGGTGTTGGAAGAAGGGCTAAGATTTTTGGCAGTGGGTCTACAGCCGGTAATGAAGGAGTTTGATGTCCCGGAGATCAACTACGGGGACTACCATGAGCTGGGTATGGTAGGATATTTCATGAAACAACTATCGGCTATGAGGAAGAAGGCATTGAGGTCACATGACAAGACACCAGTGTTCAGATTTGGAGGACTATTGACACCAATCTTCAGGGCATTGGGAATCCCGCTGGTCAATGGGAAAGCATCAGCGAGGTTGGACGAGAGTCACCTCAACAGAACTTACTTCCTTGCTGGAAAGATACAGGACAGGATCGCTTACACCTTCAGGGCTGGTACACAGCAAACCGCGAATGTGCTTCTTCCAAACCTGGCCATCACTTCTCTACAGGACAAGAACAACATCATGTTCACACCTGACCCGCGATACTTCCACAGCTCGGTTATAGAACCGCTTGAGACTTTGAACAAGAAGAAGAAGAGGAAAGTAGCTGAGACATCCTCGCAAGGTGTGGAAGCAGGTACAAGCAGCAGCGCAGGTCAAGCTACTGAACCAGCAGAAAATACTGAGCAGAACATGCCACCAAGTCCGGTCTACGGGACTGCCCGTTATCGCCTCCACGCCTCCGAGGAAGTGATTCAGGGGGCACAGTTGAGGAAAGCTCATAGCTATATCCGGAAGCTGGAACGCTGGAACAAGCTTCAGGACAGGACCATTGGGAAGCTGGTAGAGTTGGGACGCAGGACAAAGAAGGTGTACAAGGAAAAGACGAAGGCACTGAAACGTCAGGTTAAGTACATGGCTTATATGCTGACAGGAAAGAAGGGGAAGGTACAAAAGCCTGAGGGCTACTCAACCAGCGAAGAAGAAGCAAGCTCGGAGGATTTCCCGAGGCAGATGTACCAAGGAGAAGGTACCAGCTCATCTAGCAGAGCCCCTGGTCGCGCACCCCTTGATGAGCGACGCCGCAGAGCCAGACGCCATATCCCACCACCATCACCCGGCTCCAGCAACGAGTCCCTATCCCTAGGAGAGGAAGAGGACGACACCGCACCGCCTTACTACTGAGGTAACCACCACCACTTTGTATATAGTTTTCAGTTTATTTTTCTTTTACCATCTTTAGCTCTCCTAAATCTGCTTTCACACCGAGCCGGTGTGAAGTAAGTTTGGGGGAGTGATCACCTAACCACATTTTATTTCTCTTGAGTCTTTTATTTTGCGTGATGCATTGTGAATAACTATGTTTTTGAAAAAACCAAAAAAATTGAAAAATTTGAAAAACAAAAAAAAAAAAAAAAAAAAAAAAAAAAAAAAAAAAAACATTTAGTCTCATATTTCTCGCTTTCTTAGGATCGAGTCTAGAAGCATTTGCATAGGAGACAATGATATAAATGCCTTGCAAGAAATCTAGATTTTAGAACTCAATATGATGCCCTTGTTAATCATACCATGTTGCTTAAACAACTCTTAAAACACTTGCAAATTTCGAGCTTTGATCACACCACTCCAATCTATTTGTCAAGTATGATATCTTCAACTTTGAAACCAACTCACTTATTGGACTTAAATGAATTTAATCTTCTCACTTATGGGTTTTTGATGCTTGATCATGGTCACTATATACACACTTGGATTATCTTTTACCACATTTTTACCACCCTATGTTAATCCAAGTGGCCATTCTCACTCTTAGAATGGTTTCCACACCTTAATACCCTACCCTTTTCTTTCAAACCTTCAATGAATTGATTGAGTGAGGCCTCTTTCCGATAATGCTAACATGTGCAAAAGGTTAAAAGTATGAGAACGACAATGATTAGCTCTCATAGGCTAGTCTAGGAGTTCACATATTGGTTTAGCATTTGGGGTATAAGCACTTGAAATGGGATTGGGATTGAGAAAAGAAAAAGAGTGAAATGGGGAGTAAAAGAATAAGAAACCAATGGCTTGTAAAAAGAAAAGGGAAACACTTGGGAAAAGAAAATGAAATGGAAAAACTCTAAGTGCAAAATGAAAAAGAAATTGAAAGATAAAGAGTTTAAGGAAATGAAAAGATTAACTTCTCAAGACCCAAAAATGAAAAAAGTCAAGTAGTTGAGTTAGAGATTGAAGGGAGATTGGCTAATTGGGAATGGGAAACACTTTGGGTAAGATTATGAGAGTTAAGAATTGTATGCATGAATTGTTCTTGTCTTGCCACATTTTGCAATATGTCTAGCATTCCTTTTCCTTGAGAGTTAGCCACCAAAATAAAAAGATAAAAGCCTTCCTCTAAACACCACTTGAAGCCTTTTAATGCCAAGCCAATTGATTGAGATCTAATTCCCATTTGTGAGACTTCACTTAGATAAGAAGAATGAATGTAAAAGTTGGTGGAATGTTGAATGATTGAATCTTGACAATGTGCTTAAGAGAATAAAATTTGGTGTGTTGATAAGCCTAGAGAAATTAGAGTGGATTAGGGAGTTTGTTTTTGCAACATGTTATCATTTCCTAAGGACATCACATTGAAGGCTAAAATAGATTTTTTTGGTTATGAGTCTCCAACTTCAAACCTCTTCCCTTTGTTCTTATTGTTGTTTGCTTGAGGACAAGCAAGAAAACAAGTTTGGGGGAGTTGATGTGTTGTGTTTTTGTGTGTTTTTAGACATGATTAAGAGTGTTATTTAGCTTTAGGAAAAGCATTTAGACCACATTATTGTGTTTTAGCTTTAAGTTAGTGCATGTAGGCATTATTAGGTTAGGTTTTGCTTTGTTTCTTCTTTTTGTAGGTGGTGGATGACTAAAAAGAGCACCAAAGGACAATGAAGGAGGTGGGGACCAAAAGAACACCCAAACAAGGTGGAAAAACAGCTAAGGAGCGAGGAAGGAAGGCGCAGCGAGGTGACATAGCGGCCTACCCAGGCCGCTATGAAGGATCAGCGGAACACCCAAATCCACAGCGGCATCCGCAGCGGCCACGCCAAGTCGCTGTGGATCAAGAAGGCTCATAGCGGCCTCCCGCAGCGGCATCTCCAGGCCGCTGTGGGTCTTTCCAGCGGAAACATGATTTCTCCAGCGGCTAGCACAGCGGCATACCCAAGCCGCTGGGACCTCACAGCGGGCTACCACAGCGGCATCGCCAGGCCGCTATGAAGAACCAGCGGACAACCATTTTCTCCAGCGACCCGCGCAGCGACTTACCCAGGCCGCTGTGACTGCATAGCGAGGTTCCGCAGCGGCATCCCCAGGCCGCTGTGAACCTACTTTATCCCACATGCCACTTTTTCTTTTTACTTTCGGCTTGTAGACCACCCCATGTGTTTGTGGTCGACCAATGCACGTTTTTATGATCTATTTAAAGGCTCTTAGTGTGTATGAAGAGCCATATCACATTTTGTAAACAATTCTCTCCAAAGATTTCATTTTCTTTTATGCAATTTGAGTTCTTAAGTTCTTCTTCTTGTTCACCTTATCTTTTTGTTGAAATTATGTTTTGTTTGATGTTTACTATGACTAGAGAGTAGTTTTCCTTAAGTTTCTGGGTTGAGGAAAGGTAAGGGTGATTCAAAACATGGTTTAGGTTGTTTAGGACTTGGGAGTTTGATTTCTTACTTGCTAGAAGTTCTTAATGCTAGGATTGAAGTAGCTAATCAATTCCTTGATTCTAAATGTTGCTAGCACCGAGAGGTGTAGTTTATGTTTGAATCTCTGTCAAGTGCTTTACATTCTTAACCAACGAGAGTTGATGTTTAAGGTGTTTAGTGGTAATAAGAACTTGGTATTAATGCATATTTATCTTGAAATTGCCAACGAGAGTTGATGTTAATGCTTGATAGATATAGGGTTGCTATCATGAGAGTGGAGTAACTTTGTTTGTTGTTCTTGGCCTAAGAAATCACCCATAGTTGCTTAATGTTTCTAAACAATTATTTGATCACCCGAACCGAAACTCAACCCAAGGAGCTTATCTTTTAATCAATTGTTTTCAATCATTTGTTGCTCTGTTTTACATTCTGTTCTAGCTCTGTTTTAATCTCATAATTGTTATTTTGTCAAGTTAAATGTGTTTGGAATTTGTTACTATTGTTAGGAATAAACTCACAAACTCATTTTGATTGCACTTAGACTAATAAAACATCTGTATTCTTAGTGCGTTTGATCACCCGAGTGGATTGACACCTCGAAAATTACATCGACTAGGTTGTAAACTTGCAACTGAAGTAGTAAAGAGGAATTAGAAACTTGCCTATCAATATACAACATCGGTCTTCTTGTTGAAATCCACAGTGGAATTTTGTTGACTCTCAAGTAGCTGTTCCATCATAGCTTCCAATCTACTCTCATGTGAAGGTGCAAGAGGTGTCTGGTAAGAAGAATCTCCATAAGTCCTTTGATAAGAATTGCTATGCTGGAAGGGCTTCTGAAAAGCAGATTTCTGAGCAAAGCCTGAAGAGTTTTGATTGCTTGTGAAAGCACTCTTCTGACCATTATCAGTGTAGAACCTGTTACCTTGCTGATTCCCAAATCGGTTTCCCTAAAAACCAGACCCAGCGATGTAGTTTACATCCTCTTCTTCACAGCACTCCTTTGCTTCAAACACCTCAGCCTCTTGAGCAAAATGGTCACTCTTCTTTCCAACCAGTAAGCTGTGAACATAGTCTATCTTATTCTTCATCTCAGCTATCTGCGAACTTTCAGCTTTCCACCAGATTTCTGCCTCTCCAGATCAACATTCTTATTGTTATTGCTGCACACCAAGTTTTCTATCAGCTCCTTTGCTTGCTCTGGAGATTTAGTGTTGAAGTTGCCATTGCTGGCAGCATCCAACGCCATCTGGTACCATAGATCAACTCCTTTGAAGAAAATGGCCAGCAGCTGAACTTCAGAGAATCCATGATGAGGACAATCTCTTTGGTACATCTTAAACCTCACCCAAGCAGTCGTAAGAGGCTCTGTAGGTCCTTGCTTGAATGTCAAAATATCTTGTCTAAGCTGATCGGAACGAGCATCATCATAGAAGTGTCTGAGGAACTCCCTTTTGACTGCATCCCAAGTAGTCAGAGTCCCAGGTGGAATCTGCTTCAGCCAATTTGCAGCTTCTCTTCCAAAAGAGTATGGAAAAAGCTTGCAGTGCAGGAAGTCATAGCTCACTCCATTGTGCTTCATTCCAGTGTCCAAAGACTCAAAATCCTATATGTGATCCATAGGCTGCTGATATATCATGGTTTTTACCGGTTTTATGCCATGATATAATTGTATTTTAGTGTTCTTCTGTGTTCTTTTAGAGTCTTTTACAGGTATAATCAGGTTTGGAGCGGAATTGGAGATATTGGAACATTTTGGGGATTTTTGGAGTGCTTGGCCGAGAGATTGAGCTCACTGTCCGATTTTGAGATCATGCATCGATCGTCACACCTTTGGTGTCGATCGACACACTAGCGAGATGGGCCGAATATGGCGGTTTAATGAAGATTCAAGATTTTGCACTTTGGCCCAGAAGTTTCCAGTATTTACAAAAAAGCCCCAACCGAGATTATGCCTATATAATTAGGATTTTGGTGTTTATTTTAGATACGCTTTCATACTTAGAGCTAAGAGATTTTTAGAGCTTTTGGGGCTGATCTATTCCTGTACTTCATCTATTTTGGAGAAGATTTCGAACCCCTTTATCTATTTAATTTCTTATATGCAATCTATTAATTCTATGATTTCTGTTTCATTAATCATGTCTGAGTAGATTCATAGTTAGGTTTAGGGTTTCTCATTAAGGATTTCATGACTTGCTAGACTTGTTTAATTCAGTTAAGGATTCACATGAATAGAATGTTCTTCGATCTAAATTGTGTTTAATGCTAGTTCTAACCTGATCAATTAGAATCTAGATCTTAGGTTGCTAAATACGACACGAGAGTGTGGTTTAGAATCTGAACTATTTAGGTTGAGCAATTAAATTATTCGCAAAGAGATTTGGCTTAGTTTAATTGTGAACATATCGAACTTGAAATTAATGTTGGTTTAATCTGTTAGTAATTGCAAAGAGATTTGGATTACTGCACTTAGACTTAGAGAATTCTCGCAAAGAGATTTGGTTAATTCTATATCCGTGATTTGAGTTCTAGAACTGTGCCTAATTAGATCCTGACTGATTGATTTGTCTGCTTGTCTGATTTCCTGAGAACGCCCTAGACTTAGCGCCTCTAATTAACTGCTTTCACCACCAACAATCTGCTACTTGTTTACTTTCTTGCTTTGCTATTTAGTTTAATACAAATTGCTTTCTTCTTAGTTTAAATTCCCACGGTTCTTTATCTATCGAGACCAGAGTCTCTGTGGATTCGATACCCTATATACTACAATCACTTAACTGTGCACTTGCAGTAGAATAGGATTAAAACTAGACCCTATCAAGTTTTTGGCGCCGTTGCCGGGGACTCTTAGAGTCTTCGATAGGATCGAACTTAGGGTTTTTACTAGAATTTTTTTTTATTTTTGTTTCGTTTTGTTTTGTTTTTATTTTAAGTTACTGATTTCTCTCTGTTTTCTCTCTGTCGCAGGTACCGATTTCGCTTTGCGTCGATCGTTGCACTTGTGTGTCGATCGTCACTAGGCGATTCTGAGATTGAATCGATCATTGCACTGATAGCATCGATCGTTTCTTGACGATTACAAACAGTTTATGCAGACACGTGAAACTCGAAGTAATCAGAACCTGAACCTCGTTAATCTCGGACTTGAAAAACTTGGACGTCTAGAGATGACTAACAGAAGAGAAAGAAGAGCAAGGATGGTGGTACAGAAGCTAATCATTATGCCTGATGCTCAAGGTACCCTGAGGGACCGAGATAACAATCCGTACAATGCTGCTGGGCAACGGGTTGATGCTGAAGGGAATGTAATCCCTGATCCTCCTGAGCAACCGCAACAGGAGCAGAACCAAGGCCAAAGACCGGCCCAAAACAGACAGATGGTTGTCCATGAGAGGACCTTAGCTGACTACAACAGACCGGATGAGTTTCATGCAAACCGGTCAGCTCTTGTGATGCCTGGTTTTGAGAGGAATGATTTTGAGATCAAAACCATCTACTACTCGCTGATGAGACAGAATGCCTTCCATGGTCATCCTACGGAGCAGCCTATGGATCACATTGATGAGTTTGAGGACCTAATCAATGGCATGAAGTATGATGGAGTCTGCCAGGATTATCTGTTCCTTAAGCTCTTTCCATACAGTCTCGCTGGAGACGCTGCTGCATGGCTGAAGCAACTGCCACCTGGGCAGTTTGATACTTGGGCAGCCCTGAAGAGTGAGTTTCTGCGTCACTTCTACGATGATGCACGCTCTGATCAGTCCAGACAGGACATTCTGACATTTACCCAAGGTCCCACTGAGCCTCTTAAGACAGCTTGGATGAGATTCAGGAAGTACCAGCGTGACTGCCCACACCATGGATTCAATGAGGTCACATTGCTAGGTATTTTCTTCAGAGCCATAGATCTGCCATATCAGTCTGTGCTGGATAACTCCAGTAATGCGAACTTCAACACTAGGACTCCTGCACAAGCTAAGCAGTTGATTGAGAACTTAGTGAGCAGCAACAGTTGCAAGACTATGGATGAGCGGAGAAAGAAATCTGGTGGAAGTGTAGAGAATTCAGAGATGGCTGAATTTAGATCTAAGCTGGACACAATTTGCAATCTCCTGGCTGGTAAGAAGGCTGTCCACTTTGCCCAAGATGTAGAGGTAATTCAGACTGAGGAGGACGCTCAGGAAGAAGATGTGAATAACATTGGAGGATCTCGTTTCCAAGGTAACATATTTGGTAATCAGCAGGGAAACAGATTCTTCGATGGAGGACAGAAGAGTGCCTTCGCAGGCAATCAGAACTCAGCTGGTTTTGGACATACAAGTGGTTTTCAGAAGCTTTTTGGACAAGGTACTCAGAGAACCTATGGATCTTCATCTTATCAGACTCCTCCTGCAGCCACTACCCATGGGAGTAAGATGGAGGCAATGATGAAACAGCTGCTGGAAAGTCAGACTAAGAGTGCTGCAGATTTCGACAAGAAGATAGATACAGTCTATGAGGAGCTGAATGGGAAATTTGAATACCTGAGCGCACATATGAAGGAGCTTGATGCTAAGGTTGCAAGAACTGCTGGATATGCTCAGAGGGAAGATGGATATCTCCCAGGGCGAACTGATGCTAATCCCAAGTACCAATTCAATGCAGTGACATTGAGAAGTGGTAAGGAGTTGTTACCTGGCCAGAAAAGGCAGTTAAGTGTTGAGGAACTCGTGGAAATTGAAGAATTGGAAGATGGGATCCGTGACATTCGCAATGCATCGATCGACGCCACCAAGCAACGGTCGATGCAAAGCGATAACGAAGAAACTATCGTAGCGAAGTCACCCAGCAACGATCGACACAACTCCAGTGACGGTCGATGCAAGGCGACTGCAGAGAGTTCAAAACCTGAGAAACCGAAACAGTCGACCGAGAGAGTTTACAAACCTAAGGTGCCCTATCCCAAGAACCCCAGAAAAGCTAAAAACGATAAGCAGTATGCCAAATGTAAAGAATTCATTAAAAATGTGAAAGTTGAAGTGCCTTTGATTGACTCCATGGAAACCTCTCCTGTGATGAGAAGATGTCTTAAGGATATGATTGCTGGGAAGTGGTCTGACGAGGAGAGTGTAATGATGATCAATGAGGTGTGTAGCGCAGTAATTCAGGACAGAATTCCTGAGAAGTTAAAAGATCCATGAAGCTTTTGTTGGGAATGTCCTGAAATCTACTGTGCTATCTCTAGAAAGTATGATAAGTGTCGAGATCAGACATAAGTCATAAATACTGGGAGGTCATGATGACTTGCTAGAGCCCGCTCTTGATCTATAAGTTGAGTACTTATTACCAGTATTGTATGATCCCTAAGGGTCACACACCATAGCTAACGGGAAAGTTAACAAGGAATTAATACAGTAAGATGCAAGACATTTACTGTATTTGTACAGAGAATTGGGCCAGACAAAATACAGTCTTTTTGTCTGATTTGGGTCTTGGGCCCAAAAGCCTAATAAGCCATTAGTTTAATTACTTGGGCCCATATAAGGAAGAGGAGGCGCCAGTTAGCCTTAGGGTCTGCGATTTCTAGGTCTGGCCGTCCTCCTCTCTCTCTGTTGTTCCAGCTTGGTCTAGCAGCCTGATCCAGTAGCTTGTAAGCGTGTGGATACCTAGGAGGAGCCGGTAATCATCAGCTCTTGCAGATCTCGATATTCCCTTGATCAATCCGCTGCAATCATAAGGTAATGATCCTGATCTGTTTTATGATTCAACTGCAAATCACCTAGATCCTAGTTGATTATGTGATAGGTTGTAATCTGATAATTAAACCTATGAACTAACATAATCCTACAGTGGTATCAGAGCCTAGGTTGTTAGGTTTTTGCTTTTTGGATCATACTAGGTTGTTTATTAGTTTGATGAATCGATTTTAATGAGTAAAATTTGATTAGAAAACTTGAAAAACCTAATATGTAAATCGCATGAACCGATTGAAACCCATCGGTATGCGATGTGGACGCCCGTATCGATCGACGAGGGAGCGTGATATCGATCGATATCAATCGGATCGATTGCTTCTCGCTGTCCCGATGACCAGATCGCAACGAGCTGATGCACGCGAGTATCGATCGACGTGGGAGCGTCATATCGATCGATATGCTGGCGAGGCATACGTTCCGCGAGTAGCCAATCGGTTCAGCCGAGCTTCGCGGTTCGTCCTTCCCTAACCCGCGACAATGAACCGATCAATCCGATTGTGTCTCATTGTTAGCTTAAGCTTAACCCGCAAGTTAGGTCAAAATAAGCTAAAATTGATTGGTTAGACCAATCTATTTCTTCCTGATTTTGGACTTAACCGAACCGATCCAATTTAATTGGTGGTTCAAACGGTTAACCAAATCGCGGTTTGCTGGAAATTATTTAATACAATTGGTATTATTTAATTTCTGGTTAAACCGGATTTAAATTCAAAATTGAATTTTAACCTAAACCGAAGGCTGGTCTAAGTTTGATTTGGTTGGACCAAATAATTTAGAGCTGGTCTGGTTTAGTAAATAACCAGTTGGATTTAGTAGTTAATTTGGTCGTGGACCAGAATTAATGAACCGACTCGGTTATGTCAAATTATTGGGCCAATTGGAACTCTGTGGTCTTGGGCCAAGAATTGGGCCTATAATTTGTGACCCAACCGAAAACTTTAATAAAATATTAAATTAGAAATTTCTATTTTTAGCATGTTTCTAGATTTAGAAAGTTTCTAAATTAAGTAAGTTTCCCAAAATAGTAATCTTCTATTTTTGGAAAGAAAACCTAAAATCCTCAAAACCAATATCAAGCTTGGATGTCTTGCCCAATCTTGTCAGCTACTTAACGCTTATTCAATTACAGATATGGCTTACAGTGTGAGGTATCTGTTTTTGCGTAAGTAAAGTAGTATATGGTCACTAATTTCATTGGGAGTCCCAGACTTTAGTGATTATTTGGCTGTAAGAGATTGGTTTCCTTGACTGGGCCATCGGGAGTCCCGGGCCTTGAGACATCTGGTGAATTGGGCCTTGGGCCCAATCCACAACCGAGAGTTATATAGATATAACTAGCTGTGTGCATGCTTACCAAGTAAAGCTAATTCCGGGTGACGGCCAGTGGCCCACTTTGGTTTTAGTTGAACATGGGTCTCAGAATCATTGCATTCATATGAGGTTAAACAAAGAAATTTTGAATGTAATGCGAGTTTTCTTATAAGTTTTTAAGATTACTCTTTTATGAACTAAATAACTAAAACTCTATTGTCTCATAATTTCAGCTATGTCAAGCACAACAACACAAAACACTTTCTCGATCCGGTCTGCCCTTGAGAAGGACAAACTGAACGGATCAAACTTCCTGAACTGGTCCAGGAACCTGAGACTTGTGCTCAGGCAGGAGAAGAAGGCTTATGTCCTTGAAAGAGTTCTCCCCCCTAGACCTGCGAATAATGCCGCACAAGCTGTGAAGAATGCTTGGGATACGCATTCTTCAGATGCTAATGACGTGGTTTGCCTTATGTTGGCGACAATGGCTCCCGATCTGCAGATTCAGTGGGAAGGCCTGACTTGTCCCATGGAACTGATGGCAAACCTGAAAGCGTTGTTTCAGGAGCAGGCTCGTACATAGAGATTCCAAACTGTAAAGAATCTCTTGGACTGTAAAATGGCTAAGGATGCAGCAGTGAGTCCACATGTTCTGAAAATGATGGGTTATCTCGATCATTTGACAAGACTCGACTGTCCTATAAGCCAAGAGCTTGCTTGTGATATCGTTCTGCAGTCTCTTACTCCTGCATATGACCAGTTCGTCTTGAACTATAATATGCATGGGTTGACAAAGACTTTGCCTGAGCTACATGGTATGCTCAAGACTGCGGAACCTAATCTGAAGAAGGCCAAGGACCCGTCTGTACTCATGGTGCAGAAGGGAAAGGGTTTCAAGAAATCTGCTGCAGACAAGGGAAAGGGCAAGACTGTCCACAACGAAAAGGCCAAACCCAAGCCCGTGTCTAAAGCTGGGCCTTCTGATATCTGCCACTTTTGCAAAGAGGCAGGGCATTATCGCAGGGACTGTAAGAAATACCAGGAAAGTCTAAAGGAGAAGAAGAAGTCCTTCGCGACTACTTCTTCAGGTATTTTTGTTATTGAAGTAAATACTACTACTTCTGATAATACCACTTGGGTATTAGATACTGAATGTGGGGCTCATATTTGTACTAATGTGCAGGCGCTCAGCAACAGTAGAAGGTTGAAGCAAGGGCAAGTAGAGTTGCGGGTTGGCAATGGAGCGAAGGTTCCAGCACTGGCCGTTGGCACTTACTTGTTATCTTTACCTTCTGGATTGATTTTAGAACTTGAGAATTGTTATTTTGTACCTGCTATAAGCAGAAATATCATTTCAGTTTCATTATTGGATTTACAAGGATTTGATTTTTCTATTAAGAATAAATTGTGTTCCTTTAATCTCAATGATATGTTCTATGGCTGTGCCCCTCTTATTAATGGGCTGTACATGCTGGATTAATCTACTCCAGTATATAACATTAATACAAAACGGTTCAAATCTAACGAAGAAAATGAAACGTTTCTCTGGCATTGTCGTTTGGGGCACATTAGTGAGAAACACGTCAAAAGGCTCCATTCAAATGGACTCTTGGGCTCATTTGACTTTGAGTCTTGTGAGCAATGCGAATCTTGCCTAATGGGCAAAATGACACGGGCCCCTTTTAATAAACCTACAGAAAGGGCCAGTGAACTATTGGGCCTGATACATACTGACGTGTGTGGCCCAATGTCCACAAATGCTAGAGGAAACTATCAGTACTTCATTACATTCACTGATGATTTCAGTAGATATGGATATGTCTACTTGATGAAACATAAGTCGGAAACCTTTGAGAAGTTCAAAGAATTCCAGAATGAAGTACAGAACCAGCTTGGTAAAAGTATTAAGGCTCTTCGGTCGGACCGAGGAGGAGAATACTTGAGCCAGGAATCCGTGATCATCTGAGTGAGTGTGGGATCATTTCCCAACTCACACCTCCTGGAACACCTCAGTGGAATGGTGTGTCTGAGAGAAGGAATCGGACATTGTTAGATATGGTCCGATCCATGATGAGTCACACAGACCTTCCTATATCCCTTTGGGGATATGCTTTGCTGACCGTAACGTTCACACTGAACAGAGTGCCATCAAAAGCAGTAGCAAAGACACCATATGAGTTATGGACTGGAAAGGCTCCAGTAATGTCTTTTCTCAGAATTTGGGGTTGTGAAGCCTATGTCAAAAGATTAATCTCAGACAAGCTTACACCAAAATCTGACAAATGCTACTTCATTGGTTATCCTAGGGATACCAAGGCTTATTACTTCTATCTGCGATCCGAGAACAAGATCTTTGTTGCTCGGGATTGTACTTTTCTTGAGAGGGAATTTCTCTCTAAGAAAGATAGTGGGAGTAAGGTACAACTTGATGAAATTCAAGAAGGACAGGAACCTGTTCAACCTAATGAGGGAGAACAGCAGGATGAATTACATGAAGTTGTAATAGAACCTGAACCTGAAGTACCTGAAGTTCGAAGATCCGGAAGGATCCGTCACGAACCCGATAGATATCAGGGATTCCTCGTGACTAATTGCCATGATCTTTTGATCATTGACGGTGATGAACCCTCGAACTTTGAAGAAGCCATGATAGGCCCTGACTCCTCAAAGTGGCGTGAAGCCACTGAATCCGAGATGGACTCCATGTCTGTCAACCGAGTGTTCTCACTGGTTGACTTACCCGCTGGTGCTAAAGCCATCGAGTGTAAATGGATCTTCAAGAAGAAGATTGACATGGATGGAAATGTCCAGGTTTACAAGGCCAGGTTGGTGGCAAAAGGTTTCAAGCAAATTCATGGTATAGACTATGATGAAACCTATTCACCAGTGGCCATGATGAAATCAATTCGGATTCTCCTAGCAACTGCCGCTTATTATGATTATGAGATTTGGCAGATGGATGTGAAAACCGCCTTCCTGAATCGAATCTTGGAGGAGGATGTGTATATGACACAGCCTGACAGTTACATTGATCCTAAGAATGCTGGGAAAGTATGCAAGCTTCACAAATCCATTTATGGATTGAAGCAAGCATCGAGGAGTTGGAATCTTCGTTTTGATGAAGCAATAAAGAACTTTGACTTCATCAGAAACAAAGAAGAACAATGTGTGTATAAGAAAACTAGTGGGAGCAAAGTGGCGTTTCTTATCCTATATGTCGATGACATATTGCTTCTTGGAAATTATATTCCAATGCTGAAGTCTGTTAAAGACTGGCTGGGAAGTTGTTTTTCCATGAAGGACATGGGTGAAGCCGCGTATGTTCTTGGAATTCGAATCTTTAGAGACAGATCTAAAAGGATGATTGGACTTTTCAAGATTCTTATATAGACAAAATCCTGCATCGATTCGGAATGGATAAATCCAAGAAGGGATTCACGCCAATGATACATGGTGCTACACTAAGCAAGACTCAGTGTCCTAAAACACCTGATGAGCTTAAGCGCATGAGTAGGATACCTTATGCTTCGGCTATAGGATCTATCATGTATGCCATGATCTGTACTCGTCCTGATGTTGCTTATGCACTAAGCATGACGAGTAGGTACCAGTCTAATCCAGGTGAGAGTCACTGGATTGCCGTAAAGAATATCCTGAAGTATTTTAGGAATACTAAGGATAAGTTCTTGGTTTACGGAGGAAGTGAAGTGCTTGAAATGAGTGGATTCACGGATGCAAGTTTTCAGACAGATAAAGATGATTTCCGGTCACAGTCTGGTTACATCTTCTGTGTGAATGGCGGTGCAGTAAGTTGGAAGAGCTCCAAGCAGAGCACCGTGGCAGATTCCACGACTGAAGCTGAATACATCGCTGCTTCAGAAGCTGCGAAGGAAGGAGTTTGGATAAGGAACTTCATGATTGAACTCGGTGTATTCCCAAATGCCACTGAGCCTCTAACATTGTATTGTGATAACAATGGTGCAATTGCTCAAGCTAAGGAACCGAGACATCATCAGAAATCAAAACATATTATGAGAAGGTATCACCTGATTCGTGATATAGTGAATAGAGGTGAAGTGATGGTCAGCAGAGTTCCCACTGATGAGAACGTGGCTGACCCGTTGACAAAGCCACTCCCGAAACCTAAGCACGAGTTGCATATTGCTGCTGTAGGAATTAGAGATATTCAAATGTAATCTCTTTTTGAGTGGGAGTTGTGAGGGCTTTATTTTAGTTATTTTGATTGGTTCATGTAAACATTTTAATGTTAATGAAATTTTATTTCTGGATTATTTTTAACTGTGATATAAAATAATAGTTCCAAAATGATTCATGTCGTTATATATGGGCCATCGAAGTACATGAGAAAGACTTGATCATGAAACCCCATATTTAACGAAACGACATAAATCATAGTGTCCATAGTCGAAGGTTGTTGAAATTGGAACACCAACAACCACTTGAGACTAGAGTGTGTTGAGACTTATGACCAAGTTTCATGGGTCATGGATGCGCGGCAACAAAGTCAACACATAGGTATATGTAGGGAACATATGACCGGACATGGCCCGCTGATGAGAACTCTACAAGATATTAATATCTGTGTCATAAAAGGTTCTCATTTACGACTATAGAGTATAGTCCTTAGACCTGAGTTCGCATGCATGTGGCTGCACATGGATTGATGCGCTTTGATCATTGTCTAACGCTGTTTCGTAACTGGGAGCTATAAGGACCTTGGTTGGGTGTATTATAAAGTGTGTAGTTCATAGTGATGGAACAAGATGGGATTTGTCCCTGCCGTTTAACGGAGGTAATATCTCTAGGCCAATCGGAGACTTGATAACTGGTAAGAGAGTGGCCACTCCCAAACGGACTTGCCCAAGTCGTTTGAATTGTCAGTATCAAATCTGGTCCGATGAACATGGTCTGGTTATATAAGGATGACACGCATCTTGCCTTATGCCAGATCGAGATATTGAGACAAAAGGATTAGGGAATGTAGGATTCCAGTACAAGTGGGAGATTGTTGGGAATGTCCTGAAATCTACTGTGCTATCTCTAGAAAGTATGATAAGTGTCGAGATCAGACATAAGTCATAAATACTGGGAGGTCATGATGACTTGCTAGAGCCCGCTCTTGATCTATAAGTTGAGTACTTATTACCAGTATTGTATGATCCCTAAGGGTCACACACCATAGCTAACGAGAAAGTTAACAAGGAACTAATACAGTAAGATGCAAGACATTTACTGTATTTGTACAGAGAATTGGGCCAGACAAAATACAGTCTTTTTGTCTGATTTGGGTCTTGGGCCCAAAAGCCTAATAAGCCATTAGTTTAATTACTTGGGCCCATATAAGGAAGAGGAGGCGCCAGTTAGCCTTAGGGTCTGCGATTTCTAGGTCTGGCCGTCCTCCTCTCTCTCTGTTGTTCCAGCTTGGTCTAGCAGCCTGATCCAGTAGCTTGTAAGCGTGTGGATACCTAGGAGGAGCCGGTAATCATCAGCTCTTGCAGATCTCGATATTCCCTTGATCAATCCGCTGCAATCATAAGGTAATGATCCTGATCTGTTTTATGATTCAACTGCAAATCACCTATATCCTAGTTGATTATGTGATAGGTTGTAATCTGATAATTAAACCTATGAACTAACATATTCCTACAGCTTTGTACTAGATTGTGCTATCTATAGGGAGAGATTCGAAAGATCTCTATGTGATCTTGGTTCCAGTGTGAATCTTATGCCTTTCTTAGTTGCTAAGAGGCTCGGGATGACTGACTTTATACCCACTAGGATATCACTGGTTTTGGCAGATAGAACAATCCGGATTCCCGAAGGATTATTGGAGGATGTGCCCATAATGATTGGCCAATGTGTGATTCCTACTGACTTTGTGGTTCTGCAGTATGGAGAGGAACCAAAGGATCCACTAATTTTAGGCAGGCCTTTCTTAGCTACAGCTGGTGCGATGATTGACTGACAAGGAGGTAGAATAGTTCTAAATGTGGGTGATCTGAAGATGAGTTTTGATATGGACAAGCTGGCAAAGAGACCAACCATCGACGGACAGACCTTCTATGTTGGCACACTAGGCGATTTGGCTGCGGAGTACTTTCATAAGTCACATGCTGAAGATCCACTAGAAAGAGCTTTACTGAGCTCTATATTGGAGCTGGAGTACCTGCAGGACGAGCCAGCAATGTGCTATGCAAGACTGATGGATTCTGTTGAAGTAGCGATGCAGGTAGAAGTGTCTGACGCGACGATGCAACGATCGACACAAACCAAGCATCGGTCGTTGCAAGTCGACAGGGACTGGGCCGAGGAAAAAGCTCCGAAAATAGAGCTGAAACAACTTCCATCCGGGCTAAGGTACGCGTTTCTTGGACCAAATTCAACTTATCCAGTGATTGTTAATGATAGTTTGAACAACGCAGAGCTCACTTTACTGCTAAGCAAGCTGCGCAAACATCGCAAAGCTCTTGGCTATTCTCTTGATGACATTTCAGTTATCTCACCAGAGCTGTGCATGCATCGGATACATCTTGAGGATGAGTCTAAGACATCTGTTGAGCATCAGAGAAGGCTTAATCCTAATCTACAGGAAGTAGTTAAGAAGGAGATTATGAAACTCCTTGATGCTGGGATCATCTATCCTATTTCAGACAGTGATTGGGTAAGTCCAGTCCATGTGGTGCCTAAGAAGGGCGGAGTTACAGTTGTGAAGAATGAGAAGAATGAGCTGATCCCTACTAGGACTGTGACGGGTCACAGGATGTGCATAGACTACAGGAAGCTGAATGCTGCAACCAGAAAGGATCACTTTCCCTTGCCTTTCATTGATCAGATGCTGGAGAGATTAGCCAATCATGCTTACTATTGCTTCCTCGATGGATACTCGGGTTTCTTTCAGATTCCTATCAACCCAGAAGATCAGGGAAAGACCACTTTCACTTGTCCATATGGCACATTTGCCTACCGTAGGATGCCTTTTGGACTCTGTAATGCTCCTGCCACCTTCCAGAGATGCATGATGTCCATATTCACTGATATGATTGAGGACTTTATGGAGGTATTCATGGATGACTTCTCAGTCTATGGATCATCTTATAATGATTTCTTAGATAATCTGTGCAAGGTGCTGACTAGATGCGAAGAGAAGCACTTAGTCCTTAACTGGGAAAAATGCCATTTCATGGTCAGAGATGGTATTGTTCTTGGACATAAAGTATCTGAAGCAGGGATCGAAGTGGACCGCGCTAAGATTGAGGTAATGACCAACCTTCAGGCGCCTGATTCTGTTAAGTCTATAAGAAGCTTTCTTGGACATGCTGGCTTCTATAGACATTTCATCAAAGACTTCAGTAAGTTTGCTAGGCCACTAACTGCTTTGCTGTGTAAGGATACCAAATTTGAGTTCAATGCAGACTGTCAAACTGTATTTGAACAGATCAAGCAAGCATTAGTGAGTGCTCCAATTGTCCAACCACCAGATTGGGATCTACCTTTTGAGGTTATGTGTGATGCAAGTGACTTTGCTGTAGGAGCTGTTCTGGGACAGAAGAAGGACAGAAAGCTTCATGCTATCTATTATGCTAGTAGGACACTAGATGATGCGCAGAGAAACTATGCAACAACGGAGAAGGAGCTGTTGGCTGTTGTCTTTGCATTTGAGAAATTCCGCCCCTATCTTGTTGGCTCCAAGGTGATTGTACACACTGATCATTCAGCCCTGAAGTATCTGATGCAGAAGAAGGATGCTAAGCCCAGATTGTTGAGATGGATTATGTTGCTTCAGGAGTTTGACATTGAAGTGAGGGACAAGAAGGGTGTTGAGAATGGAGTTGCTGACCATCTTTCAAGGATGCTGGTTGAAGAAGACGTGCCCATCAATGATTACTTGCCTGAGGAAAACGTCAATATGATTGGTGCAATTTTTCAGACGGATTTGGGCAGAGAGTTGCAGAACTGTCGGGACAATCGCACTGTGTCGATCGATGCCACATTGGCAACGGTCGATACAAGTATCGGGGAAGAAACGATCGACACATGCACACGCAACGGTCGATGCATACCTGATACGAACCGAGAATCCTTACGTATTAGAATTGGGAATTATGACTTCGAAATTGCTGCTGTAGCAACCACTGATCGACCCTGGTATGCAGATATTGCTAATTACCTTGCTGCTGAGACTGAACCGAAAAAGTTCTTTAGGGAGCTTAGAAGATACTACTGGGATGAGCCTTATCTCTATAAGCACTGTTCAGATGGTCTTTACAGGAGATGCGTTGCTGAATCAGAAGTTCCAGACATCCTCTTCCACTGTCATGGATCAGATTATGCTGGACATTTTGCTACATTCAAGACTGTGTCTAAGGTTCTGCAAGCAGGTTTCTGGTGGCCTACAATGTTTAGAGACACTCATTCTTTCATCTCTCAATGTGATGCCTGTCAAAGGAGAGGGAAAATCAGTAAGAAGCATGAGATGCCTCAGAACTTCATTCTGGAAGTTGAGGTTTTCGATTGCTGGGGCATAGATTTCATGGGTCCTTTTCCCTCATCCTATGGGAATAAGTTCATCTTGGTTGCTGTGGACTATGTGTCTAAGTGGGTTGAAGCAATAGCTAGTCCAACCAATGATTCTTCGGTGGTCATTAAGCTGTTTAAGACCATCATATTCCCCAGATTTGGAGTGCCTCGTATAGTGATTAGTGATGGAGGATCTCATTTTATCAATAAGGTCTTCGAGAAGCTGCTGAAGAAGCATGGAGTTCATCACCGAGTCGCTACTCCTTATCACCCTCAGACTAGTGGACAAGTCGATGTTTCTAACAGGCAGATTAAGGAGATCCTTGAGAAGACAGTTGGAAAGACAAGGAAAGATTGAGCAGCAAAGTTGGATGATGCATTATGGGCTTACAGGACAGCATTCAAGACACCACTTGGAACCACTCCATTCCATCTGCTATATGGAAAAGCATATCATCTGCCAGTAGAGCTTGAGCACAAAGCAGCATGGGCTGTAAAACAGATGAACTTTGATCTTAAGTCTGCTGCAGAGAGGAGATTAGTGCAGCTTAATGAGTTGGATGAGATTAGACATTTTGCTTATGAGAACTCAAAGCTGTACAAGGAGAGGACTAAGGCATATCATGACAAGAAGATTGTCTCCAGACAGTTTGAGCCTAATGATCAGGTACTTTTGTACAACTCTCGTTTGCATTTGTTTCCAGGTAAGCTGAAATCAAGGTGGTCTGGTCCTTTCACAATCAAAGAGGTACGTCCGTATGGGGTTGTCGTTCTAACTGGCAAGGACGGTATTGAATTCAATGTGAATGGTCAGAGGGTGAAACATTATTGGGCTAAGGCCGAGATTCCTGAAGGTCAGATTCTGCCTCTGGATGATGCACCCTCTACCTAAATCAGTTGAAGCGTCAAGCTATTGACGTTAAACAAGCGCTGAGTGGGAGGCAACCCACTGTTTTCGTTTTTGCATTTTAAATTTTAGTGTTTTTGTAGGATTTTACGTTTTGTTTCTGGTTTTGGTGAGTTTTTGTTTGCAGGTCTCGGACGAGACGCAATGCATCGATCAACACACTATTGTGTCGATCGTCACAACACGATCGAAATCGCACTGCAGCGATCGTTGCGGTCCTGAGCAACGATCGATCATACACGAAAATCGCCTAGCAACGGTCGATGCACCTAGTGCAACGATCGATGCCTGAGCGACAGAGGTAAAACCCGACAGAACTTAACCATTCCTTAAACAAATTTTTCTTTTCATTTTGCCAATCCTTCGCTTGACACTACTGGGGACAGTGTGTCTTAAGTGTGGGGGAGGTTCTACTAACTTCTTTATTTTGTTATCTTAGAGTCAGTTAAATTCTTCAAAAAAAATTTTGTTTTATCGAGTCAAAACTTTTAAGTAGGAAACAATGATTTTTTGAGAAGATTAGCAGCACTTGCAGGAACTTAAGTAACCATTGGGATGAAACTGCAGATTATCTCTGACTATTAGAAAACCCAGACATGGATCAACCTACTAAGGACACCCACATCGCTTCAGGTATCAGAGGATCCTTTACTGACTTCACCTTAATACTGACTTAGATTTCTCACCTAAGGGCTTGGTATACTTTGTGACGGATTCCCTTGTTAGTTCTGACACAGCATGTAAACATGTCCTATCTAGTTCCCTTCTCCCCTTCCATAAAAAAAAAAGATAATAAACTGAGGATGAGTTAGTAACTCCGACGTGGTCATGGGAATGGTAACTAAAACTCTCATATCATGTGCATCCATGGAATGTGTCCAAGGTACACCCCTTAACGGGAAGAGCACTGATAAAAAAAAAATGATACCCAATGGGGAAAAATCAGAATGCTAAGGAAGGGAAAAGAGAAGAAAGGGACTAGAGAAAGATAGTATGGTGGTCTAGAGCTGATAAGGTAAGAGTCCATGTGCCTTTGATCGATACTCCTTAGGTGAGACCGCACTTAAATACTTGCAGAAGTCAGTAGGGTGAATTTGAATGCGTGAATGTGATTGTGGAGTTTACTTAGGACAGTTGCTAAGTGTGCGGGAAGTATATGTTGGACTTGATGTCTGCAGGTTGATTCTTTCATGTGGTTTACTAAGGGGAATCTGAGTGTTGCTGCTTCTAAGATGAAAAGAGTTTCTGAAGAGTTTTCAAACCTCTTCACTACATTCTAGTTCTCTGTTTGCTTGAGGGCAAGCAAAGGCTAAGTGTGGGGGAGTTGATATATTATGGTTTTTACCGGTTTTATGCCATGATATAATTGTGTTTTAGTGTTCTTCTGTGTTCTTTTAGAGTCTTTTACAGGTATAATCAGGTTTGGAGCGGAATTGGAGATATTGGAGCATTTTGGGGATTTTTGGAGTGCTTGGCCGAGAGATTGAGCTCACTGTCCGATTTTGAGATCATGCATCGATCGACACACCTTTGGTGTCGATCGACACACTAGCGAGATGGGCCGAATACGGCGGTTTAATGAAGATTCAAGATTTTGCACTTTGGCCCAGAAGTTTCCAGTATTTACAAAGAAGCCCCAGCCGAGATTATGCCTATATAATTAGGATTTTGGTGTTTATTTTAGATACGCTTTCATACTTAGAGCTAAGAGATTTTTAGAGCTTTTGGGGCTGATCTATTCTTGTACTTCATCTATTTTGGAGAAGATTTCGAACCCCTTTATCTATTTAATTTCTTATATGCAATCTATTAATTCTATGATTTCTGTTTCATTAATCATGTCTGAGTAGATTCATAGTTAGGTTTATGGTTTCTCATTAAGGATTTCATGACTTGCTAGACTTGTTTAATTCAGTTAAGGATTCACATGAATAGAATGTTCTTCGATCTAAATTGTGTTTAATGCTAGTTCTAACCTGATCAATTAGAATCTAGATCTTAGGTTGCTAAATACGACACGAGAGTGTGGTTTAGAATCTAAACTATTTAGGTTGAGCAATTAAATTATTCGCAAAGAGATTTGGCTTAGTTTAATTGTGAACATATCGAACTTGAAATTAATGCTGGTTTAATCTGTTAGTTATTGCAAAGAGATTTGGATTACTGCACTTAGACTTAGAGAATTCTCGCAAAGAGATTTGGTTAATTCTATATCCGTGATTTGAGTTCTAGAACTGTGCCTAATTAGATCCTGACTGATTGATTTGTCTGCTTGTCTGATTTCCGGAGAACGCCCTAGACTTAGCGCCTCTAATTAACTGCTTTCACCACCAACAATCTGCTACTTGTTTACTTTCTTGCTTTGCTATTTAGTTTAATACAAATTGCTTTCTTCTTAGTTTAAATTCCTACGGTTCTTTATCTATCGAGACCAGAGTCTCTGTGGATTTGATACCCTATATACTACAATCACTTAACTGTGCACTTGCAGTAGAATAGGATTAAAACTAGACCCTATCAGCTGCTCATATGGATATCCATGGAAAAGGTGCTGCCTCACAAGCGTGTAGTACGAAGTTGCAGATCAAAATCATTCTATTCAAAGGGAGGAGATACAATTGCAGACCTGTTAGCATAGAACACATCAGGCTTGTTGTAACCAGCTAGTGTCCTCCCAGCTGGAGGTGGTTCAGGTGCTCTAGGTCGCTCTTCAACTCGTGGATTTTCAGCCGTGGATTTCCTTGTCCACCTGCGCATTAACCTTGACCTTCTGCTTCAGGATTAAAAGTCTGTCATTCTTCTTCAGGGATCTCAATCACGTTTCCATCAACATCGATCCTTTGTCCCTGAGCATTATAAGGATTGTTCTACAAATTACTCAGAACACCTTCTGCATCTCGAACCAAAATCAAGGCATTTCGATTCATCATCTTTGCAGGCTTCTGAGCTTTTCTGTTTGTCCTCTCAAGTCTAGCAAGCTCCTGATTTCTAAGATTCAAAAGCTTCTCGTCCGGGTTACACTAAACTCAAAAACTGATCCCGAGCTCGGTGTCGATCGACACTTGTATAAACGTCGGTCGACACTAAAGTTTCCTGGTCGTTTCCTGCAGCAACAAAGACAAGCAAGAAACAGAGGCGTGAGTAACAAAGAAAACGAAATACTTAGTCTAAATTCTAGTAAAAAATCTATCGGCAAACTCAAAGAGTCCCCGGCAACGGTGTCAAAAACTTGACAGAGCAAATTTTAATCGCTATTTCTAACTGCAAGTGTACAGTTTCGTACGATGTAATATCTAGGGTATCGAATCCACAGAGACTCAAAATTCACGCGATAGATTGTATGCAGTCGAATTAAGCTAAGTCAATCAATTGAAAGCAGTAAATAGCAAGTAATTAAAAGAGTGTTTTCGATGGGAGAAAAGCGCTAGACTTAGAATGTTCTCAGGAAATCATGCAATGTCAGACACTTAACTAATCATGATTCAGATTAAACACAGATTCAGGAACTAGAATCACAAATGTCAAATAATTAAACTCTCGCTGCAATTATTCTCTATGTCTAGCAACCTAACGATTCAAATCTCTT
The DNA here is from genome assembly GCA_030180135.1 of Orychophragmus violaceus. Classification (NCBI taxonomy): domain Eukaryota; kingdom Viridiplantae; phylum Streptophyta; class Magnoliopsida; order Brassicales; family Brassicaceae; genus Orychophragmus; species Orychophragmus violaceus. The sequence goes on along the minus strand of CM058237.1, from coordinate 97,273,033 downwards.
TGCAATCTTAGAGTTCAGACAAGCATTAACAACAAGTTCTTTAGTTCACAACTCTCTGAAACCAAATCTCTTTGTATTTAGTCAAATTGCTCACACTAAGTTCTGTCAGATTATAATTCACACTCTCGTGCCAAATTAATTATCTAAGATCTAAACCCTAGGTGAACAGTCCAGAATTCAGTTTTTATCACAACTTAGGTGATAAACGAATAGTTTTAGAATCCTAATTATTCAGTGATCTAACAAGGCATAAAAACCCTGTGAGAAATCCTAAATCTATAACAAAGGTTACTACTTAGACATATTATCAATCAGACAACACATATTGAATAGAAAACCAAAGACTAAATAGATAGAATAAATGGGGTTCGAAATCCTTCTCTCAAAGGTTACAAAGTAGCAGAATCAGCCCCAAGCAATCTCTCAATCTCCAAAAGCCAAAAGCCAAAACAAAGCAAGAAAAAAAGATAGGAGAAAACAACTCTCCAAAACCCTATTAAAAGACTAAACACGTTTTGGGGCTAAATTAGAAACAATGAAACTTCTGGGCTTTCTTGCAATTCTTCAAAAGATGCAATTTACTCGCGCGATATTCTTGTTGGGCTTCAGTGTCGACCGACACTAAGAGTGGTGTTGGTCGACATCAACTCCTGGTTACGGCTCCAACTTCAACTTCTTGCAGAATGCTACAGAAACGTCCCAAAACTCCTAGCTTTGCTCCAAACTTATGCTAACCTGTAAAAGACTCGATAGACTCGAAATACAAGGTTAAAGACTCAACATATACACTTATATCATGGTTGAAAACCTACAAAAACCATGATAAATCATCCACCAGGTGTATTTCCAACTGAAATCTGCCAAAATAATGTTGAAATCATAAATTCATTTTAAGCTAAACCATAACATATAATATTGTGAAACTTATACATAAATACCAATAATACCTAAACAAGATATAATTTTTTAAATTAAAAAATCATAAAATATGCACTAAATTGTATTTGCAAAATAATAATAATAGTAGACTTCTCCATTAAATCTACTATAAATAAGCTAGTTTCACAATTTCATAAAGTTGTCAAACTCTTTCATAAGCAAGTGTATTACCTAAAGAGAACATACAAAAAAATTCCAAATTCATTATATATTGTATTAAAAAGCATTTTTATTAAATTAGTGACGTCAAAATGATGTCAGCATGATGTATTAGGACACTACAAGAAAAAGTCAATTTAATGACAGTCGAAATGGTGAGGAAATCGTCGGGAATGGACATTCCTGATCAATTTATGACCGCAATCTGCCGTCAATTTGAAATGGTCAGAAATATGAACCCGTCAACAAATGGTCAGAAATTATTGACGGCATCAACTCTCAGTAAACCGTGTGTAATTACTGACCGTTTTTTGATCACCGTTCCCGACGAACTACCGACCACTTATATTGACGAACTCCCGATCAGTTTCCGACGGATCATATTTAAAAATACTGACCACTTTCTGACCGCCTATATAAAAATTTACTGACCGAATACTGACGGGCTATATAAAAATTTCCTGACCGAATACTGACCGTATACATTCATAATTTCTGACCGGATATTGACGGGATATATTCAAAATTTCTGACCGAATATTGACGGATACATAATTTTACTTTTTTATTTACTTATTTACTATATACATAAATCATACCAAATGTATAAATTAAAATTTTGAATTAAAATAAGAAAATAAAACTAATATTGATACTAAAGTTTTATAATAATACATAAAGCATTCGATACTAAAAGATACTTTCTACAACAAAAGATCAGTACACAATCCATTTTTTAAAACTTAGATACTAAACATCTTAACTAAGATGTTGCTGCTGGAAAATTCTCAGGAAATTTTTCCTTGAGGAATGACATCACATCAGATCCTTGAGCTTTCAATTTGTCAACCTACACATCATAAGCAGAAAAAATATCTGATATAAGAGCGAAAGACTATGCTGAAGATGTAATAATGTAACATTCTTTATGATCTGAACAATTCGTTTAAAATTGTCACTCAGACACATACAAACAAATGATAGCCTGTATAGAATGAAACAGTTTTATATATTAACACTGGTCTACTTTCATTTCAGTGATGAGAGAATGAACAATCAATCTCTGACAGCCAGAGAGAGTTCAAGCAACAACAGTACATACAAGCCGAGCAAACCTCATAGATAACTACAAAGAAAGAAAAGGAATCTAAAAAAAAACAGAAAAAACAGAATCTATAAAAAAACGGAGCACTAAGGACGGCAAAATAAGAAAATCAGAATTGAAAATCATATATGGCCACATTCTTAATAGAATGGATACATAATGTTGAATTTGGTTGGAGTTTACTAATGATTGCTTCAACATTAAGTATTGAATAATTTTGAATCACTGAGAAGATATTTAATGGTAAAAGATGGCAATTTTACTCAGTAAAGAAGATTCACTCAACCTTTTCTTCTAGCTTTAGGATAAGATAAAGGGAACACTGCGGAAGGGTAAGCATTTGGAAAAGAAACAGATGCAGAACATAGCAAGTAAAATAAGATTACAACACACTTATCATCTTATCTTACACAAAGAGCTGGCTACTCACTGAGTCGTGTCAGTTGAAGCAATCATTAGTAAACTCCAACCAAATAGACAATCAAATAACTACATGTAACAACAAGTCTTAGAAAAGAATTTCGAAAGGTTGGAAATCAAAAACCGTGATATAAAACTAGAAGAAAAATCAATATCGATAAGGAAAAGAGAGGCATGACAATAGTGTACAAGGACATGTTAATGAACGCAAACAAAGGATGAGAAAAACGTTACATGGTTGGTGATGAAGACGAAGACAGAGGACAAGAAGGAGGCCAGAGTTGATGTAGATTCTGAGGAGACCTGTTTTTGCTCAGACTCGCTCTATGTATGAAAGGATCTTACAACAGCTGATTAGCCGTTTGCCTCCTCGCCTGTTCTCTCTGCAAGCAATCCGAAATGAAATGACTATAATACATCTCAGGCTTTTATCACAACTATCAACAATTCTAAGCTAAAATTCTAAGCTACAAACATAAGCCGAAAAGAGATGCATGAACAACCAGATGGAAATGGTGATTCGCTTAGACAACAATACTATCATGAAACAAGGATACTAGGGAAGATTAGATTTTATCAACAAGGTTTCAATCGTCACTGTCCTAGAAAAGAAAAATCAATTTTATAAGAATTTTACAGAAAATTTTGGGAAGATTAGATTTTATCAACAAGGTTTCAACCCATATCCTGACATAATAAATACATAAAGGTATGAATCTAAATTTTAAAAGAAAAACCCTTAACACATCCAAATCTATAAGAAAATTAAAATTTCTTACATTGAGGAAGGAAATTAGTAGGTGAGAGAGGGAGAGGAAGAGATATTTGCAGGTAGGTGACAGGGAGAGGAAGACGCCGGCGATGAACGGTCTGTGGATATGAACGGCGGAATGGAAGGTGCTTGCAATGGAGGTTTGAGTTGGAGAAGAAAAGATCGTGAGTACAGCTTTTTTTCCTTTTTTATTTAATAAGTAAATGTAATAAAAAGTAAACATTTGGTAAGTATTCTAATTAAAGCGGGCAAGACAATATTTTTTGGGGATAATTTTGGCGCTTCCACAATAAAAAAATTTGTTGTCAATAATCGGTCAGTTTTTGTTGATCTAGTATTGACCGTATAATTAATCAATACTATTAAAAAATTAGAGTAGTTAGGAAACTAACCTTTGTGGCATGTGTTATTTACAATGTGTGCCATTGTACATTAATGATTTAATTAAATTCCATTAAGGGTAATTAGAAAATATTACATTATCTCTACAATCCATGTTTCCAAACAAGACAATTATTAAACATGTAGCCAAACAACCAAAATATAATGAATCATACTTTCCTAATTAATTAAAATTGAAAAAATGTATATACAATCATTAAAATATTAAAGAAATTGATAAATACAATTAAATAACTTATATATCAACTATTTTATATATAAGTTAATATTCTATAATTTATGATTTAATTCAAAATATATTTATAATATATTCTAATATTTTCTTTATTTTTGTTTCAAAAAAAAATATAAATATATATATATATATATATATATATATATTACGATAGATGTTTTTAAGATTGCACTTTTTAGCGGGTTCTTCCATCAAATTACAAAATATTTAAATCATTGAATGGGTTGAAAAATAAATTAGCCAATTTCGATTATAAATTTTCTAAAAACAATATTCGCATGAGTTTAATATATATATATATATATATATATATATATATTAAATAATTTGAGTTGATATATTTTAAACTTAATAAAATATTAAAATTATTCCATATTTATATTATTCAAATGTACTTAGTGAAGAATGAATTAAATTTACTTAATGAAGAATGAATTAAATTTATAGTTGATTTCAGAGTTTCTGACCGAATACTTACTGAATCTTGACGGCATATTCCTGACCGAATATTGACAGAATATTACTGACCGAATATTGACGGCATATTACTGACCGAATATTGACGCCATATTACTGACCGAATACTGACCGATTCGCCTATATCATAGGCTTTTTCAAATATATCATATCAACGAATATATATATCCGTTGGAATCGGTAAAAACTGTTTTTTACGGATGATAGTGGTAAATACTTGGTCAATACTTTTTTGTGACAGATGTTGAATCATGAGGAATTGGTCAAAAACGTTTTGACGGTTATAACCGGACATGATTCAGTCAGAAATTATTGACCAATTACTGAGAGATTGTTACTGTCAATTTTTACTGACTGATTACTGACGGTGACGATAGCTCATCAAGAAACGGTCGAAAATCCGTCAATAATTACTGACGTATCAATATTGGTCAATATTCCGACGGAAATTCCTGACCGGATATTGAGAGATTGTGGCTGTCAAGTTTTCCTGACCGATAACTGACGGCAATGATAGCTCATCAAAAAACGGTAGGAAATCCGTCAATAATTACTGACCAATCGGTATCGGTCACGACTGCGGTGAGAAAATGGAGTTTCTCTTGTACTGGGAGTAGACTTTTCGGAAAAGACTACTTATTCTAGTAGACATCGTGAAAAAATCTACCATGGGGATTTGTTCGCGAAGTCTGCTAGGGGGACTAAATAAAGTTGTAGACTTCGTACCGAAGTCTGCAAAAAGTGAAGGGTCTAGTTTTGCATTTGACCAAATTTTGACTTTTTGGAGTAGACTTCGTCGGAACATGTAGACTTCATGGACAATCTACCTGGAATGTCTATTACAAAAGGTCTAGTTTTGCAATAAAAAAAGACTTCTATGCAAAGTCGACCCGAATAAAATTTTCTTCGAAATCTACTGACAAAAAATGGATCGCCCATTGGAGGGTTGACCAGTGCAGTAGACTTCCCGATATTAGAAAAAAAGTCTACTGACAAAAAAATTTAAAAAGTCAATTGCAAAAATAAACCCTACGTTAACCATGAAAATCAAAGAAAACTAAATGGAGGCTATTTTTACCTTCTTCAACCGCCCAGAAGATCAAGTCCAACCACCAACAAAGAAACCTAGCCGTTGCGAATGTAAGAAACACCAAAAAGTGTCAAGATCCAAGAGAGCAAAAATTTTAAAACTAAAATAGGGAGTTTATGGGATGAAATTAAAGAGGATTTACAACAATATTAAGTTTTTGAAACAATTAATGAGCTTTAGAAGGTTAATTTAGGTGGTTGAAGCATTTACAGCTTCAAAATTGGTTGTTCATGGTGGTTTGCAGAATGGATGATGATGGCATTTTTCGTTAATACAAAGTAGAAGAAAATTTGCTTAAGTCATTTGACATGTCCCAAAATCATTAGTAGACTTCTCGAAGAAGTCTGCTTCGTAAATAACTATTATTTATGAAGTCTATATCGGAAATAAATGACAAAATAGAGGTATCACAATTTGTGGTCTACTTTTGCATTTGACCAAGATTTTTGGTCTACTTTTGAAACCAGCCCTTATATTAATTAGGAAGTGCTTTTGAGTTTTTATTGATTCTCAAAATGGTTGATTACTTCCCTACCCTTAATGTAATTATGTTTTTACTATATTAACTTTAATTTTTATTAGTAATTTTATTATTCATTATATTAGTTTTAAAAGTTATTTTTAATTTTATTTTTGGGATATACATAACGCTGGATAAAAAATAAAAATATAAGAAGATAAATATGAAGATTTTTAAATATTAATAAATATGGTTGTTGTAGATAATACAATTTTTATAGTAGATTCATATTATTTATACAAAATTTTAATTTATATATATAAACGATAAAAAATTTTGAATAAAAAAAAATTTATATTGTTGTTTTTATATATAAATATATAATTATAATTATTTTTTGCTATTAATTTTATTTTAGTTTAAACTACAAAATGCTTTAATAAGAAGTTAAATATAATAATATGTATGTATGTGTGTATGTTTATTACATATAGTATGATATATATTTTTAGTAGTATTATTATTGTTAAATTAAGTTCATGATTTTTTTTTTTGTAGAAAATTTATGTTTAATAATATTTGTACCAATCATACTAATAAAATATATTTTTTTGAATTCTATAGAAGTTCGCGTATTTTTCCCAGAACTAAAGACATTATTTAAAAATTTCTATTTTTCCCTCCCAACAATTCTAATTTGTTAATTGGGGCTAAAACGCTCTGAGTCATGATATAATGTTTGATAAAACAGTTATAAAAGCAGAGGAATTCAGAGTAGAATGTGCACTAGCAATTACATGAGCAGCTTGAGTATACTCTCGTCTAGTAAAATTAAAGGAGCATGCTTCAAATCGGGAGACAAACTGGAGAATATCTATCGAGATGTTATAGATACTCCAAATCCTATCTTATGAGGTAAGATTGGGAATAAGAGAATGTCACTTTCGAATGTAATATTGGAGTAACCTCGTTGATGACATTGATTCATAGCTGTAAATAATGTAAAACCTAGTGAACACAATACTCAAATATACTAATTGCAATTCTTCAAAACTTTCTCTTTATGAGAAATCAATTAAACTAGAAATCAATTAAACATTTTATCAAATTGTTTAATCAGTTTTACACACAGTCTTGAATAGGCTTGTCACTAACCGATTCCTAATCTACCCAAAAGCACTCACAACAATAATTGTGTACTTCCTAGTTCACTATGCAAACTCTAGAATGATTTGCCTCTAAGATCCCACAACCCAAACACAATTTTTCTATTGCCTAAAAGTCCCAAAACCCTAGACTATGTCGAACAACCCAAACACAATTTTTCTATTGCCTCTAAGATCCCACAACCCAAACACAATTTTTCTAACCTCGTTGATGACATATATATATACCTTCAACAATATGCGGCATATCTCTTTTTGGATAACACCAAATCACAATCCGTTATTATCTTCAATCTTTACGAGATTCCTTAAGTTGCTTCCTAGCTCCATTTCTGTTGCACCACGTGAAGGAATTTCTAGCAGTTCTAATCAGAATTAGCAACCCTAAATATAAATTTCAAGCCTAGGATCGATCTAGGGTTCATGTTTATATCATTGAATCTACATCAGATCTCGAAGATACCTGGAAGTTATGCAGCGGAAGATGATTAGGTGTTCGAGATTGATTAGCGCCTCAAGTGCTGCGCCTCTACTGGTATCCACACGCACACAAACTGGAACGGACGGGATGCTAGTGCCGTTAGAGATCGGATCTCTCAGAGGGTTTTCGGTTTCTCTAAAGTGGCTGTGAATTAGGTCTAATATTTGTAAAAGTCGTCCATATATCTTATATATGTCGACTTCTATCACGACCTGATTAACCAAGGATCAAACCGAAGTTAATCAAGTCATAAACCAAAATCGCTATTTTGGTCCGCGATCTGTGTCGATCAATGCACATGTTGTGTCGATCGACACTGCCTCAGAAACTTGTTATCAAATGCATATCATATATACATTTATCAGATCATTACACTAATGATCAACCCCATATTCTATATCCAGTTTGCTTAGATGTGTGACCCTGTAGGATCATATAATACTAGCAACGAGTTCTAAACTCATTGATCATAAGTGGCTTCTAGCAAAGCATTATGATTGCCCATTATTATATGACTGTCTCATCTCGAGAATACAACTTTCACTTAGAGTAAGTACAATAGATTTCAGGACATTCCCAACAATCTCCCACTTGTACTGGAATCATCTATTCCTATAATCCTTTCGTCTCTATATCTCGATCTGGCATAAGGCAATAACAGTGTCATCCTTATTAAGCTAGATCATGTTTATTGAACTCCGATTTATACTGATAAAACAAACGACTGACAATCACCTCATTTGAGCGCGGCCACGCATTTCCAGTATCAAATCTGCGATAGGTTTGACTTCATCATGTCATGTGGTGTCTTTGCAATACAACTTTCACTTAGAGTAAGTACAATAGATTTCAGGACATTCCCAACAATCTCCCACTTGTACTGGAATCATCTATTCCTATAATCCCTTCGTCTCTATATCTCGATCTGGCATAAGGCAAGAACAGTGTCATCCTTATTAAGCTAGATCATGTTTATCGAACTCCGATTTATACTGATAAAACAAACGACTGACAATCACCTCGTTTGAGCGCGGCCACGCATTTCCAGTATCAAATCTTCGAGAGGCCCTGAGATATTTATCTCCTGTTATATAGGAGGTACGAATCCCATCTTGTTCCATCCATGTCCCTTTCACACTTCATGATACGCCCAATCAGTGTCTTTATAATCACCAGTTACGGCTGACGTTTGACAAAGTCAAAACGGACCAATCCATATGCAGGAAATCATGATGAACTCAGGTCTAAGGACTATACTCTATAGTCGTAATGAGAAACTCTTATGACACTCATATAACTATCTTGTAGAGTTCTCATTAACGGGTCAAGTCCGATCCTGTGTTATCCAACACATATCTATGTGATTGACTTTAATACTCTTATTAATGACTCCATGAAACTTAGTCATCAGTCACCTCACATGCTAGTCTCACGGGGAACCTTGACCAGGGACCAACATAATTTATGTCATTTATCATTTATAGGGTTTCATGATCAAGTCACATACTTGATGACCTATAGAATGTCATAAATTACTTTGGAACTATTATTTAACAACATTAAATAATAATGAAACAAATTTCATTAAAATAACATAATCATATTATGTTTACATAAACACCATAATGTAATTAAAACCAAAAACAACTCCCACTGAAAACAAGATCATATCTTAAGAAATCTAATACCTATAACAGTCGTATGACTCTCATGTTTAGGCCTTGGGAGAGGCTTAGTCAAAGGGTCAGCAACATTCTCATCCGTCGGGACTCTGCTGATCTTCACATCTCCTCTATTGATGATATCACGGATAAGGTGATACCTCCTCTCTATATGTTTGGACTTCTGGTGTGACCTAGGTTCCTTTGCCTGCGCAATGGCTCCATTGTTGTCACAATACAAAGCCACTGGCTCAGAAATACTTGGAACCACACCTAGTTCAGAGATGAACTTCTTGATCCAAACAGCCTCCTTTGCCGCTTCAGAAGCGGCGAGGTACTCAGCTTCGGTCGTGGAATCTGCTACGGTGTCCTGCTTGGAACTTTTCCAACTAACTGCATTGCCATTCAGGCAAAAAACGTAACCAGATTGTGATCGGAAAACGTCTTTGTCTGTCTGAAAACTTGCGTCCGTGTAACCACTTACTACAAGCTCATCACTTCCTCCGTACACCAAGAATTTATCCTTAGTATTTCTCAAATACTTCAGGATGTTCTTGACAGCTGTCCAGTGACTTTCACCCGTATCAGATTGGTATCTACTCGTCATGCTTAAAGCACAAGCAACATCTGGACGAGTGCAGAGCATGGCATACATGATGGATCCTAGAGCAAAAGCATAAGGAATCCTACCCATGCGCTCTCGCTCAGCAGGTGTCGAAGGACACTGCTTCTTGCTAAGAGTAATGCCATAAGACATCGGTATGAAGCCCTTCTTGGAATCATGCATACTGAACCTGTGGAGGACCTTATCGATATAAGTATCTTGACACAATCCAATTAACTTGTTCAATCTATCTCTATAGATTCTTATTCCAAGAATGTATGCGGCTTCTCCCATGTCTTTCATTGAAAAACAACTTCCGAGCCAAGTCTTAACAGACTGAAGCAGTGGAATGTCATTTCCGAGAAGAAGTATGTCATCTACATACAATACGAGAAATGCAACTGCGCTCCCACTAGTCTTCTTGTAAAAACACGGTTCCTCTTCGTTCCTGATGAAGTCAAACTTTTTGACAGCTTCATCAAAACGAAGATTCCAACTCCGAGATGCTTGCTTCAATCCATAAATGGATCGATGAAGCTTGCATACCTTCCTAGCAGCATTAGGATCGATGAAACCTTTAGGTTGTGTCATGTACACATCCTCTTCCAGAATTCCATTAAGGAAAGCTGTTTTCACATCCATCTGCCAGATCTCATAATCATAATGAGCGGCTGTTGCTAGGAGAATCCGAATGGACTTAAGCATAGCGATGGGGGAATAGGTTTCTTCATAGTCAATACCATGAATTTGCTTGAAACCTTTTGCCACCAACCTAGCTTTGTATATCTGAATATTACAATCCACATCAATTTTCTTCTTGAAAATCCATTTACACTCAATGGCTTTTGCACCATCGGGTAAATCAACCAAAGTCCACACTTGGTTTTGTGACATGGATCCCATTTCGGATTCAACGGCTTTCAGCCACTTTTCGGAGTCAGGGCTCATCATCGCTTATTCAAAATTCGCAGGCTCGTCACTGTCAATGATCAATAGATCATGACAATTAGTTACGAGAAATCCATATCTCTCGGGCTCGTGACGGATCATTTCGGATCTGCGAATTTCCGGCTCCACAGGCGTGGTCTCTACAACTCTTTGTAGATCCAACTGTTGCTCTTCCTCAACGGGTTGAGCGGTCTCCTGTGGTTCTCGAACTTCTTCGAGTTGTACTTTACTCCCACTGTTCTTCTTGGAAAGAAACTCTCTTTTAAGAAAGACGCAGTTCCGAGCAACAAACACTTTGTTCTCGGATTGGTTGTAAAAGTAGTAAGCCTTGGTTTCCTTAGGATAACCAACGAAGTAGCATTTATCAGATTTGGGTTCGAGCTTATCAGTTATTAACCGTTTAACATAAGCTTCACAACCCCAAATCTTCAGGAAAGACAAGCTTGAAACATTTCCAGTCCACATCTCATGTGGTGTCTTTGCAACTGATTTTGATGGAACCCTATTTAGTGTAAACGCAGACGTTTCTAGAGCGTATCCCCAGAAGGATAATGGAAGAGATGAGTGACTCATCATTGATCTAACCATATCCAATAAAGTCCGATTCCTCCTCTCGGACACTCCATTCCGTTGGGGTGTTCTAGGAGGAGTGAGTTGTGAAAAAATTCAACAATCTCTTAGATGATCACTAAATTCTTGACTCAAGTATTCGCCTCCACGATCTGATCGAAGAGCTTTAATACTTGTGCCAAGTTGATTCTGTACTTCATTCTGGAACTCTTTGAACTTTTCAAAAGATTCCGACTTGTGTCTCATTAGATAGACATATCCATACCTACTGAAGTCATTAGTAAAAGTAATGAAGTACCGAAAGTTTCCTCTGGCACTTGTGCTCATTGGGCCACACACATCCGTATATATAAGGCCCAATAAATCACTGGCCCTTTCATTTTGTTTGTTGAAATGGGCCTTAGTCATTTTACCCAATAAACAAGATTCACATTTCTCACATGATTCATAATCAAATGAGCCCAAAAGCCCATCACTATGGAGCTTCTGAATCCGTTTCTCATTTATATGGCCCAAACGACAGTGCCAGAGAAAAGTAGGGTTCGAGTTATTGGACTTGAACCGTTTTGTGTTTATGTTATAGACAGGCACAAATTGGTTTAAAACATAAAGTCCATTCTCTAATGGACTGCTACCATAAAATATATCATTGTAATCAAAAGAACAACACTTATTCTTAATTGAAAACTGATATCCTTCCAAATCCAAACAAGGAATGGAAATAATATTTCAGCTTATAGCAGGTACATAGTAGCAATTATTGAGTTCTAAAACCAAGCCTGAAGGTAAAGACAAATGAAATGTTCCTACAGCTAATGCAGCAACTCTTGCTCCATTTCCCACGCGCAGGTCCACTTGTCCTTTCTCCAAAGTCCTACTGTTGCTTAGGCCCTGCATATTTGTACAAATATGAGCACCACAGCCGCTATCTAATACCCAAGAAGTAGAACTAGAAGTAGTAACATTTACTTCTATAACATAAATACCTGAAGATGAAGTCTCGAAAGTCTTCTTCTTCTTCTTTTTCTCTTCCAAGAATTTGTTGCAGTTTCTCTTCCAATGCTCAAGCTCATTACAGTAATGGCACTTACCAGTCTCAGATGGGCCGGGCTTGGAAGAGGACACATGCTTATCATGATTCGCAATCTGGACAGCCTTGCCCTTTCCCTTGTCCTTGCCAAGTTTCTTAAACTTCTTACCTCCTTGTACCATAAGTACATTTGGAGTGCCCTTCTTGATATTAGGCTCAGCTGTTTTGAGCATGCCATGCAGTTCAATCAACGTCTTCGTCAAGTTGTTCATGTTATAGTTCATAACAAATTAATCATAGCTTGACGGCAGTGACTGCAGGATGATGTCAGTAGCCAACTCTTGGCTAATGGGACAATCCAGTTTCCCCAGGTTATCAATATAACCCATCATCTTAATGACATGAGGACTAACTGGGGCGTCCTTTGGTAGCTTGCATTCAATGAGAGACTTAACCGTTTGGTATCTCTCAGTTCGTGCCTGCTCCTGAAACATACTTTTCAGGCTAGTGATCATCTCCATTGGCGACTCCACGTTCTCGAATTGCTTCTGCAAGTCCGAGTTCATGGTAGCCAACATGAGACAACTCACATCGACCACATCATTAGAATGCTTATCCCAAGCACTCCTTTCTGCATGTGCGGCATTGGCTCTTGGTTTTTCAGGGAGAACATTTTCTAGGACATAGTCCCTTTTCTCCTGCTTGAGAACAATTCTCAAGTTCCGATACCATTCGAGAAAGTTCGATCCATTTAACTTGTCCTTCTCAAGGACGGATCGCAGGGAGAAAGTGTTTTGATGAGTGTTAGTCATAGCTGAGATGAAAGAAAGGAAAAAGGGTTATTTATGATGTTCAAGAATTGAGAGATCTTAACTATTAAGAAAACTCGCATTATATTCAAACAATGTTTCCTCAAATGAATATAACGATCCAAGACCCATACTTCACTGAAACTTGAGTGAGCTTTGGCTCATCGCCCAAATTTCAGCTATCTACGTAAGCGAAAACTTTGCTAATTATATCCAATATAACTCTTGGTTGTGGATTGACATATTATGCCCAATCCACCTGATGTCTCTGGGCCCAAAACGATTTTGATGGCCCAGTCAAGCAAAACCAATCTCTTAAGTCATGTAATTGTTGATGCCTTGCTCTGCAAAACCATCAACACAATTACCTCCTGCCTTACTCATGTAATTGTGGATACCTCGCACTGCAAGTCTATCGCCCAATGAAAAGAGCCTTGACAGTTGACAAGATTGGAAAGACATCAAGGATTACTTGATATTTTAGTTGAGGAACGGAACTGTTTAAAACTACTAATTTTATTAAGTTTTAATTATTCTAAGAATTGGATTTATTTTGGTTTGGTTCTGTGATTTCAGGTTCAATAACCGAAACCATCGGACATGTGTCGACCGATACTACTATAGTGTCGATCGACGCAATCCTTCCAAAAACCAATCTGCGATAACCGATCAATCCAATTGATCCGGTTTTGATAACCGGTCAGTGTCGATCGACACTACGTTAGTGTCGGTCGACGCCAACCAAATCAAAACCAATCGCAATATACTGTTCTAAGAGGTTTAACCAATTTTGACCAAGCTCGATAACCGGTCCAATCCAATTGAACCGATTAACCTTAGCGCGAGGTCTGTGTCGACCGACATAACTCTTGTGCCGATCGTCACAATTAGGGCAAACCTAGATTTTATTCGGGTTATCATTCTGTGTCGATCGACACCGGATTGGCATCGATCGACACAATGCGAAAAACCCTAGAAACGTTTTTGAACAGGAAACCTAAACGAGATTACTTCGATCAAAAACCAACTTAGCATTCATATATCCAATATATCACGATTCAGATTCAACTAATCTAATCAACATGCTACAGATTCAATGGAACCCTAAGGCTCTGATACCACTGAAGGAATTTCTAGCAGTTCTAATCAGAATTAGCAACCCTAAGTATAAATTCCAAGCCTAGGATCTAGGGTTTATGTTTATATTATTGAATCTACATCAGATCTCGAAGATACCTGGAAGTTATGCAGCGGAAGATGATTAGGTGTTCGAGATTGATTAGCGCCTCAAGTGCTGCGCCTCTACTGGTATCCACACGCACACAAACTGGAACGGACGGGATGCTAGTGCCGTTAGAGATCGGATCTCTCAGAGGGTTTTCATTTTCTCTAAAGTGGCTGTGAATTAGGTCTAATATTTGTAAAAGTCGTCCATATATCTTATATATGTCGACTTCTATCACGACCTGATTAACTAAGGATCAAACCGAAGTTAATCAAGTCATAAACTAAAATCGCTATTTGGGTCCGCGATCTGTATCGATCGATGCACATGTTGTGTCGATCGACACTGCCTCAGAAACTTGTTATCAAATGCATATCATATATACATTTATCAGATCATTACACTAATGATCAACCCCATATTCTATATCCAGTTTGCTTAGGTGTGTGACCCTGTAGGATCATATAATACTAGCAACGAGTTCTAAACTCATTGATCATAAGTGGCTTCTAGCAAAGCATTATGATTGCCCATTATTATATGACTGTCTAATCTCGAGAATACAACTTTCACTTAGAGTAAGTACAATGCCTCAGAAACTTGTTATCAAAGCATTATGATCGACACTGCCTCAGAAACTTGTTATCAAATGCATATCATATATACATTTATCAGATCATTACACTAATGATCAACCCCATATTCTATATCCAGTTTGCTTAGGTGTGTGACCCTGTAGGATCATATAATACTAGCAACGAGTTCTAAACTCATTGATCATAAGTGGCTTCTAGCAAAGCATTATGATTGCCCATTATTATATGACTGTCTAATCTCGAGAATACAACTTTCACTTAGAGTAAGTACAATAGATTTCAGGACATTCCCAACACCACGTCAGCCACTTTACACACCCGAGCTACTCCTTAGCTCAACTCTTGTTGTGCCACATCACGACACCTCCACTTGTCTTTAGAGCTTACACGTTTGTCGTCTTTGTGTGCTAACAATCTCCCCCTTTTTGTCTGAATGTGACATCTCAAGCAACATGTGATCATGACTAAAAATACAAGTACACATGCAACACACTCGTTTGTTAAAGAAACATTCATATTAGTTCAACTTGCATAAGTTCCAACTTTCCACAAGACAAAGTTCCAAACATCATTCCAAGTTGCTTAAGTAGAATTAAATCCTACATCCGAAAAGAGAAGATGGAAATATTAATTCTAATCCTATCAGATCAAAACAAAAAATTAGAATCTACTTATTTCCTCCCATATGTACAGGCGACTAGTCCTATAGATCTAGCCACTTTCATCCGGCTCCTCATCCTAACTCTCGATATGAGCGGCGGCTGTCGACCTAGAAGCACCATCACCTAAATCTCCCCCTGCTTGAGTGCACACTTAGAACAAAAACAATAGTCACACAAATAGCTTGTATGATATCTAAGAACACTTACCTCGAATGCGCTTGAGTATCTTACAACTCAACATGTAAAGAGCTTGAGCATCCTCATCAAGTGTGGTAGGCTCAGGTCCACCTACATCCTACTTCTTGGAAATACCTTGTTTCTTGTCATGCTTCATCGGAATTGGAAGAACAAGAGCAGAGTCAGCTTTGATAATAGCCACCTTGCGCTGAAACTGGAAAATCTGACAGATCAAATTTGGATACATCAAGTTGTTGTTCTTCTCCGGGTTGTTAGCAATGTCCAGTATCTGAAAGTAGATCATCAGTCCAAGATCAAACTTCTTGTTCTGAAGTATCATCTGAAGAAACATCACACGGCTCTGGATCATTGATGACTTGTTGGAAGAAGCCATCCAATTAGCACAACAGAATTTGTACAGAATCTGCATTGTGGCTGTCATGTGCTTGGAGCAAAACCCACTCCACTGCTTCCATTTTCCATTTGTGAGTGCAATGACAGCGGCAGCGATCTCCTCTGATTTCCATGGGATCTGAGATGGTTTCTCACGACATGGAAGGAGATACATCTGGTTAATGAGTTCTGGTGTAAACTCGAACATTTGTCCTCTAACAAACACCATATTTGTTCCATTCCGGTATTCCATATTCCTCAGATTCGCATAAAACTCATGGACAATTTCAGGAACATACCCTTCAACATGCATCATAGTGTAGTGAAGACCAGCTTATGCAATGATTCTCTTGGCTACATCTAGATCCGGATCATCAACTGGAAAAATACTCATAGGGTGAATCTTGCGATTTTCAAAGGCCTTTACCCGTTGACTCTCACCTTCTGACAAAAAATCGGATTGAAAAGCCACTTCATCGGTTTCAATCGACTCCGATCCTTCTTATCCATTTGCTTGACCTTCTTGCGATTCTCTTTTCTTAGATTTGCATGCAAGAGAATCAGAAAAGCGAAAATCACCTCTTCCTCCATGACTTGTTTGAATGCCATTTGCTCGAGTTCATTGGAGTTGAGTGGTCGAGGTGGTGGGTTTGACTCTTCAGCTTCTGGCATTGGATGGTCCGATTTGTCAACAGAAACTTCCGTTGCCTGAGGAGGAACCTCTATCGTGGTCGGATTTGAGTTTTAATTACTCGAGGTGTAGTGAATCGGCTCGGAGGTTGCTGTTGCTTTCTCAGCTGATAGTCGCCAGCGAGTGAATCGACAGAGAGCTGCGAGCGTCATATTTCCGTCGTCTGAAGAGATATGCTTGGTCGTTTAGAAGCCATGGAATCGCCAAGATCGAGAGCAATTTTTTAGGGTTTCTGTTGTTGAGTGTAAGTGAGCTGTGACTAAGCCCGGGCAAAATATCCGGACCCGAAATACCGAACCGAATCCGAACTGAAAAAGTAGAACCGAATCCGAATTGAAAAAATACCCGAACGGGTCCTAAACTCCTATATCCGAAGAACCGGAACCAAACCGAGAACCGAATGGGTACCCGAAATATCCGAATTACAATTATATACTCAAAATTTTGATTATATTTAGACTTAATATAACAAAATTATCCAAAATTACAATTATAAACTCAAATATATTGGTTATTTTTAGACTAAAATAACTAAATTACCAAAAATAAACAAAATATATTAAGGTTTTTGTTATATTTGTCAAAATTTTACAAACTTTTATTTAAACAAACAAATTTTTATTTTTGGTTTATGTTTTTTCGGGTACCCGAACCCGAACCGAACACGAATGGAACCGAACCGAACCCGAACCGAAATTCCAAAATACCTGAATGGGTCTTATATGCCTAGACCCGAAAACCCGAAAATCCGAAAGACCCGAACCGAACCCGAACGGGTACCCGAACGGGTACCCGAACGCCCAGGCCTAGCTGTGACTCTTGAGTTGACAGTATATCAAATAAATAGTCTGAGCGGGAAGCAAGATGTCAGACCGAATACGACACACACTTAAAACAACATTCTCATTAAACCTGATTAGATAACACAAGAGAATATTCTGTGCAATGCAGCATATTAAGTGCTTCTGATGTAGTCTAGTGAGCATTCAACATAGGCAATTTGTACAGTTAAACACATAAGGACCCATGACTACTCTAGTGCATATAGCCAATCTCAAGTTTATGATCCATTTTACTCAATATTGATGAAATTCCAACCTAATCTGCCATGAAAAGAGTGTCCCACATCATCTAAATATATTACTCCATACCTGGTAACAGTTTTGAAAGTGATCAACAAGCAGATTGAGTGATATGTGAAGGACTACACATTCTCATAACCTTTGACTCACTTCTCCTGACAAGTGTGACTGTGCTTAGATTGAGCTTCTCTTTCTAGTGAATTGCTTTATTCTTCAGCTGGATTTCAGAGAGCACTCGTTTTGCTTTTATTTTTTGAATCCTTGTCTGATCTTCCATAATACTATTGTGTCCTAGACAATCATTCTAAAAGAGACTTCCAGAAGGCACTTTTCTGCTCTCATTCTATGGTCTCTTGCATGATCCAAATAGTGATCGAGTGCACTCTTTCCCCCTTTTTTGTTGTTGGGTCATTCTTTTTTTATAATTTTGATGAATAGAAAGAATGCATCGAGTGTTCTTCTCTTCGGACCTTTGATCTTTCTGTTTTGGATTGAATACACTCTCTCCCCCTTTTTTATACATGGGTCATCCTTTTTTTTACTTTTGATGAATAGAGAGAGTGTATCAATTTCTCTTCCTTTTTTTTTCTTTGCTCGTCCTTACACAGTCACTTTCCTTGTCTAACCTCCTAGAGAAGTCTATAGCCGTTTAAGTCATGAGAAGAAGCTATTTCCACCATCACTACAATTTTTATGAGGATTTTTGATATGGATATATACAAGGGATTAAAACACCAGATTATGGAGTTCACTCTTGACATCTGAGTTGACCCTCTCTTTATGACAGAACCTGTCAGAATTCACACATACCAAGAGCTTTGCGCAAATGCACAAATCTGTTAAATTCAAGAGCTTTAGTGAATATATCTGCAAGTTGTTTTTCAGAGGCTACATGCACTATTTCGACAAGTTTTTCCTCAACTAGTTCTCTGACAAAGTGATGCCTTATATCTATGTGTTTAGTACGCGAATGCTGCACATGATTATTAGATATGTTAATAGCACTCATGTTATCACAATTCACAAGAATAGTTCCAGAGATCATACCATAATCATCAAACATATGTTTCATCCAGATCAGTTGAGTGCAACAACTACCAAGAGAAATGTACTCAGCTTCTGCAGTTGAAAGTGTGATGCAATTTTGCTTCTTGTTGTGCTAGGAATTCATGTTGTTACCCAGAAAGAAACAACCTCCAGATGTACTCTTGCTGTCATTTATACTTCCAGCCCAGTCAGTCTCGCAGTAATAGCCAGATTTGTATTGGTGTCTTTTGTGTAGAACATTTCCATGTTTGTTGTTCCCTTTACATATTTGATGATGCATTTCACTGCAGCAAGATGTGATTCTGTAGGAGATGCTTGGTATCTTGCACAGAATCCAACACTATGACATAGATCAGGGCGACTATCTGTTAAATACAAAAGACTTCCTATCATGGCTCTGTACACCTTTTCATCCACCTTAACTCCTTTTACATCCTGAGACCGTTTCGACGTAGTACTCATTGGAGTTCGAGACTCCTTACTAGTTTGCATTCCAAATCGAGTTATCAGGTTCCTGGCGTTAGTAGTTTGGCACACGAAAATCCCTTCATCTGTTTGTTTGACTTGTAAACCCAAGAAATAGTTTAGTTCTCCACACATACTCATTTCAAACTCACTGGTCATGTCCTTCACAAACTGATTTACCAGGTTCTGTCGTGTGCTTCCAAAAATAATGCCATCCACGTATATTTGCACAATCAGAATGTCCGTGTCTTCACATAGAATAAACAAGGTCTTGTCAACATTGCCTCTGCTGAACCCAGATTTCAGAAGAAATGAAGTCAATCTTTCATACCAAGCTCTTGGAGATTGCTTCAAACCATAGAGAGCTCTTTTCAATTTGTAAACATGATCTGGAAACTTTGGATCCTCAAATACTTTAGGTTGTCCAACGTACACTTATTCTTGCAAGATTCCATTAAGAAATGCACTTTTGACATCCATCTGAAATAATTTGATGTTCAGCTTGCAGGCTATTCCAAATAGTAGCCGAATGGATTCAAGTCTTGCCACGGGGAAAAAGATCTCATTAAAGTCCACTCCCTCAATCTGACAGTATCCCGGCGCAACCAGTCTGGCCTTGTTTCTCACTATGTTTCCATCTTTATCAATTTTGTTCTTGAATATCCATTTTGTTCCAACAACATTGACATGTTCAGGTTTTGGAAGTAAATCCCAGACATTGTGCCTTACAAACTGATCCATTTCTTCATCATCTAGTGCCTTTTTCACATCTTTTGGTTCTTCCAGCGACACAAAGCAGGCTAGTTTGACCATATTTTTGAAATCAAGCTTGATTTTCCCGGTTTTCCTTTCATCATCAAGCTCTCCAAAAACATCTGAAACGGAATGATTCCTAGGAACTGTAGGTTTCCTGATGACAAGATTCCTTGGAGATGGAGGGGTTTTCGTTTTGATTTCAGTTTCATCTAACTCAGCCTCCTCTGCAATTTGTTTGTGAAAATCACTGCGTTCTTGTGTAAGATCACCAATAACAGTGCAACCCTTGTCATCAAACCCAACATTCACAGATTCACAGACAGTTCTTGATGTCTTGTTATACACTCGATATGCCATACTATTGGTAGAATACCCCAAAAAGATTCCTTCATCACTCCTAGAGTCAAATTTTCCAAGATTGTTCTTATCATCCAATATGTAACACACACATCCAAACACATGAAAGTAACTCAGATTTGGTTTCTTTCCTCTCCATATATCATAGGGTGTAGTTTTAGTACCTGGCTTAACATACACACGATTGATAATGTAACAAGCAGTGTTAATAGCCTCAGCCCAGAAACGTGTCGAGACGTTGTTCCCATGCATCATAGCCCTAGCCATTTCATGCAGAGTCCTATTTTTCCTTTCCACAACTCCATTATGTTCTAGAGTCCTAGGATCTGCAAACTGATGTTGAATTCCATGTTTATGACAAAACTGCTTGAACACTTTGTTTTGAAACTCCCCTCCATGATCACTTCTGATTTGCAGTATGTTTCCTTTTGAAGTTTGTAACTAAAGTGCCAAGATTTTGAAGCTCTCAATTGCATCTGACTTCTCCCTTAGAAACCGTACCCAAGTAAAGCGTGATAAATCATCAACTAGGACAAAGATGTACTTTTGACCATTTATGCTTTCAGTCTGTACTGGCCCCATCAAATCCATATGAATCAACTCATATCAGCTATCTTCTTATGTTGCACTTTGATCTGATTACCTTGGCAACATCTTCTGCAAGTCGTATATGTTCTCTTTTCGAGCATAGGGATGCCTCTGACAACTTCTGCATTCACAATTCTTTGCAGTCCATGTATGTTCATGTGTCTTAGATTCCTATCCCATAGATCGAGCTGTGATTCAACAACATACTTACATTGTTCCGAGGATTTCCACATGTAGCAGTTATTCCCAAAACTTATACCCATTAACACAATATTTTCTTGCTGAACAACTGCCTGACATTCTGTCTTAGTAAATATTACTTTTAACCCTTCATCACACAGCTGACTGATGCTGACCAAACTGGCTTTGAGACCCTCAACATTGTACACTTTCACCAATGAAGGTTGCTCTTCATCATCAATTTTTTCTACACCTAGGATTTTACCTTTAACACCATCTCCGAAAGTTACTTTTCCACCCTTAACTTCTGAATTAGATTTCAGACATTCTCTTTTTCCTATCATATGGTGAGAACACCCACTGTCAAAGTACCATACACTGTTTCTTTCTTCTGTGGACGATGTATAGGCAACATTTCCCACAGCTCCATCTGAATCTGCCTCATCTGTCTCATCATCATCTATAATGACAAAGCTACATATGACTTCCTGTTGAGGTTCATTCACCAACATTGTTGCTACAGTACTATCATCACCCTTCTTATCTCGTAGATATAAATCAGCTTTGGCAATCCATACCTTTCCAAAAGTTTTGGGTTCTAGATAGCATATGTTTCGTGACCATGCCTCACGCATCTTGTTCTTCAAAAGATAACAGTTACGTCTTATGTGGCCATATCATGTGCAATAGTAACATCCTCTTCTCTGTCTGAATATGTTAGCTCCTGAGCTTTGAGTCTGAAACCTCGAATTTGTCAAACGTAAATCAAGTTTTCTATCATCAGTTAGTGTGACAGTGACTTTCTTACAACTTGAAGTTTTCACAGCCTTTTCATCAGTATTCTGATTTCCCTTTCCCTGAACAAAGTTATTCAGATTTGAATACACTGGCTCACTATCAACCACCTTCTGAACATTGCAACCAAGACCCCAGTTGACTTTAGCAGGTTGCCCCATGGACAAAATCTTATCAAGATTTTCAGTTCCTTTGTTCAGCATTCTGAGTTTCTTGTAATTCTCAGTACGATCATGTTCAAAGAACTGATTCTTCTCTTTTTCAGCTGCATAAAGTTCACATGTCTTTTTCTGTTCATCCTCTATACGTTTTTTTGACATTTTTTGAGTCACCATGACTACTCTTGATGAGGACATCGGATCCTCTAGACCCGGCCCGGACGAGCGGTACGTACCGGCCTCGACCACGAGGCCGACCGAACTGTTCCCGACCCAAATGCTTGTTCTACCAGACCCAATGACGTAGGATCAAGGATTCATAAGCCAACAACATGTTTCAGGAGAGATGATCCTTCCAGAACCCAATTGGAACGATCCCGTTTGGAGATGGTCGATGACCGACCTCCCGGAGCCCTAACCGTGTCCTTGAAGATGTCCATAGGAGAGTTGGTTCGAGCCAATCATGTCAGGCTTTATATTCACCAGAAAGTATGCTATTTGGAAGAGTTTGGTCAGAAGAAATCAGCTTGGGTTCGAGATCATCTTGGAGGATATCTAGAAACTGTCCAGTTAGCCCTGTCCGCGGATATATGTGCATTCAAGAGAGGATTTCGAATGGACCAAGAGGAATCAAGCTGCAACTCAACCTATTAGGGAAACCTGACTCACAAAGGAATCTTCACAAAGTAGAATCACATCAAGACCAGAGTCTATAAAGAAGTTATGCCCGATTCAAGACAGGTTATGTTCAGGGAACCCAATAAAGACCGACTTGCACTTTTCGGGACGCTCAGAACGAACCAGGATGAATTAAGGAGTAAAACCACTTGGCCTAGATTCTTGATTCATCAGGTATTACATGACAGTTCGAACCACGCCAATACCAGCTCGGATAAAGAAGATATGCAAGATCAAACCCGAAGATTGCTGGACCTGCCTTATTTGGAAGCTCGCGGACTTGGTGGACTTCAGACTTTTGTTTGGTAACCAGGATTACGTGCAACATCTCTTTGGGCATTGTTTTATACTCTTTTTTCTCTTAAGTGTGGTTTTGTCCCAATTGGGTTTTCCCACTAAGGTTTTTAATGAGGTAAACCAAGACCCGCGTCAAGAGAAGGAGAATCTGGCCCGTCCAACCTTCTTCCTTGCATTCTATTTTAATAATTTCTACTAGGCCTCTTTATAGTCCATTCTTAAGACTTGTAACCCTAGTACTTTGGCTATTTAAGGCTACTCTTTGTTTTTCAATAAACTTAAGTAAGTTTTAAGCAATAAGAAACCCTAAGGTTTTTGATCTCTTCCTCCTTGCGCGGCTGCCCCCTGGAGACTAGATCTCTTCTTGCTTCTTGCTTGCTTGTTCCGGTTCCTCTAAGTGTTCTTGATAGTTAAGAAGCTCAAAATCATCACTAACCACCCACTGACAAAGAAGAGAGCGCCATCGGCCAGCTTCTTTGTCCCGCTCGACCATCGCTCGATCACCGATCGCTCGACGTTCCTCGACCGTTTGACCACCTCGACCGCGTCTCATATCAAATCGTTTCAGTGCTTACTTTCAGGTTCTTCTCTTTTAAGTCAGATCCTGTTTCTAGTTCAAGAATATTCACCTTTGCCTCCAGTAGAGATTTATCCTTTAGTAGCTGCATATTTGAATTACTAG
The DNA here is from genome assembly GCA_030180135.1 of Orychophragmus violaceus. Taxonomy (NCBI): domain Eukaryota; kingdom Viridiplantae; phylum Streptophyta; class Magnoliopsida; order Brassicales; family Brassicaceae; genus Orychophragmus; species Orychophragmus violaceus. The sequence continues at coordinate 97,248,876 of CM058237.1, read as the reverse complement.
AAGTAACCCAATTGTTGTATAGCTTTTTGTACTCCATTTGAGCATCAACTTCCTCTTCTTCCTCAGAATCTGATCCTTCAACTGATTCCTCGTCAGACTTTTCTCCTACCAGAGCAACAAAATTCAACAGATTGTCTTCACTATCACTGTCATCTGACTCTGTGTCACTAAAACTGGTAAGTGATTTTTCATTGCGTTTGTTGATACTTGGACAGTCATTCTTCATATGACCATATCCTTTGCATTCATAACACTTCAGCTCCTTTAGTTTGGTCAGAGAGCACTCAGATTTAAAATGACCATAACCTTCACATTCATGACACTGTAACTGTAGTTTCTTGTTTTTCTTGTTTGAATCAAATCTAGATTATGATCTGTTTGAATTCCTCTCACTTTCTGATCGACTACCTGACTTACTGTTCTGACACTTTTCAAACCTCTTCAAGGCTTTTTTGAAGTTTCTGGCGAGTAGTCCCATACTCTCTACCATCTTCTGAGTCATATTTTCTTCAATTTTTTTGTAGTCTGTCAGACCTATGATCAGCTGCTAATGCAATTCCCTTATCAGTCTCAGTTTTAGGTTGTTTATCAGCATCAACTTCCATCTCTTCTACCTTCAACTTCCCAAGCAATTGCGAGAACTGCATGTCATCAGTATTCATAGCCATTTTAAGAACAGCCTTGTGAGCACTGTATTTTTTTTGTAGACATCTCATCATATTTTTTACTAACTTCTTATCCTTGTAGATATTTCCCAGAACAACATCCTCATTAGCTATGGAGCTAAGCTTGGATCCAAAACTGCTAATAGTTTCATCGCTTCCCATCTTGAGATTTTCAAATTGAGAAGCAAGATGATCTAGTCTTGTTCTCTTAACATTTGAAGTTCCTTCATAAAAGTTTACTAGGACTTCCCAAGCATCTTTTGCAGCAGAACACCCTTGACCAACTTAAATTTCTCAACATCAATTGCAGTAAAGATCTCACTGATAGCTTTAGAGTTGTATTTAGATGCATCTTTCTCTGCTTATGTCCATTTATCCTTTGGTTTAAGCTGTTTCTTACCTTCCTCATTCAGAACAAACGGTTCTTCCCAACCGGTTTCAACAGCTGTCCATGCATCCTCATCGATAGCTCTAATCCTTTGTTTCATCTGAACCTTCCAGTGGCCGAAGTTATTCTCATCAAGCATCAGAGGCTTGTGAATTGCAACTAGATCTTTGGTAGTGTCCATCCATTCCACAAAATCTCAACATGTAATGAGAAGAACTTTCTCTTTATTAGAAATCAATTAAACACTTTATTAAGCTGTTTAATCAGTTTTACACACAGTCTTGAATAGGCTTGTCACAGACTGATTAATAATCTACCCAAAAGCACTCACAACAATAGCTGTATACTTCCTAGTTCACTATGCAAACTCTAGAACGATTTGCCTCTAAGATCCCACAACCCAAGAACAATCGTTCTATTGCCTAAAAGCTCCAAAACCCTAGACTTTCTTGAACAACCTATATATATGCCTTCAACAATCTGTTAGGCATATCTCCTTTTAGATAACACCAAATCACAATCCGTTATTATCTTCAATCTTTACGAGATTCCTTAAGCTGCATCCTAGCTCCACTCCTGTTGCGCCACGTCAGCCACTTTACACCCCCGAGCTACTCCTTAGCTCCACTCTTGTTGTACCACGTCACGACACCTCCACTTGTCTTTAAAGCTTACACAGTTATCGTCTCTGTGTAATACAACACTCTTTGTGTGCTAACAAATAAAGCCTTTCCTTCTGCTTCCAATCGAGAAGAAGTAACACTACAAAAAGTCCACATTGATAACCCAATTTTATAGCACATTTTACTAAATTGCTATTGAAGATGTGTTTGTAATTTTGATTATTATATCATAGCATTTGATAAACGCTAAGATATAATTTCACTAAGCGGAAAACTGAAATCACTTATCCGCCAAACACTTAACTAAATTTTACACTTTTGGCTCTCATCCTTCACTGCCCTTTTCTCTTAAACCCTAAGACATAACCTCTACGAAGAAATTTCACATAACAAAAAAGAAAGAAAAAAACACTATTGTTTCTTTAAATATTTTCCTCTCCACTTTCTCTCTCGTTTCTAGTTTGTTTCTTCGTTCCTCTTTGATCATTGGCCATCAGATTCGAACGTGTTGGTTGAGACAAACGTGGTGGGCGTTGGAGTCATTGGTGGAGTAGAAAACGACGACCATGATCTAAATTTTATGGTGATATTTGATTTTGTTGTTCACATATCTCTCTAAACCAGAATAGCCTATTTATTTTCAACCCTAAATCAAATGCCGACGACTTCTGTAACATCCTCGATCCTCAATAGGATTGTTGGGATGCATCATGACCAAGTTAGAGGAAGAAATCATGAAGAAGAAGCATAGAAACTCGTCCATGCTGAAAAACACTATTTCTGAATTTAAATTAATTCAGAAAATAATAGAGATTTTAGACATATCAATGTTTGTTGGTGCCAAGTCAAAAACGACATTTTGGCTATATAAGGGGATGAGTATCCTTGAGTGACCGAGCACCCTAAAAACTTGACCACAAATGGACTGTGGGCTGGTTATACTCACCCAAACTCGGATAGATCGAGTATAACAAGGTTGGAAGGATCAAAGGAAGGATTAAGATTGGATCAAGTGAAGAATTCCACTGGAAATGGAATCTGGATGTACAAGTTTGTGGTGGAATCGAGGGATAGATCCATCCGGTTAAGATCAAGTGCGATACTTAGCCAAAATCAACAGAAAAGTTTAAGTTGCCGAGATAATCAACTTGAATCAGCTGAATCATCGAGCTATTCCAGCTGGATCAGCTCGATAGGCAGTCGATTAGCTCATCATAGTACTGGGAAGTGTGGTGGTAGCATAGTCAGCTGGATCTTGAGTAAAGGTAGCTAGTCGGACTGTGTGGCCAATTAGCTGAACGGTTGTGCAGTTACTCCCGGACCGGTGCGAGTGATAAATTGCGACGGTTTTGTCTGGAATCCGATTGGTCAAGGGAAAGTCGTGTCTTTCTCTAAAAACTGACCAGCTTCCATAAAAATGCCAGAGAACGGGCCAAACATAAAAAATCGTGCACACAAACAAGTCTGAGAACACAAAGAAGGAAAGAACGAGTTAATTTAAATCCTTGCGAGAAGGCTAGTTGGAAGGTGAGGCTTGATCGAGGCGATAGTCGGATCGACAATGAAAACGATCCTAAGTTTAGCGGTTGGTTATCACCAAACCGCCATGCAATGGTGAGTGCGAAGTGGGACTTTATGCTTGAATGCGAGACTGGTTGGCTGTCTAGGATATGATCAGGTTGGATGGGTGATTTCGATTAGACCGTCTATTCCAAGAGTCTAACTATTCATTATTCTGCTTAACTTAAATCAAATGGCTATGTCTAAGATCAAAGCATCACATAAGGGCGAGTGGCTTGGGGAATGGGAAGATTCTGCCAACCTCGACTGGTCTAAAGACGATGGTATTAATCCGGATTTAGCCGGATGATCCTAAGTATTTTATCCTATTTATGTTGCATGATCTGCATATCATTCATTCATACATATAAGTCGCTAGAGTATGCATTGACTAAGTAATTGTCGAGTTACTTACACCTCTTTGGCATTTCAAGATAGGATGGGGATCGGGGTAAGGATCTTGCCTGAGCGATCGATTGGCGGCCCAGTGAAGATAAGTGGTGTGAAGACTGGGTAGTGTTAGGATCGATTTAAACTATGTAAGCCTACAGGCAAACCTACATATGTTGTTGAATCCTAAAGTTGGTTAAATAAAGACCCAATACTTTTATGTTGCATAACGACTCTAACTATTTCCGCATATTGACTCTAGAATGTTGAATCACAGAATAAGCATAAAAAATGACTAACTATGGAATTAAGACATAAAACTGAATTGATTGCTCGAAAACACTTAGTGGATCGGGAATAGACAACCCCTCCGGACTTAGGATCCAAGATAGGGCGCTTCAACTTCACCAGTCATTACCACTCCTTCTCCTTCACTGCTTCTTCACCGCGACTTCACAGCTCCTTCTCCATCTCATATGTATTCTCCTTTGCTGGATTCACACCGGAAATCTCTCAACCGTCGTCTCTCTGTCGCTCCATCGCTCCCATCCATAGATGTTTGATGTTTATCCTTACTCGACATTGTTATCACGTCGGAGAGAATTTCTTCGTTTCAGCATACCCCTTCTCCGTTCTCTTCTTCTTTCTCATGCGAGTCTGATCTGATCTTGAATTCCCCCTTTGTTATGTTCTGGTCATAAGAATATAATTTGCTTCTCTTAGCTTTTTTCCATTTTCTGCATCTTTTATTCATATCCCTTCTTGATTGTGTGCATCTGATCCTTACAAATATCAAATTTTGTGTTTCTAATCACGTAAGTAGGTTCTTAGCATTAAGTGATTTCAATCCCAAACACATTTTTTTCTTTGCTTAAGCACAAGTTGTAATGTTGTAGTGACATTGAGGATGTTCTTCTGTTTTGGGCTAACTGGTCGACCTTAGTTATCTCAATCTGATGTTGTTCTCAAGGATAATCATCAATCAAATGTACACCCAATGACGTCAAGCAAGTTCTTGAGACTCCCTTGCAAATTGGTTACTTTCATTTATAGGTATGAAGATCGAATTGAGCAGAAATTCCAATGTTGAATACATTTCTAGAGGTAATTTGATATCCTTCTATAATCAGTGATGTTGTTGTAGACCCTTTATAATCGTATATTCCGTTGAAAATATTTTTAATCTTTTAATTTAAATCCTTTCGCAGGTGCTACTCAAAACTCAATCAAAGTGGCTAAGGTAGATTCTCTTACCTTTATTTTGGTTAAAGGTAAAAATACTTATACCACCATTACTAAACCAAGAGTGTTTTGATTTTCTGCAGTGGATGCTTCAAATTCCTGGAGCAACCAGTTACATGGGATCCACTGGAAAATGAAAATACGAAAAGACAGTGAAGAAAGATTTAATTTATAGTTAACTTAGATAGTTATGTTAATGATCTTTGTGTAAACATATTTTGGTTTATTAATAAAATCATTTCATATATATATTTTTTAATATAAATCCAATTGATACAAATATATATATATATAATAATTTAATACAGTTTGGTTCGGTTCGGCTACAAAGCTATTATAGGTAGATCAAACTATAGTAAGGGAAACTATCGCTATCATAGATGCAAGATATTATAGTACGAAATAAAGCGTTACCACATATGGCCGACATATTATAGCTGGGATAGACATAGCCATTTCAAAACGCTATCAATCACATATAATAGCATTTATTATGAGCTAAGAATAGCCATTTTCTTGTAGTATAATGCCGATAAATGATCCCCCCCCAATGCATAACAGATCCAATGTAATCACGAATGATTGATAGGTCTATAAGTTTTAATCCTATTCTACTGCAAGTGCACAGTTAATGCAATTATAGTATAAAGGGTATCGAAATCCACAGAGACTCTAGACCTACGATAGATTTTAGAAGGGTCAAGTTAAACTAGGAGAAAGTAATGAGAAAACTAAAAGCAAGCAGAAAAGTAAATCAGGTAGCAGAATTGGTTTGAAAGCAATTAACTAAAAGCGCTAAGTTTAGGGAGTTCTCAGAAAATCAGACAAGCAAATCAGATAATCAATCAGGATCAAATTAAGCACTGTTCTAGAACTCAAACACGGATGTAGAACTAACCAACTTTCGTTGTGAGAATTCTCTAAGTCTAATAGCAGAAATCCAAATTTCTTTGTAATTCCTAACAGATTAAACTAGCCTTAAGTTCAGGTTCGATATGTTCACAATTAATTTAAACCAAATTTCTTTGCGAGTAATTCAATTGCTCAACCTAAATAGTTCAGATTCTAAATCACACTTTAGTGTCAATTTAACAACCTAGAGTCTAGATTCTAAGTGATCAAGTTAGAAACTAGTGTTAAGCATAATTTAGATTGAAGAACAAATATGATATGAATCCTTAACTGAAATAAATAAATCGAACAAGTCATGAAATCCCTAATGAGAATCTGTAAACCTAACTAGGAATCTACTCAGACATAGATAATGAAAACATAATCAATGAATAATTAGATTGCATAAAAGAGTAAGAAACAAAGGGGTTCGAAATCTTCTCCAAAAGCAGGAAGCAATAAAGGTTCAGATCAGCCTCAAAAAGCTCTAAAAAAAACTCTCAGCTCAAAGTATGAAAGCGTATGTAAAGTGTTCTGTAAAAACCTAATTATATTAGCCTAATCACGTCTTGGGGCTTCCTTGTAAATACTGGAACATCTGGGCAAATCTGCAATTTCAGCATTCTTCATTAAACTCGCCGAGAAAGGCCCATCTCGCTCGTGTGTCGATCGATGCACAATGTGTGTCGATCGATGCAATCCTCTGTTTTGGACAGTGAACTCTATCTCTCGGGTTAAATCTCCAAAATGCTCCAAAAAGCTCCATAATATCAAATTCCGCTCCAAACGTGCATGTACCTAATAACACCTGTAAATGACTCTAAAGAAACACCAAAAGACTCTAAAACATACTTATATCATGGTCTAAAACCGGTAAAAACCATGATATATCAATGATCCAACCAAAAAAAGAATACCCACTAGATGGGCTGAAAGAGGCATCAAAATAACATTTGATTGTACCTTGCGGAGGTGATTTTTATTGTGTTTGTGTTGTATGATGAGAGACTGGTGCATTTTGATCTATAGGTAGAAATTAAAGCAGCCAGTCTTTAACCTCAATTAGACAATATCCCAACACCATGTCTACAATGATTTTTTTTAAAAAGATTAGTGAATTCCGAGATTGCCATATGTGCCATAGAATACAATAGGGTATCAATTTCCTCACTCAAGAGATGTGGGTTGTTATGAGGTTCAAAGATATTGTTGATTCCATTTTCTATCTCAGAAGAATGGGGATTAATCCAATCTTGATAAGGTAGGTGGGTAATCGACGAATATTGTCTTGATGGTGGACATAAGAATAAGATATGGTTGAGAGTTTCTTCTGCTAAACCACATCTTCGGCATTTGGTGTCAAGTTGAATTCCATGTGATTGCAATCGTGTGGTAGACTGAATAGCTTTAGATAACATTCTCCGGAGAAAATGTTTCAATTTTGGTGGCAGATTTAATTTCCAGAGCTGAAGTTTTAGATCAAAATTACCGTGGAGTGGTTGGATTGAAGTTGTATGAGGATTCAAATTCCATGCAATTCTGTATCCTAACCTTACCGGATATTGGCTATTTGTAGTAAATGTCCATATTGGTGTATATTTGTTGATAGTCTGAGATAGGTAGATAAAGCGGATCAGAGTATGTCATCACGATGAATGTGTTGATTTAAAGCATCAGTGTTCCATTCTCGTCCAGATTCTGTATGATAAATCAAGTCAGAAACCCGCAGTTGAGAAGTTGTCGGAGATTCTACTCCACAGGCAGGTCGAGGATCATGACTTTCATTATCCTGAAATACTCAGATATTCTCTCATGATCCAACATTAAATTGTATGCCTTTTTAGGTAGTTACAAACCTATTAAAAGATAGGACCAGCCAAATGATTTAAGTCATTGTGGCTTTGCATCTAAACCATAACCGTTTTGTAATATTTGGCTTTGATAAGTCGAGCGAACAAGGAATTCAGATGATTGAGAAGCCGCCACACTTTTTTAGCTAAGATAGAATCATTAAAATTGACTAGATATTTGAAGCCAATACCTCCTTTATGTTTAGAAAGTTGTAGCTTCTCCCATGCGAGTATGCGACCCAAGGCATTCCACATGAGTTAGCTTTCTTTTTCCACCAAAATTGTCGTAGCAAAGAAGTAATTTCACCCGTAACTTGAGCAGGTAATTTGAAACATTGCATGGAGTATACCGGCATGGAGATGGCCACAATTTTCAGCATAATTTATGTACATGTCAGATTAAGAAACTTCTTTGTCCATCCCGAGGTACGATGTTTGACCTTGTCGATGATGTTATGAAACATGTCAGACTTTTTTCGGCCAAATTGTTCATGTAATCTGAGGTATTTTCCTCCTCCTACATGGTTGGTAATTCCCAGTAGAAGCTTGATTTTGTCAAGTCGGTTTCCATGGATCTGTGAACCGAAAGTAATAGTAGATTTTGAAGTATTGATCTTTTGTCCTGAGAAAGCTTCATAAAGGTCAAAAACCTTTTAAAGAGACGGGATGTTTTGTTCATTGGCTTGTATAAATAAGAGTGATTCATCTGCAAATAGTAAATGGATGACGGCAGGAACACAATTTACAATCTTAATTCCTCTAAGATTACCGGATAGAGACTTTTGTCAGATTAAGTGACTCAAAACATCCGCATAGAGAATGAAGAGATATGGATATAACGGGCCGCCTTGTATCAAACCTCGTTCAGGTGTAATATGACCATAAAGTAGATCCGTTTACAAGGACATAAAAGTTAACTGACCATACGATAGTCATAATCCATGTAATCCTTCTATCTGCCAATCCAAAAGCTCTCAAATTTGCCTCTAACAAATCTCACTCAACGCGATAATAGGCTTTTGAAATACCAGTTTTCCCTGCCATATAAGTTTGTGCAACTCTTTTCCTGGATTTGAGAGAATGCATCAACTCGCTGGTAATCAATTCGTTGTTAGTAGCCATCCTTCCCGGAATAAATGCAGCATGTGATTCATAATCTATTGAATCCAGTGATCCTTTCAATCCTGTGACTAACATTTTTGAGATTATTTTGTAAACAACATTGAAAATATCTATGGGGCGGAGATCTGCCAGTGTATGTCTTCGGAGGAGTGATATTTGGAGTCATGCAAATATTTGTGTGATTGAGTCATGGGTACCATATCAGATGAATTGAAGAAACGTCATACTTTAGACCTATGATATCCCAAGTCTGTAGGTAGAAACGTGTTGTAAAGTCATTTGGCTCAAGTCCTTTATCCGCACCTATCGAACAGACCGCATTAAAGATCTCTGCATCTGGAAAATCTCTCGTTAAGGAGGTATTAATTTCAGTGGTGATTGTTGCTTCAAAGCCTTAGATGATAATCTGGTCAAAGGATCTCTGAGAACTTGAATAAACAAATTTAAAGTAGTTCTCCACAAGTAAACCAATAAGTTTATCTTCGTTCAAGACATTTCCTTGGTCATCTTTGATGGAGAGAATAAGGTTGCGGGCATACCGTTGTTTGGTACATGAGTGGAAATATTTAGTATTTCAATCTCCTTCCACCAATTTTTTTGCCTACTCTTTTGGTACCAATACTCCTCTTCATGTCGGTAAGTTGTTTGTAATTGCTAGCGTATCAGTGATTTTTCTGCTCGTGAAGGTGGTGACATACGAGTAGCTCGATCTAAGTCTACTTGTAATTATGATAGATGTCTTTCTGATTTCATGTTGTTATTTCGGTGGCAAAGGGCTAGAGATCTTCGACAGGAGGATAGGTGATCCGTGATTGTAGACATATCTAATAATCGAATTGAGAACAATCCATTAGTTACATACTGACGGTAATCATGATTCTCTAACAATCACTTATCAAAACGAAATTGTTTCCGTCAGTGATCCAGTTTGTAAGCAATGGTTGTGATAGAAAGAGTATGATCAAAACCCATGATGGGCAGGTAAGTAGATTCTGAGGCAGGGTAACAAGCAAACCATTCCGAGTTAAATGCAACATTGTCTAAACATTCCTCAATTGTGTGGGTTTATCTTTCCCCATTTCAAGAAAATCTAATGCTCGATGAGCGTAGGTCTGTGAGGTCGCATGAGGCATACAAGTCTCACAGATTTCTGAAACTCCATTCGTCTCTCTCGGGTCCACCTCTTTTTTCTTCATTAGAGAGTATATCATTTAAATCCCAAAGTAGGATCCATGGGCCATCTCGTTCAGAGTTGGTATGCTTTAATATGTACCATAACTCAAATCTCCTTTGTTAAACAGGATGACCATAAACACACGAATAGAAAAGTATTCCATTAAAACAGACTTGAACATCGATTAAGCGTACATCTTCATGAAAGCTAGAAACTGAAACTGAACCCTTCCAAAGCATAGCTAATCCTCCACCACGACCTGATGAAGGTATACATGTGAAATTAGGAAATCCTAAAGGAGGAGAAATATCACGAACTATTGAAGGACCATTCATCGTCTCTATGATGAATAAGAGATCATGGTTGTAGCGACGACAAATCTCCTTCAAACTGGGTTTAGTCAGTGACCTCATAAACCCTGACAGTTCCAGGAGATGATCTTCATTTTAACTTTGGAGGAACTGGGTCCCCCGTGCCTCTGTCTATAATCTGGTTTACTGAGTTTGAATTATCTGATGCTTCAGTAGGTGAGGTCCGCTTTCGGACATGACCAATGAAGAAGCGATCCGGATTGCTTGTCCCTGCTATTCCATCTTTTTTATCTAAGTAAGATCTCATGCGTTTGTTTCCTTCAATGTCAGCAGTAGGAATCTCATCCATATGTCCCTTTCTTTTAGCCATCATCATGTCTTCTTCTATATCACGTTCTGGAGCAATCTTCTGTAGCTTAGGAATCGAAATGTTGGTGGTGTTGTTGTTCATCAGAGTGCCAAACCTGTTATGGCCTGTGACAATTTGGACATCGTTGGAACCCTCTTGTTCTGCATTAGCAGAGTTCATATTTCTGGTCGATTCGGATGGACATGTTAAGTCGTTACCCTGTCCATTTGTTTCCTCTGCAACACGGTTAGGTTGGCTGAGACCATCTTCATTTCCTCCATCTTGTAGGCCATCATCAAAACCATCATCATCTTCCTCAAATCGCAACGGGAAATCCTTGTGGTCATGAGTGAGCATGCTGCACTTAGTACCGATACCTCTGAGATGTTCGTACTTGAAGCTTAGAACAGTGTTTTCATCGGCAAGAAATTGGAAAATACGCTGAAACCTTAGTGGATTATCTTTGTTCCACAGAAGTTGCACTCTGTCAAAATCAACTCTCGTCGAGTTATCATTAAAATCCGCATCGAAGACCGGTGTCAGTTGATCTCCAATGAATTCAATTAATTCCCTAGTACGGAATTCAATCAGTATGCCTAGAATTCGTACCCAAATGAGTTTGATCATGGTGGATTCGACAGAGAGATTACGGAACCAATGAGTCACGGTTAACATCCACTCTGAGAATGACCACAGTGAACAACAAATGACCATATTCATTGCCTCTTTTGGCTGAAAGAAGAAATGAGTCTTGCTTGGTGCTATAATCCCACCCGTGACTTCATTTTCCAGTCCCCGTAGCCTTGGAATTTGGGTAAGCATCGCCCTGATGTTCAGCTTATTTGGGTTGACATGCATGACAACAATGGTAAAACGGTTGATTGATGCGGCTTGTTTACACACCACCACCAGAAGAACCATTGGAGCATCCGTAATTCCAAGGTTCTGGATAGATATGTCGTATCGGGGATTTGGTTCCTTAATAGCATCTTGCAGATCACATTAACATGGTCAAAACAGATTCTGCGAGAACAAAAAAAAAAGATTTTTTTTTCCCTCTTACTAACACGCTGTGTGTGATATGTGGGTTAGCTTGCTGAACGCCAGTGCACTTGAATGTGACACCACAGTTGAAAGTCGTAGATGTAATGGCCCATTACTTGGGCCGAAAGAAATTAAGGGAGTGGGACAAAAGCCCAAGGCCCAACCCACTAGTTCAAAACACTCTAGTTCCCTTCCCTATAAAAAGAGGTGTAGCCCCCCCCCCCCCTCAATTGTCACAAAAATGCAAGGAGCGAAGCCCTGCTCGTGACCGGAGCCAGCCAAGCGACCAGCCCCAGCCGCCAACCACCGCCGACCGGAGACCAGCGCTGCCGACCACCGCTGGAGCACCGCTGCCGCCGGCCAACCACCGCCCGGAGCCACCTTCCTCCGCCGGATTCTTCGCCGGAATTTCCCGATCCACCTCATTTTCGATCTCAAACTCCCAGTTGCCATCTTCTCGACTCTTTTGAGTGTAGAATCCTTCATTCTTCGCGTTCGTAAAGGATCTCCAGATCTGTCGCCGGAATCTCCAGATCTAATTTTGTTTCTCATATCTAAACTAAGGTGAAAACCAGTCGTGATCTTTATCCTATTCCTATCTCAATAATCGAGTCGTGAGACCACTGTTAATGGTATCTTTCCTAGGTAGAGTAGATCTAGCGGATGACTTGTGTTGATGCGATTGAAAGCACCTAAAAGATAGGTTATCACTTAAACCGAAAACGTTACTTGTGTATGATGGCTTGTTTGGATTAGGTTGTAGTAGAAATTGGTTGCCAGGAAATGTTGTGAGGTTCGTTTCGTAATTGTCCTTGATCATCGGAGGAGGGTCCTGACGAGCCCTCCCGTTGTTCGTTCGTACGTTCGTTCGAAGGTTCGCGGGCCGTTTGTTTGATGTGGAAGGGTGTAATCGACGGTCTGTGGGTGCGGACAGGGTTGTGGCCCGAGTCTGCATCTATAGACAAGTAGTTAATGGTAGGTTAAATGTGTGCCTTCGGGCGTTGGGTGCAAGGTGTTATTAGCCTTGGACTTATTGCTTGGTTGTTGTGATAGTATATGATGAGATCGAAGGTTCCTAGAGCATGCATTCACTGGGTATTGGTGTTGAACCAACTACTCATGCCTCCTTCTTTTTTTTGTTTTGCAGGTAATCCCGGAGAGTTGCAGGAGTAGACGGTCGGGTGTGGTGTTACGTTTTTGGGAAGCGGACTCTTTCGGTGTTCTTTTTATTTCGATAAGACTATTGCGTTTTCTTTCATTTTCATGATTAAGTCTGTTTCGGTTTAGCTTTATTTTGTAAGACTCGGTTTTTCTGATTTCAATAAAGTAAACTTTTTGCTATAAGTGTTGGTTTCAGTTTATGACTCGGTTCGCTGGTTTGTGGATCAGGGCTTGAGAAGCCGATGAGTCGTTTGCTGGATCCGATGGGACGGGTGTTACAATTTGGTATCAGAAAAAGGTCAGACCTAGCCTTTGCCATCCTCGCTAGGTAGGGTAGGGTAGTGAATTTATATTCGGTTTTCAAGGAGTTTTCAAAGTTCTTTTCAACGTTTTCTAAATGGGGATTTCTAAAAGTTGGATTCTAGAAACACCACCCCGATCTCCTCCTTATATACTCGCCGGTAAGTGAGTTCAGTTTCAACCGTCGTCTGACTCACTCGTTCTTATTTTGCAACAGGATGCCGACCAAGAAGATCAAAACCGCGCCATCTCGTCGTGATGCCAGGGCTCCGTTTCCTACCACATCGACAGGTAGTGCTACCAGTGTGCACAAAAGTAAGGAACCAGTAGCTGAACACCCAGGAGGAGCAGCGTTACTTGCTGGACATGTGGTCATTAATGCAGCTCTTTTGCAAGAGTTGTTAGCCCTTCGGGAGGCGCAGGCTGGAAATGTTGGAGCTGCAATGGGAGCCGCTATGGGAGCAGCAACGGGAGCTGTAGGAGCAGGAGCTCCCGAATTTATGATATGGGATGTTAATGCGGCGCCTGGGGCTGAGGAGGAGTCGGGAATGCGGGAGGATCTGAGAATGCACCAGTTGGAGCTGACTTTGTTGCTGGAGGGCAGGGTTTGTCTGTCCAACAGCCACCGGTGATGAATCAGTACCCACCACCACCACCGCCACCACCGCAGGCGCCAGGAGTGGTGCAGGGGATGTCCTACAGGAGTATGTTGAAGCATTTGAGGGATATGCAGATGGACCATATTTCAGGTGGGACCAACGCAATTGCCGCATATAACTGGAGGAGGAAGTTGGAGCGGAATTTGGATACCGCCAGGTGCCCGATGGAGTTTCTTGTCGAGATAGCAACCTTCTACCTTAAGGATGATGCACTGATCTGGTGGGAAAGAGTATTGGAAAGCGCTCAGGGACGTCAGTTGACGTGGATGGATTTCCGAGAAGCTTTCCACCGAAAGTATTTTCCGAAAGTGACCATGGATAGGTTGGAAGGGGAATTCCAAAACCTCCGTTAGGGAAACTAGGGCGTGCGGGAGTATGGAGAGGAGTTCAACCGTCTGAGGAGATTCGCAGGCCGGTATCTGACTGAGCGATAGCTGATCCGTCGGTTCCTCGCTGGGTTAAATATTGAGCTTAAGAGTCGTTGCAAGTTGAGGGACTACTTCGACATCAATGATTTGATCGAGAAAGCAGCCGATGCAGAGACTTATTGAGAGTAATAGCAGAGGCAGAAGAAGAATACGCAACACCAGAGCGCCAAGCGGAATTGGGAGAATGTGAACGCCGCTGTGCCCGCAGTTCCATTGCAGCCTGTGCAACCATTGCAGCAGTCACAGCCGATGCAGCAGACACAACACAGGGTGTGTTTTTGATGTGGACAGTCGGGCCATCACATGAGGTTCTGTTCACGTCTCGGTGCTGGACAAGAGGGAGTTAACTGCACCGACGTGAACACCTGTTACAATTGTGGAAGACCGGGTCACTACGCGAGGAACTGCCCGAACCAAGGTGCTAAAGCTAGATCAGGAGCAGGAGCAGGAGCTGGCACGCTGCCGGTGCCACCACCACCACAAAGATGCCAAGCTGGAGGGTCTCGGGTGAATGTCGTTGGAAACCATGAAGAGCTGAACCGATCGCGGGTATGTAATCCTTGTCTGCTTGTGTGAATTCGTGTGGAGTCGTGATTCTCGAAATTCTAGTAGCTTAGTCTTAGCAAACCGGGTAGGATCGGTTGTGGTTGGGGGAGTGATAGGTGTCAGGTTTTATCCTATATCTAACTGCAAGTGCACAGTTCAGTAGTCGTAGTATATAGGTATCGAATCCACAGGGACTCCGTATTCAATAGCTCAAGAACATGAAATTAAACTAGGAAGAAAGCAATGTGATTGAATTAAAAGCAATGCAAGAAAGTAAACAGAAAGAAGAGATTGTTGGTTGTGAAAGCAAGTTATTAAGAGCGCTAAGTCTAGGGCGTTCTCAGGAAATCAGACAAGCAGACTGTTCATTCAGCAAGGATCTAATTAAGCACAGTTCTAGAACTCAAAACACATATATAGAATTAACCAAATTCCTTTGCGATAATTCTCTAAGTCTAAGTGCAGCAAACCAAACTTTCGTTTGCGAGAACTAACAGATTAAACTAGCATTAATCCCAAGTTTGATATGTTCACAATTATCCTAAACCAAACTTTCGTTTGCGAGAAGTTTAACTGCTCAACCTAATTAGTTCAGATTCCTAAACCCCACTTCCGTGACGTATTTAGCAACCTAAGATCTAGATTCTAATTGATCAGGTTAGAACTAGCTTTAAGCACAATTAGATTGAAGAACAGATATAGTTATGAATCCTTAACTGAAATAAACAAGTCTAGCAAGTCATGAAATCCTATGTGAGAAACCCTAAATCTAACAAGGAATCTACTCAGACATAGATAATGAAAACATAATCATATGATGAATAAATTGCATAGAAGATAAAGAATAAAAGGGGTTTGAAATCTTCTCCAAATACAGATGAAGTAAAGGTTCAGATCAGCCCCAAAAGCTCTAAAAATCCTCTGCTCTTAATTATGAAAGCGTAAGTAAATAAAACACCAAAAACTTAATTATATAGGTCTAATCTCGGCCAGGGGCTTCTTTGTAAATATCAGGAACTTCTGGATCAGAGTGCCATATCTTGACTCTTCATAAACCGCCGAGTTTTGGCCCATCTCGTTGGTGCAACGATCGATGCTAGAGTGCAACGATCGACGCATTCCTCTGTTTCGGACAGTGAACTCTATCTCTCGGCCAAACACTCCAAAAATCTCCAAAAAGTGCCATAATCACCAAGTATGCTCCAAACCTGATTATACATGTAAAAGACTCTAAAAGAACACAAAAAGACACTAAAACACACTTATATCATGGTCTAAAACTAGTAAAAACCATGATATATCAACTCCCCCATACTTAGCCTTTGCTTGCCCTCAAGCAAAACAGAGAACTAAAGCTTGGTGAAGAGGTTTGAAAACTCTTCAGAAACTCATTTCATCCTAGAAGCTACAATACTCAGATTCCCCTTAGTAAACCACTGAAAGAATCAATCACAGGATATCAAGACCACAATTTACTTCCCCCACACTTAGCAACTGTCCTAAGTAAACTCCACAATCACATTCAAGCATTCAAATTCTCCCTACTGACTTCTGCAAGTATTTAAGTGCGGTCTCACCTAAGGAGTATCGATCAAAGGGCACATGGATTCTTACCTTATCAGCTCTAGACCACCATACTATCTTTCTCTAGTCCCTTTCTTCTCTTTCCTTTCTTTAACAACTGATTTTTCCCACTTTGGGTATCATTTTATTTTTTTTATCAGTGTTCTTCCCGTTATGGGGTGTACTTTGGACACATTCCATGGATAGCACATGAGATAATAGGGGTCTTTACCACTCATGTGACCACTTCGGAGTTACTAACTCATCCTCAGTTTATTATCTTTTTTTTTTTTTTACTTTATAGAAGGGGAGAAGGGAACTAAATAGGATAGGTTGACAGGCTGTGTCAGAAATAACAGGGAATCCGACACAGAGTATACCAAGCCCTTAGGTGAGAAATCTAAGTCAGTATTAAATTGAAGTCAGTAAAAGGATCCTCTGATACCTGAAGTGATGTGGGTGTTCCCAGTAGGTTGATCTGTGATGGGGTTTTCTAATAGTCATAGATAGATCCTGCAACTTCATCCCAATGGTTACTTAAGTTCCTGCACGTCTTGTAAATCTTCTCAAAAAATCATAGTTTCTTACTTAAACAATTTTGACTCAATAAAAACAAATTTTTTTGAAAAATGGACTTACTCTTAAGAAAACAGAAAGATAAACGTCAGTAGCACCTCCCCCACACTTAAGACACACTGTCCCCAGTAGTGTCAAGCGAAGGATCGGTAAAAAGAAAGAAAAATTGTTAAAGTTTTGTTGAGTTCTGTCGGGTTTACCTCTGTCGCTCAGGCATCGATCGTTGCACTAAGTGCATCGACCGTTACTTGGCGATTTTCGTGTATGGTCGATCGTTGCTCAGAACTGCAACGATCGCTGCAATGCGATTCCGATCGTGTTGTGACGATCGACACAGAAGTGCGTCGATCGACGCACTGCGAATCTGTCCGAGACCTGCAACCAAAAACTCACCAGAAACAAAAACAAACGTAAAATCCTAACAAAAACACCAAAAATTAAGTAGAAAAACACCAGTACCTAATGGTGGGTTGCCTCCCACCCAGCGCTTGTTTAAGGTCAATAGCTTGACCGGACGGACAAGATTTTTCAGGCATCAGGTGCATTATCCAGAGGCAGAATCTGACCTCTTGGAATCTCGGCCTTAGCCCAATAATGTTTTACCCTCTGTCCATTCACAGCGAACTCATTTCCTTCCTTGCCGACTAGAATGACAGCTCCATATGGACGCACTTCTTTGATTGTATAGGGACCGGACCATCTTGATTTCAACTTACCTGGAAACAAATGCAAACGAGAATTGTATAAAAGTACCTGATCATTAGGCTCAAACCGTCTAGAAACGATCTTCTTGTCATGATAAGCCTTAGTCCTTTCCTTGTACAGCTTTGAGTTCTCATAGGCAAGATGTCTAATCTCATCCAACTCATTAAGCTGTATCAACCTTCTTTCTGCAGCTGATTTAAGGTCAAAGTTCATCTGCTTCACAGCCCACGCTGCTTTGTGCTCAAGTTCCACTGGCAGATGACATGCTTTTCCATACAACAAGTGAAATGGAGTAGTCCCTAATGGCGTCTTAAATGCAGTCCTGTAGGCCCATAAAGCATCATCAAGCTTAGCTGCCCAATCTTTTCTTGTCTTCCCAACTGTCTTCTCTAAGATCTCCTTGATCTGTCTGTTAGAAACCTCGACTTGTCCACTGGTCTGAGGGTGATAAGGAGTAGCAACTCGGTGATGAACTCCATGCTTTCTTAGGAGCTTCTCGAAGACCTTATTAATAAAGTGAGATCCTCCATCACTAATCACTATCCGAGGTACTCCAAATCTAGGGAATATGATGGACTTAAACAGCTTAATGACTACTGAAGAATCATTGGTTGGACTAGCTATTGCTTCTACCCACTTAGACACATAATCTACAGCAACCAAGATGAATTTATTCCCATGAGATGAAGGAAAAAGACCCATAAAGTCTATGCCCCAGCAATCAAAAACCTCAACCTCAAGAATGAAATTCTGAGGCATCTCATGCTTCCTACTGATTTTCCCTCTCCTCTGACAGGCATCGCAATGAGAAATGAAGGAGTGAGTATCTGCAAACATTGTAGGCCACCAGAAACCTGCTTGCAAAACCTTAGACACAGTCTTAAAAGTAGCAAAATGTCCTGCATAATCTGATCCATGGCAGTGGAATAGGATATCTGGAACCTCTGATTCAGCAACACATCTTCTGTAAAGGCCATCTGAACAGTGCTTGTAGAGGTAAGGTTCATCCCAATAGTATCGCCTAAGCTCTCTGAAGAACCTCTTCTTCTCATACCCCTTTAGATCATCCGGTTCAGTCTCTGCAGCTAGGTAGTTGGCTATATCTGCGTACCATGGTCGATCAGTTGTTGTGACAGCATTAATCTCGAACTCGTAGCCTCCAATCTGAATTGTAAAAGTCTCTGGATCTGCATCCGCATTGCAACGATCGTCGCAGAGGAGCGCATCGATCGTCGCTGTCCCGATAGGTGCATCGATCGACGCCGAGATGGCATCGATCGACGCAATGCGATTAATCCGACAGTTTTGCAGGTTTCTGTCCAAATCTGTGTGAAACATTGTACCAACCATATTGACGTTCTCTTCAGGCAAATAGTCATTAATTGGCACGTCTTCCTCAACCAGCATCCTTGAAAGATGGTCAGCAACTCCATTTTCAACCCCTTTCTTATCCCTCACTTCAATGTCAAACTCCTGAAGCAACAGAATCCATCTCAACAGTCTTGGCTTAGCATCTTTCTTCTGCATCAGATACTTCAGGGCCGAATGATCAGTGTGTACAATCACTTTTGAGCCAACAATATAAGGGCGAAACTTCTCAAATGCAAAGACAACTGCCAACAACTCCTTCTCTGTAGTGGCATAGTTCCTTTGTGCATCATCCAGTGTCCTACTGGCATAATAGATAGCATGAAGCTTTCTATCCTTCTTCTGCCCAAGAACAGCTCCCACAGCATAATCACTTGCATCGCACATAACCTCAAAAGGCAGATTCCAATCCGGTGGCTGAACTATGGGAGCACTCACTAATGCCTGCTTGATCTGTTCAAATGCAGTTTGACAATCTGTAGTGAACTCAAATTTGGTATCCTTACATAGCAAAGCAGTTAGTGGCCTAGCGATCTTACTGAAATCCTTGATGAACCGTCTATAGAAGCCAGCATGTCCAAGAAAGCTTCTAATAGACTTAACAGAATCAGGCGCCTGAAGGTTGGTCATTACCTCGATCTTAGCGCGGTCCACCTCTATTCCTGTTTCAGACACTTTATGTCCAAGTACAATGCCATCTCTGACCATGAAATGACACTTCTCCCAATTAAGAACTAAATGCTTTTCTTCACATCTTGTCAAAACCTTACACAGATTATCTAAGCATTCATTATAGGATGATCCATATACTGAGAAATCATCCATGAATACCTCCATAAAGTCCTCAATCATGTCTGTGAATATGGACATCATGCATCTCTGGAAAGTGGCTGGTGCATTGCAGAGTCCAAAAGGCATCCTACGGTAAGCAAATGTCCCATATGGACAAGTGAAAGTGGTCTTTCCCTGATCCTCTGGATGGATGGGAATCTGAAAGAAACCTGAGTAGCCATCGAGGAAGCAATAGTAAGGATGATTGGCTAACCTCTCAAGCATCTGATCAATAAAAGGCAAGGGAAAATGATCCTTCCTGGTAGCAGCATTCAGCTTCCTATAATCTATACACATCATGTGTCCCGTCACAGTCCTAGTAGGTATCAGCTCGTTCTTCTCATTCTTCACAACTGTAACTCCACCCTTCTTAGGCACTACATGGATTGGACTCACCCAATCACTGTCAGAGATAGGATAGATAATCCCAGCATCAAGGAGTTTCATAATCTCCTTTTTAACCACTTCCTGCAGATTAGGATTAAGTCTTCTCTGATGCTCGATAGATGTCTTGGATTCATCCTCAAGATGTATCCGATGCATGCACAGCTCCGGTGAGATACCTGAAATATCAGAAAGAGAATAGCCAAGAGCCTTGCGATGCTTGCGCAGCTTGCTTAGCAGTAAAGTGAGCTCTGCGTTGTTCAAGCTAGCATTAACAATCACTGGATAAGTTGAATTCGGTCCAAGAAACGCGTACCTTAGCCCGGATGGGAGTTGTTTCAGTTCTATTTTCGGAGCTTTTTCCTCTGCCCAATCTCTGTCGACTTGCAACGATCGATGCAAGGGTGGTGTCGATCGTTGCAAGGTCGCGTCAGACACTTCTACTTGCATTGCAGACTCAACAGAATCCATCATCCTCGTATAGCACATTGCTGGCTCGTCCTGTAGGTACTCCAACTCCAATATAGAGCTCAGTAAAGCCCTTTCTAGTGGGTCCTCAACATGTGATTGGTAAAAATACTCGGTAGCCAAATCACCCAATGTGTCCACATAGAAGGTCTGCCCGTCGATGGTTGGTCTCTTTACCAGCTTGTTCATATCAAAACTCATCTTCAGATCACCCACATTCAGAACTATTTTACCTCCCTGACAGTCAATCATTGCACCAGCTGTAGCTAAGAAAGACCTGCCTAAAATCAATGGATCTTTTGGCTCCTGTCCATATTGTAGAACCACAAAATCAGTAGGGATCACACATTTGCCAACCATTATAGGCACATCCTCTATTACTCCTTCGGGAATCCTGATTGATCTATCCGCCAGAACCAGTGATATCCTAGTGGGTATAAAGTCTGTCATTCCGAGCCTTTTAGCAACTGAGAGGGGCATAAGATTCACACTGGAACCAAGATCACATAGAGACCTTTCGAGTCTCTCTTTGTAGATAGCACAATCCAACACGAAGCTTCCTGGATCCTTTAACTTCTCGGGAATTCTGCCCTGAACCACTGCGCTGCATACCTCATTGAGCATCATTATACTTTCCTCATCAGACCATCTCCCAGAAATCATATCCTTAAGGCATCTCTTCATCATAGGAGAGGTTTCCATGGAGTCCAACAAAGGTACTTCAACTTTCACCTTTTTTATGAACTCCTTCCACTTTGCATACTGCCTATCATTCTTAGCCTTTCTGGGATTCTTGGGATAAGGTACCTTAGGCTTGTATACCCTTTCGGTCGGCTGTTTCGGTTTCTCTGGTTTCGAACTCTCTGCAGTCACCTTGTGTCGATCGTTGCTCCTATCGCATCGATCGATGCTAGGCGACTGTGTTACGACTTCCGGTTCCCTGATTTCGCTTTGCATCGGTCGTTGCTCAGATGCATCGATCGACGCATTGCGAATATCGCGGATCTCATCTTCCAGCTCTTCAATTTCCTCGAGTTCTTCAACACTTAACTGCTTTTTCTGGCCAGACGACAGCTCCTTACCACTTCTCAACGTCACTGCATTGCATGGGTACTTTGGATTAGCATCAGTCCGTCCTGGGAGATATCCATCTTCCCTTTTAGCATGTCCAGCAGTTCTTGCAACTTTAGCATCAAGCTCCTTCATGTGCGTGTTCAGATACTCAAACTTCCCATTCAGCTCCCGGTAGATTGTTTCCATCTTCTTGTTGGCATCTGCTGCGTTCTTAGTCTGACTCTCCATCATCTGTTTCAGCATCATCTCCACTCTACTTTCAGGTTCATTGGTTCTCTGAGTACCTTGTCCAAAGGTCTTCTGAAAACCACTTTTCTGCCCTCCATTGGAGAATCTGTTTCCTTGTTGATTGCCAAATCTATTACCTTGGAATCCAGAACCTCCTATGTAATTCACATCTTCCTCCTGAGTGTCCTCCTCAGTTTGAATTTCATCTACATCTTGGGCAAAATGGACAGCTTTCTTACCTGCTAGGAGATTGCAAACTGTGTCCAGCCTAGATCTAATATCAGCCATGTCAGAATTCTCTACACTTCCACCAGCTTTCTTCCTCCTCTCATCCGTAGTCTTGCAGCTGTTGCTGCCTATTAGATTCTCAATCAACTGCTTAGCTTGTGTAGGAGTCCGGGTGTTGAAGTTAGCATTACTGGAATTGTCCAGCGCAGACTGATATGGAAGATCTATGCCTCTGAAGAAGATGCCAATCAACTGAACCTCAGTGAATCCATGGTGTGGGCAGTCACGCTGATACTGCTTAAATCTCATCCAGGCAGTCTTTAAAGGCTCCACAGCTCCTTGTGAAAAGGAGAGTATGTCCTGTCTGGACTGGTCTGAGCGCGCATCATCATAGAAGTGACGCAAGAACTCACTCTTTAAAGCTGCCCAAGTAGTATACTGAGCAGGCGCTAACTGCTTCAGCCATGCACTAGCGTCTCCAGCAAGACTGTGCGGAAAGAGCTTAAGGAACAGATAGTCCGGGCAGACTCCATCATACTTCATGCCAGTGACTACGTCCTCAAACGAATCAATGTGATCCATAGGCTGCTCCGTTGGGTAACCATGAAACGCATTCTATCTCATCAGCGAGTAGTAGATGGTTTTGATCTCAAAATCATTCCTCTCAAAAGCAGGAAGCACTAAAGCTGACCGGTTTCTATGAAACTCATCCGGTCTGTTGTAGTCAGCTAAAGTCCTCTCATGGACAACCATCTGTCTACCTTGGGCCTGTCCTTGACCCTGGTTCTGCTCCTGTTGCTGTTGCTCAGGAGGATCAGGGATGACATTCCCTTCAGCATCAACCCTTTGCCAAGCAGCATTGTATGGGTTGTTATCTCGGTCCCTCAGGGTACCTTCAGCATCACGTACAAGAATCAAACGCTCTTGCACCATCCTTTCTCTTCTCTCTCTTCTGTTGGTTCTCTCTAAACGTCCAAGTTCTTCAAGATCGAGATTAACTAAGTCCAAGTTCGGATTACTTCTAGTTTTCTGCGTCTGCCTAAACTGTCTGTAATCGTCCGGCAACGATCGATGCTATCAGTGCAACGATCGTTTCAATCTCTGAATCGCCTAGTGACGATCGATGCTAGAGTGCAACGATCGACGCAGTGCGATATTAGTACCTGCGACAGAGAGAAAAACAGAGAAAATCAGCAACTAAGAAAAAAACAAAAATAAAAACGAAAAGAAAACAAAAAATCCTAGTAAAACCCTAAGTTCTAAGCTATCGAAGACTCAAAGAGTCCCCGGCAACGGCGCCAAAAACTTGATAGGTGTCAGGTTTTATCCTATATCTAACTGCAAGTGCACAGTTCAGTAGTCGTAGTATATAGGTATCGAATCCACAGGGACTCCGTATTCAATAGCTCAAGAACAGGAAATTAAACTAGGAAGAAAGCAATGTGATTGAATTAAAAGCAATGCAAGAAAGTAAACAGAAAGCAGAGATTGTTGGTTGTGAAAGCAAGTTATTAAGAGCGCTAAGTCTAGGGCGTTCTCAGGAAATCAGACAAGCAGACAGTTCATTCAGCAAGGATCTAATTAAGCACAGTTCTAGAACTCAAAACACAGATATAGAATTAACCAAATTCCTTTGCGATAATTCTCTAAGTCTAAGTGCAGCAAACCAAACTTTCGTTTGCGAGAACTAACAGATTAAACTAGCATTAATCCCAAGTTTGATATGTTCACAATTATCCTAAACCAAACTTTCGTTTGCGAGAAGTTTAATTGCTCAACCTAATTAGTTCAAATTCCTAAACCCCACTTCCGTGACGTATTTAGGAACCTAAGATCTAGATTCTAATTGATCAGGTTAGAACTAGCTTTAAGCACAATTAGATTGAAGAACAGATATAGTTATGAATCCTTAACTGAATTAAACAAGTCTAGCAAGTCATGAAATCCTATGTGAGAAACCCTAAACCTAACAAGGAATCTACTCAGACATAGATAATGAAAACATAATCATATGATGAATAAATTGCATAGAAGATAAAGAATAAAAGGGGTTCGAAATCTTCTCCAAATACAGATGAAGTAAAGGTTCAGATCAGCCCCAAAAGCTCTAAAAATCCTCTGCTCTTAATTATGAAAGCGTAAGTAAATAAAACACCAAAAACTTAATTATATAGGTCTAATCTCGGCCAGGGGCTTCTTTGTAAATATCAGGAACTTCTGGATCAGAGTGCAATATCTTGACTCTTCATAAACCGCCGAGTTTTGGCCCATCTCGCTGGTGCAACGATCGATGCTAGAGTGCAACGATCGACGCATTCCTCTGTTTCGGACAGTGAACTCTATCTCTCGGCCAAACACTCCAAAAATCTCCAAAAAGTGCCATAATCACCAAGTATGCTCCAAACCTGATTATACCTGTAAAAGACTCTAAAAGAACACAAAAAGACACTAAAACACACTTATATCATGGTCTAAAACTAGTAAAAACCATGATATATCAGGGAGTATCCGCCCACACCATGTTTGATACGTGAGCTACGCATAGCTTTGTAAGCCCAAAGCTATCGAGCTGCTGGACCTTTAAAGGCAGATTTGCCGAAGGAGTCATGAAGGTCGAGACTGCCGGATCGGAGAAAGTAGCAGGCACGAGGATCTTCGAAGAAGTGCCAGTAACGGTGGCCGGAGTAGACCTATCCGCGGATCTAGCGCAAGTGGAATTAGGTCGCTATGAAGTCATCCTCGAAATGGATTGGTTGGTAAAACATCGGGCCGTAACGGATTGCGCCAAGGCTACCGTCACTTTTCCTCCCGAGGTGGAAAAGGTCGTTTTCAAGGGAATGAAAACGCGGAGGGGGATATCAATCATATACATGGTGAAAGCAAAAGAGCTGATCAGCAAAGGAAACGAGGTGTTCTTAGCAACCATCTCGATGACCAAGGAAGAGGAAGCTTCGATCTGGGACACCATTCCGGTGGCTGGAGTATACGAGGATGTATTCACACTGCTGTAAGGGCCCCCACCGGAGTGGAATGATGCCTTTACGATAGAGCTAGAGTCCGAGACGGCACCCGTGTCGAGGGCTCCCTATTGTTTAGCGCCCGCATAGATGGCTGAGTTGAAGAAGCAACTGGGGAAAGGATTCGTTCGACCGAGCAGTTCGTCGTGGGGAGCACCAGTCTTGTTTGTCAAGAAGAAGGATGGAAGTTTTAGACTTTGTATTGACTACTGAGGCCTATACAAGGTGACCATCAAGAACAAGTACCTGATGCCAAAGATCGATGAGCTGTTGGACCAGATGCATGGAGCCTCATGGTTCTCTAAGATCGACCTTGCATCAGGGTACCACCAGATCAAGATAGTAGAAGAAGACAATCGGAAGACGGCATTCCGGACCCGTTATGGACATTACGAGTTCGTGGTAATGTCGTTTGGATTGACCAACGCGCCAGCCGCCTTCATGAAGATGATGAACGACATCTTCCGGGAGTACTTATATAAGTGCGTTAGCGTCTTCATCGACGATATCCTGGTCTACTCGAAGAGTAAGGAGGAGCACGAGTGACACCTCCATACTGTTTTGGAAACGCTCAGGAAGCAACAGTTGTATGCCAAGCTCAACAAGTGCAGTTTCTGGCAGAGGAAGATTAGATTCCTAGGCTATGTGATCTCAGAGTCTGGTATAGCAGTGGATCCAGAAAATATCACTTCTATCACCTGCTCGTGACCGGAGCCATCCAAGCGATTAGCCCCAGACCCCGACCACCCCCGACCAGAGACCTCCGCTGCCGAACGACCACCGCCGGAGCACCGCCCAGCCGCCGCTGCCGAACGACCTCCGCCGGAGCACCGCCCAGCCGCCGCCGGACCGTCGTGACCGCCGGCCAGCCATTGCCCGGAGCCGCCTTCCTACGCCGAAATTTCCCTATCCACCTCGTTTCTGATCCTTAACTCCCAGTCGTCGTCTTCTCGACTCTTTCGAGTGTAGAATCCTTCATTCTTCGCGTTCAAAAAGGATCTCCAGATCTGTCGCCGGAATTTCCAGATCTACTTTCGTTTCTCAGGTCTAGACTAAGGTGAGGACCGTTCGTGATATTTATCCTATTCCTATCTCAATAATCGAATCGTGAGACCACTGTTGGTATCTTTCCTGGGTAGAGTAGATCTAGCGGATGACTTGTGTTAATGCGATTGAAAGCACCTAGAAGATAGGTTATCACTTAAACCGAAAATGTAGCTTGTGTATGATGGCTTGTGTGGATTAGGTTGTGGTAAAAATTGGTTGCCAAGAAAAGGTGCGAGGTTCTTTCCGTAATTATCCTTGATCGTCGGAGGAGGGTCCTGACGAGCCCTCCCGTTCTTCGTCCGTTCATTCGTTCGATGGTCCGCGAGTCGTTTGTTTGATGTGGAAAGGATGTAATCGCCGGTCTATGGGTGCGGATAGGGTTGTGGCCCGAGTCTGCATCTATGGACAAGTAGTTAATCGTAGGTTGATTGTGTGACTTCGGGAGTTTGGTGCAAGGTGTTATTAGCCTTGGACTTATTGCTTGGTTGTTGTGATAGTATATGATGAGATTGCAGGTTCCTAGAGCCTACACTAACTGGATATTGGTGTTGAACCAATTACTCAGGCCTCCTTCGTTGTTTGTTTTGCAGGCAATCCCGGAGAGTTGCAGGAGTAGACGGTCGGGTGCGATGTTACGTTTTGGGGAAGCGGACTCTTTTGGTGTTCTTTTTATTTCGATAAGGCTATTGCGTTTTCTTTCATTTTCACGATTAAGTCTGTTTCGGTTTACTTTCTTTTCTAAGACTCGATTTTTATGATTTCAATAAATTAAACCTTTTAGCTATTAAGTTTGGTTTCGGTTTATGACTCGGTTCGCTGGTTTGTGGACCATGGCTTGAGAAGACGATGAGTTGTTTGTTGGATCCGACGGGACATGTGTTACAATTTGGTATCAGAGCCAGGTCAAACCTAGCCAGTGCCGACCTGGCTAGGTAAGGTAGGGTAGTGAATTTATATTCGGATTTCAAGGCGACGATGGACTCATGAATTTTTTGGAGTAAGATCTATTAACTTCCGGTGGAAGTTACAAACCTACGTACGACGGGGTTACCATGACAAGACGACGCCACTGCTGGCAATGATCGTTTCACCCGTTACAGGTTTCATATCAGAAACTCATCAATTTTTTGAGAAATTTCTTAATTCCAATTTTGGCTTCAGTTTTATTTTGATCCGATCCATCAATACATTTTATGTGTTGAGAATCTCTCAGTTTTGAGCTGATCTATCGATTTCCATGTTTATATTAAGCTGTTTTCGAGCTCTGATTCTCCTTAAGAATCCTGATTTTGAGCTTCGTGTGTATTGCATTGTGTTCCGATCGCATGTTTCTATGTCTTTCTCGGCTTTTTTCCTGAGGAATCGAGTAGCTATCAACACAATTATTTCGGTCGTAAATTTTTGTGGTAAGTAAAAGCTCAAGAAAGTAGTTTCATTAATGTTTAACTTGTCTTCTTGTACTAGAATCTTGGAAGAACCACATGTGTGAGTTTATTGAGGTTTTGGTTATAGTTTGGTTTGTTAGGTGCACCACGATTGATCCTACGGATAAGACTAGTGCCAAGAAAAGGAGAAGGGCAAAATCCAAAGGAGTCTTGATGAAGCTTAGAAACATGGTTATTTTGCGCCAAGTTGTTGTGAGGTTTTTTAAGAGGTTAGAGAGGAATTTATCAGGCGCACCTATTTTGATCAATGGAAAAGCAGCGTGCAGCTGGAACCGCTACTTCCATTTGCACTTGTCATGATGATGTTACACCATATCCTAAAGAGGAAGACGATATCTCTTATTGCTCACTTTGTGATTTAGAGGTTTGCCTCTTTTTTTCATAACTAATCTCAACCACTTTGTTGTGAAAGCTAGGACTTCTTTAGATGTTTCTTCATGTTTTTATTTTAGGTTAAATGCAGCAGTAAGCATGCAGGACATGTAACCGTGTGTTGAAGGGTTTGATCACCATTGCAGGGTAAGTTTTTTGGTTTTTTCTTATGAAGTTTTTAATGTTTTTTTAGGTATTTTTACGGGTTATGTTGGTTTTGTTAACGGCTTACGCCCGGCAGCTATGGGACAGTAGCTTTTCCTCTTCCATGTGGTTCTAGGCCTCTAGGGATAATATCAATTACTTGGCGTTTCTCATAGGAAACATAATTCTTACAGTATCCTAGCCATGAGAGTTACTCTGTTTAGATTTCTTTCTTTGACAAGTAGTACTCAAATACTTGCAGGGGATGAAAACAAATGACTATATAGTAGCAATGAGGGAGGAGAATCAATTTGCAGAAGTAGACCCTTTTGATAAATTAGATTAATCTTCAGATGAATGCTCCGGTTTTGATTCACCTGAAAGACAAACATTAATCTCTAAGTTCATGAGCAAGAAAACGAATGAGGTGAATACATAAAAAAAATGAGGTGAATACATTATTTATGTTGTGAAATCAGAACTTCAAATAAAATGTTCGGTAATAGCTTTTAGAGAGGTAAACTTGAGAGAGAGGTTAGAGAGATGGTAGAGAGATAAAGTTCTCTTCTATTTGATGCTTCTTTTCTGTTTACAAACTTCTATATATATTGAAGAAATAATAATAATAAAATATTCTAATGGATAACCATTATCAATTATCCTAATGGATAATTATCATCCAAATATCCTAATGGATAAATATCATCCAATTATCCTAATTGATAAGCATCATCCAAATATCCTAACGCATAAACATGTTTGATATTATCTAAATCTATTAATGGATAATCATTAATGGTATTATCTAACACTCCCCCTTGATTATCCATTTTGTATTACGTACTGCCTCGTTAAAAACCTTATCATGGAAAAACCCAATGGGATAAAAACCATGACAAGGAAAAAGAGTACAGTGACGTAAACTCCCCCTGGAAATGATTGGTCTGCATAAATCTCGTAAATGGTGCATTCCAATATTTTGAATATTTTTCCTGATTGGTACACTGCAAGAAAAGTGGATATCTATAACGCTCGATATCCACTATAGTTGATAAACCATAGCGCTTTGACGAACGTTGTATATGCTCCTGTTATAAAAAGTATCTCACTTTCTATAGGGCTTTTTCGAAATGGAATAATAACACGTACTAATATAGCACTTTGTTTTATGCAATAAATTAATTTTAATTGCAGATATTTTGCGTTATACGTTTTTTATTCATAGCACTATTTACTTGCTATCTTATAAATTACAATACCATTTGTTTTTTTTGTGATCAAATATACTGCAATATTTTTGATATTTTAAAATCTAGCTAATTAATTTTTTGATATAACAATTTAAAACCTGAGAAATCTGATAAACCTGAGAAATCTGATAAACCTGATAATATCATTACAACTATAACACTTAAATCGTATTACAACACCATTTATATGACAATAAACACAAGACTAAGAAAGATAAATAGTATCCAATCAACAAAAGTACTAAACAAGTTCAGACTCACAACAATTCCATTTCTCTTGATGATTTTAGAGATATGATCGCATATGGCATTTGTAAACTCTGTTGTGGTCGAGGTACCTCCAAGATCAGCGGTACTATACTTTTCCTTGGCTATTGTGTTGATGATGGCGCTCTGGATTTGCTCCTCTTCTTTGTTGCTGCAACATTTCCACTCCGCTCAGAAGCAAACTTGTCGGGTTCGCCAAGTTCTATACAAAGAGCACACATTTAGATCATAATCTAAGAATTGAATCAACTTCTGATCTTCAACATTGGTCTGATAATATCTAAAAACACTTACATTTAAATACATCATACAAATCTAGAATGATGATAAAATTTGAGTGATGCTGCTTTGAGGACTAACCTTCAAGCAATATCAGGTGTAGAGCCGTGAACAGCTTCAGTAAGGGTAATACCATCCTCCCCGATATTACAACTACAAGCAAAACAGATCATTATGTGGAGATGTTAGAGTTACTGACTCAAAGCTTGAAAGGCTGTCATTCTTTGTACAATAGCCGCTTAACAAAATCTTTTGCTTCAAAGTACAATGAAGGCCAAGGAGGTTCATCAAAACTCGGATCAGATTTTAGATTTGCCCTGAAAATTCCAGATTCAGTTCTTTCCCAAAAAGGATGGCTTCCACATAGGAGAATGTATCAAACTGACAGCAGATTAACAAACTCAGAGATCAAAAATCGCTCAAGATATCACAACATTTGATTCAGAGCTTTAACAGACACTAACTCAGGCTTCTCAGAATCCTGAATCCAGACGGATCTCTGTTCAAATATCAGTATCTTGGACCTGCACCATGAAAGAGAACAGCCAAAGGTTACAAAAGCAAATTTGAATAGGCTAGCACCAAAGTAACTTTAGATTCAGATGTCACAATGGAAAGATGCATACCTCCACCAATTGTTGCTTCAGGCAGCCTCTCTACTGAGTACTTGCGCCACACCAAAAACATGATAGGCACACCAGGAATCTTATCTGAGGGGCTTCTCGAGCGTGACCATGTTCTCGTTCAAATTCAATCGTACAGTAGGATTTTTGTGGCTTGGGTATCCGAGATTTGGATCCTAAAAACCAAACTCAAAACCTAAAAGAGAGACCTTCAGAAACTGAGATTGAGAGAGAGAAAGCGGATCGTAACATAATAGCCTCCAAGGATGTGGTGCCGGACGAAGCTATGTAGTAGAGACTGATCTGGGTATTTTTCTCTTCTGAGATGGGGAACGGCTAGGGTTAGAGAGAAACAACAAAATCCTAAATGATGTTTTTCTTGGGGGCTAAAGTATATTTTGATGACTGAAAAATTTTAACACGCGGGCAAACAAAACATCTCGCTTATAACATCCCTCTTAAACATAACATAGCGCTTATTTAATGCAAGTGCAATCTAAACAAAGAGGATTTTAACTAAAAGTTATATGTTTAACGCGCTCATACATTTAATATCACATCAAAATTCTAAACGCTATGAAAAAGTAGCGTCAAACTCTATTATTGCAG
The DNA here is from genome assembly GCA_030180135.1 of Orychophragmus violaceus. NCBI lineage: Eukaryota > Viridiplantae > Streptophyta > Magnoliopsida > Brassicales > Brassicaceae > Orychophragmus > Orychophragmus violaceus. The sequence continues at coordinate 97,217,695 of CM058237.1, read as the reverse complement.
AAAATTTAAAACCGCTACGTTAATGTGCAATCAATACCTCAATTCCCTGTAGTGGTAGTTGTTGGGAATGTCCTGAAATCACACTTGTAAGCACTCTAAAGATAGTTGTATTGTCGAGATTAGACATTCATACAATACTAGATGGTCATAACGTTTTGCTAGAAACCACTTGTGATATGTGAGTTGTGAACTCATTGCTAGTATTATATGAACCTACAGGGTCACACACCTAAGCAAACTGGATGTACTCCATGAGGGAATGATCATTAATGTAGTGATCAATAAATGTGTATTTGATACACATTTACATATGCGTGTTTTAAGAGTGTGTCGACCGACGCTAAAGTAGTGTCGATCGACACAAGAGTCTAATCGGTGTGTGTCGATCGACACATACCTGTGTCGGTCGACACAATAGTCGATCGATTGACTTAATTAGGTTTTACTCGTGCCTATATATACGAGATATATGAGACACGAGTTGATGAGCTGTCAGCTGTAACAAAGAACCTAAAAATCAGAAACAAACACGTGAATCCTAAAGAGATCCGATCTCCCGGCACTAGCATCCCGGCGGATTCCAGTTTGTGTGCGTGTGGATACCCGTAGAGGCGCAGCACTTGAGGCCCTTGAGAATCTCGGATACCTAATCATATTCCGCTGCTAAACTCCAGTTAATTCGAGATCTGATGTAGATTCAATATACCTAGACCCTGGATCCTAGGCTTGGAATTCATCCTTAGGGTTGCCTAATTGGATTAGGAACTGCTAGAAATTCCTTCAGTGGTATCAGAGCCTTAGCGTTTAACCTATTGAATCTAACAGCAAACTTTTCGAATTAGATGAATTTGAATAGATTGTGCTTTGTTAAAAGAAATCGCGTTTAGGGTTCTTGTTAAGAAACGATTCTGTGATTTCGCATAGTGTTGATCGACACCAATCTGGCATCGATCGACACAGTATGGAAATCAGAATAAAATTTTAGGTTTCGATCTTAAAGATCGAAGTTCATGATGCCCTAACGCGTCGATCGACACAAAAGTTGTGTCGGTCGACACGGACCTTGCGAATGGTTTAATCGGTTCAATTGGATTGGACCGGTTATCGTGCTTGGTTAAAATGGCTAAATCGGTTCAATTGGATGAATCGGTTCAATTGGATTGGACCGGTTATCGTAATTGGTTTAAATCGGTTTGACGGGTTAATTGCGGTTTGATTGAATTGGGTTGATGTCGATCGACACAAGTGTTGTGTCGATCGATGCTGACCGGTTATCAAACCGGTTCAATTTGATTGACCGGTTATCGCGATGATGTTGGTTTGGTAGTGTCGATCGACACAAGGAGTTGCATCGGTCGACACACCATTCGGGATTTTGGTTATTGAACCAGAAATCGCATAAACCGAACCAAAGACTTAACCCATTTCTTAGAGTAATTAAAACTTAATAAAATTAGTTGTTTTAATAAATTTCTAAGATACATATATGATGTGTATATTAGTTTAAACAGTTCTGTTCCTCAACTAAATATCAAGTAATCCTTGATGTCTTTCCAATCTTGTCAACTGTCAAGACTTGTTTCATTGTGCGATAGACTTGCAGTGCAAGATGTCCACAATTACATAAGTAAGACAGGAGGTAATCGTGTTGATGGACTTGCAGTGCAAGACATCAACAATTATATGACTAAAGAGATTGGTTTACTTGACTGGACCATCAAAATCGTTTTGGGCTCAGAGACATCAGGTGGATTGGACATGAGATGTCAATCCACAACCAAGAGTTATATTGGATATAACTAGCAAAGTTGTTGCTTACCTAGATAGCTAAAATTTGGGTGATAGCCAGTGGCTCACTCAAGTTTAGTGAAGTATGGGTCTTGGATCATTATATTCATTTGAGGAAACATTGTTTGAATATAATGCGAGTCTTCTTAATAGTTAAGATTTCTCATTTCTTGAACATCATGACTAAACCTCCCTTGTTTTCAGCTATGTCTGGCGCAAACCATCATAATAATTTCTCCCTGCGATCCGTCCTTGAGAAGGACAAGTTAAATGGATCCAACTTTCTTGAATGGTATCGGAACTTGAGAATTGTTCTCAAACAGGAGAAGAAGGACTATGTCCTTGAGAAAGTTCTCCCTAAGAAGTACAGAGCCAATGCCTGGCAGTCAGAAAAGGATGCTTGGGATAAGCATTCTAATGATGTGGTCGATGTGTGTTGTCTCATGTTGGCTACCATGAACTCGGATTTGCAGAAGCAATTCGAGAACGTGGATTCGCCAATAGAGATGATCACTAACCTGAAAAGTATGTTTCAGAAGCAGGCACGAACTCAGAGATACCAGACGGTTAAGTCTCTGATTGAGTGCAAGCTACCAAAGGGCGAACCAGTTAGTCCTCATGTCATTAAGATGATGGGTTATATTGATAACCTGGGGAAACTGGACTGTCCCATTAGCCAAGAGTTGGCTACTGACATCATTCTGCAGTCACTGTCGTCAAGCTATGATCAGTTTGTTATGAACTACAACATGAACAACTTGACAAAGACTTTGACTGAGTTGCATGGGATGCTCAAAACTGTTGAACCTAACATCAAGAAGGACACCCCAAATGTCCTTATGGTACAAAAGGGTAATAAGTTCAAGAAACTTGGTAAGACCAAAGGTGATGGCAAGACGAGCTCGATTGTGAATCCAAGCGAGTCTAACCATGCTCCTAAGGTTAAGCATGGTTCTTCTAAAGCTGATAAGTGCCATTATTGTAATGGTTATGGGCATTTGAAAAGAAATTGCAAGAAATTCTTGGAAGATTATGAGAAGATGAAGAAGACGTACGAGACTTCTTCTTCAGGTATTTATGTTATAGAAGTAAATGTTACTTCTTATGGTTCTACTTATTGGGTATTGGATACCAGCTGTGGTGCTCATATTTTGTGAAAATATGCAGGGACTGAGCAACAGTAGGACTATGAAGAAAGGACAAGTGGACCTGCGCGTGGGAATGGAGCAAGAGTTGCTGCATTAGCCGTAGGAATATTTCATTTGTTTTGCTTCATGGCATGTTTTAGAAATTAAGAACAGCTACTATGTACCTGCTATAAGCAGAAATATTATTTATATTCCTTGTATGGATATGGAAGGATATCAGTTTTCAAATTAAGAATAAGTGTTATTCATTTGATTACAATGATATGTTTTATAATAGCGGTCCATTAGAAAAATGGATCTTATGTTCTAAACCAAAAACGTGCCTAACTATAACATTAGTACCAAGAGATTCAAATCAAATGATACGAATCAAACTTTTCTCTGGCATTGTCGTTTGGGCCATATAAATGAGAACGGATTCAGAATCTCCATAGTGGTGGACTTTTGGGCTCATTTGATTATGAATCATGTGAGAAATGCGAATCTTGTTTCACTGGGTAAAACGACAAAGGCCCTTTTCAACAAAGGTAGTATCGATCGACACAGGATGTGTATCGATCGACACAGGTTGAGAACGAACGAATAAAATGACAGGGCCGGAGGCTTATTGGGCTTTATACATACGGATGTACATGGCCCGATGAGCGCTAATGCTAGAGGAAATTTTCAGTATTTCATCACCTTCACTGATATTTCAGTAGGTACGGTTATGTCTTATTGATGAGACATAAGTTGGAATCTTTTGAAGAGCTCAAAGAGTTCCAGAATGAAGTACATAATCAATTTGGCAAAAGTATTAAAGCTCTACGATGAGATCATGGAGGTGAATACTTAAGTCAAGAATTTAGTGATCATCTGAGAGATTGTGAAATTTTTTCACAATTCACTCCTCCTGAATCGGACCTTATTAGATATGGTTCGATCAATGATGAGTCACTTAGATCTTCCATTATCCTTCTAAGAATACGCTCTAGAAACGTCTGCGTTTACACTAAATATGGTTCCATAAAATTAATTGCAAAGACACGACATGAGAAGTGGACTGGAAATGTTCCTAATTTGTCTTTCATGAAGATTTGGGGTTGTAAGGCTTATGAAAAACGTTTTTAATCTCTGATAAGCTCTCACCCAAATCCGAGAAGTGCTACTTCATTGGTTATCTTAGGAGACCAAGGCATGTTACTTTTACGACCGGTCCGAGAACAAAATGTTTGTTGCTCGGAATTGTGGTTTTCTGGAGACAGATTTCTTTCCAGGAAGAACAGTGGGAGTAAAAGTACAACTCGAAGAAATTCGAAAATCACAGGAGGCTGCTCAACCTGATGAGGAAGAACAGCAGTTGGATCTACAAAGAGTTGTAGAACCTGCACTTGTGGTGCCTGAAGTTTGCAAAGGATCTGGTGAATGGATATTTGATATACATTCAAATGGCGAGTTTCTGAGGAAATGTCGATAGACACAAAGGTGTATCGATCGACACAGATCGCGAACCAAAATATTGATTTTGGTTTATGACTTAATTAACTACGGTTTAAATCTTGGTTAATTAGGTCGTGGTAAAAATCTATATATGAGATATATGCGCGACTTTTACACAAACCTGAAGCTCAGAGATCCGAAAGGATCCGTCACGAACCCGAGAAATGTGAATTTCTCGTAACCAATTGCCATGATCTGTTGATCATTGAAAGTGACGGGCCTGCAAATTTTAAAGAAGCAATGGTGAGCCCTGACTCCGAAATAGGAATTCTGAAAAGGATGTGTACATGACATAACCTGAAGGTTTCATTAATCCTAATACTGTTAGGAAGATATGCAAGCTTCATCTATCCATTTATGGATTGAAGCGAGCATCTCGGAGTTCGAGTCTTCGTTTTGATGAAGCGGTCAAAAGGTTTGACTTCATCAGGAACGAAGAGGAACCGTGTGTTTACAAGAAGACTAGTGGGAGCACAGTTGCATTTCTAGTATTGTATGTTGATAACATACTGCTTCTCGGAAATGAAATTCCATTGTTACAGTCTGTTAAGACTTGACTCGAAAGTTGTTTTTCGATGCAAAATGTGGGAGAAACCGTAAACATTCTTGGAATAAGAATCTATAGAGATAGATTGGACAAACTAATTGGATTGTGTCGAGATGCTTATATTGATAAGGTCTTGCACAGGTCCAATGTGTATGATTCCAAGAAGGGCTTCATGCCAATGACAATTGGCATTACTCTTAGCAAGATGCAGTGTCCTACGACACACGCTGAGCAAGAGCGAATGAGGTTCAGACAACTGCTACAGGTATTAGATGTCTTAAGATGTGATCTTAATTTTAGTGGGAGTTGTTGTTGTTAATTTTAGTTATGATATGATGTTCATGTAAACATAATATGATTATGAACTCTGACATCAGTGTTATTTAATTATGTTATTAAATAATAGTCCCAAAGTAATTCATGACATTTTATAGGTCATCAAGTATGTGACTTGATCATGAAACCCTATAAGTGATAAATGACATAAATTAAGTTGGTCCCTGTTCAAGGTTGTTAAAGTGGGACATTAACAACCGCGTGAGACTAGAATGTGAGGTGACTGATGACTAAGTTTCATGGAGTCATTAATAAGAGTATTAAAGTCAATCACATAGATATGTATTGGAGAACACAGGATCGGACATGACCCACTAATGAGAACTTTACGGGATAGTTATATATAAGTGTCATGAGAGTTTTCATTACGACTATAGAGTATAGTCCTTAGACCTGAGTTCATCATGTTCTCTTACATGTGAATTGGTCCGCTTTGACTTTGTCAAACGTCAGCCGTAACTGGTGATTATAAAGACATTGATTGGGCGTATCATGAAGCGTGTGAAGGAACAGGGATGGAACAAGATGGGATTTGTCCCTCCTATATAACAGGAGATAAATATCTTAGGGCCCATCGAAGATTTGAATACTGAGAAATGTGTGGCCACACTCAAATGAGGTGATTGTCAGTCGTTTGTCTTGTCAGTATAAATCGGAGTTCGATGAACATGATTTTGGCTTAATAAGGATGACACGGATCTTGCCTTATGCCAGATCGAGATATAGAGACGAAGGGATTATGGGAATAGATGATTCCAGTACAAGTGGGAGATTGTTGGGAATGTCCTGAAATCACACTTGTAAGCACTCTAAAGATAGTTGTATTGTCGAGATTAGACATTCATACAATACTAGATGGCCATAACGTTTTGCTAGAAACCACTTGTGATATGTGAGTTGTGAACTCATTGCTAGTATTATATGAACCTACAGGGTCACACACCTAAGCAAACTGGATGTACTCCATGAGGGAATGATCATTAATGTAGTGATCAATAAATGTGTATTTGATACACATTTACTGTTGGATTATGTGTGTTCATTGGTGTAATTATCAGATTACAACCTAACATAATCAACTAGGATCTAGGTGATTTGCAGTTGAATCATAAACAGATCAGGATCATTACCTTATGATTGCAGCGGATTAATCAAGGGAATATCGAGATCTGCAAGAGCTGATGATTACCGGCTCCTCCTAGGTATCCACACGCTTACAAGCTACTGGATCAGGCTGCTAGACCAAGCTGGAACAACAGAGAGAGAGAGGACGGCCAGACCTAAAGAAATCGCAGACTCATAGGCTTAATGGCGCCATCCTCTTCCTTATATGGGCCCAAGTAATTAAACTAATGGCCTATTAGGCTTTTGGGCCCAAGACACAAATCAGACAAAAGGACTGTATTTTGTCTGGCCCAATTCTCTGTACAAATACAGTAAATGCCTTGCATCTTACCGTATTAATTCCATTTAACTTTCCCGTTAGCTATGGTGTGTGACCCTTTGGGATCATACAATACTGGTAATAAGTCCTAAACTTATAGATCAAGAGCGGGCTCTAGCAAGTCATCATGATCACCCAGTATTTATGACTTATGTCTGATCTCGACACTTATCATACTTTCTAGAGATAGCACAGTAGATTTCAGGACATTCCCAACAATCTCCCACTTGTACTGGAATCCTACATTCCCTAATCCTTTTGTCTCAATATCTCGATCTGGCATAAGGCAAGATGCGTGCCATCCTTATATAGCCAGACCATGTTCATCGGACCAGATTTGATACTAACAATGCAAACGACTTGGGCAAGTCCGTTTGGGAGTGGCCACTCTCTTACCAGCTATCAAGTCTCCGATTGGCCTAGAGATATTACCTCCGTTAAACGGCAGGGACAAATCCCATCTTGTTCCATCACTATGAACTACACACTTTATAATACACCCAACCAAGGTCCTTATAGCTCCCAGTTACGAAACAGCGTTAGACAATGATCAAAGTGCATCAATCCATGTGCAGCCACATGCATGCGAACTCAGGTCTAAGGACTATACTCTATAGTCGTAGATGAGAACCTCTTATGACACAGATATTAATATCTTGTAGAGTTCTCATCAGCGGGTCATGTCCGGTCATATGCTCCCCTACATATACCTATGTGTCGACTTTGATGCCGCGCATCTATGACCCATGAAACTTGGTCATAAGTCTCAACACACTCTAGTCTCAAGTGGTTGTTGGTGTTCCAATTTCAACAACCTTCGACTATGGACACTCTGATTTATGTCATTTTGTTAAATATAGGGTTTCATGATCAAGTCTTTCTCATGTACTTCGATGGCCTATATATAATGACATGAATCATTTTGGAACGATTATTTATATCACAGTTAAAATAATCCAGAAATCATAAATTTCATAAACATAAAATATTATGTTTACATGAACCTTTCAAAACAACTAAATAAAACCCTTTACAAACTCCCACTGAAATTAAGACTACATCTTAATTTCACTTATCCTACAGCTACAGTCCGCGACTCGTGCTTAGGCCTAAGGAGTGGCTTTGTTAATAGATTAGCAACGTTCTCATTCGTTGAAACTTGATGGTCTACTTAACACCTCTATCATTTATCTCACGGAATAGGTTATACCTACCCTCAAGGTGTTTGGACCTCTGATGTGCAGCTAGCCTCATCTATTCTAGGATCACATCAAGTTCAGTGATGAACTCTTCTTTCCAAACAACCTCTTTCGCCGCTACCCAAGCTGCGAAATGTTCAGCTTAAGTCATGGAGTCAGCAACAGTGCCTTGCACCGCCAGACAGACACAAGATATAACCGGACTGTGACCAGAAATTATCTTTGTCTGTTGGAAGCTTGCCTTTCAGACTCTACCGACTTTTAGCACCTCACTTTCTCATCCATGTGATCTCACTCAGCATGTGTCCATGACACATCATCTTATGAGACACATACCATAAGACTTTGGTATAAAGCCATTCTTGGAATTGCACTCTCTGGATTCGTGTAATTTCACACAATCCACTCAGCACATATAATCTCTATAGATTACTGCTCCAAGAATTATCAGGTCTTTTTTTTCAAATCTTTTATTCTTAAAGTAACCTCCATGTTCAAGTCAATATAGACTGCAACAACAGAGCGTTATTTCCGAGATCTTGTATCTCATCTATGCACACTACAAGACTTGCAACTACGCTCCCACTAGTCTCTTAAAACTTACAGTTCCTACTGTTTCTGACAAAATCAAATCCTTGATTTCTTCGTCAAAACCAAGATTCCAACTCCCAGATGATTGCACAAAACCATTCATGGATCTGTTAAACCAGCATTCATTCCTGGTAGTTTCTTAAAAACTACTTTCAGAGTTGGAGCCCAAACACTGCTTCTTCATTTATTCGCATCTTTGTCACAATCATTGATCAACGGATCATGACTTTCATTTATGATAGACCCATATCTTAAGGGTTTGTGACAAATCCTTTCGGATCTTGCGAAAAACAGACTCCACAAGTGTCAGACTCTACAGTTTCTTGTAGATCTAACTTCTGCTCTTTCAAAAGATTGAGCAGACTTTTGTGTTTCTCGAATTTCTTCGAGTTCTACTTTACTCCCACTATTTTCTTAGAAAGTATATCTCTCTACAGAAAACATAATTCCAAGCGACACTGATACTGTCCTCAGAATGGTTGTAACAGTAGTGAGTCTTGGTTTCCCTTGGACAACCAATGAATTAGCACTTGTGTTTTAATTGGCTGAAATCTTATCAGTGTCAATTAAATGACACAATTCCCAAACATCCAGAAAAGACTAGTTGGCTCAATGCCAGTTCACATTTAATGTGATGTCTTTTATCTGATTTTGGTGGAACTTAATTTATTGTTTCACTGAGACTATTAGAATGTTTATTTTCAGGGTATTATTGGAAGATCTTACTGTGATTCATCTTTTAATCAAACTATGTCTTACATATTTGATCTCTCCAGTCACAAAAACCATTCCAATGGAGTTTCCAGGAGATTTGAGTCGCGAATTTACTTCGCACTCATAAAGATAATCACATTTTATTTGACTTAAGTGATCTGCTTATTCGACCATTCGAAAAGCCATATTTCAACTAGTCCTTGTACTTCATTTTGGAACTTCTTTAATTTCATCAAGAATTCCAGTTCATGTCTTCATGACATAACCATCATCTACTGATTCGAATCAGCCAGATTATGAAGTACTGACCACTTTTCTTTGCAGCAATTATGCTCGTTGGGCTTTCATAATTCAAATGAATTAGGCCCAATAAGCCCCTTCCCTATGTTTAAAACGTCAAGGTGAGAACAATCATTTGGCCCATCCAAACAAAATTCATACTCATCACTTGACTTTAGTCAACTGATCTCAAAAGCCTATTAATGTAGGCCTTCTGAGAAAATCCTTTAGGATGGAGTTTCCGAATTTTTTTCTCAGCAATGCGGCCCAAACAATATTGCCAAAGAAAGTTGATTTGATATTTATGTTATTGGTTTATTCGTTTAGTTTAATTTCATAAAACCAATTCTTTAATGGAATGCTACTATTAAACAATCATTAAGATTCAAAAACTCATAATATGTTTTAATCAAAATGATAAATACCCAAATCCATAACTGAAATGAATAATGTAGATCTGCTCAAAGCAGTTACACAAATAGTAATTCCCAAAAGAAAACCAAATTTGAAGGCAACAATCAAATAAAATTCCACTCGGAATGCAGAGACATCAGCTCCATTCACGACTTGAACTTCCACTTGTTCCTTCTTCATTCTTCATCTACCATCAATGACCCCCACATTTATACAAATGTCAGCATTGAATTCGGTATTGAATGCCTCAATGTAGAGATGAATGAAATATCATAAATACCTGAAGATGAAGGCTTGTAATCCATCTTCAACCTTTCAAAATCTTCCAAGAATTTGTTGCACTCATTTGTCAAGTGCCCTTGCTCCTTACAGTAGCTACATGTCACAAGTGGGTCGGACTTGGGCTTCCAATAAGACTTGGGCACATTCTGATCCGAGATCTTCATGGCCTTAATCTTACCCTTGTCCTTTGCGGGTTTCTTAAAACCCTTATCCTTCTGCACCCTAAGTGTCTTTCGGGAACCCTTTCTCATGTTCAGCTCAGCTTTTTTAAGCATTTCATGCAGCTCAGTCAATGTCTTAGACATCCCGCTCATATTGTAGTTCGTAATGAACTGTTTATAGCTCGGCGGCAAAGACTGAAAGATGAGGTAAACGGCTTGCTTAGCACTTATGGGACAGTCTAGTCTTTCCAAGTTTTCCAAGTAACTAATCATTTTACTGACATGAAGACTAACTGGACTTCCCTCAGGGAGGTTACACTCAACGAGACGCCTCAAAGTCTGGCATCTCTCAACTCGTGTAAGTCCCTTGTACTTTGCCTTGAGGCCTGCGACAATCTCCATGGGTGACTCCAAGTTCTCATATTGATGCTTCAACTGAGAACTCATGGTAGTCAACATAAGATTTCGCACATCAACCGCATCAGTGTAATGCTTGTTCCAAGCATCACACTCTGCATGTGTGGCACTTGATCTCAATTTCTCGGGGAGAGCAATTTCAAGGACATAGTCCTTGCTCTCATGCTTGAGAATATTTCTCAAGTTCCGGTACCAAGTACAGAAATTTGATCCGTTCAGTTTGTCCATCTCAAGGACAGGCCGGATCGAGAAAGTGTTTTGATTTGTTGTGCTAGTCATAACTGAAATTTAGAGATAAATAGAGTTTTAGTTATTCAGTTCATAAAAGAGTAATCTTAATAACTTATAAGAAAACTCGCATTGCATTCAAAATTTCTTTGTTTAACCTCATATGAATGCAATGATTCCGAGACCCATGTTCAACTAAAACCAAAGTGGGCCACTGGCCGTCACCTGGAATTAGCTTTACTTGGTAAGCATACACACAGCTAGTTATATCTATTTAACTCTCGGTTGTGGATTGGGCCCAAGGCCCAATTCACCAGATGTCTCAAGGCCCGGGACTCCCGATGGCCCAGTCAAGGAAACCAATCTCTTACAGCCAAATAATCACTAAAATCTGGGACTCCCAATGAAATTAGTGACTATATACTACTTTACTTACGCAAAAACAGACACCTCACACTGTAAGCCATATCTGTAATTGAATAAGCGTTAAGTAGCCGACAAGATTGGGCAAGACATCCAAGCTTGATATTGGTTTTGAGGATTTTAGGTTTTCTTTCCAAAAATAGAAGATTACTATTTTGGGAAACTTTCCAATTCAGGTAACTTACTAAATATGGAAACTTTCTATTTTAGAAAACCTACTATATTTAGAAATTTCTTAACATGCCAAAATTAGAAACTTCTAATCAAAGAAACTTTCTAATTTAATGTTTTATTAAAGTTTTCGGTTGGGTCACAAATTATAGCCCAATTCTTGGCCCAAGACCACAGAATTCCAATTGGCCCAATAATTTGACATAACCGAGTCGGTTCATTAATTCTGGTCCAAGACCAAATTAACTACTAAATCCAACTGGTTATTTACTAAACCAGACCAGCTCTAAATTATTTGGTCCAACCAAATCAAACTTAGACCAGCCTTCGGTTTAGGTTAAAATTCAATTTTTGAATTTAAATCCGGTTTAACCAGAAATTAAATAATACCAATTGTATTAAATAATTTCCAGCAAACCGCGATTTGGGTTAACCGCTTGAACCACCAATTAAATTGGATCGGTTCGGTTAAGTCCAAAATCAGGAAGAAACACCTTGTGTTTTAGCCAATTTTGACCTAACCTGCGGTTTAAGCTAAAGCTGACAATGAACCACAATCGGTTTGATCGGTTCATTGTCGCGGGTTTGGGAAGAACGAACCGCGAAGCTCGGTTGAACCGATTTGCTACTCGCGGACCGTATCTCTCGCCAGTGTATCGATCGATATCACGCTCCTGCGTCGATCGATACCGGCGTGCATCAGCTCGTTGCGATCGGGTCATCGGGACAGCGAGAAGCAATCGATCCGATTCATATCGATCGATATCTCGCTCCCTCGTCGATCGACACGGGCGATCACATCGCATACCGATGGGTTTCAATCGGATTATGCGATTCATATACTTAGGTTTTTAAGTTTTCTAATCAAATTTCTTAAGCCAAATTCGATTCTAAACATTAAAACAACCTAAATATGATTCAAACAGCAAAAACCTAACGACCTAGGCTCTGATACCACTGTTGGATTATGTGTGTTCATTGGTGTAATTATCAGATTATAACCTAACATAATCAACTAGGATCTAGGTGATTTGCAGTTGAATCATAAACAGATCAGGATCATTACCTTATGATTGCAGCGGATTAATCAAGGGAATATCGAGATCTGCAAGAGCTGATGATTATCGGCTCCTCCTAGGTATCCACACGCTTACAAGCTACTGGATCAGGCTGCTAGACCAAGTTGGAACAACAGAGAGAGAGAGGACGGCCAGACCTAAAGAAATCGCAGACTCATAGGCTTAATGGCGCCATCCTCTTCCTTATATGGGCCCAAGTAATTAAACTAATGGCCTATTAGGCTTTTGGGCCCAAGACACAAATCAGACAAAAGGACTGTATTTTGTCTGGCCCAATTCTCTGTACAAATACAGTAAATGCCTTGCATCTTACCGTATTAATTCCATTTAACTTTCCCGTTAGATATGGTGTGTGACCCTTTGGGATCATACAATACTGGTAATAAGTCCTAAACTTATAGATCAAGAGCGGGCTCTAGCAAGTCATCATGATCACCCAGTATTTATGACTTATGTCTGATCTCGACACTTATCATACTTTCTAGAGATAGCACAGTAGATTTCAGGACATTCCCAACATTTACATATGCGTGTTTTGAGAGTGTGTCGACCGACGCTAAAGTAGTGTCGATCGACACAAGAGTCTAATCGGTGTGTGTCGATCGACACATACCTGTGTCGGTCGACACAATAGTCGATCGATTGACTTAATTAGGTTTTACTCGTGCCTATATATACGAGATATATGATACACGAGTTTATGAGCCGTCAGCTTTAACAAAGAACCTAAAACTCAGAAACAAACACGTGAATCCTAAAGAGATCCGATCTCCCGGCACTAGCATCCCGGCGGATTCCAGTTTGTGTGCGTGTGGATACCAGTAGAGGCGCAGCACTTGAGGCGCTTGAGAATCTCGGATACCTAATCATATTCCGCTGCTAAACTCCAGTTAATTCGAGATCTGATGTAGATTCAATATACCTAGACCCTGGATCCAAGGCTTGGAATTCATCCTTAGGGTTGCCTAATTGGATTATGAACTGCTAGAAATTCCTTCAGTAGTTGGAAGCGCCTTTGAAAAGAGATCTGATGCATTGTCGTTTGAGCGGATATACTGGATGTCTACATCTTGATTTTTCTCGAGCTCTTGAATGTATGAGTAAAATCTTGGGGGAATATGCTTTGTTATGTCGCTCTTGATAAAGCCTTCTTTGAGTTGAGCAACACATGCATAATTGTCTTCAAATACTATCGTTGGTTCTTTGTTCATAAATATCCCGCTAGCTTCTTGTATATGATGAGTCGTAGATCTCAACCATATACATTCTCGACATGCTTCATGAAGCGCAATTGTCTTTGCATAATTTGAAGACATGGCGACTAGAGTTTGGTTTTTAGAAAACTACGAGATCGCAGTTCCTCCCTTTGTAAAAACGTATTCGGTTTGCGATCGAGCTTTATGCGGATCCGATAAATATCTTGCTTCTGAAAAACCAACTAGACCAAGAGCAGAATTTCGAGGATAATATAATCCCAAGTCAATCGTATCTCGGAGATATCGAAAGATATGTTTTATCCCGGTCCAATGTCTCTGCGCAAGAGATGAACTGTATCTTGCAAGCAGATTAGTAGCAAATTCTATATCTGGTCTGGTATAGTTTGCAAGATACATGAGTGCACCTATAGGGCTCATATAAGGTATTTCTGGACCTAATATTTCCCTGTTATCTTCACAAGGTCGAAATGGATCCTTGTCAATATTGAGTGATCTATTGACCATTGGAGTACTCAAAGGATTTGCTTTGTCCATATTAAAGCGTTTTAACACCCTTGTGGTGTAATTTGATTGATGCACAAATATACCATCTTGGAAATGCTCTATTTAAAGCCCGAGACAAAATTTTGTCTTTCCAAGATCTTTCATTTCAAACTCTTCTTTCATATGAGTTCTTGCATCATCAACTTCCTTTTGAGTTCCAATGATGTTCAGGTCATCAACATAGACAGCAATGATCACAAATCCTGATAGGGATTTCCTTATAAATACGCAAGGGCATATCGTATTATTGATAAATCCTTTCTTCAACAAAAAATCGCTTAAGCGATTATACTACATGCGTCCGGATTGTTTTAATCCGTAAAGTGATCGCTGTAATTTAACCGAACATTTTTTCTCAGATTCTTCTGGAATCTTTGACCGTTCTGGGATATTAAATCCTTCTGGGATTTTCATATATATGTCACTATCTAGTGATCCATATAGATATGCAGTCACAACATCCATGAGGTACATTTCTAGATTTTTCGATGCCGTTAGGCTCATTAAGTACTTGAATGTGATTGCATCCATCACCGGGGAATATGTTTCATCATAATCAATTTCCGGTCTTTGAGAAAACCCTTGTGCCACAAGTCGAGCTTTATATCTGGTGACTTCATTATTTTCATTTCTTTTTCTCACAAAAACCCATTTACATCCAACAGGTATTACATCTGCAGCTGTAATACCAACTGGTCCGAAAACAGTTCGCTTATTAAGGGAGAGTAATTCATTTCTCATGGCTTCTTGCCATATCTCCCAATCGGGTCTTTTCTGGCACTCTGATATGGATCTTGGATCCGGATCATCATTATCATTATCAATGTCTTTGGGATAGAAAAGGAGAATGTTCCATCTACATCATCAATTTCATATATAATCCATACTTTTCCGTCATGGACGTAATTAATGGAAATCTCACACTTTTCTTCATCATGCTCGAGTTCGAGGTTTTTCTCTTCATCAGGTTCCTCATGAACCTCTTCACAAATATCATCTGGACATTTTTCATGATTCGGTTCCTGTTGAACCTTTTCATTTTGTTCTCCCAACTTCTTTTTCTTTTGGGGATTTTTATCTTTAGAGCCCAATGGCCTCCCCCTTTTTAACTCAACCTTGGGTTCATTAGCAATGCTTCCATCACTTCGTTTTTTATATTCTAGATGGAGTACTTGCAGCGGGTATATATGATTTGGTCACCTTCTTTGAATATGTACATGCGTCTTGTAATTGATTTGCTATACTTTGTAAATGTATAATTTCTGAACTTCCAACTCGCGTTGATTAGTAGGAGGATCAATATAAGCCAAAGATTTTGTACACCATGTGATGTCTTTTGGTGATTCTCTCAATTCTCCCCTAACACTGGGAATTCATCTTCATTAAAATGGCAATCGGCAAACCGTGCTGTAAACTTATCACCGGCTTGTGGTTCCAGATAACTTATTATACTTGGTGATGTATACCCGACATATATCTCCAATCTCCGTTGCGGCCCCATTTTTGTTCTTTGTGGTGGTGCTATAGAAACATAAATTGCACACCCAAAAACTCGGAGATGGGATATATTAGGTTCTTGACCAGATGTCAACTGTAATGGGAAAAAAATATTATATGCACTTGGTCTTATCTGGACCAATGCGGCCTCATGCAATATAGTATGTCCCCATACATAAATTGGGAATTTTGTTCTCAATATCAGTGGTCTTGCAATCCATTGCAATCTTTTTTATTGAACTTTCGGACATGCCATTTTGTGTATGCACATGGGCTACTAGATGCTCAACATCGATTCCCATTGACATATAATAATTATCAAAAGCTTGTGAAGTGAATTCACCAGCGTTATCAAGCCTTATTTTCTTAATGGGATAATCAGGGAATTGTGCTCTCAACCTGATTATTTGGGCAATGAAACTTGCGAAAGCCGTATTTCTTGTGGTCAACAGACACACATGTGACCATCTACTAGATGCGTCAACTAATACCATATAATATCAAAATGGCCTGCATGGTGCATGGATATGTCCACATATATCTCCATGTATTCTTTCTAAGAATAATGGGGATTCATTCTCAACTTTTGCTGGTGATGGCCGAGTGATGAGTTTTTCTTGAGAACAAGCACAACATTGAAACTCTCCCGATTGAAAAATCTTTTCGTTTTCCAACAGGTGACCACTAGAATTTTGCACAATTCTCCTCATCATTACTGATCCTGGACGTCCTAACCTTTCATGCCAGACTTTAAAGGTATTGGAAACCTTTCAACATATGATTCAGTTATGTTTATTTTTGTGCAATATAATCCGGAGGCTAACATCGGTAGCTCTTCCAATACATATTTTTTCTGAGACGTAATGCATAGATATTTAATGCCATTCTTATTCATAGTTTCGATGTGATATCCATTTCTACGGATATCTCGTAAACTTATCAAGTTTCGGTGAGATTTAGGGGAATATAATGCATTATTTCTCAAATTTAGTTCCCTTTGGCATTGAAAAACTGTTTTCTCCAGAGCCTAGTATTATTTTTGCATTACCAGAAATGGTGCTCACGCTTTCGACGGAGTCTTTGATTTTGAGATAGAAGAAATATCATCTATCCTTAAGGATAGTATGTGTCGTAACACTGTCTGCTAGACTTATATCTCCATTATGGTTCTCAATATGCGACATCTACTGTGTCATAAGATAATGATATATTAAAATAACTTTTATAACAAAAGCATATTACACAAGCTTATTAAAACCGCTAATAGGTTTTGTTACAAAAACATATTAGACAACATGAAATTTTTTATTATAGATAGTATCCTTGGCAACTCATTTATGGTTCATCGAAGAGGAAATCTGCGACATCCAGATGAGTGTCCTCATTTATGGCGCTAGAGGAAGGGCCGGCTTCATCATTGATGAAGTTGGTTTCAACATTATTAATTGTGGCCTTTTGTGATGCTTGATACAGATCGACAAAGTGTTTTGGTGTGCGGCATATATGTTCCCAATGCCCTTTCATGCCGCATCTGTAACAAGCATTATTGGTCGGCTTCTTTATGGCATGACCACCTTCATTTATCTGGAAATGAAGGTGGTCGTGATATCGTCCACATTATTATTTCTTCTAGTGTTGAAACCTCTTCCTTGTCCACGTCCATATCTTCGTCCACGATAGTTATCATTATTTCTGGATGCTACGACATTCACTTCTGGGAATGGAGCTCATCTAGCTGGACGAGTCTGATGGTTTAACATCACGAGTTCATTATTTTGTTCTGCTACAAGGAGGACTTGCATCAACTCCGAGTGGGTGCAATCTTTTTGGTACTGTTGCAGTAGGATTACATTTCCGGAATGGAATGTGGTGAGTGTTTTCTCGATCATATCATAATCGCTTATCTTTTCTCCACATAAATCAATCCTGGCAATAATTCTGGACAACGAGGAATTATACTTTTCAACATTTTTCAATCCATGAATCGGAGGTGCAACCAATCGTATCTGGTTTTGGTAAGATCACATATTTTGATGATCGAACCTATCTTTGAGTGATTGCCAGAGATCCGATGGATCCTCCTTCGTGATATAATCATTTTTCAAATTATCATGGAGGTGGTGGCGTAAAAACACTATGGCCTTAGCCTTAGCCTCATCAGACGTCGTTTCTGGCGGATCAATGGTTTCCAGAAGACCATTGATCTCAGACGCCATTTTGCATCTGATGACCATGTCATATAATTTTTGCCAGCAGCATCAAGGGCAATGATCTCGAGCTTTGCCAAGTTCGACATTATCTCTATATGATTTAAATATTTTATTAAATTTTAATCTTATTTTAAAGAAATAAGGTAAATTTAAATGCAGTAATTTAAAAGCATAATAATTGCAGTAATTTAAAAGCATAAATATAAATGCAGAATTTAAGTGCATAATTAAAAGTAAAATTAAATTAATTGAGGAGGCAACATTTACCATAAATTCAAGGAGGAGGCATAACTTCTCACTCCATAAATATGATCTGAGGAGACATAGTCTACCATGTGATCAAATAGTGGAGGCATAGCCTACCATATCGATAAGGAGGAAGCTTAACCTACCACTCCACAAATATGATCTGAGGAGACATAGCCATCTATATGATTACGGGAAGCCAACGCCTTCTACTCGAAGGAGGCATAACCTTTATTCCGGAAATAATGAATTTGCAGAATTTTAGTATCAGCTTAATATGAAATAAATTTTACCTTTTTATAGAAATGAACGTGTGGAAAGATTGTGATATTGTACGGACAGAGTAACAGCACACTTATCACGGATATTGAGACGATGATGCTGATAACGTGTTGTGAAATTAGAACTTCAAGTAAAATATTTGGTAATAGCTTTTAGAGAGATATAAATTAAAGAGAAGGTAGAGAGATGGTAGAGATATAAAGTTCTCTTCTATTTGATGCTTCTTTTCTGTTTACAAATTTCTCTATATATAGAAGAAATAATAATAATAAAATATTCTAATAGATAACCATCATCCAATTATCCTAATGGATAATCATCATCCAAATATCCTAATGGATAACCATCATCCAATTATCCTAATATATAAACATTATTCAAATATCCTAACGGATAAACATATTTGATATTATGCAAATCTACTGGGAAATATTGATTTGTATTTTTCTTTTTTTTTAAGAATCATACATCAATGGAGAAACAATGGATACAGAAAACCAAAGCTAACAGAATTAATGGGATAAGATGTTCCGAACAATGGTTATTTTACTGATATTAGTTATGGGGGAATGAATGGATACAGAATAAAAACAGGAATTTAAAACTACTTTAATCGGACGAAAAGTAGTTTATGAAAGAATCTAGAGTATCACAGTTTGGTGACTTTATTAATTATGGAGGCATAGTCTACCGTAACGATAAGGAGGAGGCTTAACCTACCACTCCGATAATAATTTAACATAAACATAAAAACATAATTTAAAGAATCATATATGGATGGCACAACCATCTATATAATTACGGGAAGCCAACGCCTTCTACTCGAAGGAGGCATAACCTCTATTCCGAAAATAATGAATTTGAAGAATTTTAGTATCAACTTAATATGAAATAATTTTTATCTTTTTGGAAATGAACTTATAGAAAGATTGTGATATTGTACGGACAGAGTAACAACTAAATAAATAAATCTCCCTAAAAAAAATAACAAAATATTATAATGGATAACCATTATCCAATTATCCTAATAGATAATCATGATCCAAATATCCTAACGGATAAAAATATTTGATATTATGAAAATTTACTAATGGATAATCATTAAATGTATTATGTAAAAATTTATTTTTTTCTTTCAACAAAGCTTTTTGCTTCTCAAAGATTAGATTCTGTTTTTGATAGAAGAAGATAGCCGTTCACCTTCTTCCAAGTTGATCAACAAGAAACTGGGTTTTCATGAAAGCATAAACCCATGGAAGATGATCACTTTAAGCAGTGAAAAGGCTCTACAAGCATCTGAGAAAGCAAGGGAGAGACTAAGGAAACCGAATCCAGTTTCCGAGTGGAGAAGAGTCACTTAAGCCACTTCCATTAGAGACGAAATTTGGACTTTTGTTACATCCAGCCAATAACAACACTCTGTTATCACCAACAACATCTGCAGCAGTTAAGCTTCAGGTCTCACCATCTCAAGACAGGTTTTTTGTTCTGTGATAAGGTAAGATGGAAGTGAAGCGTCACCAAGATGAAAAAAGTTCTTTCTAGGTGTTCTTGATTACATGTTTTATGGGTTGTCGTTCTTTGTCTCTGGGAAATATTGATTTGTATTTTTCTTTTTTTTAAAGAATCATACATCAGTGGAGAAATGGCGCAGCCTAAACAGGATAAAGAACCGTAGTTCGTTGATTCTTGCAAGAATGGCCGAACTAGGCAACGCTGCATCAGTTCTCTTCGGGTTAGAGAAGATTCGCCCTCGAATCTTAGCCGTGGTCTTCGATTTCAAAACTCCGTCTACTAGATGCATAAAAGAATGTTCTCTTTTTTTTCCTAACCTTCCATCGATGAAATCCTCCACACACAAGTAAGTAGTTTTGACATAGTTCCTCAATATTGACTCTCGCAGAAAGATTCATCACACGTGTCTTGATGTATTGGTTGCACCAACTAATCTTATTTATCATGATTTGAGAAAACTTACATTTCACTGGGCCTTGTCTTGTAAAAGCCCAATTCAAAGAATGATTCACCAAATAGGTGCATCCCACGTGACCTAACTTGTTGTTTGGGAAAGAAACTTCAATGTTTGGATCGGCGCCGTCTTGAGGAACGAGTTCACAGCCTTTGTGTTGAATCCGATATTCGTCATCATAAACATCAAATATTGGATCTCCAACAGTTTCTTTAAGTTGAAGAAAAAGGCTTTCGTCAGAGAACGGATAAACGCCTCGAACAAACATAACATCCGAGGATCGAACTTTGATTAAGAAATCAGAGTAGTGGCTCTGATACCAAATTGGCGCAGCCTAAACAGGATAAAGGACCGTAGTTCGTTGATTCTTGCAAGAATGGCCGAACTAGGCAACTCGAGCTCGTTGATTCTCAGAAGAGAATGACCGATGAACAAGTATGAAGCTTAAAAGCTCTGATTAATTTGATTCAATGATAAAAAACGTGACTACAACTAAGGAGAATGCCTCCTTTAAATATAAGTTGCATCCGTAAGGATAACAACGAAACACCAAAAAACCTAGTATTATTCGTATTAATCCAAAGATTAATAAACTTAAAAACTCCTAAAGATAAACACCAAAACAAAAAGGTAATCTTATCTAAGATATGCTGCATCAAGAAACAATGGATACAAAAAACCAAAGCTAACATAATTAATGGGATAAGATTTTCCAAACAATGGTTATTTTACTGATATTAGTTATGGGGGAATGAATGGATACAGAATGAAAACAGGAATTTAAAACTACTTTAATCGGACGAAAAGTAGTTTATGAAAGAATCTAGAGTATCACAGTTTGTGCTAGCAGCAGTTAACTCGGCTTCTTCTTCTGGTGTGTTTTCTCCAAGCTGTTGAGCCCATTCCTCATTCCCAAGGTTAGCCATCTCTGAATCCATCTCTCGCAAATCTTCCTCTCCAAGAAATTCTTGAATCAATTCGTTGTAATTAAGATCGTTAACAATGCCTCCATGTGGCTCACCAACGCCTTGGTCCAATGGAAGATCCGTGCCTTGTTCTTCCATCGTTTGTATCATCAATGGAACATTTTCTTGTACTTCAAGTTGTAGTTGAGCAGTTGAGTTTCTAATGGCATTGTCCTGTTGTTGTTGAGTCTTCATAGGAACCGTTGGGAGCGCATTATTATGTCCCTTATACTCATCATATGACTGAGCCGACCATGGAACATACAACTGCTCTTCCAAGGATTGGCGCATATTGTCCGCCAAGCTGGCTTTGGTAATCTGTTTTCCACAACTGATGCTCCATTGGAGAGAGATGGGTGGCTTGTCCAAGAACATGATTTTGCTGCTGACCTAAAAATTCTCCCAAAAACTGACCACAAGAACCCAAATTTTGATGATGATCCATATTTTCATTCACTGAGAAGTAATGAGGTTGAGCCGCCAAGTTTTGTTCTTGATGATGAATCATTGGAACCATGTCCTGTCCCAAATAATGATGAGCCGAGGATGGACCAAAATACTCATTCCACTGTTGCTCCTCACTCAAGGCTTGATTCATCATCATTGGAACCTGTCGACGATCCGTCGACTCTGGTCCTAAATACTGGTTTTGGTACTTAACCATATCTTCAAAAACTTGAACATATTGCTCCATGTGTCCAAGAACATGGTTTTGCTGCTGACCATAAGATCCAAAGTCTTGATGCTGCACCATGCCTCCGTTCAGTATTGGATACTCAGGCGGCTGTTGTGGCTGTCCGATGATTATAGGTGTGAGTCTTGGAGCATATTGAGCATTGACATTACGCGGATTAAACCGGATTCTACAGAGAACCAATTCTTGGAATCCTATTCTATCCAAAATAAACTCACGCATCACCCAACCCGTCGTTATCCAATCATTCTTCTTAGTTCCGATATTTTCTAATTTGAAGCTTAAAGTCTTCATAGAACCGACCTTAACTCCATCTTTATCTTTTATATCATCTAAATTACCAGTCGCCTTCCATGTACCTGATCCAACGTCCACCTTTCGATTTGGGATCTTCGAGTCAGCTTTTTTCATCCTTGGATGTTTATTCCTCGTGACGAAGTAAAACCACTCGTTCTCTTTGAATCTAACGTGTCTTATGTGCTGAAGAAGCCATGGTTCCTGCATGTAGAGATTCTCATTGTCGGTTACGAAACTAGTCCGTTCCTTTCTATCGATTCTCCGGCGAAGGATGTTGATGAGCTCAATGTTTGTGGGATTGTAACGCCGACCCGAGAATGGAGACCGTTGAGTCATCTTCATCGTCATGATTTAAAAGAAAAAAAAAAGTTAGAGGTTCTCAAGGAGGCAGATACTGAGAAAGAACCAAAGAGGGTAACTCAGTCTCAGACCTAAATAGAGCATGAGTAACATGATACATCTTAAGTTTGTTTTATTACATATCTTAAATCCAAACCCAGAAATAACAGATAATGTACTTAGATAATTCTAAAACAGAAACAACACTGAAAAACCTAACTTATGGAAGAAGATAATGATTTATCACGTAATTTAGAAATTAAATAGAAAGACTAGGGATGAAAGAAAAAAACAAAAGAAAGAGAACCAAATGAAAATTTGTCAATTTTAATCCAAACTAAAGTTGATAAGAATCAGAACAACCTAAAACTTTACATGCTGAGCTATCTGATTCGAATCAAAATTATAAGCTAATTGATGTTCCATAATAATTAATATTATAAATTAAATATTCAGAAAATAAATATGCTAAAAGTATTGTATTATATAAAATTGATTATGTATATATATTATATTATATATATATATATATTTTTTAAACTCGAACTAATATTTTTTTCCAAACATACTCGAATCTAAATAAAAATTTATCTTAATTTTTTTATGTCTACAAATATCAAAAGTTATCGACTCAAATAATAGAAATGTTTATATAAAAAACATATAAATGAAACGCTCAAAGAACATAAAAGCCCTCTACATATATGAGGTATTCCCTAAATGAAAATGACATAAAAATATATAATTATTATCATGTTTGAATAAAAAGTAATAATAATCCCTGTAAAACACATTTTGAATGTGATTATTTAAATTAAACCAAAATTAGGATGCATGTTCAATACTAAAACAATTAATATATAAGCTATGAGATTTTCGTAAAAAATATCTCACCATTTATTACGATTTTGACAAGGAGTTTCGTAGATTTATACAAAATTAGATGCATCCCATTTTTGAATTAGACGCACTGATGGTAAAACACACTTTGTATCTTTATCTAAGGCCAAATACACACTCTTTTAAGCTGGGACACTTATTATTACATAAACAAACTTATAAACAAACTTGTGATTCAATACGTGATATATATAGAAAAATATGTCGATTCAGATAAGAAAGAAAAAAAATTACTATGGTGAAAAAATAAATGTAAATAATCAAATAGTATTCAAAGTTTGAAAAAGAGATACTAAATAATTGAAAACGCGTGGAAAATTTAGAAACTGAATAGTTTATGAGTTTAAAGAATAAAAGTAATTGAAAGTTTAGTAAGGAACAATATTAATAAGTTTGACTACTATGTGAAAAAATAAATGTAAATAATCCAATAGTATTCAAAATTTTGGAAAAGAGAAACTAAATAATTGAAACGCGTGATAAATTTAGAAACCGAATAATTTACGAGTTTAAAGAATAAAAGTAATTTCAAGTTTAGTAAGGAACAATATTACTAAGTTTGACTATGAATAACTAGTTAGTATTATTACCAATGATTACTTAGGCTTCGAATGGTAACAGCGGATTGAGCGGTGCGGATTAAGCGGATTAGTTTAATCGCGGTTTTATAAGAAAAACGCATATTGCGAAACAAGAGCGGTTAAGAAAAAAAAAAGCGGTGCGTAATAAAGTTTGAATGGTAACAAAAATAACATGCAGTGCGGAACAATTCTATTTTTTTAATTATTATTATTATTTAATATTTATGTAAAATATATTTTTCTACAACATGCTAAAAATATCATCATTTTTTCACTGTTTATCTTTTGTTAAAATAATTTGAAAATATAATTAATAGATAAAAACAAAATGTTACACTTAAGTAAATAATATATTCCATATAATTAATATATATATATATATATTTTTCTAATTACTTAACCTCAACAATGATCTGAAACACACCATAAATGTATCTTTTGGCTTTGATTGCGGTTCATGTGTATTTTGATCCCGCACCTTTCTTGTATTATTTATTTTTTATTTATTTTGGACAAAAATCAGTAGTTACAAAATAACTTGAATGATGTCGTAAGTTTTGATATGCAGTGTGTATTGTCAGTCCCGCATCATACACTCAGGGCCTTAATATTACTATGTAAAAAGCATTGACTCTATGAGTTACTGAAATTTGAAATTATGTAAAATTTTGGATTATTTCGGATATGCAATCGGATTCCGGTTCAGATCTGGTATTATCCTATATCAAAATATCTATACTTTTTCAAATAATATTCTAGAACCGAATTAGTTTGAGATCGTTTTTTGTGTCATATTCAGATCAATTCCGAATTCATTTACAAACACCCAATCTTAATATAAAATGTTGTATAATAAAAATAATGAATAAAATTGCACATAGTTCTGACTTCTAAGATAATTTCAGAAAACTAATGTAAAAAAACAAAACAAAAATTGGCTAACTACAAAAAGACCTTTATATAACGTATAAAGAGCCAAAAAACCTCAGTGGGTACTTCAGTCGAATAGTTGGTATACACAACGACTAAAACACACCATCAGAGACGTCACACCAATAAACCGTGAGAAGAATGTTGTTACGGAAATTCGAACTAATCAATATTACGGGCTACGATCTAAATATGTGAATTACGAGATGAAAAAATAACTTTAAGTGAGGTCGAAACTGTTTTTTATTGATCTTAAGACCGAAGTCGAGCTGTGAACAGGATGATACAAGATGGGAGTCCGTCTAATGACGTGCTCCCTAAAGATTGCTTGAGGTCGGAGTTTTATAGAAGTAGCTCGGCACTTTCGCAAGTTACAATCTCCCTCAAATGAAGAGTGAATGGTCCTATTTATAGTGCTTGTGTGCTAACTTCTCTTTGGGTTGTTGACTCCTTAGCGGACTTGTCTTCGTGAGCCGATATGAAGTGTAATTGATTTAGCATGATTTCCAATGGGCTTTGGATGGGTGCTAAACTCATATCCAACAATTAGTCCTCCCCCAGTTCATCGAGCTGCGACGATGAGTTGGGCGAATTTCTTCGAGCATCCAAGTCAGACGGAAATCTTGCTAGGTCACTTTTGTTCTAATCGTTCTTGTCCGCGTTATTGGAGTTCGTTTTGCCCTTAGGGAAGTGAAAAGGCGTGGCTTTGAAAGACGCGATTCTTTGTGTAAAGAAAAATCCTTTCTTTCGGTAATTCAGATCCTGCTCTTTCGACTTCCGTCTTCTCTTTCTTCTCGGGTGATTGCGTGTTTGGCTTTGCATTTGTTTCTCTGAATCGCCATTTATTTTGAGCTCTTTTCTTTTCCTTGCTCGGAGAGTGCGTTTTCTCGGGGCTTTTGTTTGGGATTTTCTCTTTTATCTTGTCTTTCTTTTCTTCTAGTTTGGAGTCGTTGAGAGATGAGTTGAAGGGATGTCGTGTTGCCGGATTATATCCAGAGAGTTCTTGCTTCCGTTGCGAGCGCTCCTTCGGTTCAGGAATCGATTGAAGATGTCTGTAACATCCAGCCGATTTCCCAGACATCCGAGGAACCGTTGGTGCTTCTGAGCCGGCCTGAGGGAGGAGAGGTGGCTCATATAGAGGGTCAGACTGCTAATACCACCGTATTTGATGACGAGGGAGGCGAGATTGGTGGTGACGAAGGTGGTGTTGGTGTCGAAAGAAGCGGTGTTGGTGCTAAAAAAGAATCATCCCCTTCTAGAGGAAGCAACGCTGGTATCGAGGGAGAGTTGTCTCTTCATGTAAGGGGTGATCTTGATGCTATGAAAGAGTTGTCTCTCGCTGATAGGGATTTCGTTGATGTTGAGGAAGAGTCTTCCTTCTCTGATGGGGAAGATGTTGTTGTCGAGGATACGAGCGATGATCTTGGTTCTGGTGGGGGTGATGACCGTTTGAGCGGGAAGAGGCATATATCGGAGATCGAAGATGCGTATGCTGCGGAGTTGGATTGCTTAGGAGATTATGTCGATCCGGATGTTCGGATGGCTCTTGCCCGTGCTGGGAAGCGTCGGGCGAAGGGTCGTCAACGGGGGATGGTTCGTTGGTTATTGATAGCTCGAAGGTGGCGAAGGGTTTGAAGGCTTTAGATGGTTCGTTTGATTTTCGTCATAATGGTCCCGACTTGATCATCCGTGATAGCATTTCTTGTATGAATCTCTTTTTTCATATATCGCTGAAATCATGTCCTAACTTGGTTCTTGTCGACCAGTTGTTCGAAGCCAAGATCTAACAGGATATGAGTCATCATTTTGCGATGGTGAGCATCTTCGCTGACCTTCTTCTCCATGGTTTATGAGGGTGTTTCTGCTTACGCCATTGTGTTTCCTTTGGTTTTGCCAGGCCATTGTCAATCTTAATCATCTCAATGACCCATACGCGGTGGAGCTTATGGGTTCCAAGGCCAGAGAGGAAGAGCTTAAGAAGGAAGTTGCGAGCTTGCGGCGTTCCTTGCATGGTCCTGAAGGTATTAAGAGGAAGCTTGCCGAAGTCGAAGTTTCAAACATCGAGCTCAAGGCTCGGATTCTTGGTCTTGAGAAAGAGAGGCAGGAATCCGAGGATCGGAGCGGGGAGTTGATTTGCTCCCTGAGAGATGAGGTCAAGGCCCTCAAGTCTGAGCGTGATCGGCTTCGTTTATCGAGTGAGGAAGCTGTTCTTCTTGAGAGGCGGAGGATGTATGAGAAGGCTTCTGAGCATCTTTACAACATCAGGGTTGAGAAGAAAGATGACGCCCTGGCGACGAGTAAGTTGTTGGAGATACACCAGACTGTCGCCGTGTTGGGTGCTTTTCAGCTCCTTGTGGAAGAATGGATTAAAGTTCCTTCTGCCCGTCTTGAGCGACTTAAGGAGTATGATGCCCGGTTGCGGGCTGAGTTGCTTGCTTTGCCGGTTCCGGATCTTGGGAAGGGTGATTTCTTTATGACTCCGCTTAACGATCTTGGGTATGAAGAAGTATATTCCGGAGAGTTGGTCGACTTTCCATATGGGTCGAACACTGTGCTCATTACTCCCGAGATGGCTGCTGGTTTGCGAGCTCTATGGATTTCCAAATGACTTAGTATCTTATGTGTGCGTTTTTTTTTGTAAATGCATTTTCCATTGTGTTTGGCTTTTGGATTGTTCGTCGTTGTGTTTAGCCTTGGTATGTTTTTTTTTTTGGCTTTTTGTAGCAAGAGGAAAAGATTCGAGCTTGATGTATACCACGTTGTTTTTCTGCTTTTGGCAGTTTGCATAGTGTTCTTCTGTTCGGGGTTTATGACGATCCCGTGTGAGTTCACGAGGTGTTTCCTCGGGGTTTTTTTTTTTTGAATGAAGTGCGGGGACGTTGATGTCGCTTGGTTTTTGGCTGATTTTTCTCTTGATTTTCTGCAGGAGCATACTGACTTCATTCTGTAGTCGATTTTACGGCCTTGGTTTTCTTTTTTTGTGCGGGGTTGTGCTCGGTTTTGGTGTTTGTGGTCATTCCTTTGCATTTATGTTCGTATATGCGGACTCGGTTTCGGTGTTTTTCTGTCACTCCTTTGCATTTACGTTCGTAGATGCGGGCAGGGTTTCGATGTTTGCGGTCATTCCTTTGCATTTACGTTCGTAGATGCGGGCAGGATTTTGGTGTTTGCGGTCATTCCTTTACATTTACGTTCGTAGATGCGGGAAGGGCCTAGCTTGTTGCTAGCTCGGCATCTTTTTCCTTTTTTTATTGTTGTTATGTTTTGGTGTGATGGTTCTGCTCGAATTTTGAGAACGTTGGCGAGAGAAAATTCAGTCTTTGACTTATCCTCTTTATGGCTTTTAAGTACAAAGCTGCCTTCGCCTTACACACAAATGTTTATAGGTGCGGGCTTGGGCCCGGATTATCAAGTCATTTGTTAGGTTTTAGGCGCGAGTACGTGCCCGGCTTATCATGTGAAGTCTTTGAATTGGATTGTGCGAAGGAGGTACGTGCCCGGCTTGGGCCCGGATTATCCTGTCATTTGTTAGGTTACAGAGGGTTTTGCGGAGTACATATATATATAAGAAACAAAGATAGAGGATCTTATCTACGAGCTTGGATCCTGAGTTGCTGCTTTCTTTGGGGCCGTTTCCTTGTTTGGTTGCGTCGGACCTTGCGTGCCGCTTTGTGATGTTGGTGTTTTTTTTTTGTCTGCGAGGTCGGCTCTTGATTTCTTCTGTTCTCCCCAGATTGTGTGGGTTCTTGTGAGGTCGGGAATTTTACGCATTGATGGTAGCTTGAGGTGACCGCTTTCATCGCGTGGATCCACGGGGTTCCTAGTATTGTGTCGTACGTCGTGACTTGTCCGGCATGCACTGGTAGAAGGATTGTTCCAATTATTGTTGTCGTTTCGCTGTTGAAGCTAGTGAGCGTTCTCTTTGGCCTTCTTACCATGTGCCTATCAAGCTTCATTTCCTGCAAAGTCCTTTTGAAAATAAGGTTAATCGAGCTTCCGGTGTCGACTAGGGCTCTAGCGATTCTATGTTTATTTATTCGGAGTTTGATAACGAGTAGGTTGTGGCTCAGCTTGCCCGGTTCTCCTCCGTTCTTGGTGGTGAAGGAAATCTTTTCTTTTTCTTTTGTTTTGCTGATGTGGTCTCTTTCTGCCTCCTCGCTTTCTTCCTGATCGAAGGTCCTTTCAGGGTTTGTTGAGTCGTCGTGACTGGGGATTTCTTCCAATATTATGTATATGCGTCTTCTTGGTGAGGGCTTTCCTGATTCTTTGCCGCCCTGAGCTCTCTTGTGTGACTTTGCGTCGGCATTGTCTTGCTCGGCTCGTTGTGCGCCCCCAGACCTTTTGTTCTTTCCTCTGACAAGCCGGACTCGCCCGCCGTCGTCCGCTGCTTGTTTTTCGGTTGGCGTTATTTGTGCGTTTCGATTTATTATGTTCGTGTCTCCTCTTTGGTATTCTCCGAGGAGGAGGTTTTGCAGGTGAAGAGACTCGTCGGTGTTGTGTCCTGATATTTGATGGTATGTGCAGAAAGGCATGTCCTTATCTCCCACGTTTGCGCCTTTGTTTTTGGTGTGGTTCCTTGGGTTGCCCTGCAGATCGTGCTCGCCAGCGAAGTAGGCCGCCGCTTTCTTGCCTTCCTTCTTAGAGTTCTTGTATTCTTGATTGTAGTGTTGGTGCGGTTCGATGTATTCTTGCGTCGACTCCTTTTCCTTCGCGGGTTTTGCTGTCCCAAATTTCTTGGCGAGTAGTCCCCTTTCCTCCTCTATCTCGACGAAGATGGCGGCCTGATGGAGGGCGTCTTCGAGACTTTGACGTTTATTCAGGGCTAGCTTGCTGCGAACGGTGATTCATACCAAAGTATGTTCCGTAACAGGGGTAGTCCTTCGCTGTCGGTCACCGAGATTTTTGAAACGACGGCTTTGAACCTATCGACGTATGACCTCAGGGATTCGTGTGGTTCTTGGTTGATCGACCAGAGGTCGGCGCTCGATGCTCCCTCCTGAATGAACATTGAGTAGAGCTTGAGGAAAGTGGTCATTAGTTGCTGATAGTTGTCAATGGAATGTGCTTCCAGCCGCGAGAACCAGTTGAGGGCGGCGCCGCTGAGGTTTTCGAAGAAGAGCTGGCCGAAACCGGCGTCGCGCTCCTCGGAAAGGAATTGAGTTCGTCCCATCGCGATGCTGAAAGCTGTCAGGTATTTCCGCTTGTCTGAGCTGCCATCGTAAGTGGGCAGTTTGATTTTTCCTTGATGGTGTTCCCGTTATTTTGCTTGTGAACGCTGTGTTTTGAGTTTCCTTTAAGACTCTGTCGATCTCGGGGGCCGAGCTGGTTGCTTTGTGGACTCTTGACGTCATGATGTCCAGCTGTGCCTTTAGAAGCCTGATTTCGCTATCGCTGCCCGGTTCTTCTTTGTGTGCTTCGGACTCGTTATTTCGTTATCGACGTTAGTCGGGCTATGGTTGGTTGTTCGCCTGGCCCGATGGTTGTGTTTGGGAAGGTATCAACAAATGCTTCCATGTTTCGAGGTGCTCGTTGTTCGGTCGTTTGAAGGTTGTCACTCTGCTCGTGGCACGTGTTATGGTCGCTTGCGAGTTGTTCGAAGCGGTTGTTGTTGCATCGTGTTAGCTCGTCGATCTGTGCCATCACAGTTCTTATGAGAGAAACGGTATCTTGCTGGTCTTGACTGGGGACTTGTACGATGGTCGTCGTCGGTTCAGCGTCTCCGCGTGCGCTCGTGGTCCCGGTTTGGTTGACTGGGCTGTTGACCATCGACATCTTCGTGCGGGCTAGCGCAGTGTTGGGCCCGGTGGTTTTTGAGAGCTCCGGGGAAGTGAGGGGTTTGAATTTGGATTCTAGTAGCTGGTTAGTAGATGCGGCATGTCCGTCCCTTTGTCCGAGTTCGGGGGGTTTGAGTTCGGCGGCTGGTCTGCTGCCTTTTCCGAGCTGTCGCTGGCTGAAAGAGGTCCTGCCATCTCGGCTTCGTCTCAGAGCGTAAAGAAGTTTATCGATCCCCACAGACGGTGCCAATTGTTGTTACGGAAATTCGACCTAGTCAATATTACGGGCTATGATCTGAATATCCGAATTACGAGGTGAGAAAATAACTTTAAGTGAGGTCGAAACTGTTCTTTATTTGTTCTTAAGGCCGAAGCTGAGCTGTGAACAGGATGGTACGAGGTGGGAGTCCGTCTAATGACGTGCTCCCTAAAGATTGCTTGAGGTCGGAGCTTTATAGAAGTAGCTCAGCACTCTCGCAAGTTACAATGTCCCTCAAATGAAGAGTGAAAGATCTTATTTATAGTGCTTATGTGTTGACTTCTCTTTGGGCTGTTGACTCCTTAGCAGGCTTGTCTTCGTGGGCCGATATGAAGTGTAACTTATTTAGCAAAATTTCCAATGGGTTTTTGATGGGTGTTAAACCCATATCCAACAAAGAAGAAGATGGAAGGTGATATGAATTCCGTGGAAACATCAGAGTAAGCTAAGGAGAAATCATTTGATTCCATCTCTCTTTGATTCAATGTAATTGTTGAGTATTTTGATTTATCTTGTTTGTATTAGTTACAATCTTACTTGTTAGATTCTGTAGTTGCAATTTGCAACTGATTTTGTTTTGGGTGTTGGTCTTAAGGAACGGTATCCATCTCAGATACGATTATTGAATCATTTGTTGTCTTCTTCTTCATTTTATCAATATATTTACTATGCTTTTCTCATTGACATTTAGGATCTTTTCTATAAATCGGATTCTTTACTCGTGAAGCCAGGATTTGTGTTTTACTAACATCGATTCCTAGTTTGATTCATTTACTTTAGTCTTACATTTATTTTTTATCAAAGGTATCAGAACATCGTCTTTCCTCGGAATTCAAATGTATCAGAGCATCGTCTTTCCTCGGAATTCAATGGCTTAAACACAAGCTCAATTAGCATTGAAGGAAATGGAAGCCTTGGTTCGCGAAGTAGAAGAGGCAGAGGGATCGCGAATTGAAGCATCGATAGCAACTCATATGGCAAAACATAATGATTACAGCCAAGGCGAGTTTTTCAAGGTCGGATATGTCGTTTTTGCTTCATCAAACATTTTTTCCTAAGTATGTGTTCATTCTTTCATTTTGCGTTTCTTAGTCCCCAATGAATTGCATGGCCACGAGATGTTTCGCAAAACGCTTTGATTCTTTTTGCTCCAAGTTCTCTAGCAAGTCAAAGTTCGGAAATCATGGCTTCATACTCGATCCTTTTTCGACGCAGAAAGTCCTAGGGATGAAAGACTGCTCGAGTATTTCCCCGGTGGTAGTTTCTTTCAGTTTCCATTTCTCATAATCTTCCCGTATCGGAGCTTCCACTTTTGTATTTTATTGAGGCTCTCGTTTGAATTTTATTTTGGTATTAGTTTGGTTTTATTATATGCACGTACATCAGATTAAATCGGGTAATATGGTTACAAAATAACTATTTAGAACTGAAACCGATTATAACTGTTTTCGGTTCTAAAATGATTACCAAACTTTAAGAACCGAGAACCGAAAGAAACGATCCAATATGACCCGAAGTATCTACCGGTTCATTAATGGTTACCAAACTTCAAAAACTGGAAAAATCAAAAACCGATGAGGAACCAAACACCCAGATTTACTGTGTCTTGGGGAACAAGAAAAACTAAAATCAAAATCCAACTTTCATTTTTTTTTCAGGGGAATGTTTCTTTCTTTCCTTTTTTCAACCAAACAAACAATGAAACGAATCTTCATTCATAATATTTTGTTCGAAACATAGGGTCTTTTGTTTCTTCTCTTTTGTTAATTATGAGAATATACGTTTTAATTTGTAATGATCAATTTGCTAGAAAGCACTCATGTGAAGTTGAACAAGGGAAGCATAAACACCACCGTCGATATTCATCAATGTCTCGTGTGTCCCTTTCTCCGCGATCACACCGTTCTTGACTACGGCGATGACGTCAGCATTCTTGATGGTCGAAAGCCTGTGAGCCACCACGATTGTGGTCCGGTTCACCATCACCCGGTCAAGTGCGTCCTGAACCACACGCTCTGATTCTGCATCCAACGCGCTCGTCGCTTCGTCTAGTAACAAAATCTTCGGTTCTTTCACGATGGCACGTGCAATCGCCACACGCTGCTTTTGTCCCCCTGACAATTGTATCCCTCTCTCTCCCACGACAGTATCGTAACCCTAAAACCAAATAGGAAAGAGTTTTGCTTGTCAAGTAAGTAACCTCTATATATGTTTTCTATAAATTACTAGCAAATGGTCGTGTGTTGACTACCTGTTGTATACTAGAGATGAACTTATGAGCATTAGAGAGCTCGGAGGCAGCTACGATCTCAGCCTCGGTTGCTTCTTCTCCGCCTTTTCCGTAAGCAATGTTGGCTCGTATCGTGTCGTTGAACAGTACAGGCTCTTGCCCTACAAGCCCCATTTGTTGTCTCAGCCATTTCAGTTGCAAATTCTTGAGCTCAACTCCATCTAGAGTTATATGACCTGAATCTGGATCGTAAAACCTCTGTAACAACGATATCACGGTAGATTTACCCGATCCACTTTCTCCGACCAAAGCAACAGTCTGTAATAACCACAAAAATGTAGAAGAGTACTGGAAACGTATAACTTTTAAAGAAGCATCTGTCTATAGGTTTATAAATTTGTATCTAAAATGTTACCTTTCCGGCACAAATGGAGAAACATAGGTCTTGAAAAATCTGAATGTCAGGTCTAGTTTGGTAAGCAAAGCTTATGTGACAAAACTCGATATCTCCCTTTAAGTTCTCCAGCACCATTCCCGATTCATCTCTCGAGTCTATCTTCGATTTCCTATCAATGATCCCGAATATCGAAGCAGCAGCACTCTTAGCTTTACTTGAATCAGGAGCGTATGAACTCGCTGATGAAATCCCAATTGTTGTCATCGTCAATGCTAAGAAAACCTGCAAACCCAATCCAATCCATAATCACTATCTCTTCTCTCCTCGAGATTTATAATAGAGATCACTATAAGAAAAACTGTGAATAGTTACGAATTAGCTATGACAAGTTGTGATTATGATTTTCTAATCACGGATAATTACAAAATAGTCACAATTTTAAAAACTAATATTTATGGTTATTTCATAGTTATTGTAAATATATAGCCACGAAATATAATTATAGCTATTCAAAGCACGAAAAAACCACGAATGACTACAATAATTCCATGGATATCATTAGCCACGACCAGCTAGGACAAAAGTCGTAGAAAATTAGCCATTACATATTTGTGTGGCTAATTGTAGCATTTGGTAAGAGTTTATTTGTAGCTATTTGTAAAATTATGAGATAGCTATGAATTTATGTGTGACTATTTAAAATTTTAAATTCCAAACGCAAACTTTATACCCAAACACTGATCCTAAAATGGTTGTTCTATTCGTAACAATATGCCAAATAACTATAAAAAAAAAGATTGAAATCCATAGCTATTTAAGTTTTTTTTGTAGTGAATTTTGAAAGAAGAAAAAGAAAACAAAACCTGAAAAACACCGCCATATGTCGTCTTTCCGTCTCTAACCAATCTAGCCCCTGTGTAGAAACAAGTAGCGTAGACAGAGTAAAGAACAAAGAAGGAAATACCAAACCCTAATCCGGCAATTAATCCTTGCTTTATCCCACATTTGATCGAATCTTCACATCGTTTCTTATACATCTCCATCACTTTCTCCTCCGCACAGAAAGACGCAACGGTTCTTATACTCCCGACCGCATCGTTCGCCACCTGACTCGCCTCCTCGTACTTTGCCTGCAAACAATTTTCTTTCAGTTTCTTCTTGAACAAGTAATTAAGCCCTAAACTCTTGAAAACTTATTAAATGAAGAAAAAGGACCAACCTTTGCGTCTGCACAGAAGCCTGTCATGAACTTCACTTGAACGTAATTATTGATTCCAGTTAAAGGAATCATTAGTAAGATAATAACCGCTAATTCCCAGCTAGTCACGAAAGCTATGATTATCCCCGTCACTGCGGATGCAACGTTCTTGACAGTTAGACCGAACGAGTCGCCCACAAGAGTCCTGATCAAGGCTGCATCAGCAGAGAGCCTAGCTCCCATGGCACCACTCGAGTTCTCGGGCTCATCAAACCACCCAACCTCCATGTGAATAACTTTCTCAAAACACATTGATCTTATCCTCCGAATCAGTCTCCCTCCAGCTACAGCAAACAAGGACATATGCGTTGGATACACTATCAAAGAGATAACACCAAGAAGAACGAATATTATCGCCCAGAATCTTGAATCGCTCCTCAGCTCATGAGGCGGTTGGAAGAAAGCTATGATTACTTTAGCAAAGAAGAGTCCGAAAATCGGGAATATAGTGCCGTCAAGTGCACATACTAAGGTTCCAAGTATGAGAATCGGAGTCTCCGGTTTGTTTAGAGCAGCGATTCGAGTAATCGACACATTTTGGGACTGTTCTTGAGTCATTTCAGTGTTTTCTTGGCCAGCAGGTAAACCAAGAACGGAAGCAGATTCATCATCACCATCATGTCTCCTACTGCTGCTGTTTCCTCTTGATGATCCATTGCTGTTTGAAATCTCCAATTGTTTTGATTCTGTGTTTATCTCTTGTAACCGTATAAGCTGTGAATAAGCCCCTTCATGATCCTTGAGTAACTCCGAATGTGAACCTAAAATGTAATAAAATGTAAAATAACTTAAGAATGTGTATCATAATCAAAAGGATGTATATTATGTTACCTTCTTCAACAATCTTTCCACGGTGAATCACAGCAATCATATCAGCATTTCTTACAGTGCTTAACCGATGCGCGACAATCACAGTAGTCCGGTTCACCATCAGCCTATCCAAAGCCTCTTGAACCACTCGTTCAGATTCTGCATCAAGAGCGCTTGTTGCTTCATCTAACAGCAAAATCCTCGGATCTTTAAGTATCGCTCTCGCTATTGCAATCCTCTGTTTCTGTCCTCCTGAGAGCTGAGTTCCATGTTCCCCTACCAATGTCTCTAAACCCTGAGGCAACTTATCGATAAACTTAGCCGCGTTTGCTAGCTTCGCTGCTGCTTCAATCTCTTGGACCGTCGCTCTCTCTTTCCCATACCCAATATTCTCCATTATACTTGAAGAAAACAGAACCGGTTCTTGACTAACCAATCCAATCTTTCCTCTAATCCATTTAAGCTGAAACTCCTTCAAGTCAACACCATCAATAAGCACTTGGCCTGAGTTGGGATCATAGAACCTTTCGATTAAACTGATCACAGTAGATTTTCCACTCCCGCTTTCTCCTACCAAAGCAGCGGTTGCACCACTCGGGATCAACAGAGAGAATCCGCTAAAAATCTCTTCTTTAGGCCTTGCAGGGTAACTAAAACACACATCTCTCAGCTCGATTTTGCCTCGAATGTCTTCTAAAACCTTCCCATTTAGGTCAAAAGCATCAATCAACGGCTTTCTTTTTATCGTTTCAAACATTTTATAAGCTGCAGCTTGACCAGCTGCAAATGAGGTTAGACATGGTGCTGCTTGCCCTAAAGACCTATACAAAGAACAAAATTACAATTGTAACTGTCTTGAGACTCCAAAGAAAAGATGTATTACTCACATGGAACTGGCGACCACAATGATCATAACATTGATCACTGCACCACCTGTATACCCTTTATGGAGTATCATCTCTCCACCAAACCATATAGCCAAAGCATAGCTACAAAAGAACACCAAGAACATTACTCCAAAACCCAAACCCGTTGAGAGACCTTGCTTCACACTCGATTTATAGGCCGAATTTATCAACTCTTCGTATCTACTCGTTGCTTGCTTCTCTCCCGTAAAAGAAGCAACCTGAAGAAATCGCACGGGAGATTATGAACCTAAGATCCAAAAATTTTACGTTATTCAAAACAAAGGAGGGAAAGGAAGCATTATTACGGTTCGAATAGACCCGAAAGTTTGTTCAACAATAGTTGATGCTTTGGCATAATCAGCTTGTTGTTGACAAGAAGCTTTAGTAAAAATAATGGACGTAGCTGCACCAGCCATAGCTAGAAGAGGAATTGAGCTTAACATAACAACTGTAAGTAACCATCCTTTCACAAAAGCTAAAGCATATCCACCCAAGAATGTTGCAAGCAACTGTATAAACTTGCCAACCTGAGGAAAAAAAAAATATTCACTCTTGAGAAATTTCAGTCTATTGATACAATATATATAGCTTGGCTATTTTCGTTTGTTTTACCTTCTCACCCATGGCATCGAGTATAAGAACAGTATCACCTGACATACGACCAACAACTTCTCCCTTGTTTGTTTCGACATCGAAGAATGCAATGTCTTGTCTTAGAATTGTCTTTAGATATAAACTCCTTATCCTTGCAGATTGTCTTTCTCCCGTAATCCCCCAACAAGCCACCTCTAGAACCGGGAGGAACAACAACAACAACACCAACAAAACGAAATTGCTTTCTTCGTTTAAAAGAAACAATATATATATATATATATATTCATATCGTTTTGTAACAGTTGTGTTTTGTTAGAGCGTTACTAATGGAAGTATCTTAAAGGGGTTTTATTAACATTAAACAAAAAATATATTCAAAATTAGGAAAAGGAATAGGAAGAGTTCTTATTAAAAACTCATGGTATCTCATTTGAGAATTCATAGTAAAAAATACCCATATAGCATGTGTTTTATAGTAATTGGTTCTATGATTTTTCAAAATTAAAATTAATTATATAATAAAATTAAATTAAAAATTAGTTTTATATTTTTTTTTAACCCATGAGGAGTTCCTAACCAATAGAGATGCTCTTATATTTTACATAAATTAATTAAGAGCATGATATTTTATTTTTAAAATTTATTAGTTTTTTGCTACAAATATAAACTTAAAACGATTCGGCATTTGTCCAAGTCGTGACTCATAAATTAATATGGATAAATGTATGATGGTTGAACGCGAACTAGTAATTTATCCGGTTTTTGTGTGTTTTTGCGATATGGTTCAAAAAATCATGTATTAGTTTTCACAGAAAGTTAAATCATGTATTTATGTCAAATCTTACATCGAAAATGTTAACATGAACTAGGAAAACATTACTAAAACGATATTTAATTTGAAGCTGAGAGGGTATTACTTACGAAGAAAGGCTGCTACGAGTGTCCCAAGTCCAAGGTAGACAAATTTCAGACAAATCTAAACGAAGACAACCAAACATAATACAGTAAACAACAACAACAACAACAAAAAAGCTTGAAAGATTGTTTCCTTTGGGAATCGAAATCTAACCTTGGAGATTAACTCAACTATGTCGTTTGTGAACAGGTTTCGACCAACCGTATCGATAAGATCACCAAACAACAACGTCATTATCGGATAACCAAGACCGTTTCCGATAGCTCCGATCGAACCAACGATCATCAACAACACATCGGTAGAATCTGAGAAAGAAAACAGTTTGTAGAAAGGTACGGTCTTTGTCTTCTCTTGGATTTTCTTCTTCTTCTTCATCTCCGACAGTGTGGGACTTTCTGAATGATCAGGGCTTGTCTCAAAATTAGATACAGCGACCATTGTTAGGGATTTTCGTAGAGAGATGACCAATACGTATCAAAAATGAAATAGAGCCTGGAAAAGCTATCATTGAATGATCTTAAAACATATAAAAAATCATACAAACATTAAAAATTTCAGTTTACTATCTAATTTTTTATTAATACGAAATCAAAGAAGGGATTAGTTAGGTATAAGATTAATACTATTTACAGATGTTGTTATTAGGTGACATAAACAAAGATTAAGAGACAAAAGCGTGGAATCATTTTATTCTTTTTGTTTAGTTTGCTAAGCACAAACACAATTAATTTATGATTTTGTTTATCATACCTTTCATATATGGCGTTTTTTTCTTGGTTCTGTCATGTAAATAATATTTCCCAGAATCATTCTATAAGTGATTGACCCTAATATTTAAGTGACTTACACTCTTTTGGGAATAAAATTAATCATTACAAAATATGAAAAATATGTCATCCTTCTTGTGTCATGGGGTCGACTAATTTCTTCATTTGTCAACTTGGTCGTGCATTCCACTATTCCTTATTGTACTAACGTTAATAGTGTATTAAACTTTAACGGGCATAATTTTGATGGGCCTTGAACAGGGGATAGAAATTGGCCTAACAATAGATCCAGCAAAAGTCATGAGCTACAACAACAAACGATAGAGACCATCATGGAGCTAGAGTTTCTGAAGTCTTAAGAGGTTTCTAGCTGACTAGGATGAGGCAAAAGGAGAAGAGTTGAGCTGGATAAATATTTTGGAGAAGATACACATAAAGTTCAAGAAAATATTGATCAAATATAAATATTCTTTGGATAGTTAGTTAAGCCGTAAATGATCATATTCTATATAAATATGTTGGTTAGGGTTTCCACAGAAGGTTACGCGTATTAAGAGAAATTGCATTAGCACGGGTTTGAGTGGTTCTTGTAAGGAGTATCAAACACAGGTGCTAATGGTGAATATGTGTGGTTTTGAGATCACAAATAGATCGAAAAGCAAGAGAGACACGGTTCTTAAGCTGAAACTTGTAAGTTTGCTTTACAGTAAAAATTCTTGAAAAAAATTAGTATGTGTTACATTCTGTATCAAGAGATCTCGCATTTTGATTTGGTATCAGAGCGGACACATGTTTGCTTAAAGTACAAGTGATATCTTGTGGAAGAAATGGAGAACTACAGTGAATTAATCAACAGCTCTATAGTGATACTGGATGCAAACAAATATGTCTTTTGGAAATCACAGATGAGATCGCAAATCAAAGGCATATATGTGCTTGCTTGGAAAGCGGTTGAAACCGGTTGGAGCAATCCTGCTAAGAATGAAGGTGGCACAAATGTACCCAAGCCAGAAGATTCTTGGACAAAAATAGAACTTAAGATGTCTAAATACAACTCCAAAGGGATCACTGCAATTCATTGTGGCTTGGCAAAGAAGCAGTTCAAAACTCCTCAATTCGAGCTGATTCAAGGGTGTGAAATGGCAAAAAAGCATGGGATATTCTTCATACACACTTTTAAGGGATAAAGAAGGTTCAAAACTCATAAAAGGATCTTCTGACTACTAAGTTTGAGAATTTTAAAATGGTGGAACATGAATCAATTGATGACTTTAGTTCCAAGATCAGCTCCTTATTAGCTCAAGAGGCGTATATCCTTGTAAAGAAGTACATGGATAAAAAGCTGGTAAAGAAATTTTTAAGGTGTCTGCCACAGAGATACATGACTTACAAAGCAGCTCTAAGTATATCAGCAAACACAGAGATCATGAACTTTGACGATCTTGCTGGAATGTTGCAAGTTCATGAGATGGATCATGATGGAGTAAAGAAAACCAAGAGAATTTCCTATGTGTCACAAGGAAACACAAGTCATGAACCGGATGAAAATGATCATGTCAGCCATATTGTTCGAAGATTTTACGGTGCTCTGAGAAGGGTGGAACAAGGGTAAGGCTCTAGTAGGTTCAATAAGAAGAATTCGGACAGCGACAAAGGAACCAAGAAATCAGAAATGGAGTATCATGAGTGCAAAGAGTTTGGTCACTTTAAAACTGAATGTCTAACATCTAAGAGGCGTGGAATCAAATGTTTTGGCTGCAGAGGTCACCTAGAAAACGAGCAGAAAAGGAGACAATAAAAGTCAATGTTGGGAGTAAACGGCAATGGTTGCAATACTCATTTCTGGTACGACAACTGGTCAACTCAGGGATGTTTGATCGATATTGCAGGTCTGAGAGGAGCAATAGACATGGGGATTCTACTGCATTCGACAGTTGCGGCAGCTCTAACGTCCCGTCGTCGAAGATGTCACAGAGCAGAGTACCTCAACAACATAGAGGATGAAATAGAAAAAATCAGAAACAAAATGGATGGTGCGTATGGACATTCCTTTGTGGAAGAAAAAGGAAACAATTTACAAGACAAAATTCTGCACCAAGGACACTCGGAAGCTACTTCACGATGAGGTTGGTGGTATTGTACCTTGGTGGAAAGGTATTGTTGGGATAGTGTCCTGAAATCACACTTGTACTCACTCCTGATGATAGTTGTGTGTCGAGATCAGACATTCGTATAATACTAGGCGGTTGCAATGTTTTGCTAGAAGCCATTTGCAATCTGTAAGTTGTAGACTTACTGCCAGTATTATATGATCCTATAGGGTCACACACCTAAGCAAACTGGAAGCTAAAACATGGGAATGATCATTATGGTAATGATCATGTTAATGTGTATTGGATACACATTAATATCGAGATAATGGTGTTGTGTCGATCGACACAGCATGTGTGTCGGTCGACACAGTTCGGGTTTCGAAAGGGCTTTTCGATTTTATGACTCAAACGAGTCTGGCCCGTCAAGTGTGATTCTAGGTCGAATAAAACCTGATGGTTTCGACCTAGAACAGTGGCCGTCGTCTCTTTCTTGACAGAAGAGGCAGAAATACCATAACTCTCAGATCCCATAGATCCGGCACTAGCATCCCGTTTTCCAGCTTGTGTGCGTGTGTATCTGGTAGAGGCGAAGCATCTGAGTCGCTTACTGATCTCTTTCACCAATCATTCCGCTGCCAGTTCAAGGTAAGAACGAGGTTGGTAAATTTCAATATAACGAACCCTAGATCCTAGGGATCCAACAGTGGTATCAGAGCATGGTAGGGTTTAGTCTATTGAATTTAAGGCATTCAAATCGAATACTGATGAATTTGATTAGTTAATTGCCTGTTAAATCATGTTTTCAAGAAATTAATCTCGGATTGAATCTCTGTTGAAAACGACGAACTGTTGTTATCGCACTGTGTCGATCGACACTAAGCTTGTGTCGGTCGACACGCCGCGAAACGCATAATAAAATTTAGGGTTTGTCGCATGGTGTCGATCGACAGTAATCTTGTGTCGGTCGACACATCGCGAAAACTCGTAAAATATATTAGGGTTTTCGCACAGCATCGGTCGACGCACTGGGTGTGTCGGTCGATGCACCGCGAAAATACGAAAGATTTGAAATCGCACCGTGTCGATCGACATACTGAGTGCATCGGTCGACACAGACTATGCGTATGGATAGATAGGTTCAATTGGATTGAACTGGTTATCTCGCAT
The DNA here is from genome assembly GCA_030180135.1 of Orychophragmus violaceus. Classification (NCBI taxonomy): domain Eukaryota; kingdom Viridiplantae; phylum Streptophyta; class Magnoliopsida; order Brassicales; family Brassicaceae; genus Orychophragmus; species Orychophragmus violaceus. Next base: position 97,175,152 of record CM058237.1, on the reverse strand, counting down.
GGTTATGTCGGTTTAATTCAAAATCCCTAATACTCTACTGTGTCGATCGACACAGGTTTAATGTCGGTCGACTCAAGCCTTACGATTGGTTGAATCGGTTCAATTGGATTGAACTGGTTATCATGCTTGGTTAAGGAAGATAAGATCGGTTTAAATTGGATGAATTGGTTCAATTGAATTGAACTGGTTATCTCAATTAGAATAAACCGATTTAATTGGTTAAGATCAGTTTGATTGGATAAGTCGGTTCAATTGGATTGGACCGATTATCGCAATTAGTTAAAAACTGGTTGAATCGGTTCAATTAGATGGACTGGTTAAATTGGATTTGACCGGTTATCTCAAATGATCTGAAGGTTGCATGTCAAATGTCGACCAAGTGTGTCAGTCGACACATATGGTGACAATGCGAACCGTAATCGTTTGGTTTTGAACCAAATGATTAAGAAACCGAACCAAATGACCTAACCCACTGAAATTAGAACGATTAAAACCTAAATTGAAATTAAAAGTTAAAAATGTTCTAAACCTATTTAATACACATTGGATGTGTGTTAGATCGTCATTCAATATGGTCAACTGTCAAGACTCGTTTCGTTGTTGGATAGTCTTGCCAAGAGCTTGGTGTCCACAATTACATGAGTAAGGCAGGTAGTAGTGTTGATGGTCTTGCAGTGCTTGACATCAACTATTGCATGACCTAAGAGATTGAGTTACTAAACTCTTAGAGTTCCATTTCCTCAACTTAATATCAAGTGACCTTGATGTCTTGCCCAATCTTGTCTACTGTCAAGACTCGTTTCATTGTTGGATAGTCTTGGAGTCCTTGGTATCCACAATGACATGAGTAATGCAGGTGATCATTGATAGACTTGCAGTGCGACTGTCAATGATCACAAGACATAAGAGATTGGTTTACTTGACTGGGCTATCAGAAGTTTTGGGCCCAGAGACGTCAGAGTGGATGAGACATGGATTGTCTAATCTACGACCAAGAATTGTACTGAGTACAATTAGCAATGGTTTGCTTAGCTAGATTACTAAACTCTGGGTGATGACGAGTCGTCCACTCAGATCTTAGTGATGTATGGATCTTGGTGTTGGAATTGTGTCCAGTAATCTCGGTACTGTCTCTAGAAAGTAAGAGTATGTCAATGATCAGACATAAGTCATATAATACTGGGGGTCATGATGGCTTGCTAGAGTCCGCTCATGATCTATAAGTCTTGGACTTATTGCCTTTGTTATATGATCCCATATGGGTCACACGCCTAAGCTAACAGGAAAATGTGTAGGAACGGTTTAGCAGAAGTACAGTAAAAGTGCTAGGCATTTACTGTACTTAGAGAGAATAAAAGGTTTAGCCACTGTGCATCGATCGATGCATAAGGTGCAACGATCGATGCAGTGCGCAAACACCGACGAGTTAATTGGTATTTGGGCCAAATGGCCCAAACGGAACAGGACGAGTTTTGTGTCATAAAACTCGAGTTTCAGACTGATTAACCCTAACGCTTGAGCTGTAAACTCTCTCCCTCTGCGCCGAGTTCCCCTTGTGGTCTAGCAGCTGTTTCCTGTGAAAGCGTGTGTGAACCTTTGGAGGATTCATCCCTCGGTGTTTCTCTGATCTCAGACATACCATCCATTTCCGCTGCAATAACAGGTATAAGGTGAGATCATCATTTGTTTCTATTCTGAGAAGAACCTAGATCGCATGTTTAGGATAATCTGAATCTGGAATTGAATCAGGATTCTTCTAAACGTTCCAACAGTGGTATCAGAGCTTTAGGTTCTGGTTTTTCTTGTTTAGATTCATGTTTAGGATTGTTTAAAGAGGTGTTTTTGAATCAATCTACTGATAAGATTAAAACACTTAAGAAACAAGAATTGAATCCTAAACAAACTGTTTAAAAATCGCATGACCAAACTATATTGATTTGGTATGTGATCTAAACTGATTTTGCATCGACTGAGATCGCATTGCATCGATCGATGCAATGCAAGGATCGATCGTTGCAGTCGCGAGAGATTGACCGCGATCGCATGGATCGTTCAAACGATCGCATGGATCTCACGAGAATCTCTCGGCCAAACCTGATAACCGTTCGTGCACACGTGAGAGCATCGATCGATGCCGGATCGATGAACGATCGTTGCAGGATCGATGCTGTGAGCATCGATCGATGCGGTTAGGGTTTTGGCTCGGTTTAATTTAATTAAAATTAAACGTCTCGGTTTAATAAACAGATTTAATAATTTTATTAAGTCTGGTTAAACCGGGATAAGAAATCCAATGTCGAAAGAATTATTGGATTTAGTGCCTAAACCAGGAATTTCTAATTTGATTTGGTTGGACCAAATAAATTGAGAAATTCCGGTTTAGTAAATAACCGGTTGACAATTGTGGTCGTCGTAGTAATTAAAACTTGGTTAGACCAGTTTTAATGAACCAGACCGGTTATGTCAATTAATTGGACAATTGGGTCATGTCTTGGACATGGACCAATTCTTGGGCCTCGGGCCAAGAAGTTAAAACAATTGGACCAATTATTTGAGTCTTTCTTCAGATTAATTTAAAATCTATTTTATAAAAATATAAAGTCGATTTTAAATTAAAGTTTCCGAAATTTTGAAATTAGAAAGTTTCTTAAAATAGAAGTTTCTGAATTTGCGGGTTTTGGATTTTTAAGAAATTTCTAAAGTTAGAAAGTTTCCGTTTTTAGAAAGTTTCCAATTTTAGAAAGTTTCCAAAATAGTAGGTTTCCATAAATAGAAAGTTTCCCGAAATAGTAATCTTCTATTTTGGGAATGAATTTTAATAAACCTACGAACCTCAAATAATATCAAGCGTTGGATGTCTTGTCCAGACTATGTCAGCTGTCAAAGCCCATTCAATTGCATTCATGGCCTTACAGTGTGAGGATGTCTGCTTTTGCGTGGGTAAGACGGTTTGTGATTCATAAATGTCATTGGGAGTCCCAGACATTAATGATTACATGACTGTATAGTCTGGTTTTCTTGACTAGGCCATCGGGAGTCCCGGGCCTTGAGACATCAGAGTGGATTGGGCCTCGGGCCCAGATTCACAACCAAGAGTTGTATCACGGATATAATTAGCCGATATAGGGCTTACCGATATAAGCTATGATTGGGTGACGGCCAGTGGCCCACTTTAATCTTAGTTATATGTGGATCTTGGAATCATTATATTCTATTGAGGGTAACTTAGGTTATTGAATATAATGCGTGATTAATCATATTAAATTTTTAATACGAGATTAGTCATTTTGAACATAATAACTAATAACCTTTTTATTTAAATATTTCAGATATGACTACTACAAGCACACAAAACACATTCTCGATCCGGTCTGTTCTCGAGAAGGAGAAGCTGACTGGAACGAACTTCCTGACGTGGTCAAGGAACTTGAGGCTGGTCCTCAAGCAGGAGAAGAAGGACTATGTCCTTCGAGATCCCCTCCCCGAGAGGCCTCTTGCCAATGCTGCCAGGACTCTGCACAATGCTTGGGAAAAGCATTCGTCAGATGAAAATGATGTCTATTGCCTGATGTTGGTGACAATGACTCCTGAGCTGCAAAAACAGTTCGAAAGTGTATTGTCTCCCATCGAGATAATGGCAAGCCTGAAATCGCTTTTTCAGGAGCAGGCTAGGACTGAGAGGTTCCAGACAGTTAAGAACCTCTTGGACTGTAAGTTGGCTGCGAATGCGGCAGTGAGTCCTCATGTCTTGAAGATGATGGGTTATCTCGATCATCTTCAGAAACTCGACTGCCCAATCAGCCAGGAACTTGCCTGCGACATCATTCTGCAGTCTTTACCTGCAAGCTATGATCAGTTCATTCTGAACTTTAACATGCATGGCTTGAGTAAGACACTACCTGAGCTTCACGGAATGCTCAAGACTGCAGAGCCCAACTTGAGGAAAACCGCCAAGGACCCCAATGTGCTTATGGTGCAAAAGGGCAAGGGGTTTAAGAAATCCTCTGCTAAGGATAAGGGAGCGGCCAAGGCTGTCCAAGTCGCGGACAAGGACACGCCAAAGCCCAAGCCCAAGTCCAAGGCTGGGCCAACTGACATGTGCAGGTTCTGCAAAGAACTGGGGCATTGGAGAAGAGATTGTAAGAAATTCCAGGAAGGTCTAAAGGAATTGAAGAAGAAGACTTTCGAGACTTCTTCATCAGGTATTTTTGTTATAGAAGTTAATACAACTACTTCTGATAATACCTCATGGGTCATGGATACTGGTTGTGGGGCTCATATTTGTACTAATATGCAGGCACTCAGCAACAGTAGAAGGCTGAAGCAAGGACAAGTGGAGCTACGAGTTGGGAATGGAGCGAAAGTTTCAGCACTAGCTGTAGGCACATACTTGTTGTCTTTACCTTCGGGATTGATTTTAGAACTGAATAATTGTTATTTTGTACCTGCTATAAGCAGAAATATTATTTCAATTTCTTTGTTGGATTTGGAAGGTTATGATTTTTCAGTTAAGAATAAATTATGTTCCTTCAATCGCAACAATTTGTTCTATGGTTCTGCCCCTCTTACGAATGGGCTTTACATACTCGATCAATCCGCGCCAATTTATAACATTAATACAAAACGGTTTAAACCTAATGAGGAAAACCGAACGTTTCTATGGCATTGTCGTTTAGGGCACATCAGCGAGAAACGCATCAAGAGGCTCCATTCGAATGGACTTCTTGGCTCATTTGACTTTGAGTCATGTGAGAAATGCGAATCATGCATGATGGGCAAAATGACACGGGCCCCCTTTAATAAACCTAACGAGAGGGCCAGTGACTTATTGGGCCTGATACACACTGATGTGTGTGGCCCAATGTCCACAAATGCAAGAGGAAACTATCAGTACTTCATAACCTTCACTGATGATTTCAGTAGGTATGGATATGTTTATTTGATGAAACATAAGTCTGAATCTTTTGAAAAGTTCAGAGAATTCCAAAATGAAGTACAGAACCAACTTGGCAAAAGCATTAAGGCTCTTCGGTCTGACCGAGGAGGAGAATACTTAAGCCAGGAATTCAGTGATCATCTGAGAGAGTGTGGGATCGTATCCCAACTCACTCCTCCTGGAACACCTCAATGGAATGGTGTGTCTGAGAGGAGAAATCGGACCTTATTGGATATGGTTCGATCTATGATGAGTCACACAGACCTTCCAATATCCCTTTGGGGATATGCTCTGCTAACAGCAGTGTTCACTCTAAATAGAGCGCCATCAAAAGCAGTAGCAAAGACACCATATGAATTATGGACTGGAGAAGTTCCAGTGCTGTCTTATCTAAGAATTTGGGGTTGTGAAGCCTATGTTAAGAGATTAATCTCAGATAAGCTTACACCAAAATCTGATAAATGCTATTTCATTGGTTATCCACGGGAAACCAAGGCTTATTACTTCTATCTACGTTCCGAGAACAAGATCTTTGTTGCCCGGGATTGTAACTTTCTTGAGAGGGAATTTCTCTCTAAGAAAGACAGTGGGAGTAAGGTACTGCTTGAAGAAATTCAAGATGAACAAGATACTGCTCAACCTAATGAGGAAGAGCAGCAGGAGGACCTACAAGAAATTGTAGAGCCTGAACCTGTAGTACCTGAAGTTCGAAGATCCGGGAGGATCCGTCACGAACCCGAGAGATATCAAGGATTCCTCGTGACTAACTGTCATGATCTTTTGATCATTGATGGTGATGAACCATCGAACTTCAATCAAGCCATGATGGGCCCAGATTCCTCTAAGTGGCGCAAGGCCACTGATTCCGAAATGGACTCCATGTCGGTCAACCAAGTGTTTTCGTTGGTTGACTTACCCGCTGGTGTAAAAGCCATCGAGTGCAAATGGATCTTCAAGAAGAAGATTGACGTGGATGGAAATGTCCAGATTTATAAAGCCAGGTTGGTGGCAAAAGGTTTCAGACAAGTTCACGGTGTGGACTACGATGAAACCTATTCACCAGTGGCTATGATGAAATCTATTCGGATTCTACTAGCAACTGCAGCTTTTCATGATTATGAAATTTGGCAGATGGACGTGAAAACCGCCTTCCTGAATGGTATTCTGGAAGAGGATGTGTATATGACACAACCTGACGGTTACATAGATCCGAAGAATGCTGGGAAAGTATGCAAGCTTCATAAATCCATTTATGGATTGAAGCAAGCATCGAGGAGCTGGAATCTTCGTTTTGATGAAGCGATCAAGCAATTTGACTTCATCAGAAACGAAGAAGAACAATGCGTGTATAAGAAATCTAGTGGGAGCAAGATTGTATTTCTTATTCTGTATGTCGATGACATACTGCTTCTCGGAAACGACGTTCCAATGCTAAAGTCCGTAAAAGACTGGCTTGGAAGTTGTTTTTCCATGAAAGACATGGGTGAAGCCGCATACGTTCTTGGAATTAGGATCTATCGGGATAGACCTAAGAGGCTGATAGGCTTGTGTCAAGACTCATACATTGACAAAGTCCTACAAAGATTCAGCATGAAAGATTCCAAGAAGGGCTTCACGCCAATGGTACATGGCACAACGCTAAGCAAGAAGCAGAGCCCTACGTCGGCTGCTGAGCTTGAGCGCATGAAGAATATTCCTTATGCATCTGCAATAGGATCTGTCATGTATGCCATGATCTGTACTCGTCCTGATGTTGCTTATGCATTGAGCATGACGAGTAGATACCAGTCAAATCCAGGTGAAAACCATTGGATTGCCGTAAAGAATATCTTGAAGTATCTAAGACATACTAAGGATAAATTCTTGGTGTACGGTGGAAGTGATGTGCTTAAAGTCAGTGGATTCACGGACGCAAGTTTCCAGACAGACACAGATGATTTCCGGTCACAGTCCGGTTATGTCTTTTGTCTGAATGGCGGTGCAGTAAGCTGGAGAAGCTCCAAGCAGGACACCGTTGCTGATTCCACTACAGAAGCTGAATATATCGCCGCCTCAGAAGCAGCGAAGGAAGCTGTTTGGATACGAAAGTTCATTATGGAACTAGGTGTGATACCAGATGCGGCTGAGCCTCTGGCGCTATTTTGTGACAACAATGGTGCTATAGCTCAGGCAAAGGAACCAAGATCACACCAGAAATCCAAGAATGTTCAAAGAAGATATCACTTGATACGTGACATCGTTAATAGAAAGGAAGTCAAGATCAGCCGAGTTCCGACAGATGATAATGTCGCTGATCCATTGACAAAGCCACTCCCAAGACCTAAGCTCGAGTTCCTGACTGAAGCTGTAGGCATTAGAAACATTGAAATGTAATCTAAATTTGAGTGGGAGTTTTGTGAGCTTTATTTTAGTTATTTGATATGTTCTTGTAAAACATTATTTTATGTTTAATGAAATTATTATTTCAAGATTATTTTAACTGTGATGAAATAATCGTTCCAAAATGATATGAAGCATTTTATAGGTCATCAAAGTAAGTGACTTGATCTTGAGTCATCAAAGTCATTTAGCTTGATCATGAGACCCTATATTTGATAAATGTTTTATATCATCCTGTCCCTAGTCGAAGGTTGTTGAAACTGGAACACCAACAACCGTGTGAGACTGGATTGGTACGTGACTTATGACAAAGTCTCAGTGTGTCATAGATGCGCGGCATCAAAGTCAGTACATAGGTGCATGTTGGGAACATACGACCGGACAAGACCCGCTTATAAGAACTCTTCAGGATATTTATATCAGTGTCATAAGAGATTCTTACTACGACTATAGAGTATAGTCCTTAGACCTGAGTTCACATGCATGTGATTGCACATGGACTGGTGTACTTTGATCATTGTCTAACGCTATCGTTCTGCGATAGCTATAAGGACCTTGTTTGGGTACATCATGAAATGAGTAGTTTACAGTGATGGAACAAGATGGGATTTGTCCCTCCAATATAAATGGAGTGAATATCTCTAGGCCAATCGGAGATTTGAATACTGGAAAACGCATGGCCATGCTCAAACGGATTTTCCCGAGTCGTTTGGATTGTCAGTATCAAATCAGAGTCCGATGAACAAGATTAGGCTTTATAAGGATGACACTAATCTTGCCTTATGACTAATCGAGATATTGAGACAAAAGGATTATGAATACAGAGATTCCAGTACAAGTGGGAGATTGTTGGAATTGTGTCCAGTAATCTCGGTACTGTCTCTAGAAAGTAAGAGTATGTCAATGATCAGACATAAGTCATATAATACTGGGGGTCATGATGGCTTGCTAGAGTCCGCTCATGATCTATAAGTCTTGGACTTATTGCCTTTGTTATATGATCCCATATGGGTCACACGCCTAAGCTAACAGGAAAATGTGTAGGAACGGTTTAGCAGAAGTACAGTAAAAGTGCTAGGCATTTACTGTACTTAGAGAGAATAAAAGGTTTAGCCACTGTGCATCGATCGATGCATAAGGTGCAACGATCGATGCAGTGCGCAAACACCGACGAGTTAATTGGTATTTGGGCCAAATGGCCCAAACGGAACAGGACGAGTTTTGTGTCATAAAACTCGAGTTTCAGACTGATTAACCCTAACGCTTGAGCTGTAAACTCTCTCCCTCTGCGCCGAGTTCCCCTTGTGGTCTAGCAGCTGTTTCCTGTGAAAGCGTGTGTGAACCTTTGGAGGATTCATCCCTCGGTGTTTCTCTGATCTCAGACATACCATCCATTTCCGCTGCAATAACAGGTATAAGGTGAGATCATCATTTGTTTCTATTCTGAGAAGAACCTAGATCGCATGTTTAGGATAATCTGAATCTGGAATTGAATCAGGATTCTTCTAAACGTTCCAACACTTGGATCATTATATTCATTGGGGACACATTGTTTGAATATAATGCGAGTTTTCTTATTGGATAAGATTCCTCATTTCCTGAAATCATAACTAGAATTTTCTTTGATTAAAATTTGCAGCCTATGTCTAAAACTACCTTCTCGTTGCGATCCGTCCTTGATAAGGACAAGTTAAATGGATCAAACTTCCTGGATTGGTATCGAAATTTGAGATTTATACTCAAGCAGGAGAGTAAGGACTATGTCCTAGAGAAAGCTTTCCAAGAAAGGCTTGGGGCCAATCGCTCGAATGCAGTGTATAATGCTTGGAATAAGCATTATATTGATGTGGTAGATGTGCGTGGTCTGATGTTGGCTACCATGGAATCGGACTTAAAGAGTCAATACGAGAACATGGAGTCGCCAATAGAGATGATCACCAGCCTGAAACTGAAGTTTTAGGATCTGGCACGAGTTGAGAGATTCCAGATGGTGAAGTCTCTTACTGGGTGCAAGCTACCAGAGGATGCTCCAGTGAGTCCTCATGTCATTAAACTGATGGGTTACATTGATAACCTGGGGAAACTGGATTGTCCTGTCATCTTAGAGTTGGCTACTGACATCATTCTGCAGTCACTACCGTCAAGTTATGATAAGTTCATTAAGAATTATATCAAGAAAGGCTTGACGAAGAAGTTGACTGAGCTGCATGGCATGCTCAAGACATCAGAGCAAAACATCAAAAAGGGTAAAAGATTTGAAAAATCTTGTATAGACAAGGGTGAAGGCAAGGCCGTTCAGATTTGGAATCGGGATAAGCCTGTGTCATCTTTTAAGCCCAAGTCAGGCCCATCTGATGTTGATAGATGCTGCTACTGTAAAGAGTTTGGGCATTGGAAGAGAAATTGCATTAAATTCTTGGAAGATTCACAAGAAATGGAGAAGATGTATGGTACTTCTTCTTCAGGTATTGTGTTATTATTTCAAGTTCTACGTATGTATTGGATACTAGTTGTGGTACTGATATTTTGGAAATATGCAGGGCCTAAGCAACAGTAGAACGTTGAAGAAAGGACAAGTGGAACTGCGTGTCTGGTATGGAGCAATGGTTGCTACATAAGCCGTAGAGATTCTCCACTTGTAGGAGCCTTTCAAGCTTGTTTTTTGAATTAAGTAATTGCTACTATGTACCTGCTTTATGCAGAAATGTCTTTCATTTTCTTGTGAGAATTTGGATGCTTTTCATTCTGATAAAAGACAAGTTTTGCTCTTTTGATCTTAATGAAATATTATATGGTAGCACCCCTTTTGAAAGGGTTTTATATCTTAAACCAACATACGCTTAAATATAACATAAATATCAAACGATTTAAGTCTGACGACTTGAACTCGATTTTTCCTCAGCATAGTCATATTGACCGAATAGAGTGAAGCGGCTTCAGAAGTTCCATAGTTATGGGCTTCAGGTTCATTTGATTGTAAATCAATTGAGACATGAATTCTGCTTGCTGGGCCAAATGACTAAGGCTTCTTTAGCAGAGCTAAAGAAACGGGCCAGAGACTCGTTGGGCCTTACACATACTGATGTATGCGGCCCGATGAGCATTAGTGCCAAAGGAAAAACTTCAATACTTCATTGTCTTATTGATGGCTTCAGTAAGTATGAATGTGTTCATTTGATGAGACACGAGTCAGAATCCTTTGGAATGATCAAAGGAGTTTCAGAATGAAGTATAGAACCGATTTGACAGAAGTATTGAGATCCTCGATTAGATCGCGGAGGAAAATACTTGAGTCAAGAATTGGGTGATCATCTAAGTGAGTGTGAAGTCACTTCACATCTCATCTCTCCTGAAAACCTTGAATGGTGTTTCTGAGAGAATGAATCGAATCTTATTGGATATGCTCCGATTAATGATGAGTCACATGAATCTTCCATTATCCTTTTAAAATACGCTCTAAAATGAACCTGTTTACGCTAAATAAGTTTTCTATCAGAATCAGTGAAAAACACCACATTGGATGTGGACTGGGTGATTTCCAAATATGTTTTTCTGATTAATTGGGGTTGCAAGGTTTGTGTAAGGCAGTTGTCAACAAACAAACTTGAACCCAAATCTGATGAGTGCTGCTTCGCTGGTTGTCCTAGGGAAACCGAGGCTTAGTACTTTTGCAACCAATCCGAGAACAAAGTTTTGTTGTTCGGAACTCTGTTTTTCCAAGAAGAACAGTGAGAGTAAAAGTACAGCTCGAAGAAATTCGAGAAACACAGGAGGCTGCTCAACCTAGTGAGGGGAACAGCGGTTAGATCTATAAAGTGATGTAGGATCTGCACCTGTGGAGCCTGAATGCGGCAGTGAGTCCTCATGTCTTGAAGATGATGGGTTATCTCGATCATCTTCAGAAACTCGACTGCCCAATCAGCCAGGAACTTGCCTGCGACATCATTCTGCAGTCTTTACCTGCAAGCTATGATCAGTTCATTCTGAACTTTAACATGCATGGCTTGAGTAAGACACTACCTGAGCTTCACGGAATGCTCAAGACTGCAGAGCCCAACTTGAGGAAAACCGCCAAGGACCCCAATGTGCTTATGGTGCAAAAGGGCAAGGGGTTTAAGAAATCCTCTGCTAAGGATAAGGGAGCGGCCAAGGCTGTCCAAGTCGCGGACAAGGACACGCCAAAGCCCAAGCCCAAGTCCAAGGCTGGGCCAACTGACATGTGCAGGTTCTGCAAAGAACTGGGGCATTGGAGAAGAGATTGTAAGAAATTCCAGGAAGGTCTAAAGGAATTGAAGAAGAAGACTTTCGAGACTTCTTCATCAGGTATTTTTGTTATAGAAGTTAATACAACTACTTCTGATAATACCTCATGGGTCATGGATACTGGTTGTGGGGCTCATATTTGTACTAATATGCAGGCACTCAGCAACAGTAGAAGGCTGAAGCAAGGACAAGTGGAGCTACGAGTTGGGAATGGAGCGAAAGTTTCAGCACTAGCTGTAGGCACATACTTGTTGTCTTTACCTTCGGGATTGATTTTAGAACTGAATAATTGTTATTTTGTACCTGCTATAAGCAGAAATATTATTTCAATTTCTTTGTTGGATTTGGAAGGTTATGATTTTTCAGTTAAGAATAAATTATGTTCCTTCAATCGCAACAATTTGTTCTATGGTTCTGCCCCTCTTACGAATGGGCTTTACATACTCGATCAATCCGCGCCAATTTATAACATTAATACAAAACGGTTTAAACCTAATGAGGAAAACCGAACGTTTCTATGGCATTGTCGTTTAGGGCACATCAGCGAGAAACGCATCAAGAGGCTCCATTCGAATGGACTTCTTGGCTCATTTGACTTTGAGTCATGTGAGAAATGCGAATCATGCATGATGGGCAAAATGACACGGGCCCCCTTTAATAAACCTAACGAGAGGGCCAGTGACTTATTGGGCCTGATACACACTGATGTGTGTGGCCCAATGTCCACAAATGCAAGAGGAAACTATCAGTACTTCATAACCTTCACTGATGATTTCAGTAGGTATGGATATGTTTATTTGATGAAACATAAGTCTGAATCTTTTGAAAAGTTCAGAGAATTCCAAAATGAAGTACAGAACCAACTTGGCAAAAGCATTAAGGCTCTTCGGTCCGACCGAGGAGGAGAATACTTAAGCCAGGAATTCAGTGATCATCTGAGAGAGTGTGGGATCGTATCCCAACTCACTCCTCCTGGAACACCTCAATGGAATGGTGTGTCTGAGAGGAGAAATCGGACCTTATTGGATATGGTTCGATCTATGATGAGTCACACAGACCTTCCAATATCCCTTTGGGGATATGCTCTGCTAACAGCAGTGTTCACTCTAAATAGAGCGCCATCAAAAGCAGTAGCAAAGACACCATATGAATTATGGACTGGAGAAGTTCCAGTGCTGTCTTATCTAAGAATTTGGGGTTGTGAAGCCTATGTTAAGAGATTAATCTCAGATAAGCTTACACCAAAATCTGATAAATGCTATTTCATTGGTTATCCACGGGAAACCAAGGCTTATTACTTCTATCTACGTTCCGAGAACAAGATCTTTGTTGCCCGGGATTGTAACTTTCTTGAGAGGGAATTTCTCTCTAAGAAAGACAGTGGGAGTAAGGTACTGCTTGAAGAAATTCAAGATGAACAAGATACTGCTCAACCTAATGAGGAAGAGCAGCAGGAGGACCTACAAGAAATTGTAGAGCCTGAACCTGTAGTACCTGAAGTTCGAAGATCCGGGAGGATCCGTCACGAACCCGAGAGATATCAAGGATTCCTCGTGACTAACTGTCATGATCTTTTGATCATTGATGGTGATGAACCATCGAACTTCAATCAAGCCATGATGGGCCCAGATTCCTCTAAGTGGCGCAAGGCCACTGATTCCGAAATGGACTCCATGTCGGTCAACCAAGTGTTTTCGTTGGTTGACTTACCCGCTGGTGTAAAAGCCATCGAGTGCAAATGGATCTTCAAGAAGAAGATTGACGTGGATGGAAATGTCCAGATTTATAAAGCCAGGTTGGTGGCAAAAGGTTTCAGACAAGTTCACGGTGTGGACTACGATGAAACCTATTCACCAGTGGCTATGATGAAATCTATTCGGATTCTACTAGCAACTGCAGCTTTTCATGATTATGAAATTTGGCAGATGGACGTGAAAACCGCCTTCCTGAATGGTATTCTGGAAGAGGATGTGTATATGACACAACCTGACGGTTACATAGATCCGAAGAATGCTGGGAAAGTATGCAAGCTTCATAAATCCATTTATGGATTGAAGCAAGCATCGAGGAGCTGGAATCTTCGTTTTGATGAAGCGATCAAGCAATTTGACTTCATCAGAAACGAAGAAGAACAATGCGTGTATAAGAAATCTAGTGGGAGCAAGATTGTATTTCTTATTCTGTATGTCGATGACATACTGCTTCTCGGAAACGACGTTCCAATGCTAAAGTCCGTAAAAGACTGGCTTGGAAGTTGTTTTTCCATGAAAGACATGGGTGAAGCCGCATACGTTCTTGGAATTAGGATCTATCGGGATAGACCTAAGAGGCTGATAGGCTTGTGTCAAGACTCATACATTGACAAAGTCCTACAAAGATTCAGCATGAAAGATTCCAAGAAGGGCTTCACGCCAATGGTACATGGCACAACGCTAAGCAAGAAGCAGAGCCCTACGTCGGCTGCTGAGCTTGAGCGCATGAAGAATATTCCTTATGCATCTGCAATAGGATCTGTCATGTATGCCATGATCTGTACTCGTCCTGATGTTGCTTATGCATTGAGCATGACGAGTAGATACCAGTCAAATCCAGGTGAAAACCATTGGATTGCCGTAAAGAATATCTTGAAGTATCTAAGACATACTAAGGATAAATTCTTGGTGTACGGTGGAAGTGATGTGCTTAAAGTCAGTGGATTCACGGACGCAAGTTTCCAGACAGACACAGATGATTTCCGGTCACAGTCCGGTTATGTCTTTTGTCTGAATGGCGGTGCAGTAAGCTGGAGAAGCTCCAAGCAGGACACCGTTGCTGATTCCACTACAGAAGCTGAATATATCGCCGCCTCAGAAGCAGCGAAGGAAGCTGTTTGGATACGAAAGTTCATTATGGAACTAGGTGTGATACCAGATGCGGCTGAGCCTCTGGCGCTATTTTGTGACAACAATGGTGCTATAGCTCAGGCAAAGGAACCAAGATCACACCAGAAATCCAAGAATGTTCAAAGAAGATATCACTTGATACGTGACATCGTTAATAGAAAGGAAGTCAAGATCAGCCGAGTTCCGACAGATGATAATGTCGCTGATCCATTGACAAAGCCACTCCCAAGACCTAAGCTCGAGTTCCTGACTGAAGCTGTAGGCATTAGAAACATTGAAATGTAATCTAAATTTGAGTGGGAGTTTTGTGAGCTTTATTTTAGTTATTTGATATGTTCTTGTAAAACATTATTTTATGTTTAATGAAATTATTATTTCAAGATTATTTTAACTGTGATGAAATAATCGTTCCAAAATGATATGAAGCATTTTATAGGTCATCAAAGTAAGTGACTTGATCTTGAGTCATCAAAGTCATTTAGCTTGATCATGAGACCCTATATTTGATAAATGTTTTATATCATCCTGTCCCTAGTCGAAGGTTGTTGAAACTGGAACACCAACAACCGTGTGAGACTGGATTGGTACGTGACTTATGACAAAGTCTCAGTGTGTCATAGATGCGCGGCATCAAAGTCAGTACATAGGTGCATGTTGGGAACATACGACCGGACAAGACCCGCTTATAAGAACTCTTCAGGATATTTATATCAGTGTCATAAGAGATTCTTACTACGACTATAGAGTATAGTCCTTAGACCTGAGTTCACATGCATGTGATTGCACATGGACTGGTGTACTTTGATCATTGTCTAACGCTATCGTTCTGCGATAGCTATAAGGACCTTGTTTGGGTACATCATGAAATGAGTAGTTTACAGTGATGGAACAAGATGGGATTTGTCCCTCCAATATAAATGGAGTGAATATCTCTAGGCCAATCGGAGATTTGAATACTGGAAAACGCATGGCCATGCTCAAACGGACTTTCCCGAGTCGTTTGGATTGTCAGTATCAAATCAGAGTCCGATGAACAAGATTAGGCTTTATAAGGATGACACTAATCTTGCCTTATGACTAATCGAGATATTGAGACAAAAGGATTATGAATACAGAGATTCCAGTACAAGTGGGAGATTGTTGGAATTGTGTCCAGTAATCTCGGTACTGTCTCTAGAAAGTAAGAGTATGTCAATGATCAGACATAAGTCATATAATACTGGGGGTCATGATGGCTTGCTAGAGTCCGCTCATGATCTATAAGTCTTGGACTTATTGCCTTTGTTATATGATCCCATATGGGTCACACGCCTAAGCTAACAGGAAAATGTGTAGGAACAGTTTAGCAGAAGTACAGTAAAAGTGCTAGGCATTTACTGTACTTAGAGAGAATAAAAGGTTTAGCCACTGTGCATCGATCGATGCATAAGGTGCAACGATCGATGCAGTGCGCAAACACCGACGAGTTAATTGGTATTTGGGCCAAATGGCCCAAACGGAACAGGACGAGTTTTGTGTCATAAAACTCGAGTTTCAGACTGATTAACCCTAACGCTTGAGCTGTAAACTCTCTCCCTCTGCGCCGAGTTCCCCTTGTGGTCTAGCAGCTGTTTCCTGTGAAAGCGTGTGTGAACCTTTGGAGGATTCATCCCTCGGTGTTTCTCTGATCTCAGACATACCATCCATTTCCGCTGCAATAACAGGTATAAGGTGAGATCATCATTTGTTTCTATTCTGAGAAGAACCTAGATCGCATGTTTAGGATAATCTGAATCTGGAATTGAATCAGGATTCTTCTAAACGTTCCAACACTTGGATCATTATATTCATTGAGGACACATTGTTTGAATATAATGCGAGTTTTCTTATTGGATAAGATTCCTCATTTCCTGAAATCATAACTAGAATTTTCTTTGATTAAAATTTGCAGCCTATGTCTAAAACTACCTTCTCGTTGCGATCCGTCCTTGATAAGGACAAGTTAAATGGATCAAACTTCCTGGATTGGTATCGAAATTTGAGATTTATACTCAAGCAGGAGAGTAAGGACTATGTCCTAGAGAAAGCTTTCCAAGAAAGGCTTGGGGCCAATCGCTCGAATGCAGTGTATAATGCTTGGAATAAGCATTATATTGATGTGGTAGATGTGCGTGGTCTGATGTTGGCTACCATGGAATCGGACTTAAAGAGTCAATACGAGAACATGGAGTCGCCAATAGAGATGATCACCAGCCTGAAACTGATGTTTTAGGATCTGGCACGAGTTGAGAGATTCCAGATGGTGAAGTCTCTTACTGGGTGCAAGCTACCAGAGGATGCTCCAGTGAGTCCTCATGTCATTAAACTGATGGGTTACATTGATAACCTGGGGAAACTGGATTGTCCTGTCATCTTAGAGTTGGCTACTGACATCATTCTGCAGTCACTACCGTCAAGTTATGATAAGTTCATTAAGAATTATATCAAGAAAGGCTTGACGAAGAAGTTGACTGAGCTGCATGGCATGCTCAAGACATCAGAGCAAAACATCAAAAAGGGTAAAAGATTTGAAAAATCTTGTATAGACAAGGGTGAAGGCAAGGCCGTTCAGATTTGGAATCGGGATAAGCCTGTGTCATCTTTTAAGCCCAAGTCAGGCCCATCTGATGTTGATAGATGCTGCTACTGTAAAGAGTTTGGGCATTGGAAGAGAAATTGCATTAAATTCTTGGAAGATTCACAAGAAATGGAGAAGATGTATGGTACTTCTTCTTCAGGTATTGTGTTATTATTTCAAGTTCTACGTATGTATTGGATACTAGTTGTGGTACTGATATTTTGGAAATATGCAGGGCCTAAGCAACAGTAGAACGTTGAAGAAAGGACAAGTGGAACTGCGTGTCTGGTATGGAGCAATGGTTGCTACATAAGCCGTAGAGATTCTCCACTTGTAGGAGCCTTTCAAGCTTGTTTTTTGAATTAAGTAATTGCTACTATGTACCTGCTTTATGCAGAAATGTCTTTCATTTTCTTGTGAGAATTTGGATGCTTTTCATTCTGATAAAAGACAAGTTTTGCTCTTTTGATCTTAATGAAATATTATATGGTAGCACCCCTTTTGAAAGGGTTTTATATCTTAAACCAACATACGCTTAAATATAACATAAATATCAAACGATTTAAGTCTGACGACTTGAACTCGATTTTTCCTCAGCATAGTCATATTGACCGAATAGAGTGAAGCGGCTTCAGAAGTTCCATAGTTATGGGCTTCAGGTTCATTTGATTGTAAATCAATTGAGACATGAATTCTGCTTGCTGGGCCAAATGACTAAGGCTTCTTTAGCAGAGCTAAAGAAACGGGCCAGAGACTCGTTGGGCCTTACACATACTGATGTATGCGGCCCGATGAGCATTAGTGCCAAAGGAAAAACTTCAATACTTCATTGTCTTATTGATGGCTTCAGTAAGTATGAATGTGATCATTTGATGAGACACGAGTCAGAATCCTTTGGAATGATCAAAGGAGTTTCAGAATGAAGTATAGAACCGATTTGACAGAAGTATTGAGATCCTCGATTAGATCGCGGAGGAAAATACTTGAGTCAAGAATTGGGTGATCATCTAAGTGAGTGTGAAGTCACTTCACATCTCATCTCTCCTGAAAACCTTGAATGGTGTTTCTGAGAGAATGAATCGAATCTTATTGGATATGCTCCGATTAATGATGAGTCACATGAATCTTCCATTATCCTTTTAAAATACGCTCTAAAATGAACCTGTTTACGCTAAATAAGTTTTCTATCAGAATCAGTGAAAAACACCACATTGGATGTGGACTGGGTGATTTCCAAATATGTTTTTCTGATTAATTGGGGTTGCAAGGTTTGTGTAAGGCAGTTGTCAACAAACAAACTTGAACCCAAATCTGATGAGTGCTGCTTCGCTGGTTGTCCTAGGGAAACCGAGGCTTAGTACTTTTGCAACCAATCCGAGAACAAAGTTTTGTTGTTCGGAACTCTGTTTTTCCAAGAAGAACAGTGAGAGTAAAAGTACAGCTCGAAGAAATTCGAGAAACACAGGAGGCTGCTCAACCTAGTGAGGGGAACAGCGGTTAGATCTATAAAGTGATGTAGGATCTGCACCTGTGGAGCCTGAAATTCGCAGATCCGAAAGGATCCGTCACTAACTCGAGAGTGATTTCTCGTAGCCGATTGTCGTGATCTGTTGATCATTGAAAAGTGACGGACCTGCGAAATTCAAAGAAGCGAAGGTGAGCCCCAACTCCGAAAATTGGCTAGTTATGCATGTTAGCTTCACCGATAGAAGCAAGCATCTTGGAGTTGGAATCTATGTTCTGTTAAAACGGTCAAAGGCTTTGACTCGATCAGGAACGAATAGAAACAATGCGTTTACAAGTAAACTAGTGGGAGCGTAGTTGCAATTCTCAAACTGTATGTTTAGAACGTACTTAATCTCATAAACGACGTTCTGACGCTAAAGTCTTGTCAAGATTTGGGTCGGAAGTCAAATTTAACGATGGACATGGGAGAAGCCGTGTAAACTCTTGGAACATGGATCCATTGAGATGGATCAGAAGAGCTAATTGGATCGTGTCAGAGTCCTTATGATTATAAGGTACTGGACAGTTCCAATATGCATGATTCCAAGAATGGCTTCACACCAAAGGTCTTATGGCAATGATCTTAGCAAGATGAAGTGTCTTGTACACTGGCTGAGCTAGAGTCTATGAGTGAGATTCCTTTTTGCTCATGCAATAGAATCCATCATGAATGCCATATTTTGCGCTCGTCTAAATGCAGCTGACGCATAAAGCATGACGAGTAGGTACCAATTAATTCCAGTAAGAGTCACTGGACAGTTGTAAGGAATATCCCCAAATGTTTGAGAAACACTAAGGATAGGTTCTTGTACAACTGAGAAAAAGACGAATCAGTTATGAGTAGTTAGACGGACAAAGATGAATCCCGGTTCTCACCTGGTTATGTCTTTTGCCTGTGTAGCGGTGCTGTATGTTGGAAAGGTTTCCAAGCAGAGGACCGTAGAATAGTGCTCATTAAAGAATAGCGGTGTGGTTTGTTGGAATGGTTCCAAGCAAGAACACCGCAGCATCTCTCACAACCTAAGCACGAGTTGTATATTGTTGCTGTAGGTACTAGATATCTGAAGACTTGGTCTTGATTCTAGTGGGAGTTAGTTTAGTTATGATGTTCAGATAGATATGATATGGTCATGTTTATGAAAAACTGACATCAACATTATTTGACTATTGGATAATTAAATAATGGTCCCAAAATAAGTTTATATCATATTATAGGCCATCAAGTTGAGGACTTGATCATGAAACCCTATAAGTAACAAATGACATAAATTATGATGTGTCCCTAGTCGAGGTTGTTAAAGTGGGACAATAACAACCGCGAGAGACTAGCTTGTGAGGTGACTGTTGACTAAGTTTCATAGAGTCAATGATATGAGTATCACAGTCAGTCACATAGATATATGTTGGTGAACATATGATCGGACGTGACCCACTAATGAGAAGTCTCCAGGATAGTTATATCTGTGTCATGAGAGGTTCTCATTACGACTATAGAGTATAGTCCTTAGACCTGAGTTCATCATGCTTTCTTGCATATGAATTGGTACACTTTGACCTTGTCAAACGTCGACCCGTAACTGGCGACTATAACGGCACTGTTCAAGTATATCATGAAGTGTGCGTTGAAATAGGGATGGAACAAGATGAAATTTGTCCCTCCTGAATAACGGGAGATAAATATCTCAGGGCCTATCGAAGATTTAATACTGAGAAAATGTGTGGCCGCACTCAAACGAACTGTAGTTCAATTGTTTGTAATGTTAAGTATAAGATCAGGAGTTCGATAAACACGATGTTGGCTTAATAAGGATGACACCAATCTTGCCTTATGCCAAATCGAGATATAGAGACAAAAGGATTATAGGAATTGATGATTCCAGTACAAGTGGGAGATTGTTGGGATAGTGTCCTGAAATCACACTTGTACTCACTCCTGATGATAGTTGTGTGTCGAGATCAGACATTCGTATAATACTGGGCGGTTGCAATGTTTTGCTAGAAGCCTCTTGCAATCTGTAAGTTGTAGACTTACTGCCAGTATTATATGATCCTATAGGGTCACACACCTAAGCAAACTAGAAGCTAAAACATGGGAATGATCATTATGATCATGTTAATGTGTATTGGATACACATTAATATCTAGATAATGGTGTTGTGTCGATCGACACAGCATGTGTGTCGGTCGACACAGTTCGGGTTTCGAAAGGGCTTTTCGATTTTATGACTCAAACGAGTCTGGCCCGTCAAGTGTGATTCTAGGTCGAATAAAACCTGATGGTTTCGACCTAGAACAGTGGCCGTCGTCTCTTTCTTGACAGAAGAGGCAGAAACACCATAACTCTCAGATCCCATAGATCCGGCACTAGCATCCCGTTTTCCAACTTGTGTGCGTGTGTATCTGGTAGAGGCGAAGCATCTGAGTCGCTTACTGATCTCGTTCACCAATCATTCCGCTGCCAGTTCAAGGTAAGAACGAGGTTGGTAAATTTCAATATAACGAACCCTAGATCCTAGGGATCCAACAGGTATATGGTTTAAGCATGCTACCCCAAAGTCCTCTTTTTTGACTTGGCTAGCTGCTCACAACCGCCTATCAACTTGTGATAGGATGCTGTCTTGGGATCCTGGCATCAACTCAAGCTGCGTATTCTGTCAAGAGCCAACGGAGACGAGAAGTCATCTTTTCTTCTCTTGATGGTATTCAACAGAAATTTGGACTTCTCTGACCAAAGGTCTTTTACAATCAGACTTCGCGGTGGATTGGGACACTTTGATCACAATCATCTCCAACTACTATCAAGATAGCACTACCACATTTTTGCTTCGTTATGCACTGCAAACTTCAGTTCACGTCATCTGGCGAGAAAGAAATCAACGTCGACATGGTGAGGATGCCACTCCTGCTTCCCGCATTGTGGACTCCATTGATAAACAGGTCCGCAACTGTCTTTCCTCCATACGAGCTTCAGGTGACTGCTGCTACGATGATGGATTACAACGCTGGTTTGCCTCAAGAGCTTGAGAGTTCATCTGATTTTTCCTATTATCTCTATGTTCATCTCGTAAGCTTATAGATCAATTTTCTTTTTAGGATAAAGGTTACACAAGTTGTAAATAACGTTTTTTTAGCTTGAATTAATTTTACATTCAATTCAAAAAAAAAATGTTGGGAGTAAACGACAATGAATCCGAAAATAAAAGTGATGAAGAAGAAGTGAACAACTTTGTGGCGTTTTTGGGCATTACTGAAATTGAAAAAGAAGGATCTGAATCAGAACCGGAAATAGATCTAGCGGACAACTATAATGATGTAGGGTTGCACTGATCAAAATTGGATTAGGGAATGTGGCATTGATTCAGTTAACACAGCGACTTGAAGCACATTATAAGTCACTCTAAGAGGAATTAAGGGCTGAAAAGAAACTGAGCCAGGAAAGTGCCAAATTAATAAAAGAAAAGTTGATACTAGCTCAGAAATTTGAGGAGTTGGAAAAGATGTTGAAAGTTGAAAGAGGAGTGACTTCACATCTTTAATCAGAGTTGGATCAACACCCTCCAAAAATTCACATGTTTGCTGAAACCAAGCAATTGGATAAAATTCTGACTTATGAGAGAGCTGAAAACTCAAAGTCAAGTTTAGGATATACTGGAAGAACCTCAACAAACTCAGGGAAAAACCACGTTCGTATCAGCAGTGCAAAAATGCTGACACCCAAGGTGATTGACACATCAAAATTTTGGTTGATACTTTCGTCACTACAAGATAACAACGTTTTTGCGACTGCAACATGCGACTATACTTGTAGTCGTAACATTTTGTGATTATTCGGGGACACATTTACGACAACAAATATATGATCGTGTATTAGTCGCTAATATACGACCAAAAATGATGGTTGCTAATTTAGTCTCCGATTTATGATTGATTAACGACTATTATCGACACCGGAAATAATAGTCGCAGCGTAGTTGGTAATTTGGTGACATATAATGCGCCTGCTGTTATGGGTCGTATAAAAGTCGTAAATAAGTCACTATTTGGACGACTAATTTGCTAATTCGTGTACAGTAGTAACAAAGTCGTTAATTTGTCGCTATTTGTAAGATTAATATGCGACTTGTTATTCGTGTCGCAAAGTAGTCAATATTAGTCGTATCACATGTATTTTTTTATTTAGTAATAATAATAGAAGATATTTTGGTTATATTGGCTAATAATCTTAATTGATTATTAAAGCTAATCTATATTTGCCATGTTCAATGTGTATGGTGCACGTTTGAGTACCATTTTATATTATGTTATTTTTTATTTTTTATTTTGTTTCATATATACCAAGAAACGAAAATGTATTGATTTATTAATATTATCATGGTTCAAATAATAATAAGATAATAAATATATCATTAACGGTTAAGGCCATATTAATTAAACTAAGGGTTGTCTCTTTTTGGTCTTTACATCTTTTACTCATAACTGTTAGAAACTATAAAGATTATTTTCATAGACGATTCATATTCTACTGTTTACCAAAAAAAAATACTTGCTTTCTAGATTTTGTGTGAAACATCATCGAGAATCAACCATGTCTCTTCAGATGATCCGAAGAGTTTCTCAAATCAACAATATCCCATCTCTTCTGGATTTAAAAGTTTTCCTTCTACGTGTATGAATGTGTGTTTTTCCGTTGGAAATCCTAAAATGTCAATGATTTTAGTCGATGAAGATATCATATCTCTTTCCATTTTTATTTATTATCTTTTTTATTTTTGCATATTTTATTGAGCAAATCATTTTTTGGATTTAGGGTATCAAGATAGAAACAGCTGTTCAGGCCTCTGATGTTCATAATTTAGGTTGGTTAACTTTAAGTACTTTAAGTAATTAGACTGTGCTTTCTCAAGCAAAATATTTGCATGGTTGAGGACTCCATCACTATTCTTAAAGCTTTTGTTGCTGCTAAAGTAACGAATAATTTTTCTCAGTTGAGCTATTGCCTCTAGATAAGTTTCCAGGTCCTCATGTGGCCCCTTGAGTACTTTAGTCTCTACCTAGAAATGAATTGAGAGCATAATTAAAAGTTTCGGTTTCGAGATACCAAAAATAAAGTCAAAGATAGCAAGCTAAAAACACAACGAAACACAACTACTATCACTGTACAACACTAAATTTAACTATGCATTTTCTTTCGTGTAAGAGGCTTGAGCATAGCTGTATCCATCGATCATATATATGTCAAATTTAAAATCTATACAAAGACCTCTCACAAACTAACAGTTATGAAATCTATACAAAAGACATCTCACTATGAAAATATAACTAACTACTTGAAGTACTTGAAAAAATATTGTATACAATACTTGAAAATCGGGCGTTACATAAGCTACTATATTTAACAAATCACATATATTAATTAATGATCTTTATAAAGATAAGAAGGCCAAATTCTGAAATTGTCTCTCAGGACTGTGAAAAAGAATAGTGACTTAATGGTCCATAAGCATGTATCACATATTGTTGATTCAGAAAATCAAACAATAATCAATTTGTTTGAACCGATTAGTGATAATAGGAATTTTACAATTCCTTGAGGTATCAATTCCTCTTACTTATCGTGTAGTAAGAGGTATCGAACCTTTTTGGGGTAGATAAAACCAATAAGAATGCACAGAACCGTTTTAGACAAGTCAATTTATAAGATTCAAGTTTCTACCAATCCTAACAAAAGTCAATTCAAATAAGCAATCAACAAGCAAACAAAACTTAGCAAACTAAAATTCAATATAAGGAAGCTAGGGCTATGAGTTGAGGTAATTGGATTAGTGACTCGGGATGATTTTGGGATGCTAATCAAGCTTCAAACAAGCTAACCTCCTGGTAAGGAACACAATAAGTTAATTAGCCTAATCTCTTAGAGCTAACCTCTTTCCTTAATCCTAATCCAAGAACAAATTCTCATTTGTGAATTAAGATCAAGAAGGCATTCAATCAAGTTTCAAATAGCCAACAATCACTCTAGACATTCATTTCCATGAGCTAGAATGTGAAAGTCCTATCAAAGCTAGAAACTGGAATTTCATCGAACACATGGTGGGCAAGAAATCCTAAACATCCTAATCAACTTGATCAAGGCTAAATAGGGATTAAGATCACTAAGATAGAAGAGATATAAGAAAGATATACATTAGACATCCTTTAATCATCCCTAATCAACCTAATCCTACCTAACCCATAAACCCTATGAGAAACTACTCACTAATCATTATGTGATCAACAAAACCCAAAGAGATGGTGTTAATCATTGGAGATTAGAGAAAGTAGAAAGATTAAAAGAAGAAATCTCAAAAGAAGTATTTAGATTTAATCAATAATCAAACTTGTTCTTCCAAAGAGTTTTAGAATCAAAAACAAGCTTAAGAGACAACAAAAATCAGGTTTTTGGCTTTTTATAGCAAAGGGACACGAACCGGGTCAACCCGGAACAAACCGGGTATTGATCCGATTCAATTTGGTTCGCAGGTGAAATCATCGGCCTGGTGTGGTCGATTGTTGACGTCGATGGAAAAAGATGTGATCCGTCGACTGCGTTTGGTCGGTGGTTGCAGTCGATGATTTTACTGGTCAAAACTCGTCGAGAGGTACGCGTGGTTACATCGGCTTGGGCTGCTCGGTTTGGGACGTCGATGGGAATGAGTCGGAAACCATCGACGTCATTTCGTCGATGGACGAGGTCGATGATTTCACTGGTCCGACTTGTGCACTCTTCCCTTCATCCTTGAGCTCCTCCTTTGCTTCCTAAGTCTCCCAAATGCTCCAAACATCTCCATGAACCTACAAAACACAAGAAAACACTCCAAATGCATCCTAGTATGCTAAATCCTAACCTAAATGCCTACAAACTCTAAATGCCATCAAGAAGTAACAAAGAAGCATGAATGAGAGAAAAAAGAGATCAACATAAGAACTAAACACTATAAAAAATGCATGAAAACACAAGTATATCAATTCCCCCAAACTTGAATTTTGCTTGTCCACAAGCAAGCATAAGACAATCAAATCAATTTGAGAGAAAGGTTTGAAGGTGGGAGCTCATATCCAAAGGTTTAATCAAGTTTCAAACTTCATTTCAAGTCTATACAACTAAGGTGCAACCAAGAAAAGCCTACTCCAAGGATATAGCCATACTCATCAAGAGAATAGTTCTAGCTTAACCCTCAACCTACACAAGCATTCAAATTCACTAGCTCCTTGACATTCATTAGATTTTTCGAGTGAATCCTGTTGGGAATGTCCTGAAATCACACTTGTAAGCACTCTAGAGATAGTTGTATTGTCGAGATTAGACATTCATACAATACTAGATGGTCATAATGTTTTGCTAGAAACCACTTGTGATATGTGAGTTGTGAACTCATTACTAGTATTATATGAACCTACAGGATCACACACCTAAGCGAACTGGATGTACTTCAAGTGGGAATAATCATTAAAGTAATGATCAAGTTAATGTGTATTTGATGCACATTAATATACGAGTTTTGAGAGTGTGTCGATCGACACAAGTGTTGTGTCGATCGATGCAAGGCGCAGATCGAAACATTGGTTTCGATTTAATGACTTAATTAATCTCGGTTCGGTCCGGTGATTAATTAGGTTTTCCCAGGTCTATATATATATGATATAAGCACGACCTGGAGTATGAGTTTAAGCCTAATCGCAGCCACCTCTTAGAAACAGACGTATCCCAGAGAGATCCGATCTCCCGGCATTAGCATCCCATCGGATTCCAGTTTGTGTGCGTGTGGATACCAGTAGAGGCGCAGCACTTGAGGCACTTGAGAATCTCGGATACCTAATCATATTCCGCTACTAAACTCCAGGTAATTCGAGATCTGATGTAGATTCAATATACCTAGACCCTAGATCCTAGGCTTGGAATTATACCTAGGGCTGCCTAATTGGATTAGGAACTGCTAGAAATTCTTACAGTGGTATCAGAGCCTTAGGGTTTATTCTATTGAATCCTGTAGCATGTTGATTAGATTAGTTGAATCTGGATCACTGTATATTTGATATGCATGCTAAAATTGAGTTTTTTTATCAAATAATCTCGGCTAGGGTTTTTGTTTGAAAACGTTTTAGGGTTTTTCGCATGGTGTCGATCGATGCCAATCCGGCGTCGATCGACATAGGGCGAAAACCCGAATAAAACTTAGTTTTAGCCTAGTGACAATCGACACAAGAGTTGTGTCGGTCGAAACAAACCTCGCGAAATTGATGAATCGGTTCAATTGGATTGGACCAGTTATCGAGCTTGGTTGATAATGGTTAAACGCTAAGAACGGTTTATTGCGATTGGTTTGATTTGGTTGGTATCGACCGACGCTAATGTAGCGTCGATCGACACTGACCGGTTGTCAAAACCGGATCAATTAGATTGATCGGTTATCGCAAATTGGTTTCGGTAGAAGCGTATCGATCGACACTAAAGTAGCATCGGTCGACACAGTCTCTGGTGATTTCGGTTATTGAACCTGACATCACAGAACCGAACCAAACTTAACCCAATTTCTTAGAATAATTAAAACTAAGTAAAATTAGTTGTTTTAATAAATTACAATCCTTCTAAGATACATATATGATATGTATATTGGATTAAAAGTTCTGTTCCTCAACTAAATATCAAGTATATTTAGATGTCTTTCCAATCTTGTCAACTGTCAAGACTTGTTTCATTGTGCGATAGACTTGCAGTGCAAGATGTCCACAATTACATGAGTAAGGCAGGAAGTAATCGTGTTGATGGACTTGCAGTGCAAGACATCAACAATTACATGACTCAAAAGATTGGTTTACTTGAATGGGCTATCAAAATCGTTTTGGGCCTAGAGACATCAGGTGGATTAGACATGAGATGTCAATCCACAACCAAGAGTTATATTGGATATAACTAGCAAAGTTGTTGCTTACCTAGATAGCTAAAATTTGGGTGATAGCCAGTGGCTCACTCATGTTTAGTGAAGTATGGGTCTTGGATCATTATATTCATTTGAGGAAACATTGTTTGAATATAATGCGAGTTTTCTTAATAGTTAAGATTTATCATTTCTTGAACATCATAACTAAACCTCTCTTGTTTTCAGCTATGTCTAGCACAAACCATCATAACAATTTCTCCCTGCGATCTGTCCTTGAGAAGGACAAGTTAAATGGATCCAACTTTCTTGAATGGTATCGGAACTTGAGAATTGTTCTCAAACAGGAGAAGAAGGACTATGTCCTTGAGAAAGTTCTCCCCAAGAAGTACCGAGCCAATGCCTGGCAGTCAGAGAAGGATGCTTGGGATAAGCATTCTAATGATGTGGTCGATGTGAGTTGTCTCATGTTGGCTACCATGAACTCGGAATTGCAGAAGCAATATGAGTACGTGGAGTCGCCAATAGAGATGATCACTGGCCTGAAAAGTATGTTTCAGGAGCAGGCACGAAATCAGAGATACCAGACGGTTAGGTCTCTGATAGAATGCAAGCTACCAAAGGACGAACCAGTTAGTCCTCATGTCATTAAGATGATGGGTTATATTGATAACCTGGGGAAACTGGATTGTCCCATTAGCCAAGAGTTGGCCACTGACATCATTCTGCAGTCACTGCCGTCAAGCTATGATCAATTTGTTATGAACTATAACATGAACAACTTGACGAAGACGTTGACTGAATTGCATGAGATGCTTAAGACTGCTGAACCTAACATCAAGAAGGACACCCCAAATGTCCTTATGGTACAAAAGGGTAAAAAGTTTAAGAAACTTGGTAAGAACAAAGGTGATGGAAAGATGAGCTCGATTGTGAATCCAAGCGAGTCTGGCCATGCTCCTAAGGTTAAACCTGGTCCTTCTGAAGATGTTAAGTGCCGTTATTGTAATGGTCATGGGCATTTGAAGAGAAACTGCAATAAATTCCTGGAAGATTATGAGAAGCTGAAGAAGACGTACGAGACTTCTTCTTCAGGTATTATGTTATAGAAGTAAATGTTACTTCTTATAGTTCTACTTATTGGGTATTGGATACCAGCTGTAGTGCTCATATTTTGTGAAAATATGCAGGGCCTGAGCAACAATAGGACTAAGGAGAAAGGACAAGTGGACCTACGCGAGGGAAATGGAGCAAGAGTTGTTGCATTAGCCGTAGGAGTATTTCATTTGTTTTTCCCTTTTATGGCATGTTTTGAACTTAAAACTGCTACTATGTATCTACCATGAGCAGAAAGATTATTTCTATTCCTTGTTTGGATATGGAAGGATATCAGTTTTCAAATTAAGAATAAGTGTTATTCATTTAATTACAATGATATATTTTATAGTAGCAATCCATTAGAGAATGGACTTTATGTTCTAAACCAGAACGTGCCTAACTATAACATTAATACCAAGAGATTCAAGTCAAAGGATACGAATCAAACTTCTCTCTGGCATTGTCGTTTTGGGCCACATAAATGAGAAACAGATTCAGAAACTCCATGGTGATGGACTCTTGGGCTCATCTGATTATGAATCATAATGAGTAAAGTGAATCTTGCTCATTGGGTAAAATGACGAAGGCCCCTTTCAACAAAGGTAGTGTCGATCGATGCATGAATGCAACGATCGACACAGGTTGCGAACGTACGAATAAAATGAAAGGGCCATAGGCTTATTGGGCTTTATACATACGGATGTGTATGGCCCGATGAGCGCTAGTGCTAAGGGAAATTTTCAGTACTTCATTACCTTTACTGATATTTCAGTAGGTACGGTTATGTCTTATTAATGAGACATAAGTCGGAATCTTTTGAAAAAGTTCAAAGAGTTCCAGAATGAAGTACATAATCAATTTGACAAAAGTATTAAAGCTCTACGATGAGATCATGGAGGTGAATACTTAAGTCAAGAATTTAGTGATCATCTGAGAGATTGTGAGATTGTTTCACAATTCACTCCTCCTGAACCGGACTTTATTAGATATGGTTCAATCAATGATGAGTCACTTAGATCTTCCATTATCCTTCTAAGAATACGCTCTAGAAACGTCTGCGTTTACACTAAATAGGGTTCCATAAAATTAATTGCAAAGACACCACATGAGATGTGGACTGGAAATGTTTCTAATTTATCTTTCATGAAGATTTGGGGTTGTGAGGCTTATGAAAAACGTTTTAATCTCTGATAAGCTCTCACCCAAATCCGAGAAGTGCTACTTCATTGGTCATCTTAGGAGACCAAGGCATGTTACTTTTACAACCGGTCCGAGAAAAAAATGTTTGTTGCTCGGAATTGTGGTTGTCTTGAGAAAGATTTCTTTCCAGGAAGAACAGTGGGAGTAAAAGTACAGCTCGAAGAAATTCAAAAATCACAGGAGGCTGCTCAACCTGATGAGGAAGAACAGCAGTTAGATCTACAAAGAGTTGTAGAACCTACACCTGTGGTGTCTGAAGTTTGCAAAGTATCTAGTGAATGTATATTTGATATACATTCAAATGGCGAGTTTCTGAGGAAGTGTCGATCGACACAAAGGTGTATCGATCGACACAGATCGCGAACCAAAATATTGATTTTGGTTTATGACTTAATTAACTACGGTTTAAATCTTGGTTAATTAGGTCGTGGTAAAAGTCTATATATGAGATATATGCGCGACTTTTACACAAACCTGAAGCTCACAGATCCGAAAGGATCCGTCACGAACCCGTGAAATGTGGATTTCTCGTAACCAATTGCCATGATCTGTTGATCATTGAAAGTGACGGGCCGGCGAACTTTGAAGAAGCAATGATGAGCCCTGACTCCGAAAATGGAATTCTGAAAAGGATGTGTACATGACATAACCTGAAGATTTCATTAATCCTAATACTGCTAGGAAGATATGCAAGCTTCATCGATCCATTTATGGATTGAAGCAAGCATCTCGGAGTTGGAGTCTTCGTTTTGATGAAGCGGTCAAAAGGTTTGACTTCATCAGGAACGAAGAGGAACCGTGTGTTTACAAGAAGACTAGTGGGAGCGCAGTTGCATTTCTAGTATTGTATGATAATAACATACTGCTTCTCGGAAATGAAATTCCATTGTCAAAGTCTGTTAAGACTTGACTCGAAAGCTGTTTTTCGATGCAAAATGTGGGAGAAACCGTAAACATTCTTGGAATAAGAATCTATAGAGATAGATTGGACAAGCTAATTGGATTGTGTCAAGATGCTTATATTGATAAGGTCTTGCACATGTCAAATATGCATGATTCCAAGAAGGGCTTCATGCCAATGACAATTGGCATAACTCTTAGCAAGACGCAGTGTCCTTCGACACACGCTGAGCAAGAGCGAATGAGGTTCAAACAACTACTACAGGCATTAGATGTCTTAAGATGTGATCTTAATTTTAGTGGGAGTTGTTGTTGTTAATTTTAGTTATGATATGATGTTCATGAAGACATAATTTGATTATGTTAATGAATTCTGACATCAGTATTATTTAATTATGTTATTAAATAATAGTCCCAAAGTAATTTATGATATTTTATAGGTCATCAAGTATGTGACTTGATCATGAAACCCTA
Source organism: Orychophragmus violaceus (assembly GCA_030180135.1). Lineage (NCBI taxonomy): Eukaryota > Viridiplantae > Streptophyta > Magnoliopsida > Brassicales > Brassicaceae > Orychophragmus > Orychophragmus violaceus. The sequence goes on along the minus strand of CM058237.1, from coordinate 97,144,003 downwards.
TAAGTGATAAATGACATAAATTAAGTTGGTCCCTGGTCAAGGTTGTTAAAGTGGGACATTAACAACCGCGTGAGACTAGTATGTGAGGTGACTGATGACTAAGTTTCATGGAGTCATTAATAAGAGTATTAAAGTCAATCACATAGATATGTGTTGGAGAACACAGGATCGGACATGACCCACTAATGAGAACTCTACGGGATAGTTATATATAAGTGTCATGAGAGTTTTCATTACGACTATAGAGTATAGTCCTTAGACCTGAGTTCATCATGTTTTCTTACATGTGAATTGGTCCGCTTTGATTTTGTCAAACATCTGCCGTAACTGGTGATTATAAAGACATTGATTGGGCGTATCATGAAGCGTGTGAAGGAACAGGGATGGAACAAGATGGGATTTGTCCCTCCTATATAACAGGAGATAAATATCTCAGGGCCCATCGAAGATTTGAATACTGAGAAATGTGTGGCAACACTCAAACGAGGTGATTGTCAGTCGTTTGTCTTGTCAGTATAAATCGGAGTTCGATGAACATGATTTTGGCTTAATAAGGATGACACAGATCTTGCCTTATGCCAAATCGAGATATAGAGACGAAGGGATTATGGGAATAAATGATTCCAGTACAAGTGGGAGATTGTTGGGAATGTCCTGAAATCACACTTGTAAGCACTCTAGAGATAGTTGTATTGTCGAGATTAGACATTCATACAATACTAGATGGTCATAATATTTTGCTAGAAACCACTTGTGATATGTGAGTTGTGAACTCATTACTAGTATTATATGAACCTACAGGGTCACACACCTAAGCGAACTGGATGTACTTCATGTGGGAATAATCATTAAAGTAATGATCAAGTTAATGTGTATTTGATGCACATTAATATACGAGTTTTGAGAGTGTGTCGATCGATGCAAGGCGCAGATCGAAACATTGGTTTCGATTTAATGACTTAAATAATCTCGGTTCGGTCTGGTGATTAATTAGGTTTTCCCAGGTCTATATATATATATGATATAAGCACGACCTGGAGTATGAGTTTAAGCCTAATCGCAGCCACCTCTTAGAAACAGACGTATCCCAGAGAGATCCGATCTCCCGGCACTAGCATCCCATCAGATTCCAGTTTGTGTGCGTGTGGATACCAGTAGAGGCGCAGCACTTGAGGCGCTTGAGAATCTCGGATACCTAATCATATTCCGCTGCTAAACTCCAGGTAATTCGAGATCTGATGTAGATTCAATATACCTAGACCCTAGATCCTAGGTTTGGAATTATACCTAGGGCTGCCTAATTGGATTAAGAACTGCTAGAAATTCTTACAGTGGTATCAGAGCCTTAGGGTTTATTCTATTGAATCCTGTAGCATGTTGATTAGATTAGTTGAATCTGGATCACTGTATATTTGATATGCATGCTAAAATTGAGTTTTTTATCAAATAATCTCGGCTAGGGTTTTTGTTTGAAAACGTTTTAGGGTTTTTCGCATGGTGTCGATCGATGCCAATCCGGCGTCGATCGACACAGGGCGAAAACCCGAATAAAACTTAGTTTTAGCCTAGTGACGATCGACACAAGAGTTGTGTCGGTCGAAACAAACCTCGCGAAATTGATGAATCGGTTCAATTGGATTGGACCAGTTATCGAGCTTGGTTGATAATGGTTAAACGCTAAGAACGGTTTATTGCGATTGGTTTGATTTGGTTGGTATCGACCGACGCTAATGTAGCGTCGATCGACACTGACCGGTTGTCAAAACCGGATCAATTAGATTGATCGGTTATCGCAAATTGGTTTCGGTAGAAGCGTATCGATCGACACTAAAGTAGCATCGGTCGACACAGTCTCTGGTGATTTCGGTTATTGAACCTGACATCACAGAACCGAACCAAACTTAACCCAATTTCTTAGAATAATTAAAACTAAGTAAAATTAGTTGTTTTAATAAATTACAATCCTTCTAAGATACATATATGATATGTATATTGGATTAAAAGTTCCGTTCCTCAACTAAATATCAAGTATATTTAGATGTCTTTCCAATCTTGTCAACTGTCAAGACTTGTTTCATTGTGCGATAGACTTGCAGTGCAAGATGTCCACAATTACATGAGTAAGGCAGGAAGTAATCGTGTTGATGGACTTGCAGTGCAAGACATCAACAATTACATGACTCAAAAGATTGGTTTACTTGAATGGGCTATCAAAATCGTTTTGGGCCTAGAGACATCAGGTGGATTGGACATGAGATGTCAATCCACAACCAAGAGTTATATTGGATATAACTAGCAAAGTTGTTGCTTACCTAGATAGCTAAAATTTGGGTGATAGCCAGTGGCTCACTCAAGTTTAGTGAAGTATGGGTCTTGGATCATTATATTCATTTGAGGAAACATTGTTTGAATATAATGCGAGTTTTCTTAATAGTTAAGATTTATCATTTCTTGAACATCATAACTAAACCTCTCTTGTTTTCAGCTATGTCTAGCACAAACCATCATAACAATTTCTCCCTGCGATCCGTCCTTGAGAAGGACAAGTTAAATGGATCCAACTTTCTTGAATGGTATCGGAACTTGAGAATTGTTCTCAAACAGGAGAAGAAGGACTATGTCCTTGAGAAAGTTCTCCCCAAGAAGTACCGAGCCAATGCCTGGCAGTCAGAGAAGGATGCTTGGGATAAGCATTCTAATGATGTGGTCGATGTGAGTTGTCTCATGTTGGCTACCATGAACTCGGAATTGCAGAAGCAATATGAGTACGTGGAGTCGCCAATAGAGATGATCACTGGCCTGAAAAGTATGTTTCAGGAGCAGGCACGAAATCAGAGATACCAGACGGTTAGGTCTCTGATAGAATGCAAGCTACCAAAGGACGAACCAGTTAGTCCTCATGTCATTAAGATGATGGGTTATATTGATAACCTGGGGAAACTGGATTGTCCCATTAGCCAAGAGTTGGCCACTGACATCATTCTGCAGTCACTGCCGTCAAGCTATGATCAATTTGTTATGAACTATAACATGAACAACTTGACGAAGACGTTGACTGAATTGCATGGGATGCTTAAGACTGCTGAACCTAACATCAAGAAGGACACCCCAAATGTCCTTATGGTACAAAAGGGTAAAAAGTTTAAGAAACTTGGTAAGAACAAAGGTGATGGAAAGATGAGCTCGATTGTGAATCCAAGCGAGTCTGGCCATGCTCCTAAGGTTAAACCTGGTCCTTCTGAAGATGTTAAGTGCCGTTATTGTAATGGTCATGGGCATTTGAAGAGAAACTGCAATAAATTCCTGGAAGATTATGAGAAGCTGAAGAAGACGTACGAGACTTCTTCTTCAGGTATTATGTTATAGAAGTAAATGTTACTTCTTATAGTTCTACTTATTGGGTATTGGATACCAGCTGTAGTGCTCATATTTTGTGAAAATATGCAGGGCCTGAGCAACAATAGGACTAAGGAGAAAGGACAAGTGGACCTACGCGAGGGAAATGGAGCAAGAGTTGTTGCATTAGCCGTAGGAGTATTTCATTTGTTTTTCCCTTTTATGGCATGTTTTGAACTTAAAACTGCTACTATGTATCTACCATGAGCAGAAAGATTATTTCTATTCCTTGTTTGGATATGGAAGGATATCAGTTTTCAAATTAAGAATAAGTGTTATTCATTTAATTACAATGATATATTTTATAGTAGCAATCCATTAGAGAATGGACTTTATGTTCTAAACCAGAACGTGCCTAACTATAACATTAATACCAAGAGATTCAAGTCAAAGGATACGAATCAAACTTCTCTCTGGCATTGTCTTTTTGGGCCACATAAATGAGAAACAGATTCAGAAACTCCATGGTGATGGACTCTTGGGCTCATCTGATTATGAATCATAATGAGTAAAGTGAATCTTGCTCATTGGGTAAAATGACGAAGGCCCCTTTCAACAAAGGTAGTGTCGATCGATGCATGAATGCAACGATCGACACAGGTTGCGAACGTACGAATAAAATGAAAGGGCCATAGGCTTATTGGGCTTTATACATACGGATGTGTATGGCCCGATGAGCGCTAGTGCTAAGGGAAATTTTCAGTACTTTATTACCTTTACTGATATTTCAGTAGGTACGGTTATGTCTTATTAATGAGACATAAGTCGGAATCTTTTGAAAAAGTTCAAAGAGTTCCAGAATGAAGTACATAATCAATTTGACAAAAGTATTAAAGCTCTACGATGAGATCATGGAGGTGAATACTTAAGTCAAGAATTTAGTGATCATCTGAGAGATTGTGAGATTGTTTCACAATTCACTCCTCCTGAACCGGACTTTATTAGATATGGTTCGATCAATGATGAGTCACTTAGATCTTCCATTATCCTTCTAAGAATACGCTCTAGAAACGTCTGCGTTTACACTAAATAGGGTTCCATAAAATTAATTGCAAAGACACCACATGAGATGTGGACTGGAAATGTTTCTAATTTATCTTTCATGAAGATTTGGGGTTGTGAGGCTTATGAAAAACGTTTTAATCTCTGATAAGCTCTCACCCAAATCCGAGAAGTGCTACTTCATTGGTCATCTTAGGAGACCAAGGCATGTTACTTTTACAACCGGTCCGAGAAAAAAATGTTTGTTGCTCGGAATTGTGGTTGTCTTGAGAAAGATTTCTTTCCAGGAAGAACAGTGGGAGTAAAAGTACAACTCGAAGAAATTCAAAAATCACAGGAGGCTGCTCAACCTGATGAGGAAGAACAGCAGTTAGATCTACAAAGAGTTGTAGAACCTACACCTGTGGTGTCTGAAGTTTGCAAAGTATCTAGTGAATGTATATTTGATATACATTCAAATGGCGAGTTTCTGAGGAAGTGTCGATCGACACAAAGGTGTATCGATCGACACAGATCGCGAACCAAAATATTGATTTTGGTTTATGACTTAATTAACTACGGTTTAAATCTTGGTTAATTAGGTCGTGGTAAAAGTCTATATATGAGATATATGCGCGACTTTTACACAAACCTGAAGCTCACAGATCCGAAAGGATCCGTCACGAACCCGGGAAATGTGGATTTCTCGTAACCAATTGCCATGATCTGTTGATCATTGAAAGTGACGGGCCGGCGAACTTTGAAGAAGCAATGATGAGCCCTGACTCCGAAAATGGAATTCTGAAAAGGATGTGTACATGACATAACCTGAAGATTTAATTAATCCTAATACTGCTAGGAAGATATGCAAGCTTCATCGATCCATTTATGGATTGAAGCAAGCATCTCGGAGTTGGAGTCTTCGTTTTGATGAAGCGGTCAAAAGGTTTGACTTCATCAGGAACGAAGAGGAACCGTGTGTTTACAAGAAGACTAGTGGGAGCGCAGTTGCATTTCTAGTATTGTATGATAATAACATACTGCTTCTCGGAAATGAAATTCCATTGTCAAAGTCTGTTAAGACTTGACTCGAAAGCTGTTTTTCGATGCAAAATGTGGGAGAAACCGTAAACATTCTTGGAATAAGAATCTATAGAGATAGATTGGACAAGCTAATTGGATTGTGTCAAGATGCTTATATTGATAAGGTCTTGCACATGTCAAATATGCATGATTCCAAGAAGGGCTTCATGCCAATGACAATTGGCATAACTCTTAGCAAGACGCAGTGTCCTTCGACACACGCTGAGCAAGAGCGAATGAGGTTCAAACAACTACTACAGGCATTAGATGTCTTAAGATGTGATCTTAATTTTAGTGGGAGTTGTTGTTGTTAATTTTAGTTATGATATGATGTTCATGAAGACATAATTTGATTATGTTAATGAATTCTGACATCAGTATTATTTAATTATGTTATTAAATAATAGTCCCAAAGTAATTTATGACATTTTATAGGTCATCAAGTATGTGACTTGATCATGAAACCCTATAAGTGATAAATGACATAAATTAAGTTGGTCCCTGGTCAAGGTTGTTAAAGTGGGACATTAACAACCGCGTGAGACTAGTATGTGAGGTGACTGATGACTAAGTTTCATGGAGTCATTAATAAGAGTATTAAAGTCAATCACATAGATATGTGTTGGAGAACACAGGATCGGACATGACCCACTAATGAGAACTCTACGGGATAGTTATATATAAGTGTCATGAGAGTTTTCATTACGACTATAGAGTATAGTCCTTAGACCTGAGTTCATCATGTTTTCTTACATGTGAATTGGTCCGCTTTGATTTTGTCAAACGTCAGCCGTAACTGGTGATTATAAAGACATTGATTGGGCGTATCATGAAGCGTGTGAAGGAACAGGGATGGAACAAGATGGGATTTGTCCCTCCTATATAACAGGAGATAAATATCTCAGGGCCCATCGAAGATTTGAATACTGAGAAATGTGTGGCAACACTCAAACGAGGTGATTGTCAGTCGTTTGTCTTGTCAGTATAAATCGGAGTTCGATGAACATGATTTTGGCTTAATAAGGATGACACAGATCTTGCCTTATGCCAAATCGAGATATAGAGACGAAGGGATTATGGGAATAAATGATTCCAGTACAAGTGGGAGATTGTTGGGAATGTCCTGAAATAACACTTGTAAGCACTCTAGAGATAGTTGTATTGTCGAGATTAGACATTCATACAATACTAGATGGTCATAATATTTTGCTAGAAACCACTTGTGATATGTGAGTTGTGAACTCATTACTAGTATTATATGAACCTACAGGGTCACACACCTAAGCGAACTGGATGTACTTCATGTGGGAATAATCATTAAAGTAATGATCAAGTTAATGTGTATTTGATGCACATTAATATACGAGTTTTGAGAGTATGTCGATCGATGCAAGGCGCAGATCGAAACATTGGTTTCGATTTAATGACTTAAATAATCTCGGTTCGGTCCAGTGATTAATTAGGTTTTCCCAGGTCTATATATATATGATATAAGCACGACCTGGAGTATGAGTTTAAGCCTAATCGCAGCCACCTCTTAGAAACAGACGTATCCCAGAGAGATCCGATCTCCCGGCACTAGCATCCCATCGGATTCCAGTTTGTGTGCGTGTGGATACCAGTAGAGGCGCAGCACTTGAGGCGCTTGAGAATCTCGGATACCTAATCATATTCCGCTGCTAAACTCCAGGTAATTCGAGATCTGATGTAGATTCAATATACCTAGACCCTAGATCCTAGGCTTGGAATTATACCTAGGGCTGCCTAATTGGATTAGGAACTGCTAGAAATTCTTACAGATCCTTATTCAAAGCAATGTGATCAAACTCATTTGGTTTAAGGGACAAGGCCTTGAGACAAAATTGGTCTCAATTGAAAGGAAGGCTTCTCCACAATCATTTAGGTTCTCTCGGGGAAAGAATATGAACGAGCTATGGTAAAATGCTAAGAGTTAGAGGCAATTGGTGCATACTAGGATAGATTCCTATCTACCCATACCCCAAAAACTTCATCTCCTAGTCTAAACCCTCCTAAACGAGATCTACCCTTTTTCAAGGCCATTCTTGCCTTATCTTTCTTTCACAATCCAAACCTTCCCAAGGAACCCCCAAGGATCATTCAAAACATTTTGAAAACATTGGTAACTTTACTCTTTTCAACTTAGCTCAAAACTTTTCTTTTCTTTGGTTTCATTTTCACAAACTTTCTTTTCTTTTTGGTGAGCCCTTTGGCTTCCTTTCACTTCAAAACATTGAGACACTTTCTCTCTCTTTTTTTTTTTTTTATACTTAAGAGCTTTCATTCTTTAACACTTTTACCAATCAACTTTTGATCCCATTCAAACTTCTTTCTTTTCTTTACCCTCTTTTTCCTTTCCAAAATCCTCCCCCAAACTTAGGTCCAAACCTATTGCATAGCCAAAAACGTTGAGCTTGCATCTAAAATGGAAATCTTTCCTAGTCGCCTCATACTCAACACTTTTTACCGAGCTTGTTCCAAGTAGGCCTACCACTCAAGATAGTGTTTGGGGTTTGAAATAAGGGCGGTGAAAGGTGTGGGAATCTATTTGAGCAAGTAGAGAGGGGTAGAAAGGATAAGCTTGCTCAAATATTTTGGGGTACCCATGAGTTTATCACACAAAGCATGAACAAGGATAATTAGTTGATCCAATTATAGTTCTCACTTAGATGGAGCTAGATTCAAATCACAACAAGTTTCAGCATCAAATCAAGGTTCAAAGCAAGCTATCCAAGCAGGGTTCGTTCTAGCTTTCAAGCAATTCTCGGGTTACAACCTTAGTGTGATCTATCTAGCATGAAGCTAGAGTATGAAACAAGTTTTACCCAATTAAACATTACGAGGAAATTAAATCATTGCTCCCAATGCATGCGTCCTATATGATGCAACTAGACTTGATCCTATGATGCTATTGCAACTAGATGCTTTCTTTTGTGAAAATTTTTGAAATTTTTTAATTTTTTTGGATTTTTCTATGCCTTAAATGAATGCATGGGACTCAAATTCGAAAATAAGAACACAAAACACATGATTAGCAACTGGTCTCTCCCCCAAACTTAAATCACACGGTCCCTTGTGTGATCTAAGCGAGGAAGAAAGACCGAAAACAAACGAAATGCAAACAAAGAAAAGAAACAAGAATATTTACAAAGTTGGAGTCTTACTTGGTGCTTTAAGTGGAGTGAAATGGGATGGAGGAATGGGAGGTGGAGGGTATAGAGTTCTTCCTAACGTGGATGAGAGCCCGGTTCTTCGTCGATTTCGCCATGACCTTTCCTTTTTATTTCTCCCAATGCCAAAACCATATGGCCTAAAACCTGCATAGACCTAGTAGAGAGATCAAAATTGACTAGGAAACTTAAAACATAAAGCAATATTTACAAGAGATAGACATGGGACTTCCTCCCAAGTGAGCTTGTTTTAAGTCACTGAGCTTGACTACCTTTTCTTTTAGTGAGGAGGTGGAGGAGTCTTGACCTTTTGAGTGATTGTCAAGACTTTGTTGAGATGCTCTTGGAGCTTGTTTGGATCAGCTTGGAGATCAGGAGTAAGGATGGCTCTTGCACTTGAGAATGGCTTAGACCTCCCCTTGCATTTCACCTTGTACTCTATTGTCCCATCCTTAAGCTTCAAAGGGTGGAGAGTGAGAGTGCTAGGAGCTTGAGTGTGAGTAGAGGTTGTAGGTGCTTTTCCCTTCTTCTTCTTTCTTTTAAGAGGAGCTTCCTTTGCTCCACTCACCTCCTCTAATGGAACACTTTCCAAGTGTTCACTCATCAACTCTTGACTACTCTCTCCAACCAAAACATCTTTCACAACTTGTTCAACCTTTGGAGAGTACAATGTCTCAACCTTTTCAACTTGTGGCTCCTCAATTCTCAAATCTACCAAAATGATGGATGCACAATACTCAAGCTTGGCAAGACTAGCAAAAGTCCTTTCCTCCTCGAGATTAAGGTCACTGGTGATGGTCCAACAAGTGTTGATGGAGGATGACTTCATGGGATAGAACACCTCATCATTCACCTTTGTGAGTACTACCCTCTTCTTATTGAAATCCATTGTTACACCGGTAGTGTTGAGAAAATCAGTGCCCAAGAGTAGAGGAAGCTTCTTGCCCTTCTTCATCTTCATAACCACAAAATCAGTTGGGATTGTACAATCCCCAATTATCACCGGGTAGTCTTTAAGCTCCCCATATGGTACTTTTGTTGAAGAATCCCCAAAGGTGAGAGTAGAGTTGTAACTCTCAATGCTCTTGATCCCCAATTCTTCAACCTTTATCAAGGGATATGACATTCACATTTGAGCCTGTATCACACAAGGCATCCTCAATCCTTAAGTGACCAAGAGAGCAAGATAGTGAGAATTTCCCCGGTGCTCCTAGCTTAGGAAGCGATGTAGGGGCTATCTTGGTCGTGGGTGGTTCTTCCTCAACCATGTCTTCATATACGGTTTCATCACTATGACCAAGAAGAAACTCCTCAATGATGGCCTCTTCATCCAACTTATCATCTTTCTCTTTCTCAAGTGGAGAACCATAGACAAGGGCTTCAAGTTCAGCTACAAACTTTTCATGGTCAATATTTGAATGAATGGTGTTGCAATGGTTGGTAGAATCAGCCTTTCCTTTTTGCTTCTCCATGTTGAGGACCCTAGATGTTAAGTTTTGCAGCTCACTCTTGAGATCCCTTACTTCCACTGCCCCTGAAGCTTGTCCTTGTAGAAGTTGTTGCACCATACCCTTGAGTTCAGAATCCATACTGGAAGAAGTAACAGCTTGTTGTTGTTGAGGTGCAAAACCGGGTGGAGCAAAATGTTGCTTAGGCACAAATCCTCCTTGTTGCCCTTGGTACTGAGGTTTAGAGACAAATCCTCCTTGTTGAGTGTTGTAGGGAACAAAAGGCGTCGTTTGAGGTGTTTGAGAAAAGCCTTGCTGCCCTTGTTGTTGAGCTTGTCCTTGAGGTGGAGCTTGGGGATAGACTTGGTCTTGAGGGTTTGCCACATTGGGGTTGCGGTATGAAAAGTTTGGGTGGTTTCTATAGTTTTGGTTGAAGCCCTTGTTGAAACCACCTTGCCCCGCAGTGAAGTTAATCTCCTCTTGTGTCATATCTTCTTCCACACTGTAGAGGAGTGGCTGAGAATCTGCATAGTTGCCCACAAAGCTGATTTGCTTTTGGCTAGAGGTGATCATCTTGTCTATCTTCTCATTCAAAGCTTTGATTTCCTTTTCATACCTCTCATCCGAAGAAGAAGAAGATCCTCTATTGGTGCGCTCATAATCCTCGTTATAATTACCATCGCTTGTGGCAAGGTTCTCAATTAGTTCCATAGCTTCATCAACACCCTTCCCTAGGAAGTGTCCATTGCTACAAGAGTCTAGCATCGCCCACATTCTAGGAAGCACTCCGCGATAGAAGTTACTGAGTAGTGTCTCCTTAGTGAAACCGTGGTGGGGACACTGAGTAGTTAGCTTATTGAACCTCTCCCAAGCTTCAGCAGAGGTCTCATTGTTGCGTTGCACAAACCCGGATAGCTCATTGCGAAAACGGGCAGTCCTAATAGGTGAGAAAAACTTCTTCAAGAAAGCCTTCTTAAGGTCTCCCCAAGTAGTAATGGAACCCGGAGGGATGGTGCTTTCCCAATCCTTAGCTCTATCCGCCAAAGAGAAGACGAAGAGACGCATCTTCAAACCATCATCAGTCACACCATTAAGCCTTGTAGTAGCACAAATCTTGTCAAATGTATCCAAGTGCTGCAAGGGATCCTCAGATGCAAGCCCATGAAACTGATTGTTTTGCACCATGTTCATCACCATAGCCCGGATCTCGAAGTTGTTGTTGTTAACCGGAGGAGGAATGATACCTTGGCGGTTTGCATTTGTATCTGGTGCATCGCCATCTCCTATGGCGCGAGCTGGCCTCTCGGGATGAACCGGTATCTTGTGTCCCTGTCCATCTCTAGCATCATTATCCTGATGATGCTTCTGCTCCTGATGGCCCTGTTGACCATCTAGATCCATAACTGGCTGCTCTGGAGGTTCAAACTGAGGCTGAACCACTTCTTCCTGTTCCAACCCGAGTCTTTCCAAATGCACAGCTCTCTCTAAAGCACGTTGCTCCCTTGATAAATGTCGCTCAAGTGCCTTGATGTCTTTAACCCGTGCAACTAAGTTCGTTGGTCCTCTGCTGCATAGGTTCATGCACCTGTCATCAAAGCAAGACGACGAAACAAGATTAGTAACCAAAACTTGATCTAAATAGGAAAGGAAATCTAATTGATCTATCCAAGTTCCCAAAATGGCAACGGCGCCAAATTGATAACAGGAATTTTACAATTCCTTGAGGTATCAATTCCTCTTACTTATCGTGTAGTAAGAGGTATCGAACCTTTTTGGGGTAGATAAAACCAATAAGAATGCACAAAACCGTTTTAGACAAGTCAATTTATAAGATTCAAGTTTCTACCAATCCTAACAAAAGACAATTCAAATAAGCAATCAACAAGCAAACAAAACTTAGCAAACTAAAATTCAATATAAGGAAGCTAGGGCTATGAGTTGAGGTAATTGGATTAGTGACTCGGGATGATTTTGGGATGCTAATCAAGCTTCAAACAAGCTAACCTCCTAGTAAGGAACACAATAAGTTAATTAGCCTAATCTCTTAGAGCTAACCTCTTTCCTTAATCCTAATCCAAGAACAAATTCTCATTTGTGAATTAAGATCAAGCAAGCATTCAATCAAGTTCCAAATAGCCAACAATCACTCTAGACATTCATTTCCATGAGCTAGAATGTGAAAGTCCTATCAAAGCTAGAAACTGGAATTTCATCGAACACATGGTGGGCAAGAGATCCTAAACATCCTAATCAAATTGATCAAGGCTAAATAGGCATTAAGATCACCCAGATAGAAGAGATATAAGAAAGATAAACATTAGACATCCCTTAATCATCCCTAATCAACCTAATCCTACCTAACCCATAAACCCTATGAGAAACTACTCACTAATCATTATGTGATCAACAAAACCCAAAGAGATGGTGTTAATCATTGGAGATTAGAGAAAGTAGAAAGATTAAAAGAAGAAATCTCAAAAGAAGTACTTAGATTTAATCAAGAATCAAACTTGTTCTTCCAAAGAGTTTTAGAATCAAAAACAAGCTTAAGAGACAACAAAAATCAGGTTTTTGGCTTTTTATAGCAAAGGGACACGAACCGGGTCAACCCGGAAAAAACCGGGTATTGACCCGGTTCAATTTGGTTCGCAGGTGAAATCATCGACCTGGTGTGGTCGATTGTTGACGTCGATGGAAAAAGATGTGATCCGTCGACTGCGTTTGGTCGGTGGTTGCAGTCGATGATTTCACTGGTCAAAACTCGTCGAGAGTTACGCGTGGTTATATCGGCTTGGGCTGCTCGGTTTGGGACGTCGATGGGAATGAGTCGGAAACCATCGACGTCATTTCGTCGATGGATGAGGTCGATGATTTCACTGGTCCGACTTGTGCACTCTTCCCTTCATCATTGAGCTCCTCCTTTGCTTCCTAAGTCTCCCAAATGCTCCAAACATCTCCATGAACCTACAAAACACAAGAAAACACTCCAAATGCATCCTAGTATGCTAAATCCTAACCTAAATGCCTACAAACTCTAAATGCCATCAAGAAGTAACAAAGAAGCATGAATGAGAGCAAAAAGAGATCAACATAAGAACTAAACACTATCCAAAATGCATGAAAACACAAGTATATCAATTAGTAACTTAGGGACTTGGATATGAGATTAAACTAGAATTAGAAAGTAAGAATGATCAGACCGGAAAATCTAGTCTTATTATGAAATCGAGTCGGAATCGATCAGTGATCGCTAGCTCTTAGGTTTATTGTGGGTACAAAGTATCAATTGTGACTTAGATATTTCTCGCGCAGGGAAATGATAATTATAGCAGATGATCTAGGGCTTTTCCCTAGATTCTCTCTGATATTATATACATAATAATTATTAGAATGTTTCCTAAAAGATATTCTTCCTTATTTCTATATAACATTTATCTTCATTTCTTTCGCAGGTTGACGATCGTGCCGCCGAGCTCCATTAATCGCTGCCGAACTCTTTTGTTCTTGGCGGGCTTTGTCCTGCTGGGCCTCAATTTCTTATAGGCCAAAAATCTATTAGATCTCTGTTATTGGGCCTGGCCTTAGAGGGTGCTAATACCACCTCTAACAGTTAGCCCCCCAGTCCGTCGTACCGTGTGGTACGTAAGTTGGCGGATTTGTTTACGATTTTATCCCAATAACCGAGATGTCGCGAAGCGAGATTTGACTTGGATCGATTGCTTCCATGTGCTCCTTAATCAAGTCGTGTATTCAGGAGGCTTCTTCGTCCAATCGTGCAGGGACACGTGTCCTGGGAAGCTCAGGGTCGCGCCTATTGAGAGGTAAAGTGGCGTCCCTCGGAAGACTCCCGTTTCCTCGTCTCTATAAATATTGCTCCTCTTCTTCACTTCTCGTCATTTCGCTCATCAGAAGAAAATTTCAGGTATCTCCTCTTCTAAACCTTTTTGATCTTCTCTTTTTAAATCATTTTTTCCTTTATCAAACTTCGATATGCTCATCTGTGCCGAGTCGAGTGAGAATTCTGCCAGTATTGCGAGTGTGGGTGCCTTTGATCGGGAAAGCACCCCTTCCTCTTCTCCGCACAGCTCGGGTTCCATAAATCTTAGCCAGGAACTATCTCGAAGGCACTCTGCATCCCTTCGTGATGATGCAGCTGATCATGCTGATGAGCACGTTCCTCTTGCGTTGAGGGTGACTTCGGGCCGAGATAAAGAAAAGGTCACTTCCACGAAACAGGCGCAACAGGCGACCTCCTCTCGTTCTGCGGACGACTTTTGTGTTTTGCCGACTTCCTCTTCCGAAGAGTCTCTGGCTTTGTTGAAAGCTCTTCCCAGGTGTGGAGGCATCGGGGTTCTTTTTCCTTATGCTTCTCAGCGTCCTTGGAATGCTCCTCCGAACTTCGCTTGCCTCTACGAGTCTTTCTTCCACGTCGGGAATCTCCGATTTATGTTGTCGAAGGTGCTGGTCGACCTTTGCGCGAAGTTCAAGATTGCTTTTACTCAGCTCAATCTTGCCGGTATCATTAATTTAACTAGTCTCCTTGAGCTCAGCGTGCCCCTTGGGATTTCGCTCACAACCGAGGTATTTGAATGCTTTGGCCAACTAAATATTCAGACGAAGAGGCCGGAGTGGATTCAAGTTAATCTTCGTCCTCAATACAAGTTGCAAACTGGCGTTAAATTCAGTAAGACTCATGATTGGCAGGGGAGATATTTCTTCGTCAGGGTCGACGATCATTCATTCCCTGATCCTGCGGCTTTAGTCGTTAATGAATGGAACCTATATGTTGGTAGTTGATCGATCAGTTAGACGTTTAGTATTCTTTTTCGTCATTGATGCTCATCGTGATATTTCTTATCTTTGAAGCTCGACTTAATCCGAAACTTCTCAACAAAGAGTATTTAGACGACGTCGGCATAAAGTTTTCTGAGCTCGGCTGGCAGACTTGGCCCGAGACCGAAGGACCAAAGAAAACTAGTGAGTTCACCGATGTTTCACGATTTAACTCATATCGTTGCTATTGTTCTTATGCATTAGTTTTGCAGCGTCTCAAGCAGCGAAGAAAATGGGGAGGACAAGGAAAGTTATTCCGAGTATGGTGATTGATTCAAAGAAGACCTCGAAATCTTCTGAAGTCAACTGTCCACATGGTTCCAGTCGTCCTTCAGCTGCTAAACCGGCTTCTCCCAGATCGCAATCCAGGAGAGGGGAGAAGCGGACCTCCGATGATGCCGATAAGAAAGGGACTGAGGAGTCCTGAAAGAATTCGTCCGAGCCGAAGTCTAAGAAGTCGGTTGACTATGCCGATTCCTTGAAGAAGAAAGACAGTGCTCCCCATGCTGCAGATGAGATTGAGGAAGCGTCGACCCTTTGCTTCGGAGGAAATCGAAGTCGAGCAATGCTGCCGAGGTACCTCCTTCATCTGATAAAGGGGGTCTTCCTTCTTCTCCAACTCCGAGGATTTTGACCTCTGATCCATTCTGGGCATTGGCGTTGCCTGCTGGGCGAATTAAAGGACTTCTGAGGTGATTGGTTGCTCCGACGGTTCTGATCCGAGTAAGCACCCGAGGGCAGGGAGAACTTCGGAGAGTCGGAAGAATAGATCCTTTTCTCTTCAAGGAGATAAGCTGAAGAATCCGAATGAGTACTATTGCGGGGAAGTACTCCGGAATATCTCTTTCGAGGCTATCCCGCCCTGTTCGGTGAACAAGATGTATAAGTCAAATGTATATCGTGGCATCTCGAAATTTTTCGTCGATGTAAGTACCCGTGTTTGACGCCTTGTCTTTATTTATATATTTTTTACTTTTTGTTTAGAACTTTTATTGTCTTTTCAGGGAGTCTCGCTGATGAATTCATATATCTTTGATATGGATCGCCAGTTGCACTCGCGCACTGCCGAGCTTAGCAGGGAGCTTGCCCAGAAGACGAAAGACTTGGAGAAGCTTAAACTTAGCGCCGAGCTCCTCCGATTGAGCGAAGAGAGTTTGAAGATCAAGGTTGCTACTTCTTACAAGCACGTCAAGTTGCTCGAGAATCGCAACCAGGAGCTTGCGGCGTTTTAAGAGAGTCTCTCTGACGAGATGGCGCAAGAAAAGCTTCGTCGTGTCGAGGAAGTTTCCAAGGAGCAGAATGTCTTGTCGACAGAGGTCTACGAGCTCATAAACGGCCGCAAGGTTCTAACTGAGAAGGAGCTAAAGGAGGCGTTTGCCTTGAAAGAGGAGGAAAATGACGCGTACATGAAACTCAGCCAGTACTCCGAGACTCTGGACTATCTTCTATTGCTTCAAGATGAGAGGGGAGTGTCTGTTCCTGACGAAGCCTTCGAGGAGCTCGCGATGGAGAAGGAGAAGTGGGATAGGAAAGTCGATGAGATCAATGCTCTCGATATTATTGAAGAGTTCTTTGTGATCTCCCCGGTTCCGATGAGTGTTCGCGACTGCAATCCTCCTTCTCCTCACCCCTTTCAACCTCCATCCGTCGATCGACAAGTAGACAATGTGGCCCTACTCGATGAGTTCGGAACTAACACGAATGTAATGTCGGCGGAGGTGGTCGAGACTCTAAAGAGTCATGAGGGCAAGCAGCTAGTTGCGGTTGAGACTTCCTTGTTGTTGCCTGGGGTGGTGCCTACCTCGGCGTTGGATGCTCCTCTGGTCGAGTTGGCCCAAGATCTTCCTCCGCCTGTTTAGGCTTTGTATTTTTTTTTTTTTTTGCTTTTTTGGGGCGGTTTAGTCCCCCCTTTTGTGATACTTGTTTTGGGGTGACGATGTCCCCTTTTTGTAAGACATTTGTTGGGACGTTGTCCCTTTTTCTTTTTGATGGAGTTTACGTTTTCTCTCTCTCTCTCTCTCTTTTTTTGAGGAAAGGATTGCCTTTCCTTTTGGCATATGTTAGCGCGGTCTGTTGAGACTCTATTGCCGTGCCTTTTTTATTTGAGTTGTCTTTTCATCCTCAAATCTCTTTTTAAGGATTTGGGAGTTTTTGATTGTTGCAGGTTGGAGCTTGGCTCCTTTTAATTGCTTGTTCTTTGACGATATAATTTGTACCTTGGCGAATAAGGGTTTTGCTTTGATCGAGTGAAGACTCGATTTCGATTCGTCGTGCGGAACTCGGCATCTTTGTTCCATGGATAAGGTTTTTATCGAGTGAAGACTTGGTTTTACTCATCGAGCAGGGCCCGAGTTTTTGTTTCTTGAATAAGGTTTTATTTTCATCGAGTGGAGACTCGTCTTAGATTCGTTGAGCGGAGCTCGGAGTTTTGTACCTTGGATAAGGGTTTATTTTCATCGAGTGGGGACTCGGCTTAGATTTGTCGAGCGGAGCTCGGAGTTTTGTGCCTTGGATAAGGGTTTATTTTCGTCGAGTGGAGACTCGGCTTAGATTCGTTGAGCGGAGCTCAGAGTTTTGTACCTTGGATAAGGGTTTATTTTCATCGAGTGGAGACTCGGCTTAGATTCGTCGAGCGGAGATCGGAGTTTTGTACCTTGGATAAGGGTTTATTTTCATCGAGTGGAGACTTGACTAAGATTCGTCGAGCGGAGCTCAGAGTTTTGTACCTTGAATAGGGTTTGTTTTCATCGAGAAGAGACTCGGCTTAGATTCGTCGAGCGGAGCTCGAAGTTTTCCCTAACTCGGGATCGGCTATGCGATGCAGATCGTCTTAATTAGTCCGTCTGAGTTAGGTTTCGAGTGCGATTCCCGACTTTTCCTTGTGCCAATTTGACTTTAAGATCGTAGTCTTTGTCGTTTGGGGAAGGAGATAGTTCTTGCACGTTTCGTTATGCGGATTGATTGTCTTGTTAGGACGTCAGTGAGACAAGATTTTATTTTGACAAAAGTCTTTCTTTTATTGATTTACGACTGCACTCTGGGTAGAGTTGCCTACATACCTCGAAGACGAGGATCAAGTCGTTCGTAGTTCATATTGTGCGGCGTGTCTACTCCAATTGCGTCGGCTTCGGTGAACGATAGTGATATGCCTTCCTCGATAGGCAGTGGGTTACGCTTAGTTGTTGTAGCCTTTCGACCCTACTCTTTTATAGATCTTACTGAATCCGAACAAAGTTGTAGTCCGCCCATTATCATATTGATCCTTCAGCGAGGTTAGGGGGCAGCTCGCCCTTCATCGTCCTGGTCCAGGGGGTGCCCGTTAGGCTCTGTTTTGTGAGCTCGTTCTCTCGGTTCTTCTCTGGGAGCTTCCTCTTGATTCTCTTGTCTGTTGTTACCGCTTTGGGTCGTCGGTCACCTCGCTCAGGATTGACTACCCTTCCTTTCCGATACTGATCCAGCAAGTACTCGGCTAAGTTTTGACATTCCGCGGTGTTATGAGAGTGTTTCTTGTGGTATTCACAGTAAGGTCGGTCGTCATTAGCTTCTTCCGAGCGTGGTTGATTTTGAACGAGCTTTTTCCACCCTCGGGATGTGTTCGTAATGGCGAAAGATTTGCTGCTGATGTCCTGGGAATCGGCTTTTGGTATCCCTTTTGTCGTAGAGGCTTTTTAGCTGAACCTTACTGCTTTTTAGAGAATATCGCATCCTCCTCTTCTAGTTCAATGAAAGCCACCGCTCTATGCAACACATCTTCTAAGGATGTGGGCTTTTTGAGTGTTAGGTCCGTCCTGAAAGCCGATCGGTGGAGTAATCCTTTCCGAAGTGCTCCTCTGGCTGCGTTGTCATCCACGTTTCTTTTAGACACGACTTCCTTGAATCGACCGATTAAGTCTTTCAAGGGTTCGTCTTGTCTCTGTTCTAGGTCCCACAAGTCGGCATCTAATGACTCGGGTGTTATGAAGAGCGAGTAATGCTTTAGGAACTGTTCTAAGAGCACCTGGAAGCTTTCTATCGACCCTGTTTTGAGTCGCGAGAACCAGGTGAGAGCTATTCCTCTGAGATTTTCCATGAAGTGTTGGCAGTACCCGGGGTCTCTCTCCTCGTCGGTGAATCGGTTACGACTCATTGATATCATGAAGGCAGTAATGAATTGGCTGGGATCTGTTTTCCCTTCATAGAGAGGAAATTTGACTTTCTCGATGTGCGGGATCCTTGTATTCATAATCCGAGCTGTGAATGGTGTTTTTTTCGCTTGTTCCAGGATACGGCCGAGCTCTGAGGCCGAACTTGCTGCACGGTGAGCTTTGGAGCTCAACTCTTGGATTTGGTTTAGGATAGCCGCGAGCTGATCATTGGGCACCTGCGTCGAGTTGTTTGGAGTTGCTGTGCTCCCAGTTGGATTGATCGTCCATCTTATAGTCCTTCGAGGTTCTTCTGGGAAGAGACGCCGGCTGACCGGTGGCGCTTCGCTTGGATTCCGCTCTGTTGTAGGTATGTTTTGGCGTCTTTGCAAGCTATCGCGGAGAAAGTTCTGTTGATCGGCGATCGCAGTGATGCACTCATTTGCAGTTTTATCCAGGTTTTCGACTCGGTTTAGTAGCGCTCTCTTGTAGTCGAGTTTCCAATCCTGCTGGTAGGTATTGTAGTGTTCATGCGTACCGATCTCGGCGGCGGTTCTATGTCACCTGCTACGCTCGCCAGCCTTACTGTTGGTATGACCGGTGCGTCTGAGCCTCCTGTTAGTGGCGCGTCGTCTTGCGGCGCTGGTTTAGCGTGTTGCGCACTCCGTCATTTTGTTGGGGCGGATTGGGTTGGTTCACCTCCCCTCTGTAGCGGTATTGGTGATATTGCCCGCGCCGTTCGTCCCTCCTGTCTCTTGAGATGAAAGTGGTGATTCGTTCATTGCTAGCCTCTTCTTTGGTTAATCAAAATATCCAAAGTCCTCACTGACGGCGCCAATTGTTGATTCAAAAAATCAAACAATAATTTGTTTAAATCGTTTAGTTACTTAGGGACTTGGATATGAGATGAAACTAGAATTGGAAAGCAAGAATGATCAGACCAGAGAATCTATTCTTATTATGAAATCGAGCCGGAATCGATTAGTGATCGCTAGCTCTTAGGGTTTTTGTGGGTACAAAGTATCAATTGTGACTTAGTCTTTTCCAGCGCAGGGGAAGGATATTTATATCAGAGTATCTAGGTTTTTTCCCTAGATTCTACCTGATATTATTTACATAATAATTAGGAGAATGTTTCCTAAAAGATATTCTTCCTTATTTCTTTCTAGATAAACGTCAAATTAACATTTATCTTCTTTTCTTTTGCAGGTCGACGAGCTTGCCGCCGAGCTCCATTAGTCGCTGCCGAACTCTTTCGTTCTTGGCGGGCTTTGTCCTGCTGGGCCTCAATTTCTTCTAGGCCAAAAATTTGTTGGATGTCTCTGTTATTGGGTCTGGCCTTAGAGGGGTGCTAATACCACCTCTAACACACATGTTTCTACCTTTGAAACCATAATCCCACCAAGCCAACCAAGTCTTTATCGGAGCACACGTACATCTATAAAGCCATTTGATATCTAATCCTCCTCGCTTTTCATAAAACAGTGCACATCGTGTGTCTGACCAGCAATACCTTTGTCTCAATGTTATTTTAATACGTACTCGAGTTGCAAATTCGCGTTCGATAATGTACCCATGGTTCAAAACTTCTCCATCTCTATAATAAACCTGCAAGAACATGGAGTACGCATATATCCCCATCTCCCATCAATCATCTGCCGATTTCTTGATCATAGCCTCTCCTTTAACCATCCGCTCGATGGAGGTCGACGATCCGTCGACCCAACAGTCGCTATATACAAAAGACACATGCCTCTGAGGAGAAGAGAATAAGGGTTTTCGGATTCCATTTGTCGAACAATTTAATTTTAACCCTAGGTGGACACCAAATAATTTCAGTAATGTTAGAGAAGTACAGATCGGCCGACATATAGAAATCTGAACTTTCCCTGACGTTTTGAAGCGCTTTCATGTTGCCTTCAGCCGAGCCAAATAGCGTATACATTGGTTATCATCAATGACAGCAAAAAAGATTTTTTTAAGGATATCACTAACAAGGAAATCCATTATGATTTTAAAAAATAATATTGTAGAGTATTTGAGACATATATTGTTTTGAAGGCAACCACATAAGTTTGTTTACATATCGGAACCAACCTTTTGGTTTTCAATAAATTTAAATAGTATTACTGTTATTTATTAATTAATATGTATTTTTGGCGTGCATCTTCGGCTGGAGTAAAAGGAACTCCCATCTACTTTTAAACCCAAAGGTAAAGGCCCATTAAGAACCAAAACAATGAAGTCAGACCCAAATAGTTAGCCGAAAACGAATTAAAACTGCAGCCAGATAAATAGGAAAACGAAGAAAATCTAAGCGCACTCTCATTACCTTCTACCTCTTACCCACCCTTTCCGACAACTACAACCGTCGCCACCTCTACACCTACGCCATCAGCTCAAACGTTTCCCCTCCCGAACGACAACTGAAACCTTAAATCTAAACACCAACTTAAATCGCTCCATAATTCCTAATTACTACAACCATTCTACCAGTCTAAAGGACCACGAGTTACACTCTAAAACTGTCAAGCAAATCAAACATCCGCCCATTGAAATCACTCAGACCACCCTATATGTAAGTTCAAGATTCTATCAAAGGAAGCATAACACACAAGGTGAGGTGGACTGAACAAGATGTGACGTGGCGTACAAGTAAGCTATCGGAAGTTGGATATAGAAGATTTGGAAATATTCTATATTGCGGAAATATAGAAGATTTCCTTAGAAGATATGTACAAGGTTCCACAGCCTATAAATAGGTGAGATGACCCAAGTTAGGGTTAGCCGTTTTTAGTGAAAAGAATTAAAACGTGTGTGATCTAGAGAGAACTGTGTCTAGCAAGAGAATCGTGTGGTGAGTGAGTTGAGAGAAGTGCTACTGCAAGTTTGGGTAGATTAGGATCTGGTCAGTGTCGTTTCACACTTGTGAAGACGAGTCAAACTGATTGAGCAAGATTACTGTGTAATTTGTTCAAGTGAATTCTAATAAAAGTGTTTTCAAAAGAAATATCTTGAGTCGTCTTTTGTTATACATAGTCCTAGTCTTTTCATTTGGTATCAGAGCGGGAAACTTCAATTTACAGGTTGAGATCTTGGTAAGGATATGGAAGCAAAGGAACTCATGGCGGTTTTGAAACCCATCATGCTCGATGAACACAACTTTGGTCACTGGAAAGTACATATGAGACACATAATACGATATATTGATGAAATTGCTTGGAATGCGGTGATAAATGGCTGGGAAGAACCGATGGAGATTCCGGAAGACAAGGCCATGATAAAGAAGCCACTGGAAAAATGGACTGAAGATGAAAGAAAAGCTTCAAAATACAACTCCAAGGAGATCTCTACCATCATGTCTGTTGTAGATACAGAGCAATTCAAAACAATACAGGGATGTGAGTCAGCTAAAGAAGCATGGGATACTTTAGTTAATCACTTTGAAGGTGATACTAGTGTTAAGAGAACACGTCTGGACTTCTTAGCATCTCAGTTTGAGAATCTCAAAATGGAACAAGAGGAAACAATCGGTAGCTTCACAGCTAAGATTAGCACAATTGCTAATGAGGCATATGTACTTGGTAAGAAGTATAATGAAAAGAAATTGGTAAAGAAGCTTATCAGATGTCTTCCAGCAAAATTCTTGGCTCAGAAAGCAATTCTGCAATGCTCAATGAACACTGATTAGAAGAAGTTTGATAAACTGGTCGGAATGCTTAAGTCTCAAGAAATGGAGGTTACAGGAGATAATCCCAAACCGAGTCATGGAATCGCTTTCAATGTTCAGCAAGAAGACGAACGAGTCAAGAAACTAGAAGAAAACCAGGGTTTGTTAGCAAGGAACTTCAACAAAATGCTCAAACGGATTGAAAAAGGCCAAAACAAAAACTTTCAACCGGTTTTCAAAGGATGATTCTGATAGAAACTCAGCTCGTAACTACAGGACAGATGGTGACAGACAGTCAAGAAAAAGAGAAATGCAGTGTCATGAATGTGAGGGGTATGGTCATTTCAAAAATGAGTTCCCCTTGGTAAAAAGAAGAGAGATGAAGTGTAGTGAATGCATGGGTTCTGGACATACAAAGAATGAATGTCCCAGTCAAGCTAAAGGAAAAGATAAATCCTTTCTCTGTTTTAGTGATACGGACTCAGATGAAGACGAGAATGGTGAAGGTCTTATGCTAAACTTTGTCGCTTTAGTGTCACAAGAAGAATTGAAGGAAGATATCTCAGACTCTGTTTCTGATGGAGAAATCGATGTTCAGAAGGAATACAGAGATCTGTATGAAAACTGGACGAAGTTAAGTCACGAGAATCTTCAGCTACTCAAGGAAAAAGCAATGTTAAAAGCAAAGGTTAATATTCTGCAGATGGAACAGACGGCACCAGGTAACAGACTTCCTGACATAGTTGAAGTAAGCGAGATTGAGGACCAACTAGAACAAGAACTGGTTAAAGAAAAGGAGAAAAGCCGTATGTTGGAAGAACAAGTTGCAAGAATGCAAACTGCATTCATCCAAGAACAGAACAAAAGTCGGGGACTAGAGTAAAGTCTGGCGGATAATCACAAAAAGATCAGAATGCTGAGTAAGGGAACGGAAAGCCTGGACCAGATACATGCTATGCGATAACCACCTAAGGTCAACAGCGGTCTTGGTTACTCAGGGGGAGTTGAATCAAGTTTGACAAAAGGCATGATCAGTTTTGTTCCAGCTTTACTGAACACTTCTAAACACACAGAAGAAGTGGGAACGAGTAGAAATAATGAGAAAGCTAAGGCAGTTAGAACTCAGAAAGGTTGCTTTGCATGTGGAAAACCTGGACACAAGAAGGCAACATGCTGGCTGTTGTGGAACAGGATCAACCAGGCATGGAAATCTAATAGTTGCTACTTGGAACCCAAGCATCTTGGAATGGTTTGGATTGCCAAAAACGACTTATACTCAAATCCAAAAACCAGCAAGATCCAACCTATGGAAGTATCAAAAGTGAAGTGGTATGCAATCTATCCATGATTAGTAATGTAGCTTATACTTCGGTTGAAAATGAAAAGGCTGAATCATGGTACTTCGACAGTGGGTGTTCACACCATATGACTGGTAGTGAAGATACTTTGGATGAAGTCTCACCCATCAAGGGAGGTAGTGTAACGTTTGGAGATGGTGGTCAAGGGAAAATTACAGGTGTTGGCAAAATGTACACTGATGGAAAGCTGAAGCTGGAAATGTGTATTTAGTAAGAGGATTAAAAGCCAACTTGATCAGCATTTCACAACTATGTGATGAAGGTCTTAAAGTTGTGTTTACCAAAACTGACTGTCAAGCAACTGACGATGATGGACAAGTAATTCTTATGGGAGTAAGAGCCGGAAATAATTGCTATATGTGGGAAGCAACAGAACAATGTATGAGCTCAGTAGAGTCACAATTAGATCTATGGCACAAGAAGCTAGGACATATGAGTGTAAATGGACTCACTCGACTGGTGAATCCGGAAGTAGTCAGAGGAATTCCTAAGCTTGAAGCCACAACAAACACAATATGTAAGGCTTGCTGTCAAGGAAAACAAGTGAAGGTTCAGCACAAACCACTCAGTGAGATAAGGTCAAAGAAAGTATTGGATCTAATACATATTGATCTCATGGGGCCAGTAAGTCCTGAAAGTATCACGGGAAAGAAATACATCTTTGTGCTTGTGGACGATTTTTCTAGATTCACATGGGTGAGATTTCTACGAGAAAAGTCGGAAGCAGCTGAGAGCTTTAAATATTGGCTCTGGAGCTGAAGAATGATAAAGGTGGAATAGTTCAGATCAGAAGTGACCATGGAGGAGAATTTCAGAATAATGAGTTTGACAAATTCTGCAAAATGCAAGGGATCCGACATCAGTACTCTGCTCCTCGAACACCTCAACAAAATGGAGTTGTTGAGAGGAAAAACATAACACTACAGGAAATGGCAAGAGCTATGTTTCATGGAAATCAAATAGCACCAATGTTCTAGGCAGAGGCTGTAAACACTGCTTGTTACATTATAAACAGAGTTTATGTAAAGCCTAGAACTAAGATGACTCCTTATGAAATCTGGAAAGGTAAAACTCCAAACCTTTGTTACTTTCATGTCTTTGGATGTGTGTGCTACATCTTAAACGATAAGGATTAGCTAGGAAAATTTGATTCCAAGAGTGATGAAGAAATCTTCTTGGGTTATGCTAACAATAGTCTGCTTTTCGAGTGTACAATCGGAGAACTCGGTTGATTTGCGAATCTGTCAATGTGGTGTTCGATGACAGGAATAACTTTTGTCTTGAGGAAGTATTTGAGGAAACAAACTGTGAACAAAATCCCTCTAAGGATGAGTTGCCAACACAAGTTGTTAATGATGTAGTGAATTCGACTACTGAACATCCGAGAAGAACTGGTTTTGGACAAGTCAGACGTGATCATCAAGAAGTTGATGTAATTGGAGATATTCAAGGTGAAAGACAAACTCGACACAGGCAGATTGACTTTAAAGAAATGGTCAAATTCGCCTGTTTCATATCATTTATTGAACCAAAGAATGTTCTGGAAGCACTCCTTTATGAGTATTGGACTCCAGCAATGCATGAAAAACTTGAACAGTTCAGCCGACTAGAAGTATGGGATTGGTTACATGTCCAAGCAACGTGAATGTGGTAGGAACCAAGTGGGTCTACAAGAATAAAATAGATGATGAGGGAAATGTGATCAGAAACAAGGTCCGTTTAGTTGCACAGGGTTACTCACAAATCGAAGGAGTTGATTTTGGTGAGACATTTGCACCAATTGCTAGACTTGAATCAATTCGATTGTTATTTGGAATCGCGTGTAACTTAAGAATCAAGTTGTATCAGATGGACGTCAAGAGTGTGTTTCTAAATGGAATGCTCCAAGAGGAAGTTTATGTGGCACAACCTAAAGGTTTTGAAGATCCCAAGTATCCTAACCAATGTCAACAAGCTTAAGAGAGCTCTCTATTGTCTGAAACAAGCTCCAAGAGCTTGGTATGAGAGATTGACTCAATTCCTTCTTAAGAAAGACTTCAAAAGAGGAAGTGTGGATAAGACGTTGTTCATCTTTGAAAACAAAATAGGGACGCTCATAGTACAAATCTACGTCGATGACATTATTTTTGGAGCAACTCGAGAAGACTTGATGAATGAGTTTGTTAACACGACGACTCGAGAATTCGAGATGAGCATGGTCGGCGAATTAAGCTATTTCCTTGGACTTCAAGTTAAACAGACTGATGAAGGAATATTTGTAAGTCAAACCACGTATGCTAGGAATTTGGTCAAAATATTTGACATGGAAACATCGAAGGTTGCAAGAACTCCTATGAGTACTACGAACAAACTCTACAAAGATGAAGGGGAGAAGGTTGATGAACGTCTATACCGTTCTATGATTGGTAGTCTTCTCTATCTAACTGCGTCACGGCCAGACATTTACTTCAGTGTAGGTCTGTGTGCCAGATACCAAGCTAGCCCACGCATGTCACATTTACTGGCTGTCAAGCGTATTATCAAATACGTCCGAGGTACACTGAACTATGGATTGAGTTACACATCAGATACTAACACGAACCTTGCAGGTTTCTGTTATGCAGATTGGGCAAGATGCTTAGATGACAGGAAAAGTACTTCTGGAGGTTGTTTCTATCTTGGAAACAATATGGTGTCATGGCATAGTAAGAAACAAAATTGTGTATCACTTTCTACTGCAGAAGCAGAATACATTGCTCTTGGAAGTTGTTGCACTCAACTCCTATGGATGAAGCAAATGCTACATGACTATGGTATTTCTGTCAACTCTTTTCTTGTTCATTGTGACCATAAAAGTGCAATAGATATCTCTAAGAATCCTGTCCAGCACTCTAGAACAAAGCATGTAGACATTAGGCATCACTTTGTCAGAGAACTTGTAGAGGAGAAACTAGCTATCATACAATATGTTGCTTCTGAGAGACAGCTTGCAGACATTTTTACAAAACCTCTAGACCTCAATAGCTTTTTGTACTTACGAAAGGCTCTTGGAGTCTGTGAATTTTGAAACTTAATACCAGATACTTGTGAATATGACACACCATGGCGTGACTGGGGAACGCAAGCAAAGGTTACACTCGTTGATTCATGAAAAGAAGGAAGTTAACTCAAAAGTATGCCCCATAAAACAGGTAACTCTATATGACTGCTCAAAGTGATAAACACTCTCTTTGGAATAGGCTGCAAAACAGTTTACATCTGAATGAGATCACTGTTTTGAATGAGTACTAAAGTTTGGTCATTTGCTGGATAAGAGAAGGATTTAGGACATTCTGAGTGAAAGAGTTGAAGTAACAAGTAAAAAAAAAAAGTTTCTAAGATAAAACACAGTCAATAAGGTCTGATAAGGTTTCACTTAGATGAAAGCACCTCGGCTGAGGAAAGCTGTCTAGCATTTGACTGTGTCTATGAAAGGTTATGTCTCATCTTATGGATGAAAGCACCTCGGCTGGGGAAAGCTGTCATGTATTGTTTCAAATCAGTTAAGATCCTCCCCTCACGAATGTCTAAATCACTTCTTCGATGTCGACATTTAAAGCATGATAGAACTATAGTAGAGTTATATGAGAGTCTCTCTGTCTCTGTGGTAGGATCATACTAGTTGATTGGACTTGATGAAAGCAGCTTGGCTAAGGAAAGTTGTCTGTCTATATGAGTAGTCCTTTGTGTGGGATCTGTTGGGAATGTCCTGAAATCTACTGTGCTATCTCTAGAAAGTATGATAAGTGTCGAGATCAGACATAAGTCAGAAATACTGGGAGGTCATGATGACTTGCTAGAGCCCGCTCTTGATCTATAAGTTAAGTACTTATTACCAGTATTGTATGATCCCAAAGGGTCACACACCATAGCTAACGGGAAAGTTAAAAAGGAACTAATACAATAAGATGCAAGACATTTACTGTATTTGTACAGAGAATTGGGCCAAACAAAATACAGTCTTTTGTCTGATTTGAGTCTTGGGCCCAAAAGCCTAATAGGCCATTAGTTTAATTACTTGGGCCCATATAAGGGAAGAGGAGGCGCCAGAAAGACCTGCAGTCTGCGATTTCTAGGTCTGGCTGTCCTCTCTCTCTCTGTTGTTCCAGCTTGGTCTAGCAGCCTGATCCAGTAGCTTGTAAGCGTGTGGATACCTAGGAGGAGCCGGTAATCATCAGCTCTTGCAGATCTCGATATTCCCTTGATCAATCCGCTGCAATCATAAGGTAATGATCCTGATATGTTTATGTTTCATTTGCAAATCACCTAGATCCTAGTTGATTATGTTAGGTTGTAATCTGATAATTAAACCTATGGACCAACATAATCCAACAGTGGTATCAGAGCCTAGGTCGTTAGGTTTTTGCTTTTTGGATCATACTAGGTTGTTTTTTTGTTTGATGAATCGATTTTAATGAGTAAAATTTGATTAGAAAACTTGAAAAACCCTAAGATGTAAATCGCATGATCCGATTGAAACCCATCGGTATGCGAAGTGGTCGCCCGTATCGATCGACGAGGGAGCGTGATATCGATCGATATCGATCGGATCGATTGCTTCTCGCTGTCCCGATGACCCGATCGCAACGAGCTGATGCACGCGAGTATCGATCGACGTGTAAGCGTCATATCGATCGATATGCTGGCGAGGCATACGTTCCGCGAGTAGCCAATCGGTTCAGCCGAGCTTCGCGGTTCGTTCTTCCCAAACCCGCGACAATGAACCGATCAAACCGATTGTGGTTCATTGTCAGCTTTAGCTTAAACCGCAAGTTAGGTCAAAATTGGCTAAAACACAAGGTGTTTCTTCCCGGTTTTGGACTTAACCGAACCGATCCAATTTAATTGGTGGTTCAAGCGGTTAACCCAAATCGCGGTTTGCTGGAAAGTATTTAATACAATTGGTATTATTTAATTTCTGGTTAAACCGGATTTAAATTCAAAATTGAATTTTAACCTAAACCGAAGGCTGGTCTAAGTTTGATTTGGTTGGACCAAATAATTTAGAGCTGGTCTGGTTTAGTAAATAACCAGTTGGATTTAGTAGTTAATTTGGTCTTGGACCAGAATTAATGAACCGACTCGGTTATGTCAAATTATTGGGCCAATTGGAATTCTGTGGTCTTGGGCCAAGAATTGGGCCTATAATTTGTGACCCAACCGAAAACTTTAATAAAACTTTAAATTAGAAATTTCTTTTTTTTAGCATGTTTCTAGATTTAGAAAATTTCTAAAATAAGTAAGTTTCCCAAAATAGTAATCTTCTATTTTTGGAAAGAAAACCTAAAATCCTCAAAACCAATATCAAGCTTGGATGTCTTGCCCAATCTTGTCAGCTACTTAACGCTTATTCAATTACAGATATGGCTTACAGTGTGAGGTGTCTGTTTTTGCGTAAGTAAAGTAGTATATAGTCACTAATTTCATTGGGAGTCCCAGACTTTAGTGATTATTTGGCTGTAAGAGATTGGTTTCCTTGGCTGGGCCATCGGGAGTCCCGGGCCTTGAGACATCTGGTGAATTGGGCCTTGGGCCCAATCCACAACCGAGAGTTATATAGATATAACTAGCTGTATGCATGCTTGTTGGAATTGTGTCCAGTAATCTCGGTACTGTCTCTAGAAAGTAAGAGTATGTCAATGATCAGACATAAGTCATATAATACTGGGGGTCATGATGGCTTGCTAGAGTCCGCTCATGATCTATAAGTCTTGGACTTATTGCCTTTATTATATGATCCCATATGGGTCACACGCCTAAGCTAACAGGAAAATGTGTAGGAACGGCTTAGCAGAAGTACGGTAAAAGTGCCAGGCATTTGTCGTACTTAGAGAGAGATTAATGGGTCTGATTAAATCCAAGGGATTTAATCAGATTGGTATTTGGGCCCAAAAGCCCAAAAGGAAATAGACAAGTTTTATAATTAAAACTTAAGTCTGAATCCCAAAAACCCTAGCCCCTCTGCGATTTCTCTCTCTCTCCCTGCGCCTCCTCTCACTTGGTCTAGCAGCCTTCTTCCTGCTTGGTGTGCGTGTGTGAACCTCTGGAGGAGTTATCACTTGGTGGCTCTGCTGATCTCTGACCACACCTTCCCTTTCCGCTGCATAAACAGGTATAAGGTGAGATCTTATATGTTTCTAAATAAGAGAACCTAGATCTGCATGTTTAGTAGGATGAATCAATTGGGAATTGAATCAGGAAACACTAAACGATCCTTCAGTGGTATCAGAGCCATTGGTTCTGTGGTTTTTCTTGTTTAGAATCATGTTTAGGATTGTTTAAAGAGGTGTTTTTGAATCAATCTACTGATAAGAGCAAAACACTTAAGAAACAAGAATTGAAACCTAAACAAACTAATGAAAATCGCAAACCAAACTATATGATTTGGTATGCGTCGGTTTGATGATGCACAGACCGATCGCTAAAGGATCGAGTCGCGTGATCATCCGATCGCGAGAGAGATCGACGGCCCGAGCTTGCGTCGGTCCGATCGGCATGACGCGATCGTGTGGATGGACCGAGCGGATCGAATGGATCGATCGCTGCGATCGTCCCACCATCGTCCCGTCCCGTCTCTCTCACGTCCCGTCCCGATCGGCTTGGTTGCGAGAGATCGACCGTGATCGCATGGATCGGACGATCGCATGGATCCCGCGTCTCTCGGCCCAGGCCCGTCCCGTCCCGCTCTCGTCCGTGCGTGAAGCTTCGGCTGATGATCGTGGTCGGTTCGATTGTAAAATCGGTTCGGTTCGTTTTATGGTTCGGTTTAAAAACTTGATTAAAATCAAAACGTCACGGTTTAATAAACAGACTTAATAAATTTATTAAGTTCTGGTTAAACCGGGATAAGAAATCCAAAGTCGAAATATTGGATTTTGTGCCTAAACCAGGATTTTCTAATTTGATTTGGTTGGACCAAATAAATTGAGAAAATCCGGTTTAGTAAATAACCGGTTGACAATTGTGGTCATCGTAGTAATTAAAATTTGGTTAGACCAATTTTAATGAACCAGACCAGTTATGTCATTTATTTGGACAATTGGGTTATGTCTTGGACATGGACCAATTCTTGGGCCTCGGGCCAAGAAGTTAAAACAATTGGGCCAATTATTTGAGTCTTTTCTTCAGAATTAATTTAAAATTTATTTTATATAATTATAAATCAATTTTAAATTAAAATTTCCAAAATTTTGAAATTAGAAAGTTTCTTAAAATAGAAGTTTCTAGATTTGCATGTTTTGGATTTTTAAGAAATTTCTAAAGTTAGAAAGTTTCCAATTTTAGAAAGTTTCCAAAATTAGTAGGTTTCCAAAAATGGAAAGTTTCCCAAAATAGTAATCTTCTATTTTGGGATGAAATTTTAATAAACCTACGAACCTCAAATAATATCAAGCGTTGGATGTCTTGTCCAGGCTATGTCAGCTGTCGAAGCCCATTCAATTGTATTCATGGCCTTACAGTGTGAGGGTGTCTACTTTTGCGTGGATAAGACGGTTTGTGATTCATAAATGTCATTGGGAGTCCCAGACATTAATGATTACATGACTGTATAGTCTGGTTTTCTTGACTGGGCCATCGGGAGTCCCGGGCCTTGAGACATCAGAGTGGATTGGGCCTCGGGCCCAGATTCACAACCAAGAGTTATATCACGGATATAATTAGCCGACATAGGGCTTACCGATATAAGCTAAGGTTGGGTGATGGCCAGTGGCCCACTTTGATCTTAGTTATATGTGGATCCTGGAATCATTATATTCTATTGAGGGTAACTTATGTTATTGAATATAATGCGTGATTAATCATATTAAGTATAATACAAGATTAATCATATTGAACATATTAACTAATAACCTTTTTATCTTATATATATTTCAGCTATGACTACTACAAGCACTCAAAACACATTCTCAATCCGGTCTGTTCTCGAGAAGGAGAAGCTGACTGGAACGAACTTCCTGACGTGGTCAAGGAACTTGAGGCTGGTCCTCAAGCAGGAGAAGAAGGATTATGTCCTTCGTGATCCCCTCCCCGAGAGGCCTCCTAACAATGCCACCAGGACTCTGCATAATGCTTGGGAAAAGCATTCGTCAGATGAAAATGATGTGTATTGCCTGATGTTGGCGACAATGACTGCTGAGCTGCAAATGCAGTTCGAGAGTGTACTGTCACCCATCGAGATAATGGCAAGCCTGAAATCACTTTTTCAGGAGCAAGCAAGGACTGAGAGGTTTCAGACAGTTAAGAACCTCTTAGACTGTAAGTTGGCTGCAAATGCGGCAGTGAGTCCTCATGTCTTGAAGATGATGGGTTATCTCGATCATCTTCAGAAACTCGACTGCCCTATCAGCCAGGAACTTGCCTGCGACATTATTCTGCAGTCATTACCTGCAAGCTATGATCAGTTCATTCTGAACTTTAACATGCATGGCTTGAGTAAGACATTGCCTGAGCTTCACGGAATGCTCAAGACTGCAGAGCCCAACTTTAGGAAAACCGCCAAGGACCCCAATGTGCTTATGGTGCAAAAGGGCAAGGGGTTTAAGAAATCCTCTGCTAAGGATAAGGGAAAGGCCAAGGCTGTCCAAGTCGCGGACAAGGACACGCCAAAGCCCAAGCCCAAGTCCAAGGCTGGGCCAACTGACATATGCAGGTTCTGTAAAGAACCAGGGCATTGGAGGAGAGAATGTAAGAAATTCCTGGAAGGTCTAAAGGAATTAAAGAAGAAGACTCTGGAGACTTCTTCATCAGGTATTTTTGTTATAGAAGTTAATACAACTACTTCTGATAATACCTCATGGGTTATGGATACTGGTTGTGGGGCTCATATTTGTACTAATATGCAGGCACTCAGCAACAGTAGAAGGCTGAAGCAAGGACAAGTGGAGCTACGAGTTGGGAATGGAGCGAAAGTTCCAGCACTAGCTGTAGGCACATACTTGTTGTCTTTACCTTCGGGATTGGTTTTAGAACTCAATAATTGTTATTTTGTACCTGCTATAAGCAGGAATATTATTTCAATTTCTTTGTTGGATTTGGAAGGTTATGATTTTTCAGTTAAGAATAAATTATGTTCCTTCAATCGCAACAATTTGTTCTATGGTTCTGCCCCTCTTACGAATGGGCTTTACATACTCGATCAATCCGCGCCAATTTATAACATTAATACCAAACGGTTCAAACCTAATGAGGAGAACCGAACGTTTCTATGGCATTGTCGTTTAGGGCACATCAGCGAGAAACGCATCAAGAGGCTCCATTCGAATGGACTTCTTGGCTCATTTGACTTTGAGTCATGTGAGAAATGCGAATCCTGCATGATGGGCAAAATGACACGGGCCCCCTTTAATAAACCTAACGAGAGGGCCAGTGACTTATTGGGCCTGATACACACAGATGTGTGTGGCCCAATGTCCACAAATGCAAGAGGAAACTATCAGTACTTCATTACCTTCACTGATGATTTCAGTAGGTATGGATATGTTTATTTAATGAAACATAAGTCTGAATCTTTTGAGAAGTTTAGAGAATTCCAAAATGAAGTACAGAACCAACTTGGCAAAAGCATTAAGGCTCTTCGGTCCGACCGAGGAGGAGAATACTTAAGCCAAGAATTCAGTGATCATCTAAGAGAGTGTGGGATCGTATCCCAACTCACTCCTCCCGGAACACCTCAATGGAATGGTGTGTCTGAGAGGAGAAATCGGACCTTATTGGATATGGTTCGATCTATGATGAGTCACACAGACCTTCCAATATCCCTTTGGGGATATGCTCTGCTAACAGCAGTGTTCACTCTAAATAGAGCGCCATCGAAAGCAGTAGCAAAGACACCATATGAATTATGGACTGGAGTGGCTCCAGTGTTGTCTTATCTTAGAATTTGGGGTTGTGAAGCCTATGTCAAGAGATTAATCTCAGACAAGCTTACACCAAAGTCTGATAAATGCTACTTCATTGGTTATCCGAAAGAAACCAAGGCTTATTACTTCTATCTACGTTCCGAGAACAAGATCTTTGTTGCCCGGGATTGTAACTTTCTTGAGAGAGAGTTTCTCTCTAAGAAAGACAGTGGGAGTAAGGTACTGCTTGAAGAAATTCAAGATGAACAGGATACTGCTCAACCTAATGAGGAAGAGCAGCAGGAGGACCTACAAGAAATTGTAGAGCCTGAACCTGTAGTACCTGAAGTTCGAAGATCCGGGAGGATCCGTCACGAACCCTAGAGATATCAAGGATTCCTCGTGACTAACTGTCATGATCTTTTGATCATTGATGGTGATGAACCATCGAACTTCAATCAAGCCATGATGGGCCCAGATTCCTCTAAGTGGCGTAAGGCCACAGATTCCGAAATGGACTCCATGTCGGTCAACCAAGTGTTTTCGTTGGTTGACTTACCCGCTGGTGTAAAAGCCATCGAGTGCAAATGGATCTTCAAGAAGAAGATTGACGTGGATGGAAATGTCCAGATTTATAAAGCCAGGTTGGTGGCAAAAGGTTTCAGACAAGTTCACGGTGTGGATTACGATGAAACCTATTCACCAGTGGCTATGATGAAATCAATTCGGATTCTACTAGCAACTGCAGCTTTTCATGATTATGAAATTTGGCAGATGGACGTGAAAACCGCCTTCCTGAATGGAATTCTGGAAGAGGATGTGTATATGACACAACCTGACGGTTACATAGATCCAAAGAATGCTGGAAAAGTATGCAAGCTTCATAAATCCATTTATGGATTGAAGCAAGCATCGAGGAGCTGGAATCTTCGTTTTGATGAAGCGATCAAGCAATTTGACTTCATCAGAAACGAAGAAGAACAATGCGTGTATAAGAAAACTAGTGGGAGCAAGATAGTATTTCTTATTCTGTATGTTGATGACATACTGCTTCTCGGAAACGACGTTCCAATGCTGAAGTCGGTAAAGGACTGGCTTGGAAGTTGTTTTTCCATGAAAGACATGGGTGAAGCCGCATATGTTCTTGGAATCAGGATCTACCGGGATAGATCTAGAAGGCTGATAGGCTTGTGTCAAGATTCATACATTGACAAAGTCCTACAAAGATTCAGCATGAAAGATTCCAAGAAGGGCTTCACACCAATGGTACATGGCACAACGCTAAGCAAGAAGCAGAGCCCTACGACGGCTGCTGAGCTTGAGCGCATGAAGAATATTCCTTATGCATCAGCAATAGGATCTGTCATGTATGCCATGATCTGTACTCGTCCTGATGTTGCTTATGCATTAAGCATGACGAGTAGATACCAGTCAAATCCAGGTGAAAACCATTGGATTGCCGTCAAGAATATCCTGAAGTATCTAAGACATACTAAGGACAAGTTCTTGGTATACGGTGGAAGTGATGTGCTTAAAGTCAGTGGATTCACGGACGCAAGTTTCCAGACAGACCAAGATGATTTCCGGTCACAGTCCGGTTATATCTTTTGTCTGAATGGCGGTGCAATCAGTTGGAGAAGCTCCAAGCAAGACACCGTTGCTGATTCCACTACAGAAGCTGAATATATCGCCGCCTCAGAAGCAGCGAAGGAAGCTGTTTGGATACGAAAGTTCATTATTGAACTAGGTGTGATACCAAATGCGGCTGAGCCTCTGGCATTGTTTTGTGATAACAATGGTGCTATAGCTCAGGCAAAGGAACCAAGATCACACCAGAAATCCAAGCATGTTCTAAGAAGATTTCACTTGATACGTGACATCATTAATAGAAAGGAAGTCAAGATCAGCCGAGTTCAGACAGATGATAACGTCGCTGATCCGTTGACAAAGCCACTCCCAAGACCTAAGCTCGAGTTCCTAACTGAAGCTGTAGGCATTAGAGACATTGAAATGTAATCTAAATTTGAGTGGGAGTTTGAGGGCTTTATTTAGTTATTTGATATGTTCTTGTAAAACATTTTATGTTTAATGAAATTATTATTTCAAGATTATTTTAACTGTGATGAAATAATCGTTCCAAAATGATATGAACCCTTTTATAGGTCATCGAAGTAAGTGACTTGATCTTGAGTTATCAAAGTCATTTAGCTTGATCATGAGACCCTATATCTAATAGATGGCTTATATCATCATGTCCCTAGTCGAAGGTTGTCGAAATTGGAACACCAACAACCGTGTGAGACTGGATTGGTATGTGACTTATGACAAAGTCTCAGTGTGTCATAGATGCACGGCATCAAAGTCAGTACATAGGTGTATGTGGGGTACATACGACCGGACTAGACCCGCTTATAAGAACTCTTCAGGATATTTATATCTGTGTCATAAGAGATTCTTACTACGACTATAGAGTATAGTCCTTAGACCTGAGTTCGCATGCATGTGACTGCACATGAACTGATGCGCTTTGATCATTGTCTAACGCTATCGTTATGCGATAGCTATAAGGACCTTGTTTGGGTGTATTACGAAATTAGTAGTTTACAGTGATGGAACAAGATGGGATTTGTCCCTTCAATATAAATGGAGTGAATATCTCTAGGCCAATCGGAGATTTGAATACTGGAAAATGCATGGCCATGCTCAAACGGACTGTCCCGAGTCGTTTGGATTGTCAGTATCAAATCAGAGTCCGATGAACAAGATTAGGCTTTATAAGGATGACACTCATCTTGCCTTATGACTAATCGAGATATTGAGACAAAAGGATTATGAATACAGAGATTCCAGTACAAGTGGGAGATTGTTGGAATTGTGTCCAGTAATCTCGGTACTGTCTCTAGAAAGTAAGAGTATGTCAATGATCAGACATAAGTCATATAATACTGGGGGTCATGATGGCTTGCTAGAGTCCGCTCATGATCTATAAGTCTTGGACTTATTGCCTTTATTATATGATCCCATATGGGTCACACGCATAAGCTAACAGGAAAATGTGTAGGAACGGCTTAGCAGAAGTACGGTAAAAGTGCCAGGCATTTGTCGTACTTAGAGAGAGATTAATGGGTCTGATTAAATCCAAGGGATTTAATCAGATTGGTATTTGGGCCCAAAAGCCCAAAAGGAAATAGACAAGTTTTATAATTAAAACTTAAGTCTGAATCCCAAAAACCCTAGCCCCTCTGCGATTTCTCTCTCTCTCCCTGCGCCTCCTCTCACTTGGTCTAGCAGCCTTCTTCCTGCTTGGTGTGCGTGTGTGAACCTCTGGAGGAGTTATCACTTGGTGGCTCTGCTGATCTCTGACCATACCTTCCCTTTCCGCTGCATAAACAGGTATAAGGTGAGATCTTATATGTTTCTAAATAAGAGAACCTAGATCTGCATGTTTAGTAGGATGAATCAATTGGGAATTGAATCAGGAAACACTAAACGATCCTTCAATGCTTACCAAGTAAAGCTAATTCCGGGTGACGGCCAGTGGCCCACTTTGGTTTTGGTTGAACATGGGTCTCGGAATCATTGCATTCATATGAGGTTAAACAAAGAAATTTTGAATGCAATGCGAGTTTTCTTATAAGTTATTAAGATTACTCTTTTATGAACTAAATAACTAAAACTCTATTGTCTCATAATTTCAGCTATGTCAAGCACAACAACACAAAACACTTTCTCGATCCGGTATGCCCTTGAGAAGGACAAACTGAACGGATCAAACTTCCTGAACTGGTCCAGGAACCTGAGACTTGTGCTCAGGCAGGAGAAGAAGGCTTATGTCCTTGAAAGAGTTCTCCCCCCTAGACCTGCGAATAATGCCGCACAAGCTGTGAAGAATGCTTGGGATACGCATTCTTCAGATGCTAATGATGTGGTTTGCCTAATGTTGGCGACAATGGCTCCCGATCTGCAGATTCAGTGGGAAGGCCTGACTTGTCCCATGGAACTGATGGCAAACCTGAAAGCGTTGTTTCAGGAGCAGGCTCGTACAGAGAGATTCCAAACTGTAAAGAATCTCTTGGACTGTAAAATGGCTAAGGATGCAGCAGTGAGTCCACATGTTCTGAAAATGATGGGTTATCTCGATCATTTGACTAGACTCGACTGTCCTATAAGCCAAGAGCTTGCTTGTGATATCGTTCTGCAGTCTCTTACTCCTGCATATGACCAGTTCACCTTGAACTATAATATGCATGGGTTGACAAAGACTTTGCCTGAGCTACATGGTATGCTCAAGACTGCAGAACCTAATCTGAAGAAGGCCAAGGACCCGTCTGTACTCATGGTGCAGAAGGGCAAGGGTTTCAAGAAATCTGCTGCAGACAAGGGAAAGGGCAAGGCTGTCCACAACGAAAAGGCCAAACCCAAGCCCGTGTCTAAAGCTGGGCCTTCTGATATCTGCCACTTTTGCAAAGAGGCAGATATCGCAGGGACTGTAAGAAATACCAGGAAAGTCTGAAGGAGAAGAAGAAGTCCTTCGCGACTACATCTTCAGGTATTTTTGTTATTGAAGTAAATACTACTACTTCTGATAATACCACTTGGGTATTAGATACTGGATGTGGGGCTCATATTTGTACTAATGTGCAGGCGCTCAGCAACAGTAGAAGGTTGAAGCAAGGGCAAGTAGAGTTGCGGGTTGGCAATGGAGCGAAGGTTCCAGCACTGGCCGTTGGCACTTACTTGTTGTCTTTACCTTCTGGATTGATTTTAGAACTTGAGAATTGTTATTTTGTACCTGCTATAAGCAGAAATATCATTTCAGTTTCATTATTGGATTTACAAGGATTTGATTTTTCTATTAAGAATAAATTGTGTTCCTTTAATCTCAATGATATGTTCTATGGCTGTGCCCCTCTTATTAATGGGCTGTACATGCTGGATCAATCTACTCCAGTATATAACATTAATACAAAACGGTTCAAATCTAACGAAGAAAATGAAACGTTTCTCTGGCATTGTCGTTTGGGGCACATTAGTGAGAAACGTGTCAAGAGGCTCCATTCAAATGGACTCTTGGGCTCATTTGACTTTGAGTCTTGTGAGCAATGCGAATCTTGCCTAATGGGCAAAATGACACGGGCCCCTTTTAATAAACCTACATAAAGGGCCAGTGAACTATTGGGCCTGATACATACTGACGTATGTGGCCCAATGTCCACAAATGCTAGAGGAAACTATCAGTACTTCATTACCTTCACTGATGATTTCAGTAGATATGGATATGTCTACTTGATGAAACATAAGTCGGAAACCTTTGAGAAGTTCAAAGAGTTCCAGAAAGAAGTACAGAACCAGCTTGGTAAGAGTATTAAGGCTCTTCGGTCGGACCGAGGAGGAGAATACTTGAGCCAGGAATTCCGTGATCATCTGAGTGAGTGTGGGATCATCTCCCAACTCACACCTCCTGGAACACTGATAGGTCAAGAATTAATCCCTATTCTAACTGCAAGTGCACAGTGATGTAGTTGTAGTACTTAGGGTATCGAATCCACAGGGACTCCGGTCAACGATAGATTTAGAACAGAAAAGATTAAACTAAGAGAAAGCAAATTGTAATGAGAAACTAAAGCGAAGCAGAAAAGTAAATCACTAGCAGGCGAGTTTGTGAGCAAGGAAGCGAAGCGTTAGGTTTCAGGAGTTCTCAGGAAATCAGGAACACAAGCAATCAATCAATCAGGATCTAATCAATAACTGTTCTAGAACTCAAACACGGATATAGAATTCACCAACTCTCGTTGCGAGAATTCTCTAAGTCTAAGTGCAGCAATCCAAATCTCTTTGCAATTACTAACAGATTAAACTAGCATTAATGATTAGGTTTGATATGTTCACAATTCCCCTAAACCAAATCTCTTTGCGAGTAGATCAAATTGCTCATCTAGGTTCTTTCTAGCTAATTAACCAACTCTCGTTGTATCAATCAACCTAACATCATAATTCTGATTAGCTACTTCAGATTAAGCATTAAGAACAACCTAAACAAAGAACTAGCAGATATGAATCCCTACAGATTGATTTAAACTATAGTTCCATGAAATCCCTAATGAGAATCCTTCAACCTAACAAGTAAACTACTCAGACATGTTCATCGAAACAGAAAATATCATAAGTAGAAAACCAAATATCATTAAACAGAATAATCAACAGGGGTTCGAAATCCAGTCTCTCTCGAGAACCAGATCAGCCCCTAAGGCTCTCTGAAATAAAATAAAACTTAAGAAAAGCCTAGCCTAAACAATGGCTTAAAAACCCTTATATAATAGCTAAAACACGTTTTGGGCTTCTGTGTAAATATATGGGCTTTCTGGGCTTTAGTGCATTAATCCTCATTCTTCATTAACGCTCGCGAGATTGTCTGCGTCGACCTTGCATCGATCGTTGCCACAGGTGTATCGATCGATGCAGGTCTGTGAATTCGACAGTGAAGTCCATCTCTCGGGTTAAATCTCCAAAATGCTCCAGAATGCTCCAATAACTCCAATTATGCTCCAAACATGTCTAAACCTGTAAACATACTAAAAAGACTCCAAAACATAACATAAGACTCGATAAATAAGGCATATACCATGGTTAAAACCGGTAAAATCCATGGTATATCAACTCCCCCACACTTAGCTCTTGCTTGTCCTCAAGCAAGTAAAGAACCAAAGTATAAGAGAAGAAGTTTGAAAACACAGAAACTCATTTCGTCTTAGGAACTTTCGCATTCACATTCACTTAGTAAGCCACTGAAAACTTTCCTGCAGAACTCAAGACCAACATGTACTTCCCCCACACTTAGCAACTGTCCTAAGTAAACTCCACAATCACATTCAAGCATTCAAATTCTCCCTACTGACTTCTGCAAGTATTTAAGTGCGGTCTCACCTAAGGAGTATCGATCAAAGGGCACATGGATTCTTACCTTATCAGCTCTAGACCACCATACTATCTTTCTCTAGTCCCTTTCTTCTCTTTCCCTTCCTCAACAACTGATTTTTCCCCTTTGGGTATCATTTTATTTTTTTTATCAGTGTTCTTCCCGTTATGGGGTGTACTTTGAACACATTCCATGGATTGCATAAGAGATAATAGTGTTTGCTACTATTCCCATAACCATTTCGGAGTTACTAACTCATCCTCAGTTTATTATCTTTTTTTTTACTTTATGGAAGGGGAGAAGGGAACTAAATAGGACAGGTTTACAGGCTGTGTCAGAACTAACAAGGGAATCCGACACAAAGTATACCAAGCCCTTAGGTGAGAAATCTAAGTCAGTATTAAGGTGAAGTCAGTAAAAGGATCCTCTGATACCTGAAGCGATGTGGGTGTTCCCAGTAGGTTGATCCGTGTCTGAGTTTTCTAACAGTCATAGAGGCTCTGCAAGTCTGTCCAATGGTCACTTAGTTCCTGTTCAAGCGAAAATTTTCCTCGAAAAATCATAGTTTCATACAAATTTTGACTCAATAAAACAAATTTCGAAAAACTAAGAAAACAAAAGCATGCGTCAGTAGCTTCCTCCCCCACACTTAAACTACACTGTCCCCAGTGTAATCAAAGCATGAGCTCGGTGAAAGAAATAATCAAATTGAAGAACAAACCGAAAAGTTGCAGATTACTTACCTTTCGTCGCCCTGTGTCGATCGATGCCACAAGGGTGTCGATCGATGCAAGGCGAATATGCTCGCGGTTATTGAGATAACCGGTGTCTGAACCGCAATCAAATTGGCTAAATGTAAATCGCACTGTGTCGACCGATGCACTATATGTGTCGATCGATGTAGTGCGCTTCTGTCTGTTTCTCTCGGCTTTGAACACACAAAAAAGAAAAATTAAAAATACCAAATCAAAACGAAAAAAATGAAAACAAAAACGAACCTAACAGTGGGTTGCCTCCCACTCAGCGCTTGTTTTTAGTCATTAGCTTGACTATGGTACAGAGATTTGACTCATGGCGGCTTCAACAGAGACTTTGAATGTCTCTGTGAATATCTCTTCATCCAAGGAGGTGTATAGGCTTTCAGATCATGAGGCTTCCCAAGGAAAGAGAAATCAGAATCAGGGCGGGAGCGAAGCTTGGGCGGTCTACTGCGTTTTCTTGTATTCAAAACAATGTGATCAGAAGGTTTAAGCTTAGGTGATTTGTACCTTACCTTTGATGTATATCTGATGTCAAGAGCTTTCTGCTTATGAGCAGTTGCAGGTGCTGAAGATGTTATAGCAGGTTCAAGAGGAACTGCCATCTTCTTCTTTCCACTATCAGATACTTTAGTTCCACCAATCTTAACTTCTTCTTTCAGATGACCATCAGTGGAGATCATCTTCTTTGCATGAACTCGCAAAGTTTCAACTGTTGGTGTTTCATTCACCTTCTTATCTATCACTTTTATGCAGTTAGCCACTCCTATC
The DNA here is from genome assembly GCA_030180135.1 of Orychophragmus violaceus. Classification (NCBI taxonomy): domain Eukaryota; kingdom Viridiplantae; phylum Streptophyta; class Magnoliopsida; order Brassicales; family Brassicaceae; genus Orychophragmus; species Orychophragmus violaceus. Next base: position 97,101,623 of record CM058237.1, on the reverse strand, counting down.
TCTTGTTTGGAGGGTTTGGGAACCTTAGGATATGGCACATGGGGCTTATAGACTTGTTCTGGTACTGTTGCAGGTTTCTGGTCATGTCTGCGTTTTGTGTCGATCGTTGCATGATGTGTGTCGATCGATGCAAGGCGATTCTGTTTCTCGATAGAACTCGAAATTGCCGTCAGAACGGCGTGTCGACCGACACATAGGGGGTGTCGATCGATGCATGTATCAGGCAGACAATATTCATCCAGAAAATCCGAGATTATGCTCTCTTCTTCACCTAGCAACTCAATCTCATCCCCTAAGGTCACAGCTTTGATGGATTTGTACTGTTCAGCTTTCCTAGCTTCATTATGCCTTTGTATTGCTCCAGCTGTCTGCTGAACTTGGACATCTAGCTTCTTCAAATGTGTGCTCAAGTATGCAAGCTTCCCACTCAGATTTTCATGTATAGCTTCCAGCTTCCTGTCGAAGTCCACAGCAAACTTGGTCTGATCCTCTAGCAGCTGCTCCATCATGGATTCTATCTTGCTCTTATAAGCATTAGCTGTAGGATGTGCCTGATAGGATGGTGATCCATAAGTCTTTTGATAGGAGTCACCTTGCTGATCTCCATACATGTTTCCTTGAAACCCAGAACCATTTATGTAGTTCCTCTCCTCTTCATGTCTTTCCAGTAACTGCTCCATCATAGTTTCCATCCTAGTCTCAAAAGCAGTGGCTGCAGGAGGTTCTTGCCCATACTTTTCAAGTATAAGACTATGCAGATAGTCGGCTTTACTCTTCAACTCAGCTATCTGTGAACTGTCAATCCCTGGACTGAAGAAATCATACATCTTCCTTACGATATGTGTCGATCGATGCAGGAGAAGCGTCGATCGATGCAAGCGCGATGATGTGTCGATCGACACACAGGACCGTGTCGATCGATGCAAGGCGATTACAGGCGTACCTGAAACGCAAGAACAGAAAAAGAAAAAAAAATTAGTAACAAAAAAGAAAAACGAAAAACCTAGTCTAAACCCTAAGTTCAAATCTATCGAGGACTCAAAAGAGTCCCCGGCAACGGCGCCAAAAACTTGATAGGTCAAGAATTAATCCCTATTCTAACTGCAAGTGCACAGTGATGTAGTTGTTGTACTTAGGGTATCGAATCCACAGGGACTCCGGTCAACGATAGATTTAGAACAGAAAAGATTAAACTAAGAGAAAGCAAATTGTAATGAGAAACTAAAGCGAAGCAGAAAAGTAAATCACTAGCAGGCGAGTTTGTGAGCAAGGAAGCGAAGCGTTAGGTTTCAGGAGTTCTCAGGAAATCAGGAACACAAGCAATCAGTCAATCAGGATCTAATCAATAACTGTTCTAGAACTCAAACACGGATATAGAATTCACCAACTCTCGTTGCGAGAATTCTCTAAGTCTAAGTGCAGCAATCCAAATCTCTTTGCAATTACTAACAGATTAAACTAGCATTAATGATTAGGTTTGATATGTTCACAATTCCCCTAAACCAAATCTCTTTGCGAGTAGATCAAATTGCTCATCTAGGTTCTTTCTAGCTAATTAACCAACTCTCGTTGTATCAATCAACCTAACATCATAATTCTGATTAGCTACTTCAGATTAAGCATTAAGAACAACCTAAACAAAGAACTAGCAGATATGAATCCCTACAGATTGATTTAAACTATAGTTCCATGAAATCCCTAATGAGAATCCTTCAACCTAACAAGTAAACTACTCAGACATGTTCATCGAAACAGAAAATATCATAAGTAGAAAACCAAATATCATTAAACAGAATAATCAACAGGGGTTCGAAATCCAGTCTCTCTCGAGAACCAGATCAGCCCCTAAGGCTCTCTGAAATAAAATAAAACTTAAGAAAAGCCTAGCCTAAACAATGGCTTAAAAACCCTTATATAATAGCTAAAACACGTTTTGGGCTTCTGTGTAAATATATGGGCTTTCTGGGCTTTAGTGCATTAATCCTCATTCTTCATTAACGCTCGCGAGATTGTCTGCGTCGACCTTGCATCGATCGTTGCCACAGGTGTATCGATCGATGCAGGTCTGTGAATTGGACAGTGAAGTCCATCTCTCGGGTTAAATCTCCAAAATGCTCCAGAATGCTCCAATAACTCCAATTATACTCCAAACATGTCTAAACCTGTAAACATACTAAAAAGACTCCAAAACATAACATAAGACTCGATAAATAAGGCATATACCATGGTTAAAACCGGTAAAATCCATGGTATATCAAACACCTCAGTGGAATGGTGTGTCTGAGAGAAGGAATCGGACATTGTTAGATATGGTCCGATCCATGATGAGTCACACAGACCTTCCTATATCCCTTTGGGGATATGCTTTGCTGACCGCAACGTTCACACTGAACAGAGTGCCATCAAAATCAGTAGCAAAGACACCATATGAGTTATGGACTGGAAAGGCTCCAGCAATGTCTTTTCTCAGAATTTGGGGTTGTGAAGCCTATGTCAAAAGATTAATCTCAGACAAGCTTACACCAAAATCTGACAAATGCTACTTCATTGGTTATCCTAGGGATACCAAGGCTTATTACTTCTATATGCGATCCGAGAAAAAGATCTTTGTTGCTCGGGATTGTACTTTTCTTGAGAGGGAATTTCTCTCTAAGAAAGATAGTGGGAGTAAGGTACAACTTGATGAAATTCAAGAAGGACAGGAACCTGTTCAACCTAATGAGGAAGAACAGCAGGATGAATTACATGAAGTTGTAATAGAACCTGAACCTGAAGTACCTGAAGTTCGAAGATCCGGAAGGATCCGTCACGAACCCGATAGATATCAGGGATTCCTCGTGACTAATTGCCATGATCTTTTGATCATTGACGGTGATGAACCCTCGAACTTTGCAGAAGCCATGATAGGCCCTGACTCCTCAAAGTGGCGTGAAGCCACTGAATCCGAGATGGACTCCATGTCTATCAACCGAGTGTTTTCACTGGTTGACTTACCCGCTGGTGCAAAAGCCATCGAGTGTAAATGGATCTTCAAGAAGAAGATTGACATGGATGGAAATGTCCAGATTTACAAGGCCAGGTTGGTGGCAAAAGGTTTCAAGCAAATTCATGGTGTAGACTATGATGAAACCTATTCACCAGTGGCCATGATGAAATCAATTCGGATTCTCCTAGCAACTGCCGCTTATTATGATTATGAGATTTGGCAGATGGATGTGAAAACCGCCTTCCTGAATGGAATCTTGGAGGAGGATGTGTATATGACACAGCCTGACGGTTACATTGATCCTAAGAATGCTGGGAAAGTATGCAAACTTCATAAATCCATTTATGGATTGAAGCAAGCATCCAGGAGTTGGAATCTTCGTTTTGATGAGGCAATAAAGAATTTTGACTTCATCAGAAACAAGGAAGAACAATGTGTGTATAAGAAAACTAGTGGGAGCAAAGTGGCGTTTCTTATCCTATATGTCGATGACATATTGCTTCTTGGAAATGATATTCCAATGCTGAAGTCTGTTAAAGACTGGCTGGGAAGTTGTTTTTCCATGAAGGATATGGGTGAAGCCGCGTATGTTCTTGGAATTCGAATCTTTAGAGACAGATCTAAAAGGATGATTGGACTTTGTCAAGATTCTTATATAGACAAAGTCCTGCATCGATTCAGAATGGATAAATCCAAGAAAGGATTCACGCCAATGATACATGGTGCTACACTAAGCAAGGATCAGTGTCCTAAAACACCTGATGAGCTTAAGCGCATGAGTAGGATTCCTTATGCTTCGGCTATAGGATCTATCATGTATGCCATGATCTGTACTCGTCCTGATGTTGCTTATGCACTAAGCATGACGAGTAGGTACCAGTCTAATCCAGGTGAGAATCACTGGATTGCCGTAAAGAATATCCTGAAGTATTTAAGGAATACTAAGGATAAGTTCTTGATTTACGGAGGAAGTGAAGTGCTTGAAATGAGTGGATTCACGGATTCAAGTTTTCAGGCAGATAAAGATGATTTCCGGTCACAGTCTAGTTACATCTTCTGTCTGAATGGCGGTGCAGTAAGTTGGAAGAGCTCCAAGCAGAGCACCGTGGCAGATTCCACAACTGAAGCTGAATACATCGCTGCTTCAGAAGCTGCGAAGGAAGGAGTTTGGATAAGGAACTTCATGATTGAACTCGGTGTATTCCCAAATGCCACTGAGCCTCTAACACTGTATTGTGACAACAATGGTGCAATTGCTCAAGCTAAGGAACCGAGACATCATCAGAAATCAAAACATATTATGAGAAGGTATCACCTAATTCGTGATATAGTGAATAGAGGTGAAGTGATGGTCAGCAGAGTTCCCACTGATGAGAACGTGGCTGACCCTTTGACAAAGCCACTCCCGAGACCTAAGCACGAGTTGCATACTGCTGCTGTAGGAATAAGAGATATTCAAATGTAATCTCTTTTTGAGTGGGAGTTGTGAGGGCTTTATTTTAGTTATTTTGATTGGTTCATGTAAACATTTTAATGTTAATGAAATTTTATTTCTGGATTATTTTTAACTGTGATATAAAATAATCGTTCCAAAATGATTCATGTCATTATATATGGGCCATCGAAGTACATGAGTAGACTTGATCCTGAAACCCCATACTTAACGAAATGACATAAATCATAGTGTCCATAGTCGAAGGTTGTTGAAATTGGAACACCAACAACCATTTGAGACTAGAGTGTGTTGAGACTTATGACCAAGTTTCGAGGGGTCATGGATGCGCGGCATCAAAGTCAACACATAGGTATATGTAGGGGAGCATATGACCGGACATGGCCCGCTGATGAGAAATCTACAAGATATTAATATCTGTGTCATGAGAGGTTCTCATTTACGACTATAGAGTATAGTCCTTAGACCTGAGTTCGCATGCATGTGGCTGCACATGGATTGATGCGCTTTGATCATTGTCTAACGCTGTTTCGTAACTGGGAGCTATAAGGACCTTGGTTGGGTGTATTATAAAGTGTATAGTTCATAGTGATGGAACAAGATGGGATTTGTCCCTGCCGTTTAACGGAGGTAATATCTCTAGGCCAATCGGAGACTTGATAGCTGGTAAGAGAGTGGCCACTCCCAAACGGACTTGCCCAAGTCGTTTGAATTATCAGTATCAAATCTGGTCCGATGAACATGGTCTGGCTATATAAGGATGACACGCATCTTGCCTTATGCCAGATCGAGATATTGAGACAAAAGGATTAGGGAATGTAGGATTCCAGTACAAGTGGGAGATTGTTGGGAATGTCCTGAAATCTACTGTGCTATCTCTAGAAAGTATGATAAGTGTCGAGATCAGACATAAGTCAGAAATACTGGGAGGTCATGATGACTTGCTAGAGCCCGCTCTTGATCTATAAGTTAAGTACTTATTACCAGTATTGTATGATCCCAAAGGGTCACACACCATAGCTAACGGGAAAGTTAAAAAGGAACTAATACAATAAGATGCAAGACATTTAATGTATTTGTACAGAGAATTGGGCCAGACAAAATACAGTCTTTTGTCTGATTTGAGTCTTGGGCCCAAAAGCCTAATAGGCCATTAGTTTAATTACTTGGGCCCATATAAGGGAAGAGGAGGCGCCAGAAAGACCTGCAGTCTGCGATTTCTAGGTCTGGCCGTCCTCTCTCTCTCTGTTGTTCCAGCTTGGTCTAGCAGCCTGATCCAGTAGCTTGTAAGCGTGTGGATACCTAGGAGGATCCGGTAATCATCAGCTCTTGCAGATCTCGATATTCCCTTGATCAATCCGCTGCAATCATAAGGTAATGATCCTGATCTGTTTATGTTTCATTTGCAAATCACCTAGATCCTAGTTGATTTTGTTAGGTTGTAATCTGATAATTAAACCTATGGACCAACATAATCCAACAGGATCCTGTTTCTTTATGGTGTTTGTCATAACTATTTTTTTTTAATAGTTCAGCAGTATAGTAGTAAGCTCTCTCTCAGAACAAGCTGCACAATTGATAAGCATGGGTCACTCTAAGTCTCGGAAAAACTGCCCATGATATGTCAAGATGGTTCCTTGTATCAAAGCCAATGAAGTATAAACTCTAAAATGGGCTGTGATTACTTAGGTTGGGCCCGAATAAAATGTCACTTAAATTGGCTCTCATGTGTTTCTGTTTTATGGTCTAATCTGACTCTCTAACACATAAAGCCCAATAAGGTCTTTTAGGTTTTTGACTCTATTTTCAGGTTCAAAAAGAGAGAGGGAACCCGAGTCTGAGTCACGCAGCCGCTCTTGTGTGTATAGGTCTAACACTTCTGCAACACGAAGATGCCATCTCCTCCGCGCCGCTCAACTCGTTCCCAGGCGACGAAACTGTAGATGGATGCATTTGAAGCTGAGCGACAACGTAACCGAGCGAATCGGACTCTTGCGGCAGTGTTGATCTATCTCCATCTGTCAACTCGCAAGGATCTCGGAGATCGGTCCAACAATTGCGCCTCCGTGATGTTGACTTCTCTGATGATTCACAATCACATGCAGGCTCAGAATACAACTCTTATCGGTCTCACCGCTCCGAAAAAAACCAGCTAAGTCTCACCGCTCCGGTAAAGAACCAGCTCCGCCATCTCCTGAGACCGACGATTCTGCTTCTGACGATGACGAGTTTGTGCCTCAACACAAGCAACCCTATTGCAAATTTTAAGATCACTACCTAGCAAATCGACAACTCTCCTTGGATCTGTTCTTCAAATATCCTGAGTTAGATCGGCTACACATTGAACCGCTCAGCTATCGCCACTCCTCAAGTCTCACAAAAGAGCGGTACGTGTTGCTGAAATCACGAGCTTTTCTTGATCAGAAACTCCTTGATTTAGAAGATTCCAAGCTTAGTGAAGTAAGAACATTCATTGAAAAAGCCGGTCTGATTTACACGGTCTTGCATGTGTCGCCTTACTACCCTCGTCTGGTCAAGGAACTTTTGGCTAAATTGTTTGATTCGGAGGTCCAAGACAGATGTAGGCTGGTATATGTCAGAGGTAAAGCATATGATTTTATTCCGGACCTTATCAATCAGATGTTTTTCACATCGGACATAAAGCACGAAGAAGACATTGATCAAGCAGTCTCGGTCCTTACTGGTGGACGACGCAAAAGGTGGGAAGGAGTCCAATGAAAGCACATGCTTCCGAAGTTTCAGATGCTCTACAAGCTGTGTTGTTCCAATTGGATTCCGAGTTCAAACACGACAACGATGGTCCGAGAGAGGCTTCGCTTTCTGTACATGCTTCACCAAGGAAAACCATTCAACTTTGGATGCTTAGTGTACGATAAGATCATGGACATGGCGCATTCACCACAAGCTGATAAGAAGATCATCTTTCCAAATCTGATATTTCAGATACTGTACTTCCAGAGGGATGTCAATGTTACAGCTGGAGATGGTGTACCGGTTGGCTATCCGCTGAATATTACACTAGATCATAAGGCTGGTCGTGGCTCCGACAACGAAGAAGAAGCAAAAGCACCTGATCTTGAAAGGGATATTGTGTTGGGAATGTCCTGAAATCTATTGTATTTTCTCTAAGTGAGAGTTGTATTGTCGAGATGAGACATTCATATAATACTGGGCAATCATAATGCTTTGCTAGAAGCCACTTATGATCAATGAGTTTAGAACTTATTGCTAGTGTTATATGATCCTACAGGGTCACACACCTAAGCAAACTGGACATAGAATATGAGGTTGATCATTAATGTAATGATCTGATAAATGCATATTTGATATGCATTCAATATCGAGTTTCTGAGGCAGTGTCGATTGACACAGTATGTGCATCGATCGAAACAGATCGCGAATGACCCGATTAACTTCGGTTTAATCGTTGGTTAATCAGGTCGTGGTATAAGTCAACATATATAAGATATATGGTCGACTTTTACACTTAATCTAACCTAATTCACAGCCACCAAAAGAAACAGAAAACCTCTTGAGAGATCTGATCTCTGAAGGCACTAGCATTCCAGCAGTTCAGTTTGTGTGTGTGTGGATACCAGTAGAGGCGCAGCATTTGAGGCGCTCAAGGATCTCGATTACTTGCAAACCTTCCGCTGCCAATATCCAGGTAACTTCGAGATCTATAGACTCAATATACATGAACCCTAGATCTTAGGGAATGGAATTTATACCTAGGGTTGCTAATCTGATTAGAACTGCTAGAAATTCCTACAGTGGTATCAGAGCCAGGTTCTATTGAATCAGTAGCATGTTGATTAGATTAGTTGAATCTGAATCTCTGTATAGTTGATACAAGCATGCTAAAACTCGTTTTAATCAAAGTAATCTAGTTTTGGTTTTTGCTTGAAAACGATTAGGGTTCATAGCCCTGTGTCGATCGATGCCAATCCGGTATCGATCGACACATAAGGATGACCCGAATAAAACTTGGGTTTAACCTAACTGTCTGTGACGATCGACACAAGAGTTGTGTCGGTCGACACAGACCTTATGGTCAGGATAATTGGTCAAATTGGATTGGACCGATTATCTAGCTTGGTTAAACCGCTAAAACGGTTTATTGCGATTGAGCTGATAAGGTTAGCATCGACCGACACTAATGTAGTTTCGATCGACACAGACCGGTTATCATAAAACCGGATCAATTGGTTTGATCGGTCATCGCAAATTGGTTTTGGTTAATCTGCATCGAAGACACAAGATCCGATGGTTTAGGTTATTGAACCTGAAATCACAGAACCAAACCAAGATAAATCAATTTTAATTAGAAGAATTAAAACATAATAAAACTGAACGTTTTAAAGGTTCCGTTCCTCAACCAAATATCAAGTAATCCTTGATGTCTTCCCGATCTTGTCAACTGTCAAGACTGGTTTCATTGTACGATAAACTTGCAGTGCAAGGTGTCCACAATTACATAAGTAAGACAGGAAGTAATCGTGTTGATGGACTTGCAGTGCAAGACATCAACAATTACATGACTCAAAAGATTGGTTTGCTTGAATGGGCCATCAAAATCGTTTTGGGCTCAGAGACATCAGGTGGATTGGACATGAGATGTCAATCCACAGCCAAGAGTTATATTGGATATGACTAGCAAAATTGTTGCTTACCTAGATAGCTAAAATTTGGGTGATAGCCAGTGGCTCACTCAAGTTTAGTGAAGTATGGGTCTTGAATCATTATATTCATTTGAGGAAACATTGTTTAAATATAATGCGAGTTTTCTTAATAGTTAAAATTTCTCATTTCTTGAACATCATAACTAAACCTTTTCCTTTCTTTGATCTCATCTATGACTAACACTCATCATAACACTTTCTCCCTGCGATCCGTCCTTGAGAAGGACAAGTTAAATGGATCGAATTTTCTCGAATGGTATCGGAACTTGAGAATTGTTCTCAAGAAGGAGAAAAGGGACTATGTCCTGGAAAATGTTCTCCCTGGAAAATGTTCTCCCTGAAAAACCGAGAGCCAATGCTCCACATGCAGAAAGGAGTGCTTGGGATAAGCATTCTAATGATGTGGTCGATGTGAGTTGTCTCATGTTGGCTACCATGAACTCGGATTTGCAGAAGCAATACGAGAACGTGGAGTCGCCAATGGAGATGATCACTAGCCTGAAAAGTATGTTTCAGGAGCAGGCACGAACTGAGAGGTACCAGACGGTTAAGTCTCTCATTGAATGCAAGCTACCAAAGGACGGTCCAGTCAGTCCCCATGTCATAAAGATGATGGGTTATATTGATAACCTGGGGAAGCTGGATTGTCCCATTAGCCAAGAGTTGGCTACTGACATCATTCTACAGTCACTGCCGTCAAGCTATGATCAATTTGTTATGAACTATAACATGAAAAACTTGACGAAGACGTTGACTGAACTGCATGGGATGCTCAAGATAGCTGAGCATAATATCAAGAAGGGCACTCCAAACGTACTTATGGTACAAGGAGGCAAGAAGTTTAAGAAACTTGGCAAGGGCAAGGGAAAGGGCAAGGCCGTCCAGGTTGAGAACCAGGACAAGCCTGCGCCGCCTACCAAACCCAAGCCCGGCCCATCTGAGACTGATAAGTGCCATTACTGTAATGAGCTTGGGCATTGGAAGAGAAATTGCAACAAATTCCTGGAAGAGAAGAAGAAGAAGAAGAAGACTTTCGAGACTTCATCTTCAGGTATTTATGTTATTGAAGTAAATGTTACTACTTCTGGTTCTACTTCTTGGATATTGGATACCGGTTGTGGTGCTCATATTTGTACAAATATGCAGGGCCTAAGCAACAGTAGGACGTTGGAGAAAGGACAAGTGGACCTGCGCGTGGGGAATGGAGCAAGAGTTGCTGCATTAGCCGTAGGAACATTTAACTTGTCTTTACCTTCTGGTTTGGTTTTAGAACTTAATAATTGCTACTATGTACCTGCTATAAGCATAAATATTATTTCTATTCCTGTTTTGTATATGGAAGGATATCAGTTTTCAATTAAGAATAAATGTTGTTCTTTTGATTACAATGATATATTTTATGGTAGCAGTCCATTAGAGAATGGGCTTTATGTTCTAAACCAAAGTACACCAATCTATAACATTAACACCAAGAGATTCAAGTCAAATGACACGAATCAGAATTTTCTGTGGCATTGTCGTTTGGGCCACATAAATGAGAAACGGATCCAAAAGCTCCATAGTGATGGGCTTCTGGGCTCATTTAATTATGAATCATGTGAGAAATGTGAATCTTGTTTACTGGGCAAAATGACCAAGGCCCCTTTCAACAAACAAAATGAAAGGGCCAGTGACTTAATGGGCCTTATACATACGGATGTGTGTGGCCCAATGAGCACAAGTGCCAGAGGAAATTTTCGGTACTTCATTACATTCACTGATGATTTCAGTAGGTATGGCTATGTCTATTTAATGAGACATAGCCATACCAAAATGAAATCATAATCAACTTGGCAAAAGTATCAAGGCTCTACGATCAGATCGTGGAGGAGAATACTTAAGCCAAGAATTCAGTGATCATCTAAGAGATTGTGGAATTGTTTCACAACTCACTCCTCCTGGAACACCCCAATGGAATGGAGTGTCCGAGAGGAGGAATCGGACTTTATTAGATATGGTTCGATCAAAGATGAGTCACTCTTCTCTTCCATTATCCTTTTGGGGATACGCTCTAGAAACGTCTGCGTTTACACTTAATAGGGTTCCGTCAAAATCAGTTGCAAAGACACCACATGAGATGTGGACGGAAATGTTCCGAGTTTGTCTTTCTTGAAGATTTGGGGTTGTGAAGCTTATGTTAAGCGATTAATTACAGATAAGCTCGAACCCAAATCTGATAAATGCTACTTCGTTGGTTATCCTAAGGAAACCAAGGCTTACTACTTTTACAACCAATCCGAGAACAAAGTGTTTTTTGCTCGGAACTGCGTTTTTCTTGAAAGAGAATTTCTTTCCAAGAGAAACAATGGGAGTCAAGTACAACTCGAAGAAGTTCGAGAGCCACAGGAGACCGCTCAGCCCGTTAAGGAAGAACAACAGTTGGATCTACAAAGAGTTGTAGAAACCACGCCTGTGGAGCCTGAAATTCGCAGATCCGAAAGGATCCGTCACGAGCCTGAGAGATATGGATTTCTCGTAACTAATTGCCATGACTTGTTAATCATTGACAGTGATGAGCCCGCGAATTTTGAAGAAGCAATGATGAGCCCTGACTCCAAAAAGTGGCTGAAAGCCGCTGAATCCGAAATGGGATCCATGTCACAGAACCAAGTGTGGACTTTGGTTGATTTACCCGATGGTGCAAAAGCCATTGAGTGTAAATGGATTTTCAAGAAGAAAATTGATGTGGATGGAAATATTCAGATATATAAAGCAAGGTTGGTGGCAAAAGGTTTCAAACAAATTCATGGTATTGACTATGAAGAGACCTATTCCCCTGTCGCTATGCTTAAATCCATTCGGATTCTCCTAGCAACAGCCGCTCATTATGATTATGAGATATGGCATATGGATGTGAAAACAGCTTTCCTTAATGGAATTCTAGAAGAGGATGTGTACATGACACAACCTGAAGGTTTCATCGATCCTAATGCTGCAAGGAAGGTATGCAAGCTTCATCGATCCATTTATGGATTGAAGCAAGCATCTCGGAGTTGGAATCTTCGTTTTGATGAAGCAGTCAAAAAGTTTGACTTCATCAGGAACAAAGAGGAACAGTGTGTATACAAGAAGACTAGTGGGAGTGCAGTTGCATTTCTCGTATTGCATGTAGATGACATACTTCTTCTCGGAAATGACATTCCGTTGTTACAGTCTATCAAGACTTGGCTCGGAAGTTGTTTTTCAATGAAAGACATGGGAGAAGCCGCATACGTTCTTGGAATAAGAATCTATAGAGATAGATTAAATAAGTTAACTGGATTGTGTCAAGATACTTATATCGATAAGGTCTTACACAGATTCAGTATGCATGATTCCAAGAAGGGCTTCATACTAATGTCTCATGGCATAAGTCTCAGCAAGAAGCAGTATCCTGCGACACCTGCTGAGCGAGAACGCATGGGTCGGATTCCTTATGCTTCGGCCTTAGGATCCATCATGTTTGCCATGCTCTGTACTCGTCCAGATGTTGCTTGTGCTTTAAGCATGACGAGTAGATACCAATTTGATCTAGGTGAAAGTCACTGGACAGCTGTCAAGAACATTATGAAGTATTTGAGAAATACTAAGGATAAATTCTTGGTGTACGGAGGAAGTGATGAGCTGGTAGTAAGTGGTTACACAGACGCAAGTTTTCAGACGGACAAAGACGATTTCCGATCACAATCTGGTTACGTCTTTTGTCTGAACGGCGGTGCAGTGATATATCATGGTTTTTACCAGTTTTATGCCATGATAAAATTGTGTTTTAGTGTTCTTTTGTGTTCTTTTAGAGTCTATTACATGTATAATCAGGTTTGGAGCAGAATTGGAGATATTGGAGCATTTTGGGATTTTTAGAGTGTTTGGCCGAGAGATTGAGCTCACTGTCCAGAAATCAGGATTGCATCGATCGACACACCTTTGGTGTCGATCGACACACTAGCGATTTGGGCCGATTCGGCGGTTTAATGAAGATTCAAGATTTTGCACTTTGGCCCAGAAGTTTCCAGTATTTACAAAGAAGCCTTAGCCGAGATTAAGCCTATATAATTAGGATTTTGGTGTTTATTTTAGATACGCTTTCATAATTAAGAGCATAGAGTTTTTAGAGCTATTGGGGCTGATCTAATCTTGTACTTCACTTTATTTTGGAGAAGATTTTGAACCCCTTTATTTATTTAATCTCTTTTATGATCTCTATTAATTCATTGATTATGTTTACATCTTCTATGTCTGAGTAGATTCATAGTTAGGTTTAGGGTTTCTCATTAAGGATTTCATGACTTGCTAGACTTGTTTAATTCAGTTAAGGATTCAAATGAATAGAATGTTCTTCGATCTAAATTGAGTTTAATGCTAGTTCTAACCTGATCAATTAGAATCTAGATCTTAGGTTGCTAAATACGACACGAGAGTGTGGTTTAGAATCTGAACTATTTAGGTTGAGCAATTAAACTTCTCGCAAAGGAATTTGGTTTAGTTTAATTGTGAACATATCGAACTTGAAATTAATGTTGGTTTAATCTGTTAGTAATTGCAAAGGAATTTGGATTGCTGCACTTAGACTTAGAGAATTCTCGCAAAGAGATTTGGTTAATTCTATATCCGTGATTTGAGTTTTAGAACTGTGCTTAATTAGATCCTGACTGATTGATTTGTCTGCTTGTCTGATTTCCTGAGAACGCCCTAGACTTAGCGCCTTTAATTGACTGCTTTCGCCACCGATAATCTGCTACTTGTTTACTTTCTCATTTTGCTTTTAGTTTACTACAAATTGCTTTCTTCTAGTTTAAATCTCTACAGTTCTAATCTATCGAGACCAGAGTCTCTGTGGATTCGATACCCTATATACTACAATCACTTAACTGTGCACTTGCAGTAGAATAGGAATTAAAACTGACCCTATCAAGTTTTTGGCGCCGTTGCCGGGGACTCTTAGAGTCTTCGATAGGATCGAACTTAGGGTTTTTACTAGGATTTTTATTGTTTTTGTTTCGTTTTGTTTTTATTTTTGTTTTTAGATACTAATTTTTCTCTGTTTTCTCTCTGTCGCAGGTACCGATTTCGCTTTGCGTCGATCGTTGCACCTTTGTGTCGATCGTCACTAGGCGATTCTGAGATTGAATCGATCGTTGCACTGATAGCATTGATCGTTGCTTGACGATTACAGACGGTTTATGCAGACGCGTGAAACTCGAAGTAATCAGAACTTGAACCTCGTTAATCTCGGACTTGAAGAACTTGGACGTCTAGAGAGAACTAACAGAAGTGAAAGAAGAGCAAGGATGGTCGTACAGAAGGTAATCATTATACCTGATGCTCAAGGTACCCTGAGGGACCGAGATAACAATCCGTACAATGCTGCTGGGCATCAGATTGATGCTGAAGGGAATGTAATCCCTGATCCTCCTGAGCAACCGCAACAGGAGCAGAACCAAGGCCAAAGACAGGCCCAAGGTAGAGAGATGATTGTCCATGAGAGGACTTTAGCTGACTACAACAGACCGGATGAGTTTCATGCAAATCGGCCAGCTCTTGTGATGCCTGGTTTTGAGAGGAATGCTTTTGAGATCAAAACCATCTACTACTCGCTGATGAGACAGAATGCCTTCCATGGTCATCCCACGGAGCAGCCTATGGATCACATTGATCAATTTGAGGATATAATCACTGGCATGAAGTATGATGGAGTTTGCCAGGATTATCTGTTTCTCAAGCTCTTTCCATACAGTCTCGCTGGAGACGCTGCTGCATGGCTGAAGCAACTGCCACCTGGGCAATTTGATACTTGGGCAGCCCTGAAGAGTGAGTTCATGCGTCACTTCTATGATGATGCACACTCTGATCAGTCCAGACAGGACATACTCACCTTTTCCCAAGGTCCTACTGAGCCTCTTAAGACTGCCTGGATGAGATTCAAGAAGTACCAGCGTGACTGCCCACACCATGGATTCACCGAGGTCACATTGCTAGGTATCTTCTTCAGAGGCATAGATCTTCCATATCAGTCTGCGCTGGATAACTCCAGTAATGCAAACTTCAACACCAGGAATCCTGCACAAGCTAAGCAGTTGATTGAGAACTTAGTGAGCAGCAACAGTTGCAAGACTATGGATGAGAGGAGAAAGAAATCTGGTGGAAGTGTAGAGAATTCAGAGATTGCTGAATTTAGATCTAAGCTGGACACAATTTGCAATCTCCTGGCTGGTAAGAAGGCTGTCCACTTTGCCCAAGATGTAAAGGTAATTCAAACTGAGGAGGACACTCAGGAAGAAGATGTGAATTACATTGGAGGATCTGGTTTCCAAGGTAACAGATTTGGTAATCAGCAGGGAAACAGGCTCTTCAATGGAGGACAAAGGATTGCCTTCACAGGCAATCAGAACTCAGCTAGTTTTGGACAGACTAGTGGTTTTCAGAAACCTTTTGGACAAGATACTCAGAGAACCTATGGATCTTCATCTTATCAGACTCCTCCTGCAGCCACTGCTCATGAGAGTAAGATGGAGGCAATGATGGAACAGCTGCTGGAGAGTCAGACCAAGATTTTTGTGGACTGCAATAAGAAGTTGGATGCTGTCTATGAGGATCTCAATGGAAAGTTTGAGTCTCTGAACACTCATATGAAGCAGTTGGATACTCAGGTGAATCAGATTTCCAGTTCTATGAAGGGAAAAGGAGTGGCAGACACCCATATTAAGGCCTGGTCTGTGTACATTGATGATGGATCTCACCTAGGTGAAGGATTTGAGCTAAGCACCGCTGAGTTGGTAGAAGAGGTTGAATTTCGGATTTTGGAGAAATTCTCTCGGGTGAAAACTGTGAAAACAGTGTTGCATCGATCGACACACCCCTAATGTCGGTCGATGCAGGTCGTGAACAGACAGACTCGCCGAATGTTGATGGCATTGATGCAGATTTGGAGCTTGATCGCTTATTCCCTGGAGTATCTGAGATTACTCAACATGAGATTTATGCACAATTCATTAGATTATATCCCTCAGTATCTGAAGTGATTAAGCAAGAGATTGAAGAGCTTAAGAAGTTGGAAGAGATTGGTGAAGAGTTGGAAGAAATTCCATCATCTGATGATCCACCTTATCACCCATGTGTGCAGAAGTACTTGAACAAGATGTTGTCTTTGGATGAAGAGCTGAAGGATTGGGTGATTGTAATCCCTCAACCGATAAGTGATGTGCTGTTAACCAAGGTTCCCAAGAAGCTGCCTGATCCTGGGATTTTTGTGCTAAGTTGTTCTATCTTTGAGGATAGTTTTAGGCGCTCTCTTTGTGATCTGGGAGCTGCTGGAAGTCTTATGCCATATTCTGTGGCAGAGAAGCTGGGTATGCTGGATTTCTCGCCTACTAGGACCTCTCTTGTCCTAGCTGATCAGTCTATAAGAGTTCCGGAAGGACTCCTTTAGGACATCCCGGTGAGAGTTGGAAACTATTTAGTTCCAACTGACTTCTTAGTGCTGAAGTATGACAGTGATCTTGATGATGCATTGATATTGGGAAGACCATTCTTGGCTACAGCGGGAGCAGTAATAGATGTTAGACACAGTCTGATAGACCTCCACCTGGGAGATGAGCCGCTGCACTTTGAGATGGACAAGCTGCGCAAGCCACTGATAGATGGGCAGACCTTCACCATTATGGATGGAGATGATGAGCAGTCAAGTCACACTACGGTTTTGGATCCTGGAGAGCAGTTTACTCCTTCTTTTCTTGGACAGGATCATTCTGATACAGCTTATTCTCCGCCATGGATGAGGAGGCTTGCACAGAGGCAATCAAAGTCTCTGTCAGGATCTCCAGCAAACTGATCTTGTTCGTCCGGTCAAGCTAATGACCTTAAACAAGCGCTGAGTGGGAGGCAACCCACTGTTAGGTTTAAGTGTTTTTCTTTCTTATTTTTGGTGTTTTTCTTAGGATTTCACGTTTTTGTTTGTTTTTGCTAAGTTTCAGATACAGAACTCGAGTCTGGAGATGTGTGACGATCGATGCACTTGTGCACCGGTCGTTGCAAGGAGATTACGACGAATAGAGGTGATCGCATTGTGACGATCGTTGCGGTCCTGTGCAACGGTCGTTGCAATTGGTTCAATTGCAAAATAAGGTACGCGCGCTAAACCGGAATCGATTTGGTTCAACCAGCATCGATCGTTGCTCTCTAGCAACGGTCGTTGCACCCACGACCGAGGTAAGTTGCCTTAAACCCTTCTCTTCTCTTTTCTTCTCCATTCCGCCGACCGTACAACCGAGATTCTCCACTCCTAAATCTCTCAATTTTTCATCATTTCTCGTGTTTCAAAGCTCAATCCTACTTTTTTTAACATCCTCTTGCTATTTCTATAACCCATTTACAAAGATTCCAAGGTATGAGCTCTCATTTTCATCATTTTCGGAATTGATTTTAGGGTTTATGAAATTCGGATGTTTAGCCTTAAATTGATGATTCTGTGCCGACATGAACATGATTTAGGTTGTTTAGTGATGGGTTATTGTTGATTTTGTGGCGGTTTGAACGAATTTAGAACGATTTATGGATTTTGATTGCGGCTGAAATCGCCTTGCAACGGTCGTTGCTTTGCGATTTTGGGGAAATGTTCGATAAATGCGAAATCGCCTTGCAACGATCGATGCCTTAGGTGCAACGGTCGATGCTTCGCGATTTCACAGAGAGTTTGCCAAGACTTATTGGTGTTTGAATTTTTTTCTTATGCAGATGGCATCTCGCAGACAACCCCACAAGCGCCGAGCCACAGCAGCAACAGCCACACGACAGTACATTCCACCACCAGGGTGGTTCCATAGAGAGTCACAGCCACCTGAGCCTTATGTGAGAGTTGGTATGGCAGTAGCATTGCCTTGGCCCCGAGCAGACACGACAGATATCCCGACAGCCAGACAGTGGCCGCAGAACATTGCTGAGTTCCTCAAGACTGCGGATTTTACAGAGAGGCCACTGCTTAACTAGTGGGATGAATTTGACTCGCTGCTATACAATGGTTGGTGTGGGATGACTATCAAACCAACCAAGTTTGCAGACTACTCTACCTGTAAGAGTCTGGGGATCGATGAGCAAGTACTTGCAGTGTGTAAAGGCATTGGTCTAGAGACAATGCCTATGCGTCCTTATGATTTATATCCAGAGCTGGTCAGACAGTTGCTGGCCACTTGCAGAGTGGTTTACCCGGATCCAGGCAGCAGGAGCGCTACAGGAGGTATCTTTACCTTCATGAGTTGGGGAGTCAGGTATCGGATTCTGTTACTAGATGTCTGCAGGATCTACGGTTTTAGCACTGAGCCGAAACGCATTGGCATGCCACTTGAGTGGGACCCAGAGGAGGCTCGATCATTTCGGGAGTGTATTGGCAGTGGTCGATACAACTCGAGGACTACACCGGTGAAGCAAGTGAGGCATCCTGTACTGAGGTATGTCTTGCGTATCTTGTGTTGGAGTTTGTTGTGCAAGTATGAGGCCAACAAGATGCGCAAGTATGAGATGGAGATGTTGTTTATCGGGCTGCGAGATCAGTTTGAGGGTTCTGGCGTGAGAGATCCTACTAAGGGTCTCAACTTGGGAGCTGTTTTCACTCAGCACTTATGCGACCTGCAGCTGAAGCCATTTGATGGTGTGCTTACTGAGACAGTGGGGAGCCTGCTTACTCCCATCTTCATGCACTGCGAGATTCCCTTAGAGGTCACAAAGTGTAACACAGCCAAGGAGTTCCTTGATTTCAGCCACTTGCAGAGCGCCACCTGGCTCAAGGAGGGGCGCATTTGGGTTTACCATGATCAGAGCTCTGGGAAGTGTGGTTTGGAACTTCCTGCTCCTGCACTTACACATATTGATACACTGGAGGCCCTGAGATTCCAGCCTCCTTAGACTGAGCAGCGCAGAGTCCCTTCTATGGCTCATCCGCTGTGAGAGCCTTCCACACGAGCTTCATCTTCCTCTGCTCCTGCGCCTGCTGCTGCCCCTGCTGACGATATTGGACCTTTCCCAGAGCCCACGATTCCTTTGGGAGACATGTCTGTGGCTGAGTGGAGAGAGCGCAATGATGGGATACTGAAGACCATTTGGGAGTGGATGCGTGGCTGCACTTGCAGGAGACAGCCACAGGTCCATCAGCCTGTCCCTGCTACTCGACGTCGACAACGTTCTCCTGCGGCTGCCAGTGACACTGAGAGCTATGGTGGGATAGATGATGATGAGCGCGAGAGTGCATAGTATCCAATTTTCAGACATTCGGTTCTGTATTCTGCTATCTTTTTCTTTTCCTTTGCACTTTTTCTTTTTGATTTTTAGGATGCTACTATGTTTGGATGGTTGTGCTTGATTTGATACATTAGTTGCCTTGATTTTACTCTGTTTTCAGTGTTTTCAACTTGCAGGAACGAAAATTTGGTTTTACCAACGGACTAACCTGCTAACTTGCTGACTGATCCGATATACGCAGTGCGTCGATCGACACACCACTGTGTCGATCGTCACAACACGATCGAAATCGCATTGCAGCGATCCTTGCGGTCCTGAGCAACGATCGATCACACACGAAAATCGACTAGCAACGGTTGATGCACCTAGTGCAACGATCGATGCCTGAGCGACAGAGGTAAAACCCGACAGAACTCAACCATTCCTTAAACAAAATTTTCTTTCTTTTCGCCAATCCTTCGCTTGACACTACTGGGGACAGTGTGTCTTAAGTGTGGGGGAGGTTCTACTAACTTCTTTCTTTCTGTTTTCTTAGAGTCAGTTAAATTTTTCATTATTGAGTCAAAACTTTTAAGTAAGAAACAATGATTTTTTGAGAAGATTAGCAGCACTTGCAGGAACTTAAGTAACCATTGGGATGAAACTGCAGATTATCTCTGACTATTAGAAAACCCAGACATGGATCAAACTACTAAGGACACCCACATCACTTCAGGTATCAGAGGATCCTTTTACTGACTTCACCTTAATACTGACTTAGATTTCTCACCTAAGGGCTTGGTATACTTTGTGTCGGATTCCCTTGTTAGTTCTGACACAGCCTGTAAACCTGTCCTATTTAGTTCCCTTCTCCCCTTCCATAAAAAAGAAAGATAATAAACTGAGGATGAGTTAGTAACTCCGAAGTGGTCATGGGAATGGTAGCTACAACTTTCATATCCTGTGCATCCATGGAATGTGTCCAAAGTACACCCCTTAACGGGAAGAGCACTGATAAAAAAAAAAAAATGATACCCAATGGGGAAAAATCAGAATGCTAGGAAGGGAAAAGAGAAGTAAGGGACTAGAGAAAGATAGTATGGTGGTCTAGAGCTGATAAGGTAAGAGTCCATGTGCCTTTGATCGATACTCCTTAGGTGAGACCGCACTTAAATACTTGCAGAAGTCAGTAAGGTGAATTTGAATGTGTGAATGTGATTGTGGAGTTTACTTAGGACAGTTGCTAAGTGTGGGGGAAGTATATGTTGGTCTTGATGTCTGCAGGTTGATTCTTTCATGTGGTTTACTAAGGGGAATCTGAGTGTTGCTGCTTCTAAGATGAAAAGAGTTTCTGAAGAGTTTTCAAACCTCTTCACTACATTCTAGTTCTCTGTTTTGCTTGAGGGCATGCAAAGGCTAAGTGCGGGGGAGTTGATATATCATGGTTTTTACCGGTTTTATGCCATGATATAATTGTGTTTTAGTGTTCTTTTGTGTTCTTTTAGAGTCTATTACAGTATAATCAGGTTTGGAGCAGAATTGGAGATATTGGAGCATTTTGGGATTTTTAGAGTGTTTGGCCGAGAGATTGAGCTCACTGTCCAGAAATCAGGATTGCATCGATCGACACACCTTTGGTGTTGATCGACACACTAGCGAGTTGGGCCGATTCGGCGGTTTAATGAAGATTCAAGATTTTCCACTTTGGCCCAGAAGTTTCCAGTATTTACAAAGAATCCCCAGTCGAGATTAAGCCTATATAATTAGGATTTTGGTGTTTATTTTAGATACCCTTTCATAATTAAGAGCAGAGAGTTTTTAGAGCTATTGGGGCTGATCTAATCCTGTACTTCACTTTATTTTGGAGAAGATTTCGAACCCCTTTATTTATTTAATCTCTTTTATGATCTCTATTAATTCATTGATTATGTTTACATCTTCTATGTTTGAGTAGATTCATAGTTAGGTTTAGGGTTTCTCATTAAGGATTTCATGACTTGCTAGACTTGTTTAATTCAGTTAAGGATTCACATGAATAGAATGTTCTTCGATCTAAATTAAGTTTAATGCTAGTTCTAACCTGATCGATTAGAATCTAGATCTTAGGTTGCTAAATACGACACGAGAGTGTGGTTTAGAATCTGAACTATTTAGGTTGAGCAATTAAACTTCTCGCAAAGGAATTTGGTTTAGTTTAATTGTGAACATATCGAACTTGAAATTAATGCTGGTTTAATCTGTTAGTAATTGCGAAAGAATTTGGATTGCTGCACTTAGACTTAGAGAATTCTCGCAAAGAGATTTGGTTAATTCTATATCCGTGATTTGAGTTCTAGAACTGTGCTTAATTAGATCTTGACTGATTGATTTGTCTGCTTGTCTGATTTCCTGAGAACGCCCTAGAATTAGCGCCTTTAATTGACTGCTTTCGCCACCGATAATCTGCTACTTGTTTACTTTCTCATTTTGCTTTTAGTTTACTACAAATTGCTTTCTTCTAGTTTAAATCTATACAGTTCTAATCTATCGAGACCAGAGTCTATGTGGATTCGATACCCTATATACTACAATCACTTAACTGTGCCCTTGCAGTAGAATAGGAATTAAAACTGACCCTATCATGCAGTTAGTTGGAAGAGTTCCAAGCAGCACACTGTGGCAAATTCCACGACTGAAGCTGAGTACCTTGCTGCTTCTGAAGCGGCAAAGGAGGCTGTTTGGATCAAGAAGTTCATCACTGAACTTGGTGTGGTTCCTAGTATTTCTGAGCCAGTGGCTTTGTATTGTGACAACAATGGAGCCATTGCGCAGGCGAAGGAACCTAGGTCACACCAGAAGTCCAAACACATAGAGAGGAGATATCACCTTATCCGTGATATAATTAACAGAGGAGATGTTAAGATCAGCAGAGTCCCGACGGATGAGAATGTTGCTGATCCTCTGACCAAGTCTCTCCCAAGGCCTATGCATGAGAGTCATACTGCTGCTATAGACATTAGATTTCTTAAGATATGATCTTGATTTCAGTGGGAGTTGTATTTGGTTTTTAGTTATGACATGATGTTCGTAAAACATAATTTGGTTATGTTATTTTAATGAAATTATTTCAGTATTATTTAATTGTGTTATTAAATAATTGTCCCAAAGTAATTAATGACATTTATAGGTCATCAAGTATGTGACTTGATCATGAAACCCTATAAGTAATAAATGACATAAATTACAATGGTCCCTGGTCAAGGTTGTTAAAGTGGGACATTAACAACTGCGTGAGACTAGTATGTGAGGTGACTGATGACTAAGTTTCATGGAGTCATTAATAAGAGTATTAAAGTCAATCACATAGATATGTGTTAGAGAACACAGGATCGGATTTGACCCATTGATGAGAACTCTACAAGATGGTTATATGAGTGTCATAAGATTTTCTCATTACGACTATAGAGTATAGTCCTTAGACCTGAGTCCATCATGATTTCTTACATTGGATTGGTCCGTCTTGACTTTGTCAAACGTCAGCCGTAACTGGTGACTATAAAGACACTGATTGGGCGTATCATGAAATGTGAAAGGGACATGGATGGAATAAGATGGGATTTGTACCTCCTATATAACAGGAGATAAATATCTCAGGGCATATCGAAGATTTGATACAGGAAATGCGTGGCCGCGCTCAAACGAGGTGATTGTCAGTCGTTTGTCTTATCAGTATAAATCGGAGTTCGATAAACATGATCTAGCTAAATAAGGATGACACAGTTCTTGCCTTATGCCAGATCGAGATATGGATACAAAGGGATTAAAGGAATAGATGATTCCAGTACAAGTGGGAGATTGTTGGGAATGTTCTGAAATCTATTGTACTTGCTCTAAGTGAGAGTTGTATTGTCGAGATGAGACATTCATATAATACTGGGCAATCATAATGCTTGCTAGAAGCCACTTATGATCAACGAGTTTAGAACTTATTGCTAGTGTTATATGATCCTACAGGGTCACACACCTAAGCAAACTGAACATAGAATATGAGGTTGATCATTAATGTAATGATCTGATAAATGCATATTTTATATGCATTCAATATCGAGTTTCTGAGGCAGTGTCGATCGACACAGCATGTGCATCGATCGACACAGATCGCGAATGACCCGATTAACTTCGGTTTAATCGTTGGTTAATCAGGTCGTGGTATAAGTCAACATATATAAGATATATGACCGACTTTTACACTTAATCTAACCTAATTTACAGCCACCAAAAGAAACAAAAAATCTCTTGAGAGATCAGATCTCTGACGGCACTAGCATCCCAGCTGTTCAGTTTGTGTGCGTGTGGATACCAGTAGAGGCGCAGCATTTGAGGCGCTCAAGGATCTCGATTACTTGCAAACCTTCCGCTGCCAATCTCCAGGTAACTTCGAGATCTATAGATTCAATATACATGAACCCTAGATCTTAGGGAATGGAATTTATACCTAGGGTTGCTAATCTGATTAGAACTTCTAGAAATTCCTACATATTGAGAACTCAATCCGAGGCTTATGCTACATCCAAAGTCGTATTCGCAGTATGTTTTCTTATCTTTATGATTACTGAACTTGTGATATCCTTGAACTTGTGTTTTTGTATGAAAATGTGTGACCATCTCAGGGGGAGAATACCCACAGTACCCCAAGCAGACAAGAACCGGCGAGTATGACACATACTACGATGATGAGGAGAGCACGGAAGTTGAGCGAGATGATTAGTTCATTCTCTGTTATGTTGACTTCTCTGTTTTTAATCTCTTTTGAATGAACCAGCGTTTTTCCGTTCTCTTGGTTACTTTTGAATGATGTGAACGTATGATGAAGTTTTCTGTTTCTTTATGCGGTTTAAGACTAAAGCTGTTTTTATTTTTCAATGGATCATTAGAACTGTCTGCGTAGAATATTTGCTGCATATATGATGTTGGTTGTTCTGAGTTTAACAGATGAGATGATGCACACATTTAGACAAAAAGAGGGAGAATGTAAGTTCAAGATTCTATCAAAGGAAACATAACACACAAGGTGAGGTGGACTGAACAAGATGTGATGTGGCGTACAAGTAAGCTATCGGAAGTTGGAGATAGAAGATTTGGAAATATTCTATATTGCGGAAATATAGAAGATTTCCTTAGAAGATATTTACCAGGTTCCACAGCCTATAAATATAGGTGAGATGACCCAAGTTAGGGTTAGCCGTTTTTAGTGAAAAGAATTAAAACGTGTGTGATCTAGAGAAAACTGTGTCTAGCAAGAGAATCGTGTGGTGAGTGAGTTGAGAGAAGTGCTACTGCAAGTTTGGGTAGATTAGGATTTGGTCAGTGTCGTTTCACAGTTGTAAAGACGAATCAAACTGATTGAGCAAGATTACTGTGTAATTTGTTCAAGTGAATTCTAATAAAAGTGTTTTCAAAAGAAATATCTTGAGTCGTCTTTTGTTATACATAGTCCTAGTTTTTTCACTATAAACATCCGCCTTCTATATGGTTCTTCTTTCCCTGGTCTTTGCTAATGATAGGATGGTCTAGATTCTTGTATTATTCATATTTTTTTTTCAATTGAGAAGCATTAACATACTCACCATGGTGGTTCTACACTTGTTGCCAACTCCAACCCTAAATGCATCTTTACCATTCATATTTTTTCATATATAAAATAAACTTTAGATGGTATTTTTCTTAATGGATTGCAATTAATGATACTAGGTGCGGTATCCCCCACGCACGCGCGGGGGTGGGTTTCTTTGATATTCTCGTTGATGTTTATTGATTAAAGAATCGCACATTTTAGTTGTATGTTCTGTTTGTATTTTGGTGATTTGTTTTCTTGGGTAAATGCTGTTATTTAACATTACTTAGTTAACTATAACTGTTGAGCGATGAAAATGTAGATCTCTTAATGGGTGTCACCATGACACCTAAAAGTAAGCATTTAGAGACTTATAAAGGTGTTTTGTTGACTCGATAGTGGCCCCTTATATT
This sequence comes from Orychophragmus violaceus, assembly GCA_030180135.1. Classification (NCBI taxonomy): domain Eukaryota; kingdom Viridiplantae; phylum Streptophyta; class Magnoliopsida; order Brassicales; family Brassicaceae; genus Orychophragmus; species Orychophragmus violaceus. The sequence continues at coordinate 97,076,251 of CM058237.1, read as the reverse complement.
TCGTAATGCTATTAAAGGATTTCTTCTAGCATCCCCTCGCGGTGCATATTTCCTTGAAAATGTTATACACTTCTCCACCGACTATTTGCCAGTCTCCAAAATTTGTTTTGCCTTTGATTATGGTAACCAGTTTATGGAGGTAATATAGTTCTTATGTCGATGGGTCAACATTCGTAATTTTCACTATTTCTCCTGTATGTTTCCTTTGTTTATACATTTTTAATGTGTTGTCCCATACAAAGCTCTTAGGAATTTCCACATATCTCATATTCCTAACATCTTGATAGGTCTTATTCAATTCAAACTATTCAGTGAACACCGTCCTTCATTGACCATAGCGTGCTCTGTATTCATGAAGGATCTTATCTCCTCCAAAAATGTTGTTGTTCTGACTTGGTAGGTGAACCGGTAGGATATGAATCTTAAGCGACCTAGGAGACCTATTTTTGTTGGGCGTTGATGCTCCTTTTCTGCTTCTGCTCTTCTGGCGACCAGTAAATGTAAAAAGATTTAGTATATATGAGAAATCTTGGAAGATATGTTTTTATATATTTATAACTGATGTTGTTTTCTCTAGACACGTTGCGTGTTAATATGTTTGTTTGTTTTTTTGTTAACCATTGGTTGATTACTAAGCCATTGTAACATTGTGGTGCCATTTTTTGTTTTGTATTTGTCATCCGTTTAAAGAGTGAGATGTAACAATCAAGTGATTTTTTAAGACTGCACGTAAATAACATATTCGTTAGATGTCGATTCATAATATTTAGTTGGCAAGAAATGGTTTAAAAAAATGCAAAACATTCTTAATTCATAATACCACTCGAGATTAAGATGTCGATTCAAATCTCAGGGCTTATGGGCTTGCCGGCCCACCAATATCTTGCAGAGGGAATGTTGAGAATATTTTCATGTGGTCAGTTACACTAAAAAGTACGAAAACATTTTAACGTCCAGTGGAAGTGCGTTGGTGTTGTTTTTGGTCTTCTTTTTTATTATTTTATTTTCTGGGTTGGTTAGCATGGTTTGCCGGTGCATGTGTCTCATCTATTTGGTGTTGCTTGGGATGTGACTTGTTTTTTTTTTGGCTTCTAAACTTTGAATCCGGCAAGTTTTCTTATCCGTGTTAAACGTGGAAGTCGGTATGTTGCGGAGGAGCAGTTCTAAATTTTAGCTGGATCCGTGAAAAAAATTAAAACAACTAAATAAAAGTTAAATCCCGTTTGAACTTGGTTAATCCGTGGTAACTTAGTCATTCCTTGTTGAAAAAATTTACCTGCTTATAAGTTGGGTAGAAAGCCTTTGCTATCGGGTAAAATTACATGTTTTATTCATTTCTTATATATTCACATGTCTTTTGAGTGGTTGAATTATAAAGTTAGTAAGTTTTAAACCTTCAAAATAAGTAACAAACTCTACTTTAATATGTATCGCGATATTGTTCTGAAAGACTAAATCCTATGATTATAAAAGGGGTTGAATTGCAAAGCTTTTTAGAGGTAAATTAGGACATGCGGTTTGAATGCAATACACTATGTTTGTTGGTCTGCGAAAGAGGAAGCTTTGAAAATAAAGTCCGGTAGCCCCCTTTTGTAAATTTAACTTTGAAATGACAACAGTGGCCGGAAACGAAGACCACATACAAACAAACATAAGTGGCCAAATTGAAAAAACATAGATGGAAAACGATAAAGCAGGAAACTATAGAAGCATGGATAAACAGAGGCAGGACTTCTGTTCCAGTTTCAACCACGGCTTATTCACGTGCCCTTTTTGGTTCTTCTTGAATTCACCGCCAGCAACACCGATGGTCTCCTTCTTCATGTCATTAGAAGAGCTCCTGGCGATGTTTTCCGGTGGGGTTGGTGGGTTGTCAGGTGGTGGTAAATCGTCGCCTCCACCCTGCGAGTTGTATGATTTGCAAGTTAGTTAAAAGATAATATTGATATGCATTGTTATACACATTGAGTTTGTTGAGGTTCGTGTGTTTTTTCCCCCTAACCTACTCAAACCCATCTGCTGGTGGCTGTGCGGTCATCCTCACTACAGTGAATGTCTTGTGTCTTGGTGTAAAGTTGTATGAGGTCACTTTTAGCTGGAATATGAAGGATATGCCGGCAAGTGCTACGAGTGATGGAGGCAGATCACAATTAACAATAAGCAAATGCGACTATGACAGCTCCAAGTACATGACTGAACCTAGCGAGGTATACACACTGAACTAAGCAATCCAAATCGAGTGATGATGTTAATCTTGCTTTGCTAAAGTTCAAAGAGTTTACCAAAATATATTTGTTGCTCCCTGCACCATAGCAGAAGAATACCGCAGGAGTATTTCCTGATTCTCAAGCCGAACCTCAAACAGTTGAAAGGAATTATAGAAACATGTTATCACATTACTGACTCAGGTCGACAAAAATAACGGGAATAGATAAGGCAAGGAGTAAAATCTTTGGGATTGAATGTAACATTAAACAGAAATTTGTAAAGATTGCAATACCCATTTATGGAACAGTAAAGAGAATATGTGTGATGCAAAGGACTGGCTCCAAAGCTGCACCATCAAATCAAGTACATCCTTTCCTCTCTCAGACACTTTCACATAATTATCAGCAAGGACGTCAAAGAAACATAATGGACCATCAACATCTGCTTCATCAGAAATTACATCATTTTCTTTGCTAAGAATCACATCTGCTTTAAATTCCATCTCGAGATGTTAAATTACTGACCAATATATATGTCTAATCGTCTCTATCAGCAGGGAGAACACTGAACAAAGCAAACTGATTCATGAAAGAATTCAACAAAAAATGTGGAGACCAAAAGTGTTACCTTTGGCAGGGTCTTCGACTTCGTGAGCTATATCAGCAAATAAGCCATGCGACAAGTTGCGAGTATGTGCTGGAGAGACAACAACCTAGGAACAAAAGATCAACACTTTAAACTCAGGAGGAAATCAATTATCGGATTTGCATGAGCTATATCTGGAATCGCTAAACGGAGATTCAAATCGAAACACTACCCAGATTTCAGAAACCCGGTTACTTAAACGCAATCATTAATCAAAAAAATTTGCGAGATTCTCTAATGCATGTTTCTTATGCGAAGATCAAGCAGCTATCAATCGAAACAGATAAGACAATTGATCAAAACAGCGATCTCAGGCGAAAGGTGCAAAAAATAAGCTAACCCATGTAAGCTTCTTCTTAATCTCTGGTGTAAGAGCCTCCAGATAAGCAGACCTCCGTGAAGAAGACGGTGATGGAAACTTTCTCCATTCCAAAAAGAAAACTCCGCCTCGATCAATCGGTAGGAAAAAATCGAGAGTTGGTTGAGATTGATGATAATGATTTGCTTCTTCGTAGAGGCTGATTTATTCAAGAAATAAAACCAATCAATGGGGTGGATCGAGTAGCTGGCTCTGCTGAAGCACTATTTATAGGTAAGGCCGGTTGGACGGAGAAACGTTTCGGATTTGGGGTAACGGACTCATACTAATTATTGGGCATAAAGTGAGGAACAATTATGAGTGGTGGTCGACGACGGCAAGTGGTGGTAACGGAGGGTAGTAATTGTTGTCGATTGAGTGTCTTCAGGTCGCAGAGCTATCAAAGGCGACCTAGGGTTTGCAGACAACAACTACCACACGAAGACGGTAACAAATTGTTTACGGGCCTCCCCAACAACCATACAGGTTTCAAGGCCCGGCAGGAGAAGGGTAAAAATTTCGTAGGTTTAAAATTTTAAAAGAGACGCGTAAACTTTAGGTGGGCTACGGATTTTCAAGGCCCGTCAGAAGAGGAATAAATTTCGCAGGTTCGAAGGGAGAAAAAAGACACATTTCAGTACATGCTGACGTGGAGGCCCTAGATGGAGAAGAAAAAAGTGAACTATTATTTATAGTCATGTTCGTTTGTCTGCCGCCGGCGGCAGCGGTTGGCGGCAGCGTCTGGCGGCAGCGTCTGACGGCAGGTTTTTGTTCGTTTACCTGCCGCCAGCCGCCGGCGTCAACCGCCAGCGTCAGCCGCTAGTTCCTATTTCTAACGCCGAAAAAATCAGCGTCCGGAATTTGTTCGCGATTGGACGCTGGCGGCTGACGCCGGCGGTTGGCGGCAGGCAAACGAACAAAAAACTGCCGCGGCTACCAATCTCAGCCGCCAGACGCTGCCGCTGGCGGCAAGCAAACGAACAAAAACTTGCCGCCAGCCGCCAGCCGCTGCCGCCGGCGGCAGGCAAACGAACAGCCTTTATATATATGATTGTTATTTATGACGAACGAATCTGATTCTTTCAGCAGTTGAAACAACGGGACGAAGGTATCCACAGGAAACTCCGCAGCGGACAATTTAACCAGCTCAACATACATCCTTAACACATAGAATCATGACGGTAATACCTACATTATAATTTGAATCTCTTAAAAACCAAATTCCTACCACATTCAATATATTCTTGGTGAACCACCAGATAACTACGATTCAAAAAAAAAAAAAGGTATTTGATATTATTATCTTTAAATTAATCCATGTTAAACAAAACACTTAAATAACTATATTACACCATATTTGAAAAAGCTAAAGGAACCACAATCTTCTGAAACAACACATCGTTATCTTTTGTAAGCGGAGATTGTTTCTTTGTTTCTTTGAATCCTGTTTCACAAGTGGTTGGTGCTTCCAAAGCAGCACTCAGATTCACGTTAGCGGATCTGTAATCGTGAGATTTAACGTTTTTTAAAGCTTCGTTTAAAGAACCATTAGCATCGGAATAAACCTCTAGGCAATCGCGTAACGGTATCTCCGTGCCTATCTCGTATTTCTTCTGCTTAAGAATATTGTCAACAAATCCTTGCAAGCTTGTCGCTTTTGACGCAGCGTTGCTCGTTGATGCTAGGAGTAATCCCTCGATAGTAGTTGCTGCTCTGCTCGCCGGATCCTGTTCAAGAGACATAACGCAGAAATCGTATTTGATGTTCGGGTCTTTGTCTGCAGCTTTCTTGCAAGAATCACGAATAAGAGTTTGCGCAGTTGCGAAACTGTTCAAGAGGAGAAGGAACGCAACAAGGTAAATCAAGAATTTCATTTTTTTTTTCTGAAGAATGAGATTCGATGGATGAAGAAGTCTTTAACTTTATGATCCATTTTATAAGAAACTAACCATGAAAGCATTAATTAGCAAAAGAGGAAGAAAGTCGTATTTTTATTTTGTTTCCTAAATAATACCTTTCTGTTTCCATTTCTTATTTGGTCAAATATTTACTACATTTACATATTTTCTAAAAAGAGATTACACAATAAGGAAATTATGCTTATGCGTTGTTAAATATAACATTGGTAATTTTTATTTTGTTTCCTAAATAATACTTTTCTGTTTCCATTTCTAATTTGGTCAAATATTTACCACATTTACATATTTATTAAAAAGATATTACACAATAATTAAATTATGCATATGTGTTGGTAAATATAACATATTCGGAAATCTTCCAATAATAACAAGTAATCTTTATTTTTATCTTTAGTAAGAAGTTAACTAACATACTATGTCTTAAATGGTCTATTATTTGTTTTAATTATGGTCAACATGCAATTTTTGTTTCTCATTTATTTACATTAAATTTAGTCAACGTGCTTCACTGTTTTCTATATATATATATATATATATATATATATATATTTTTAAAGAGTTTCTCATTAAATAACATAGTTATTTTGATCCTAGAATTGAAAACCTCATTTTGATCCTACTTGCTGATTTTTCCACCCTCAGAAGACAGTTTCAAGCATTTACCCTCACTCTTATTCCACGGAGAAATAACGGTAAGGCGGATTGCTTGGCGTGTAGTGCTACTAGTCAGGGTAGGGAGTTCTCTTATGTAAGTAGTGTTCTTCCAATTTGGGTTTCCAAACCATTTGTATAAGTTTATTTTCACATGATGTCACACACAAAAAAATTGTCTTGTCATGCCCTTAACCCGGCCCATATAGGCCTAGAGAGATGTATGCTGATTAATGGGTTAAGGTTCTCGTCAGTACCCTGTAATCCCACTAACCTAAAGTCTTCGCGGAGTGATTCATCTTTACTTTCCAGATTTGGAAACCCTAAGCACAGAGAGTGAGAGATAAGGATGACATTTCAAGAAGAAGAGGAGAGAAGTATAGGAGGTCACCGGGTAGAGGAGGTTTCGGCTGTGAGTGCGGGGGAAGGGAAAAGCACCGACGTGGAAGCGAGGACTCGACGGAGGAGCACGGTCACGAGCTAGGCAATCGAGAGGACCAAGATGAGGGTGCAAAGGAGAAAGAGGAGGAGCAGGCTGAAGAGGAGAAGTGAGCAAGGGGCACATGAAGATGACAACCGTGAGGATCGTATGGGAGGTGATTTAGGCACCAGCGGCGCGGACGGAGGAGACCGACAGCAGAAGTGAGAAGAGAAGCAAGGGGTGGTAGTGCAAAACCTTAATTCGGAGTCTTGGGCATGTTCTTCTTGAACTCTGAGTAACTCAAAAGAAACTCTAGGAGGATAAGTGACTTCGAGGCCAAGGAAGCCTACTAGAGGAAACTCTAATCGGTCGAGATGTTAGGGCTCCATAGTCGGGCTAGTGGTGAACCCAGGGGCGACTAGGAATGCCCATCCTTAGTTTCTCCGGGCAAGGTGCAGTCCACCGAAGTCCAGCTTAGCCAGCCCTTAATTAAGGATATAATCTATGGTTCTTATTTCCTTTTTAATAAATTGCTTGCGTAGGATAATTTTGGAGAGGTGGCATACCACCTAGGAATTCATGTAGTGTGGCAACCTAACTAACCATGATAATTTGATGACAAGACGCTTACATGGCACAAGTCTGCTGACTAAGTGGTTGCATTGCATTATTTGATGATGTGGCACCTGGTGACGATACACTTATGACATTCCGCCAAGTTGGCGATCATATGGTTGTGTGACGAGGTACTAGTGATGCGGCGCCAAGTGGGTGGCACATACTGACGTGGTGCATGCGGATGTGGCATTTGACAATCTGTATGGCATCAGAAAATTGAGAAAACATGATTGGATAGGGTAGGATTAGACGAATGTTAGGATGTATCGGGAACGGATTGGGATTTCTTGCCAAGTCGTCTCCCAGGGTTGTAGGGGGTTTTCTCTTGAGTAGCCCGTCATCACCCCCATGGTTGGGATGTGCCCTCTTCAAGGGACGATAAGCCTCATGTCGACGGATATTGAGAAGTTGTTCCTAGTATCCGAGAGCAAGGCAAGCCATGCCCCAACAACATATGGGTATGGCTGATGAGAAATCCCCCATACATGTAAGATTCTTAACTCTTTTATAGGTAATATGCTTCACTCTTTTAAGAAAGATATTTCCTTTTTTCTAATATTTTGTTAACGATATTCAAGAAAAAAATGTTTTTTACAACATAGTTTCGGACTTTTGATTCGAGTTTAAAAGAAAAGAAAAACTACAACTTTTCACGGAATTCGTCTTGTAGCAAATCACTCGCAAACCATCTTCAAAAAGTGACATCAATCTTCTTAGTAACAAGTTGGTTCATGGTAGTTTTTCCCCGTGTCTTCTGTTATTTCTCTCACACCAAATAACATGAAGAGTAGATTGGAAAACATACCAAAGGCGTGTCTTCATGGCACCGGATAATTGAGAAGACGTGATTTGATAGAATAGGATTAGACAAATGTTAGGACGTATTGGGAACGTATTGGGATTGTTTGCCAGGTCCTCTCCCAGGGTGAGATAGAGGGTTTTCGCTTAAGTAGCGCGTCATCACCCCTACGATTGGGATGTGTCCTTTTAAATGGACGATGGGCCTCATGTTGACGGATATTGAGATGTTGTTCCTTTCAAGCCATGTTCCAACGGCATCCGGGTAAGGCTGATGAGAAATCCTCATACGCGTAAGGTTCTTAACTCTAACAACTAAGGTACTTCCCTCTTTTCATAAAAGATATATATATTTAAGAAAAAAAAGTTTTTTACAACATAGTTTCGGACTTTTGATTTGATTTGAATTTAAAAGAAAAGAAAAAACTACAACTTTTCACGAAATTCGTCTTGTAACCATCTTCCAACGGTGACATCAATCTTCTTAGGAAGAAGGTGGTTCATTGTAGTTTTTTTCCTGTGTTTACTGTCATTTCTCTCACACCAAATAACTTGAAGAGTAGATTGGAAAACATTCCGCATGATAAACGTGATAGTGTCGTCTCTACCATGTTGATTAACCGGTCCATAATATTAATATCCGACCACACACATCTCCCATATCCCACCAGCTAGATAAACCCATATATCCCACTGCTTTTTTTTCTTGTCTTAATTTGATTAATTTCATTAAATTAAAAGGGTCTCATGAGATTTATTGAATCATTTGATCGAGTGAAGCATATTTGAAAAGAATCGTAAAATCTCTGGATTGAACTGAGTTGAGTTGTTTTCTAATCCTTCGTCGGTTCTACACTGGTCGTCAAATTTAAGCCTAATTACGTCTTCACCATTCATGCATATATAAATCACTAGCATAAATTTATAGATAGTTGAACAAAAAAATATTATTGATACTTCTCTTAACCTTATACGTCAACATTAGAAGATGATGATATTTAAAAATTTCATTATCCTGTTATAAATAATGATTATTTTTTTATTTCTGAAAAACAAATCTTGTCCAAGAACAGTTCTACATGCACCATAAAGATCATTTAACAGGTCCACGACGGACTGTAAATCTCCGCTGAATATATATATATATATATATTTTTTTTTCACTGGTAATAGTAATTTCACATGGAAGGATTCAAAGGAAGATTACAATTGCAGTAGACATAGCCGGCAGATCAAACAACCATCTCCGGAGAACGAAGCCCAAAACATGGGAGACATAAGCCCTAAACAAGAGAAACTAAAATACAACGAAACTAAAACACAAAACAAGATGGATACAAAGAGACAAATCTAAGCAGTCTAGCAAAAGAGTAGAGCACAAAAGATTGGTGAGATAAACACCTAGAGCACCAAAGCCTTATTCATCTTGTGGCTTAGCCGAGCAAAACTCATTATATTGCTCCCCCACGACAACATGAAGAGGATAGAGCCAAGAGTTAACAAAGCTCGCTAAACCAACCACAGATAACCGGTTATACGAACCTGTTTTTGAACCGGAAATCACTGGCTTATACACGAACCATACGCTCACAGTAGAACCGGGCACTTCCATCCTGAACGAAACCGCCAAAGGAAACGAGACTAGTACACCGAGAGCTAAAGCGGCCCTGTCGCACCAGATCTGGCGCAACTCGGCAGACCACTAACGAACCTCATGACCAAGAAGACCACCAACCGACGAAAGCCCCAAAGACTACTACACAAATCTCAACTCAAACGCTAAGACCGCAAAAGAAAAGATCTCAAAACAAATCGGAACAACGCTTAGAACGATCCCAAAATCAGATGCCAGAAGAGCTAAGATCCATAGCAAAAACCAAACCCCACGAAGCTAGCAGCGTACGCTTCCAGTAACCCTTCAGCCCGTCGTCCATAAAGACCGGCACATGCAACCTCCGCCGAGACCAGAATCAGATCTGGAACCGCCAAATCGATCGAACAGAGACACCGAAACCGATAGATCCGAGCTCGTTAGGATGAGAACCATATATACAAATGAAAAGAAGCAAAGAAAGGAAAGCCCAACGGCCCTCCGCCGCCGTCACGAAAACCCTAGAAATTCGCCTTTTCTATCGCCCAGGAGAGAGGAAACACGTGAAAAAGGTGTCTCAGTTGTGTGCCGGTGAATATATTTTCATTGTCATAAATTCAAATCTTTAAGAAATTAAAACTCTAAATTGGCACTCATATCCCACCAGCTAGATAAACCCATATATCCCACTGTTTTTTTTTCTTGTGTTAATTTGATTAATTTCATTAAATTAAAAGGTCTCATGAGATTTATTGAATCCTTTGATCGAGTGAAGCATATTTGAAAAGAATTCACAAAAATCTCTTGATTGATCCGAGTTTTTCTAGCAGTACGTATTGTGCCAATCTTCAATAAATTAAAGGGAAAGTTACTCTCGTAGCATACATTTTAGTTAATATTACCAGTACCATACATATCTTTGTAAATTACTAATATGTTTTCCGTACTCAGAATGCCCTTAAAACCCGTTATGACAAAAAATGTAATTACGCGAATGCCATTACTTTTTTAATTTCACATCAGAGAAAATCCGACGCCACGTAGGAAATCGCTGACGTGTATTAATGAACTCAGATGTAACGCGTTACCGCGGTAATGACTACTTAGTTATGGTACGTTACGGCTGGTTTATGAAACAACGCGGTGAACGGCTGAATTATCTGCCGAACGACCGAATTACGACCATAACTCAGCTGTACGACACGACTGACTTTCAAACAACTGGCTGAATTATGAGAAGTCGGCTGGTTTACGAGCGTAAATCCGTCGTACGATACGGCTGATTTATTAACGAACGGCTGAATTGTAAAAAATTTGGTTGAGTTTTTGACGCGACGGCTGAATTACAAATTTCCGGCTGGTTAACAGATTTTCGGTTGGCTAAGTTAGTAACGTCAGGTTGACTTACGGTATAACTCAGACTTGCGTTACGGCTGATTTACGTTAAATCATCGTAAGTTAGCCGTCAAGAGCTGGATTAACCTTTAACCCAGTCCAATTACGGCAGAGTTAATTAGCGAAAGATTAATTACTACAATAGCATGCCTTTGACGGCCGATTTATTAAACGATACAGTTGACTTAAATTTTGCCGGCTGATTTACGGGCATTAGGCGGCCTATTTTCAGAGACATTTTTCCTTGTTTTAATTACTGTCTTAGTACTTACGTTGCGACTGACTTACAATACTGTTTGACGGCTGATTTATGTTGGCTGATTTCCGTGTTCGTTTGGTGGCTGACTTGGCCACGTCAGCAATAACAAAACGACATCAGCATTAGTTTTCCATGACAGCATTATCAACATTACAATCTAGGTTTACGTATCGCCGCCGTCGTTCTTGTTCTTCACCATTGTTCTTCTTCGTTTTCTTTCTTTCTTCTTCGTTTTCTTTCATATTTCTCAGAAATGGAACCGGTAATTATCGTTTCTGGTAATTGGGTCAAGAAACAAAGATATGTATTTAACGCCGACTCAAGAGGGTGTCGAGTTCTGCAGTTAAATGAGCAAACAGGACGGCGATCTCGTGAATCTGGTACTCGAAGATTATGTGTTGAATGAGTGTAGCCATCAGATCCAGCTGAGCTACATGTTCTCGAACAAGACTATGAGAAATATGGCTCAAGATACTCCACCAGTTTATGTAACAAATACTCGGCAACTGCAAGGCTTTCTTACCCTAAGGAAAATCGATCAGCTACGACTCTGTGTTGAGATTACAGAGAAACAGCATAGGGAGATTAGTGGGAAGGACGGACCGAGAGATAAGAGGAAATTCTCAGAAGTAGAAACTACAGAAGAGGAGGTATGCTACGATGATTACAGTTATGATTCTGTTGATGGTGGTGACGGATCGAAAGCTGAGGACGAAGAAGATGACATATCCATGGAGCGCGGTAGTAAAAATCAAGACGAAGTGGAGGAGGAAGAAGATGACAAATTAAAAAGCCGATTTGATATTTTCGAAGACTCTGATGGTGCGTCATCTGATGATGATAACTTTAGTTCCTACGGTGAGTCTACAAACCAAGACGAAGATTCACCGACTCTGCCTCCAAAGAAGAGACCGCAAAACATGTCGACGGCAGGCTTGAAAGGGGATTCTAGGGTCCTACAGTTGGAGATGGCGTCGTTAGACTTCAAGGTCGGACAACGATTCGAGAATAAAGACGCACTGGAGAGACGAGAGAAACTTCTATGTGTGAGAGATGTATTTGATTTTGTTGTGCCCACATCGAATTCCGATGTCGTGATTATTAAATGTTGGATCAAGGAATGCCTCTGGAGAATTCGTGCTTCTCCATTAGGAAAATATCCAGAATTTTATGTTCATATATATGATTCGGAGCATACATGTTCAATAACTGAGCGTTCTGATCGATCCCGACAAGCAACACCTGACATCTTAGGATAGTTGTACCGGAACTTTCTTGGTGACGTTGATCCCGCAGTTTGACCTAAGCACGTCGAAGTAATTATCAGTAAGCATTTTAAGGTAAAGGTAATTACTATGACTCGACTGACTTGTAGATGTATTGTGGCTGATTTTTAGGTGTATTGCGGCTTACTTACAATTACGGTGCGGCTAGGTTATTACGATTGCGGTTGATTTTTTTTTTTTTTACGGCTTACGAGTACGATACGGCTGGTTTATCGGACACTGCAACCTACTTATGAATACGTAACGGCTGAGTTTAGAAATATGTTGCGGCTGGATTATTGGAAGTCACATAGAACACTCTTATTCGCAAGTCAGCTCGAGATGAGAACTCCTGAGAAGGTGTTTGAAGACTTGCTTTGTAATATCCTGTTCTAAGAAATAGTCAACGGACAGCAGAAAAGTCAACGAGGGGCAATTCTGTAATTTTCAAGAAAGGAATGCATTTTGGTAATTTTACCAAAATGCGAGCCGGAAGTGGAGATGGGCCAAATGTTCTTCTTTTAGTCATAAAGACCAATTAGAAGACCAGACGTGAAAGAAACGGAGATCAAACGATTTTTACGGACTATCAGGAAAGGAAACCGATAGAACCGATAAAACTTGTAAAATTCATATCCGGAGCTACGAGTGTCCAAACGGAGTGATTCAAATTTCTAAATTCGTCTAAGATCATCTAGAATCTAAAAATAAGAATTGGTGCATTTATAGAAGTAGATAAGGAGTTTCTAAAATATTAAACACGAAAACAGCAATATCGGTACGTCGGAGCGGTTCGGGAGTAAGAAGCTTCTAGAAACATTTAGGTGCAATGTCCTTGGACAGAATAAAACCCCAAGATACAAGTGTCTTATCCTCACTGGCGCCACCTATTCCTTTCAGATTCATGAACATTGAAAGTAAAATAACTTTGAGAGAAAATAATAAGAAGAAGATGCAATGAACCTTACCTTGAGAAGGATGTCGTGGCATGGAGAGAAGAGAAGACTTGATGCCCAAGAATTCACTTAATCTTCCTTGTTTTTGGGATGGTGTCGTGGCTCATGGGAAGATGACGATGAAGACATGTGTTTAATGGACAATAACAATGAATGTACATTTGAGCATGTGACAATTAGGTGTCACAAGAGAAGAGGAAGGGAAAGAAAACAATGAATTTACCTTGTATCTCAGCAGGATTTCGTGGCACAAGATGAGGAGAGAGGAGGGACATTTGTCATCCATCCACAAGACTTGATTTACTATATAAGAAAGCTCATGCTCCCTCATTTTGATCACACCAAAAACAAACAAAGAAGAGAGAAAGAAGAGAAGGAGAGGAAGAGAGAAGAACGTGGGAGAAGAAGAAGAAGAAGAAGAATAAGAAGACCGGAGGAAGAGAAGAAGAAGGAGGAGGAGAAGAAGAAGAAGACCGGAGGAATAGAAGAAGAAGGAGGAGGAGAAGAAGAAGAAGAAGCCGGAGGAAGAGAAGGAGGAGAAGAAGAAGAAGAAGAAGAAGAAGAAAGAGGAGGAGGAGAAGAAGAAGAAGAAGAAGAAGAAGACGGAGGAAGAAGAAGCCGGAGGAGGAAGAATAAGCCGAAGGAAGAGAAGAAGGAGCCGGAGGAGGAAGAGAAGAAGAAGAGAGAGGAGTGGAAGTGTAAGAAGAAGAGAGAGAGAGGCGTGAAGAAGAAGGAGAAGAAGAGAGAGAGAGGCGTGAAGAAGAAGAGAGAGAGGGAGGATAACCGGAAGAGAAATAGAGATAACCGGAGGAGAGAGAAAATGAGGAGAGAGAATATGGTCCGGAGGCTCCATCGGAATCATTCGGTCAACGCTAACGGTCAAGAGCGGGTCAAGGTCGGGTCAAAGCGAGTCAACGGTTCGGGAAGGGTTCGTGGTATCATCGGGTTTAGTTCGGGTCTCGGGGGGGTTCCGTCAATCCATCCATCACTCGTCATAATAACACTGTGAGTCGGCTAAATTATGTGATGCATTTAGAATAGTACATATATACCCATGAATTATAAACCATAGATTTAGGTTGCATACCTTGATGATTGAACTGGTTAGAACGGCCAGGTTGATTAATAGCTCGGTTAATTAATTAAATGGTTAGGTTAAGGGATGCATGCATATCCGTAATCGTTGATAGTTCGTTGATTGCTTGATTGAGTGTTGCATTAATTGATTGATAGTTTGTTGATTGCTTGATTGGGTGATGCATACATATAGAATGGCATGCTAGGACCTATATGCATATATATGTTAGTAAGAACGTAATTAATGAATCTATATACTGGAAATTATGAGTTGATTAAAATACGGTTAAATGATATAACACACTTAGAATATAATAACGGTGGATTAATGAATGAAAGTTAGTGAATAATGAGATGTCGGGGAGTTAGTAATCTTACTAACTCTAAACCGACATATCGAGGACTTATTAAAAGATACTTAGGAAGGGATAAGTAGAGAAGTGGTGTGATCGAGGAGCCGTCTACGGGATTAGTAATCCACTAATCCCAAGGTAGCGGATTGAATAAAGGTTAAGGAAAGATTAAAAGACTAATAAATCTAGTTAATTGTTTGTGTGATGTTGTGATTGATTGCTTGTGTGATTGTGTATCTACTTCGGTGTTGGGCCGAGTAGACTAATTTCTTGCTTGTTTATCTAATTCGGTGTTGGGCCGAGTAGACCGCTGATTGTTTGGTTGTTTATAGACTGTACTGGTAGATACTTACTCTGGTGCGGGACCGAGTAAGTTGGGATGATGTGGAGGTTGGTAATAGGACTTGTGGGATAGACGGGGGATTGAGATAGTAGTTCTATTTGATCTTGTTGATATTGGGTGATAGAGTCCCAGTGAGTCTGCTTGTTTACATTGCTGTTATTAGGACTCTATAGGGTGCGTTAGATCCCGCAAGTCTAGCGATGGCGTTCCGGTACTTCCTGCCCGATTGGATCCTTGGGAGTTGAGAACCTGGTCAGTTCACGTACCTTCGGTAGTGGTTCTGGGAGGTGTTAACCTACGGAGTGACGTCTGTAGGTGTGTTGTCCGGAAAATACGGGGTCGAGTCCTAGGGCTGGACTGCATGGAAGCTTGGGTTATCTAGGGGTAGCCTGAGTCACCGCGTATCGATGGACGGAGAACGGTGTCCTAGCCTTTGGACTTTGTGTTATTGCCTAGGAGTCGTGGGAGGTTTTAGCTACCGTGGCGGCAGCTAAGTGTTCCCGTGGAAGTCACCGAGTTCGCACAGTGGGCCCAGATGGTGTGGAGATTGCGTTAGAGATGCGATAGATAGATCGAGTCTAATCGAGAGCATGTGCCGCAGTGTTCTCGATTCCCTTGGTTACTTCCGTGTTGTTGTGTTGATATTTGATTGCTTGGGTGTTGTGGAGGTCGTCACGTCTTGGTAGCACGTGACCAGCGATTTATACTTGATTGTTATTTTGGGTTTTTGGGCGGGATTATTAGATTGATAGCAGCCTTTAGTTGGGAGCCGTCTCACTGGGTAATCTTAGAATACTCATTAGACTCTTTTGTGTTTTTCAGGTTTGGCATAGCTCGGCGGACGCGTAGGACACTCGGAGTAGACTCGGGTTGGCATTGGGTATCGGTTGTGAAGCATTTTGACTATATTTTCGGTTGCGGATTTCTTGAGCGCTCGCTAATGTTTTGTATTATACCGTATATTATTATGAATAAGATTTATATTTTTAAAGTAATAAAAACGGAATAATTCCCTGATATACGGTTTCGTCCGAACCGAACACAACTCGTGAAAATGGTACAAGTTGAAAAGCTTTGTATCAGGGAAACGAGGTAAACGGAGTCAAGGATGGTTTGATTCGAGCCATTGACTCAAACCTGACTGTCTCTGGCTTTCGTATTGTGACAAACTCTTCTTGTATGACTGCTCGGGTTTGATCGGTCATGTTCTTGTTTGATTGTTGGCCGGTCAACTCGTCGGTCAGCGGAAAAAGGGGGCGTTACAAAAAGGTGGTATCAGAGCATGGTTTGTCATGGGTTCGAATATTCCGGTTTTTCAAAGTTTTCAATGTTTTATCGAGTCAAATGTGTCGCCAATTCAACCATTAGGAATCCGAGTCGCGTCCGTCAATCCGGGGAAATGGGTATTTTATTAGGATTGTGCTAATCATTTTGATTTTGGTGCAGTCACACAACAGATTTGTCCTGGGAGGAGCGGTGTGTGTGTGGGTGCGACGAGAGAAAGAGCGACATCAGCATGGACGACCGAGAGTCCATTGGATCTACTCCAGTTAGTCCAGGGCCATACTCCCAGTCTACAGAGCATTCCCGTATTTCGCAGCCTATTCCGGAGCACGTCATTACCAATGTCGAGCCAGTTTACCACTCCACTCATTCCGGGGCCATCTTAAGATTCAGCTACATCTGGAGTACCACCATCAGTAGCGCGTGCACCACCGATATTCATCCTCGATGGCATGGTTATCAAGTTACCGGAGACTCGTGAGTTCGGGGTCACTTAGCAGCAGCCACCGCCACCGGATGTTATTCCATCATTACCACCGTTGTTGCCGGGAGTATCAGTTGTCGTCACCATCAACACAGCTCCTGCCTTGTTTTATTTGCAGCCGAGAAGTATTGCGCTCTTTTCGTGTCATGATCGAGACCGCGTCGCTCCGCCACCACCACCGCACTCATTCCATCCTCCTGGCGCACCTGTGGATTAGGATCCACATGATTTGTACCGCTCATGTTGGAGATTAGGAAGTAGATTAGGCCCAGGTAAGTAAGGGCTCTAACTCGCTTTTTGATGTGTGTATATTGGTTGGCTGTAGCAGTGTTTCTTTTGGGACAGATTGGGAACCGCTAGTATGTAGACTCCGACGGACCTACGTATCTAAAACTCTATGCGGTGAATAGATGTTTTATTTACATAGTGGATGTTGATTATTTCGGTTGTCGTTTTGCGTAGCGGAGTGGTTATATTGCATACTCATGATGGTTGTGAATGAAATATAGTTACGATGTGAAAATAGATGATAGTCCGAGCAGACGGTTTCCATCAGAACCCTAAGAGACAACTGCAATCGCCGATTTGCTTGATTGATTGATTGAGTGTGATTGATTGCCTTGCTAGGGTGTTAGAATGTTGAATTGATTGATGTTTTGATTGCTCGCTAGGTTGGTAGTTGTTGATTTTGAATCTCTGCATTTCGTTTAATCGCTAGGTTGCTAGAAAGTGATTTTTGATTTTAATTAGCGAGATCGTCTGGTTTGCTTGGGTAGAATTGTTTTTGGTAAGCTCAGCATTGATAAAGCGGTTTTTAGAAAGCTTAATCGAGATTGAACGGATTGATAGGATATTGTTATTTAGCCATGTGTGACCATAAGGTACATGACTAAGTAACAATATTTCTATGAGGAAGTGATATCGAGATTAAGTTAAAAGAGGTCTAACCGTTCCAGTGTTGTTGAGGTTGTTGATGTAGGACGTGATGGGCGATTGACGAGGACACGAGACCGAACCCGAACCCAAAAGACAAGATGTTATTTCAGGAAGCAGTATGACCCGAGCCTGCAAGAAAGTTAGTGTGGATTCAGAAAATAGTTTGGGTATTAGTAGCAGAAGAGATCAAGACGGATTTGTTGATGAGTTAGTGAAGAGATTCAGAAGCATCAAATTCAGTGGAAGCGTCCGTTTGAGGGTAACAGTGGGAAGAACAGCTTTGGAGCCAGCAAAGCATGGAGATCAGTGATTGAGGAGGGTCGAGGCGTGCATGAGTATGGCGGTTTAGTTGGAAGAAAGAAAGTCACTCGAGGCGGTACTCATTAAAAACAAGTTAAGCGACGGGAATGGAGAGCGAGTTATTATTGCGTGATCAAGGAAGCCTGGAGCATTGATCGGCACAGATGAATTCATGAAGCGGAGTATAGCAACTTAGTCAGGATTGTGGATTTGGGAATCAGAGATATGATCGATGAAGCAATCAAATGAAGGGAGAGTCGGTAATGTGACATTCGCAGAGGTTGAAGCAAAGTGGGGACGTCCGAAGTGTTGGTTCAAGATGGTACTAGTTGGCGCAGATGGAATCAGAAACTCGAATGGATCAGTTTAGTCAGGATCAGTGATTTCAAGAATCGAGATTGGAGTCAGTGAAGCAATTAGATGAGGAACCAGAAGTGATCGTGATTCAAGTTCTCAGTGTGGAGAGTTCAAGGCGTCGGTATTTTGGGTTTGTTCAAGACGGTGTTTCAGAGGTCAGTAAGCATCGGGAGTACAGTTCAGTTGGTTCATCGTTCGAGCATCAAAGCAGTGGAATCAGTTCAAGAGTGGCAACTTACGGGGTTCAGTTCCGATCCGAAGTTTTTAGTAACGGAGAATTCAGGGACCGAATTCCTGTAAATGGGGAAGAATGTAATATCATGTTCCAAGAAATAGTCAACGGGCATCAGAAAAGTCAACGAGGGGCAATTCTGTAATTTTTAAGAAAGGAATGGCATTTTGATAATTTTACCAAAATGCGAGCCGGAAGTGGAGATGGGCCAAATGTTCTTCTTTTAGTCATAAAGACCAATTAGAAGACCAGACGTGGAAGAAACGGAGATCAAACAATTTTTACGGACTATCGGGAAAGAAAACCGATAGAACCGATAAAACTTATAAAATTCATATCCGGAGCTACGAGTGTCCAAACGGAGTGATTCAAATTGCTAAATTCGTCTAAGATCATCTATAATCTAAAAATAAGCATTGGTGGATTTATAGAAGCAGATAAGGAGTTTCTAAAATATTAAACACGAAAACAGCAATATCGGTACGTCGGAGCGGTTCGGGAGTAAGAAGCTTCTAGAAACATTAAGGTGCAATTTCCTTGGACAGAATAAAACCCCAAGATACAAGTGTCTTATCCTCACTGGCGCCACCTATTCCTTTCATACTCATGAACATTGAAAGTAAAATAACTTTGAGAGAAAATAATAAAAAGAAGATGCAATGAACCTTACCTTGAGAAGGATGCCATGGCATGGAGAGAAGAGAAGACTTGATGCCCAAAAATTAACTTAATTTTCCTTGTTTTTGGGATTGTGTCGTGTCTCATGGGAAGATGAGGATGAAGACATGTGTTTAATGGACAAACACAATGAATGTACATTTGAGCATGTGACAATTAGGTGTCACAAGAGGAGAGGAAGGGAAAGAAAACAATGAATTTACCTTGTATCTCAGCAGGATTTCGTGGCACAAGATGAGGAGAGAGGAGGGACATTTGTCATCCATCCACAAGACTTGATTTACTATATAAGAAAGCTCATGCTCCCTCATTTTGATCACACCAAAAACAAACAAAGAAGAGAGAAAGAAGAGAAGGAGAGGAAGAGAGAAAAACGTGGGAGAAGAAGAAGAAGAAGAAGAAGAAGAAGAAGACCGGAGGAAGAGAAGAAGAAGGAGGAGGAGAAGAAGAAGAAGGAGCCGGAGGAGGAAGAGAAGAAGAAGAGAGAGGAGTGGAAGTGTAAGAAGAAGAGAGAGAGAGAGGCGTGAAGAAGAAGGAGAAGAATAGAGAGAGAGGCGTGAAGAAGAAGAGAGAGAGGGAGGATAACCGGAAGAGAAATAGAGATAACCGGAGGAGAGAGAAGATGGTCCAGAGGCTCCATCGGAATCATTCGGTCAACGCTAACGGTCAAGAGCGGGTCAAGGTCGGGTCAAAGCGAGTCAACGGTTCGGGAAGGGTTCGGGGTATCAGCGGGTTTAGTTCGGGTCTCGGGGGGTTCCGTCAATCCATCCATCCGTCGTCATAATAACACTGTGAGTCGGCTAAATTGTGTGATGAATTTAGAATAGTACATATAGACCCATGAATTATAAACCATAGATTTAGGTTGCATACCTTGATGATTGAACTGGTTAGAACGGCCAGGTTGATTAATAACTCGGTTAATTAATTAAATGGTTAGGTTAAGGGCTGCATGCTATTAGCTTATATCCGTAATCGTTGATAGTTCGTTGATTGCTTGATTGAGTGTTGCATTAATTGATTGATAGTTTGTTGATTGCTTGATTGGGTGATGCATACATATAGAATGGCATGCTAGGACTTATATGCATATATATGTTAGTAAGAACGTAATTAATGAATCTATATACGGGAAATTATGAGTTGATTAAAATACGGTTAAATGATATAACACACTAAGAATATAATAACAGGTGGATTAATGAATGAAAGTTAGTGAATAATGAGATGTCGGGGAGTTAGTAATCTTACTAACTCTAAACCGACAGATCGAGGACTTATTAAAAGATACTTAGGAAGGGATAAGTAGAGAAGTGGTGTGATCGAGGAGCCGTCTACGGGATTAGTAATCCACTAATCCCAAGGTAGCGGATTGAATAAAGGT
This sequence comes from Orychophragmus violaceus, assembly GCA_030180135.1. Taxonomy (NCBI): domain Eukaryota; kingdom Viridiplantae; phylum Streptophyta; class Magnoliopsida; order Brassicales; family Brassicaceae; genus Orychophragmus; species Orychophragmus violaceus. Next base: position 97,055,739 of record CM058237.1, on the reverse strand, counting down.
TAAGGAAAGATTAAAAGACTAATAAATCTAGTTAATTGTTTGTGTGATGTTGTGATTGATTGCTTGTGTGATTGTGTATCTACTTCGGTGTTGGGCCGAGTAGACTAATTGCTTGCTTGTTTATCTACTTCGGTGTTGGGCCGAGTAGACCGCTGATTGTTTGGTTGTTTATCTACTTCGGTGTTGGGCCGGGTAGACTGTACTGGTAGATACTTACTCTGGTGCGGGACCGAGTAAGTTGGGATGATGTGGAGGTTGGTAATAGGACTTGCGGGATAGACGGGGGATTGAGATAGTAGTTCTATTTGATCTTGTTGATATTACGTGATAGAGTCCCAGTGAGTCTGCTTGTTTACATTGCTGTTATTAGGACTCTATAGAGTGCGTTAGATCCCGCAAGTCTAGCGATGGCGTTCCGGTACTTCCTGCCCGATTGGATCCTCGGGAGTTGAGACCCTGGTTAGTTCACGTACCTTCGGTAGAGGTTCTGGCAGGTGTTAACCTACGGAGTGACGTCTGTAGGTGTGTGGTCCGGAGAATACGGGGTCGCGTCCAAGGGCCGGACTGCATGGAAGCTTGGGTTATCTAGGGGTAGCCTGAGTCACCGTGTATCGATGGACGGAGAACGGTGTCCTAGCCGTTGGACTTCGTGTTATCGCCTAGGAGTCGTGGGAGGTTTTAGATACCGTGGCGGCAGCTAAGTGTTCCCGTGGAAGTCACCGAGTTCGCACAGTGGGCCCATATGGTGTGGAGATTGCGTTAGAGATGCGATAGATAGATCGAGTCTAATCGAGAGCATGTGCCGCAGTGTTCTCGATTCCCTTGGTTACTTCCGTGTTGTTGTGTTGATATTTGATTGCTTGTGTGTTGTGGAGGTCGTCACGTCTTGGTAGCACGTGACCAGCGATTTATACTTGATTGTTATTTTGGGTTTTTGGGCGGGATTATTAGATTGATAGCAGCCTTTAGTTGGGAGCCGTCTCACTGGGTAATCTTAGAATACTCATTAGACTCTTTTGTGTTTTTCAGGTTTAGCATAGCTCGGCGGACGCGTAGGACACTCGGAGTAGTCTCGGGTTGGCATTGTGTATCGGTTGTGAAGCATTTTGACTATATTTTCGGTTGCAGATATCTTGAGTGCTCGCTAATGTTTTGTATTATACTGTATATTATTATGAATAAGATTTATATTTTTAAAGTAATAAAAACGGAATAATTCCCTGATATACGGTTTCGTCCGAACCGAACACAACTCGTGAAAACGGTACAAGTTGAAAAGCTTTGTATCGTGGAAACGAGGTAAACGGAGTCAAGGATGGTTTGGTTCGAGCCATTGACTCAAACCGGACTGTCTCTGGCTTTCGTATTGTGACAAACTCTTCTTGTATGACTGCTCGGGTTCGATCGGTCATGTTCTTGTTTGATTGTTGGCCGGTCAACTCGTCGGTCAGCGGAAAACGGGAAGGGGGCACTACATGCTTTCTTACCTTTACATGATAAGACGGGAAAATCCGGGTACAGTTACTCGTCTCCAAATTGATGAGTGTGATAGATTCAAGTTTGTGTTCATTGCGTTTGGTGCAAGCGTCTGTTCCCTTTCATGCGGAAAGTTGTAGTTGTCGACGGTACGTTTCTCCATGGTAATTTTCAGATTTTACCAATAGCTTTCGCTTTGGTTGACACAGAAAATGATGACTCCTGGAATTGGTTTTTACGCAACTAAAAGTTGTTATTCCCGATGATGCCGGTCTTGCGATAATCTATAGGCATAACTCAATAGGGAAAGCAATAAAAAATGTGTATCCGCTGGCTAGTCGTGGAATTTGCACTTACCATTTGTATAAGAACATATTGATCCGGTTCAGAGGAAAAGAAATGTTCGGTTTGGTGAAAAAGCCGCAAGCTGTTTTAGGTTGGCTGAATTTAATACGGCATTCGAAGAGATTGAAGCGGCTCATCCTGAGCTTCATGGTTATCTCCAAAGAGCTGGTGTCCAACTATGGGCGCGTGTTCATTTCCCTGGCGAACGATACAACTTAATGACTACGAACATAGCGGAATCGATGAACTATGATGACCAGATGGAAAAGCTAGAAGCCTTCCCATTGTTTGACTACTAGAATCGATACGTACTATGATGACCAGATGGTTTTCTGAACGGAGAGAGGATGCGAAATCGCAGCCAACCACGCTTTCACGTGGTGTTGAGAAACTGTTAGAGGTAAGTCAAACGTGATTGTTCATAACTCAGCCGTAAAGTGTTTATAACTCAGCTGTGATGTTGTTGTTTTGTTTTTTTTCTTATAGGCCCGAGTCTTTGCGGCCAGACTGTTGACGGTGCAAAGGACTTGACGCTGTTCATACACAAGTTTCATATGGATCGTCTCTTCATGTTGTTAATCTAGATTTGAAAAGATGCACATGCAGGCGTTTTGACCGCGAGAAAATACCTTGCGTGCATGCAATCGCAGCAGCCGAAGAGAGGAAAGTTTCAAGGATATCCCTGTGCAGTCCTTTCTACCACACCGGGTATTTGGTAAACGAATACGCTGAGCCAATCATGCCTCTAGATTCGGCACTACCTGTTCCTGAAATAGTAGCTGATGAACCGTGCTTGCCCCCAGATGTTCGCCAACCACCAGGAAGGCCTAAAAAAGTAGGATTAAATCTTCTTTGGAAGTTGCCCTTGAGAACAAACGCCCTAGGAAGCAGCATGCATGCTCTCGTTGTAAACAGGTTGGGCATAATGTGACAACTTTTCAAATGTAGTAGTGTTTGCATTGATTTGCATATGGTGGACATGTGTCTTTAAGTTACTCTTCTTAGTTATGATTTTTACGGTTGAGTTATGAAAAATTACGGCTGATTTATGAACATATACGTCTGACTTAGGATCAAACATGAACGATTACGGCTGAGTAACAAGTACGGCTGAGTTATGAACACTTACGACTTAGTTAATATACAATTAATATACAATTACGACTGAGTTATGAACAAATTTCAAATAACTAATCCATCTAAATTTTACAAAAACAAATACTAAGTTTTAACATTACATCGTAGTAGTCCGTGGCTGCTAGCCGGGGATTTCAACCAGATACTCAACTCTCACGAACATTACTCAACCATCCCGTACGACCTTCCTCTTAGAGGTATGGCAGATTTAAGGGAATGTCTGGAGGAAAGTGAGTTAGTGGATTTGCCAGCGAGAGGAGTCTTCCTTACATGGATAAATGGGCGACCAGAAGATCCAATATCAAGGAAGTTAGATAGAGCAATTGCTAACAATAAATGGCTCGAGGAATTTCCAGGATCAACAGTCAGATTCGATCCTCCAGGAGACTCGGATCACTCACCGTGTTGCATATCTTCTCATGCTGCGGATGAAGTGACCAGGAAACCATTCAAATACTTCTCCTTTTTGTCGACGCATCCCTCTTTCTCGGCCAGAATACTGGAAGCTTGGAATCAACCAATTGCAGTTGGCTCAAAGTTATTCTCGCTGGGACAGAAGCTAAAATCTTCTAAGGAATGCTGCAGGAGATTGAACAGGGAAGGATTTGGGAATATTCAACAAAAGACAAGCGATGCTCTCACGGAACTGGAGTGCATTCAAACGGACCTCTTATCACAACCGTCTAGTGTGCTGTTCAGAGAGGAATTCATGGCTAGGAAAAGATGGATTTTCTTTGCGGATGCTCAAGAATCCTTTTACAGGCAGAAGTCTCGGGTCCGGTACATTAGTCTGGGGGACGCTAATACATCTTTCTTCCACAAGATGGTCATAGCTCACTATGCTAAGAATGTAATCAGACACCTAGTTGACGAGCAGGGACTCAGAGTTGATGAAGTTGGACAGGTTAAAGCCATGACAGTAGACTACTTCAAGGATTTGTTGGGCTCGGAAAACACCACAGTAGTTCCTGCATCGGTGGACCAAATCCAAGCTATTCACAGCTTCCGCTGCTCAAATGGGCTAGCAGATAAGTTAATAGCCATTCCAACAGATTTAGAGATCACCCAAACTCTGTTTAAGTTGCCACGGAACAAAGCTCCGGGACCTGATGGGTTCCCAATGGAGTTTTTCATTGAAGCATGGGATATTGTAGGCACTGATATTGTAGCAGCGATTAAGGAATTCTTTATCACGGGTTATCTGCCTCGGAGATTCAATGCTACAGCCATTGTGTTGATTCCAAAAATTCAGGGCGCGGACAAACTAAACCTTTTTCGACCAATCTCCCTATGCTCTACCATTTACAAAGTGATTGCCAGAATCTTAAAGAGAAGGTTAAAGCTTTTCATGGCAGAGGCAGTTCAAGGCAATCAAACGGGGTTTGTGGAAGGGCGTCTACTTTGTGAGAATGTTCTTCTCGCATCAGAACTAGTAACGGACTTTCATGTTCATGGACCAGTCACTAGAGGGTGTTTGCAGGTTGACTTGGCAAAGGCTTATGACAATTTGAATTGGGATTTCATGCTGAATATACTCAAGGCTTTGGAAATTCCGGGGGTGTTCTTAAACTGGATTAAGGAATGCATCTCAACTCCGTCTTACAGTATAGCTTTCAATGGCGAATTGATTGGATACTTTCAAGGGAAAAAGGGCTCAGACAGGGGGATCCAATCTCCTCGTTATTATTTGTGCTTGCAATGGATGTTTTGTCAAAAAAGCTTGACCGTGGTGCCATGGACAATCGATTCAGACCGCATCCTCTGGCTGATGCACCCTTGGTAACACATTTGAGCTTTGCGGACGACGTCCTACTCTTCTATGACGGTTCAGAAAGGTCTCTGGCAGGTTTACTGGAAATATTGGAAGAATTTAAGGGGTGCTCGGGTTTAGGAATAAACCGTCAGAAAACTGCTGTGTTCATCGATGGGGGAAATTACCAACAAGCTCAGGCCATGGCTACTCGGTTTGAGTTGAAGGAATGCTCCTTCCCTGTCAGATACCTCGGAGTGCCACTGACTTCTAAAAAGCTTCGGAATCAGGATTATCAGCCATTATTGGATAAAATCGCACATAGATTATCTTCTTGGACAGTGAGGTTCCTGACGTTCGCAGGGCGCTTGCAATTAATCCAGTCAGTTATTTATTCTACGGTTTTGTTCTGGGGGTCTATATTCATTCTTCCTAAGAAGTGCTTGGAAGAGATTGAAAGAATGTGTAATGGGTTCCTTTGGAAAGGAGTGGCAGGATCAGCTAGGGGAGCCAAAGTGAGTCGGAACTCTATATGTACTCCTAAGGAATGCGGTGGATTGGGGTTACGAAAGCTCTCGGATTGGAACGTTGTCCTGTGTTTGAAGCTCCTGTGGCTGATCTTTGCGGCGAGTGGGTCCTTATGGGTCTCCTGGGTCAGACGCAATCTAATAGGAGATAGAAATTTCTGGGAATTTGAAAATCCTTCTTCAGGCAGCTGGATCTGGCGAAGCCTCTGTAAGCTTCGTCCTTTAGCCCGTCCTTTTGTGATTTGCGAGATTGGCTCCGGTACAACAGCTAGCTTTTGGTATGACAATTGGACAGGGCTAGGTCCCCTTATTGAGCTTACGGGAGTGGCAGGCCCGAGAGTAACAGGATTGTCTTCCACGGCAGTAGTGGCGGAGGCTATGAACGACAATGTCTGGTGGTTAGCCGGCAGTAGGAGCAGACATCCGATAATCTTGCTGCTTCGAGAGTGCTTGCCTGTGGAGTTGGTCTTGGATCACGCAGGACATGATGACACTTTCAAGTGGAAGATAGGTGATTCTCCTCCATCAGACAGATTCTCTACGGCCGCTGTGTGGCATCATCTTCATCCTCATGGGGAGCTTGTAAACTGGCACAAATCAATCTGGTTTACAGGTAGAATTCCCAAACATGCATTCATCTCTTGGCTTGCGGCTAGGAACAGACTCTCGACTAGAGACAGGATGATAAGCTGGGGAATTGATGTTCCGGCAGTTTGTGTCCTATGTAACACTCACGCGGAATCAAGGCAGCATCTATTCTTCGACTGCGTCTTTAGTTCCGAGGTTTGGTCTTTCTTTTACTCTAAACTCCAACTCTCTCCTCCTATTCTTTTTGAAAGTGGTCTCAGTTGGCTGAAAGACCAAACCAGAGACAGAAATATAGCGTTGATTTTAAAGCTATCATTCCAAGCTGCTATCTACTGCCTGTGGAAAGAGAGAAACAAGAGAATCCACTCTCAGGTTATCCGGCCTGCATCCTCATTGATCGAAGAAATCAAACAAACCATTCGCTTTAGGCTAATCCCAATGTCTCGTGATCATGTAATATCCTCGCCTGTGTTGTCTCCTTTAGGAACTTGGCTCTCGCTTTTTGCAGTCTGAGCTTGCTCTTGTAAAACGTTCAGATTAATTATATATGAAAGTATTTTCTAAAAAAAAAAAAAAAAAAAAAAAAAAAAAAAAAAAAAAAAAAAAAAACATTACATCGTAGAAATGTTTTTGAATGAAGCTGAATTAATAGTAGAGTTTTTCAGCTCACAAAACCGATACCTAAGGGGTTACAAAACAAGACTTAAACCCCTATACCAATTAGACTAGCTGCTTCCCTTTCCTAATGCCTAGGTCCCTCTTATCTTCTCACACATTTGAAGCGCACGGGTGGATTCGTCTTCCCATATCAGCTTGAAGACAACCTTGTCGTGCGCCTCTATCTGATTTGCTCCGAGGAATTCTCTGAGACCCGCAGCCAGACGCAACCGCTCATGTGTGTCGGAGATCTCCTTCGCAAGGCGAACCTGCCACTTATCTCCAGTCTCATGCACCAAAGATATTTTTTCTCGACCATGCTCCTGCAGTCCGCTAGACTCGCAGAATTCCTTAGGGATAAACTGCAAAAAAAACAAAAAATTTAAATGAGAAACCAATTTCACCAACACACAAGTTCAAACCGTTATAAAGAACCTGGATGTGCCAAACACTTACCAGCCTGCTTCTTCGAATTGTGTGTTCTGTAACACTAAGCATTACAAACTGCTCCTCCTCGACACTCATCTCATCCGCCTCCTCTTCCTCAGCCACATTCCCAGCCTCATCATAAGTGTACTGTGTAATGGTCCTAGCCCAACCCATATTTAAAATTTTCTAAAAGAAGATGAAAGCCCAAGCTCAAAACCCAAAGCCCTTTTCATATTCCCAAAACCCTAAATCACACCTTATAAATAGGTGCCTCCCTTTTGGAAAAGGGGAAAGAAAAGAGATTTTGGCGAAGCCCTACCTCTCCACCGTCGCAGCCACAGCCTCTAGAAGTCAGATCTAATGCTCCTCCATCGCCTAGAGTCTAAAGAGATCCGGTAAGCCCTTTTTCAGATCTGATTTCCTTCAACCAGAATACTAAAAGCTTCGTATCTTTCTGACCGTGAGGAATCTGGGAAATCCGAGACCACCATCGCGTTTCCCTCTATGAGACGAAGTCGTAGCCGCAAACTGCACCTCCATAGCTCTCCGAACGCGCCCGCAATCGCCGGAGAAAAAATCCTCGGCTTCTCACGCGGCGCCGCCGCCGGAGTCACGCGCCGCAGCCGTCCGCCGGAAGCCGCCGCCGCCTGTTCCCGTAGCTACGCCGCCGCCTGTCCCTGGAGCTCTGCCGCCGCCGACAACCGAAGCCACCGCCGAACCGCCGCCGAGTCGACTCAGTTGACCTGGTCGTTGACCGGGTCGTACCGTTGACCGTTGACCGTTGACCGGTCCAGTATTTTTCGGTATAATTCGGTTTGGTTCGATTTTCCAATTTCAATTCAATTTTTGGTTTGGTTCGGTTAAGCTGGTTTGAGCTGGGTATTTTCAATCGATCATAACTAGCTCATCATAAGCCCGATTTAAGCGAATCAAAAGCCTATCTCACTCTATTTTTCGTTCTCTTTCCAGATATGATGTAAGTTTGGGCTAATAGAGCCTATAAATTACCTTTTTGCCCTTTCTTTGGCCAAGGTGAGGATCGGTTCTACCCCTTGCTTACCCTATTCAATTTCGGACGATAGTTCCCTGTTAATACTATCTTTCCTAGGTAGTGTAGGATAGTTATACACGTGTAATGTGATTTTTTGAAAGAACGTAGAATGCTAGGTTATCACTTAAATTGAAAACGTTGATTGTGCGTGAAGGCTATGTGTGAAATAGAATTGTCGTAGGGCCCCCGAAAGGGTGTTTCATGGCGGCTCGCGTATAACAAGTTTGGTATGCGACTCTTGAATCGTCGGAAGGGGGTTTTGGAGATCTCCCAAGAAAGATGGCCGACGGGCCGAGAAGGCGGACATGGGGGCGTAGCGGTTTGTGCGCGTCCCTGAGCTGGGATTGTGTAGGCCTACGGGCTGAAGGAAGGTGTCCATGAGTGTGAAAGCACGAGTGGACGTTAGAATTGCGTGGTGAAGCCTTGGGGCCTGTTTGCAAGGTGATATTAGCTTAGGACTTGTGTTTTGTAGTTGTGTAGTGTAAGCTGGGATCGCAGGTTCCTTAAATCCGCCCTCACTGGGTAATTGTGTTTGAAACAATGATAGGGTCAAGAGTTAATCCTATTCTACTGCAAGTGCACAGTCAATGCAATTATAGTATGTAGGGTATCGAATCCACAAGGACTCTAGGCAACGATAGAATTAAGAACAGTCGAGTTAAACTAGGAGAAAGTAGTTAGAAACTAAAAGCAAAGCAGAAAAGTAAATCAGGTTGCAAGATTGGTTTGAAGGCAATTAACTAAAAGCGCTAAGTCTAGGGAGTTCTCAGGAAATCAGACAAGCAGATCAGATAATCAGTTAGGATCAAATTAAGTACGGTTCTAGAACTCAAACACGAATATAGAACTAACCAACTTTCGTTGTGAGAATTCTCTAAGTCTAATAGCAGAAATCCAAATTTCTTTGTAATTCCTAACACATTAAACTAGCCTTAAGTTCAGGTTCGATATGTTCACAATTCAATTAAACCAAATTTCTTTGCGAGTAATTCAATTGCTCAACCTAAATAGTTCAGATTCTAAATCACACATTCGTGTCAATTTAACAACCTAAGATCTAGATTCTAAGTGATCAAGTTAGAAACTAGTATTAAGCTCAATCAAGGTTGAAGAACAATTATGGTATGAATCCTAACTGAAATAAATAAATCTAGCAAGTCATGAAATCCTTAGTGAGAATCTCTAAACTTAACTATGAATCTACTCAAACATAGAATATGAAAACATAATCAATGAAATAATAGATTGCATAAATAAAGAGTAAAGATTAAAGGGGTTCGAAATCTTCTCCAAAAGCAGGAAGCAGTACATGATTAGATCAGCCCCAAAAGCTCTAGAAATCTCTATGCTCAAAGTATAAAAGCCTAAGTAAAAAGTCTGCCAAAGCGTATCTAAAAACTGATGTAAAAACCTAATTATATAAGCTAATCACGTCTTGGGGATTCTTTGTAATTATCAGGAACTTCTGGGCAAAACTGTGAATTCTGCATTCTTCAATAAACCGCCGAGGAAGGCCCATCTCGCTAGTGTGTCGATCGATGCACCATGTGTGTCGATCGATGCAGATCTCTGTTTTATACAGTGAACTCTATCTCTCGGGTCAAAGCACCAAAATGCTCCAAAAAGCTCCATAAACTACAATTCCGCTCCAAGCGTGTTAATACCTGTAAAAGACTCCAAAGAAACACTAAAAGACTCTAAAACACACTTATATCATGGTCTAAAACCGGTAAAAACCATGATATATCAACTCCCCCACACTTAGCCTTTGCTTGCCCTCAAGCAAAACAGAGAACTAAAACATGGTGAAGAGGTTTGAAAACTTTCATAAACTCTTTTCATCCTAGAAGCAACAACACTCAGATTCCCCTTAGTGAGCCACTGAAAGAATCACCTGCAAGACATCAAGACCAACATATACTTCCCCCACACTTAGCAACTGTCCTAAGTAAACTCCACAATCACATTCAAGCATTTAAATTCACCCTACTGACTTCTATAAGCTATTAAGTGCGGTCTCACCTAAGGATTATCGATCAAAGTGAATATGGATTCTTACTCTGTCAGCTCTAGACCACCATACTATCTTTTTCTGGTTCCTTTTCTTCTCTTTTCCCTTCCTTAGCAATCTGATTTTTCCCCATTGGGTATCATTTTATATTTTTATCAGTGCTCTTCCCGTTATGGGGTGTACTTTGGACACATTCCATAAATGCACAGGAGGTAATAGTGTTTGCTACTACTCCCGTGACCACTTCGGAGCTACTAGCTCATCCTCAGTTTATTATTCTCTTTTTTTTTTTACTTTAAGAGAAGGGGAGAAGGGAACCTTACTCGGACAGGTTTACAAGCTGTGTCAGAACTAACAGAGGAGTCCGACTCAAGGTATACCAAGCCCTTAGGTGAGAAAATTAAGTCAAATTAAGGGTGAAGTCAGTAAAGGATCCTCTGATACCTGAAGTGATGTGGGTGTTCTTAGTAGGCTGATCCGCATTGGGTTTTCTAATAGTCATAGATTGAACCTGCAACTTCATCCCAATGGTCACTTAAGTTCTTGCAAGATCTTGTTAACTTCTCAAAATTCACTTTTCTTACTTAAACCGTTTTAACTCAATAAAACAATTTTTTTTTGAAAAATAGGACTGACTCTAAGAAAACAGAAAGATAAAAGTCAGTACCACCTCCCCCACACTTGAAACACACTGTCCCCAGTAGTGTCAAGATAAGGATTGGTAAAAGAAACTAAAAATGTTAATGGATGAGTTAAGTTCTGTCTGATTTTTACCTGTCTCGCTCATGCATCGATCGTTACGCATAAATGTAACGATCGTTGCAAGGCGATTGCGATATGAGTCGATCGTTGCTCAGGTCCGCAACGATCGCTGCAATGCGATTTTCGTGTAGTGACGATCGACACACAGGACCATGTCGATCGTTGCATTGCGATTTCCGAGACCTGCAGACAAAACTCACCAAAACCAAAAACAAACGTAAAATCCTAACAAAAACACCAAAAATTAATATGAAAAAACGAAACAGTGGGTTGCCTCCCACTCAGCGCTCTTTTAGCGTCAATAGCTTGACATTTTAGCTCAATCAGACAGAGGGTGCAACATCCAAAGGCAAAATCTGACCTTCTGGAATCTCGGCCTTAGCCCTATAATGCTTTACTCTCTGTCCATTTACAGTAAATTCCTTACCTTCCTGGCTGATTAGAACGACAGCTCCATAAGGACGTACCTCCTTGATTGTGAAAGGACCAGACCACCTTGATCTTAGCTTACCTGGAAACTATTGCAAACGAGAGTTATACAAAAGTACCTGATCATTAGGCTCAAATTGTCTAGAGACAATCTTCTTGTCAATATAAGCCTTAGTCCTCTCCTTGTACAGTTTTGAGTTCTCATAAGCAAAATGTCTAATCTCATCCAACTCATTAAGCTGCACCAATCTCCTCTCTGCAGCAGACTTAAGATCGAAGTTCATCTGCTTCACAGCCCATGCTACTTTGTGCTCAAGCTCTACTGGCAGATGACATGCTTTTCCATACAGCAAATGAAAAGGAGTAGTTCCAAGTGGTGTCTTGAATGCAGTCCGGTAAGCCCATAGTGCATCATCCAGCTTTGCTGCCCAATCCTTCCTTGTCTTCCCAACTGTCTTCTCTAAGATCTCTTTGATCTGTCTGTTAGAGCCCTCGACTTGTCCACTAGTCTGAGGGTGATAAGGAGTAGCAGCTCGGTGATGGACTCCATGCTTCTGTAGCAGCTTCTCGAAGACCTTATTAATGAAATGAGATCCTCCATCACTAATTACTATTCGAGGTACTCCAAATCTAGGGAATATGATGGTCTTAAACAGCTTAATAACCACCGAAGAATCATTGGTTGGACTAGCTATTGCTTCTACCCACTTAAATACATAGTCCACAGCAACCAAGATAAACTTATTCCCATAGGATGAGGGAAAAGGACCCATGAAATCTATGCCCCAGCAATCGAAAATCTCAACCTCAAGAATGAAATTCTGAGGCATCTCATTCCCTCTCCTCTGACAGGCATCACACTGAGAAACAAAGGAATGAGCATCCGCAAACATTGTAGGCCACCAGAAACCTGCTTGCAGAATCTTAGACACAATCTTGAAAGTAGCAAAATGTCCAGCATAATCTGATCCATGAGAGTGGAATAGGATATCTGAAACCTCTGATTCAACAACACATCTCCTGTAAAGACCATCCGAACAGTGCTTGTAGAGATAAGGCTAATCCCAGTAGTATCGTCTGAGCTCCCTGAAGAACTTCTTCTTTGCATACCCCTTTAAATCATCTGGCTCAGTCTCTGCAGCCAGGTAATTAGCTATATTTGCGTACCAGGGTCGATCGGTGGTTGTGACAGCATCTACTTCGAAGTTATAGTCGCCAATTTGAACCGTGAAGGGTTCTGGGCTCGTATCCGCACTGCAACGATCGTCGCAGAAGGAAGCATCGATCGTTGCCTTCTCGACACATGCATCGATCGTCACAGATGTGGCATCGATCGATGCAGTGCGATTAATCCGACAGTTTTGCAAGTTTCTGTCCAAATCCATCTGAAACACTGTCCCAATCATATTGACGTTCTCCTCAGGTAAGAAATCATTAAAGGGCACGTCTTCCTCAACCAGCATCCTTGAAAGATGGCCAGCAACTCCATTCTCAACTCCCTTCTTGTTCCTCACTTCAATGTCAAACTCCTGAAGCAACATAATCCATCTCAACAATCTTGGCTTAGCATCTTTCTTCTGCATCAGATACTTCAGGGCTGAATGATCAGTGTGTACAATCACCTTGGAGCCAACAAGATAGGGGCAAAACTTCTCGAATGCAAAGACAACAGCCAACAACTACTTCTCTGTAGTAGCATAGTTTCTTTGCGCATCATCTAGTGTCCTGCTGGCATAATAGATAGCATGAAGCTTTTTGTCCTTTTTCTGCCCCAGAACAGCTCCTACAGCATAGTCACTCGCATCACACATAACCTCAAAAGGTAGATCCCAATCTGGTGGCTGAACTATAGGAGTACTCATTAATGCATGCTTGATCTGTTCAAATGCAGTCTGACAATATGCATTGAACTCAAACTTGGTGTCCTTACACAGCAAAGCAGTTAGTGGTCTAGCAATCTTACTGAAGTCCTTGATGAACCGTCTATAGAAACCAGCATGTCCAAGAAAGCTCCTCACAGACTTCACAGAATCAGGCGCCTGAAGGCTGGTCATTACCTCAATCTTAGCGCAGTCTACTTCGATCCCTGCTTCAGACACTTTATGTCCAAGTACAATGCCATCTCTGACCATGAAATGACACTTCTTCCAATTAATAACCAAGTGCTTCTCCTCGCATCTAGCTAGTACCTTGCACAGATTATCCAAGCACTTATTATAGGATGACCCGTAGACTGAAAAGTCATCCATAAACACCTCCATAAAGTCCTCAATCATATCAGTGAATATGGACATCATGCATCTTTGGAAGGTGGCTGGTGCATTACAGAGACCAAAAGGCATCCTGCGGTATGCAAATGTGCCATATGGACAAGTAAAAGTAGTCTTTCCCTGATCCTCTAGATGGATGGGAATCTGAAAGAAGCCTGAATATCCATCGAGGAAGCAATAGTAAGGGTGATTTGCTAACCTCTCCAGCATCTGATCAATGAAAGGTAAAGGGAAATGATCCTTCCTTGTCGCAGCATTGAGCTTCCTGTAATCTATGCACATCCGGTGTCCAGTCACAGTCCTTGTAGGAATCAGCTCGTTCTTCTCATTCTTCACTACTGTAACTTTACCTTTCTTAGGCACTACATGGACTGGACTAACCCAATCGATGTCTGAAATTGGATAGATGATCCCAGCATCTAGGAGCTTCATGATCTCCTTCTTTACCACATCCTGTAGATTAGGATTAAGCCTCCTCTGATGCTCAACAAATGTCTTAGACTAGTCCTCAAGATGTATCCGATGCATGCACAGCTCATGAGAGATACCTGAAATGTCATCAAGAAAATATCCAAGAGCTTTGCGATGTTTGCGCAGCTTGCTTAGCAGTAAAGTGAGCTCTGCGCTGTTCAAACTAGCATTAACAATCACTGGATATGTCGAATTAGGTCCAAGAAATGCGTACCTTAGCCCGAATGGAAGTTGTTTCAGCTCAATTTTTGGAGCTTTTTCCTCTGACCAGTCTCTGTCGACTTGCAAGGATCGATGCTTAACCTGTGTCGATCGATGCAAAGTCGCGTCAGACACATCTAACTACATTACTTGCTCAGCAGAATCCATCAGTCTCGCATAGCAGATTGCGGGCTCGTCTTGCAAGTGTTCCAACTCCATTATAGAGCTCATTAAGGCTCTCTCCAGTGGATCCTTAGCATGTGACTTATGAAAGTATTCTACAGCCAAATCACTGAGTGTGTCCACATAAAAGGTCTGCCCATCGATGGTTGGTCTCTTCACCAGTTTGTCCATATCAAAGCTCATCTTCAGATCACCCACATTGAGAATTATTTTACCTCTCTGGCAGTCAATCATCGCACCCGCAGTAGCTAAGACAGGCCTACCCAAAATCAGTGAATCCTTTGGTTCCTCTCCATACTGCAGATCCACAAAATCAGTAGGAATCACACATTGGCCGATCATTATAGGCACATCCTCCAATATTCCTTCAGGAATTCTGATTGTTCTGTCTGCTAAAACCAGTGAGATCGTAGTGGGCAGGAAATCAGTCATCACAAGTCTCTTAGCAACAGAGAGGGGCATAAGGTTCACGCTAGAACCAAGATCACATAGAGATCTTTCAAATGTTTCCCCGTAGATAGCACAATCCAACACAAAGCTCCCTGGATCTTTCAACTTCTCAGGAGTTCTGCCCTGAATCACTGCACTACATACCTCTGTGATCATCATTACACTCTCCTCAGCAGACCATTTACCAGCAAGTAAGTCCTTAAGACATCTCTTCATCACCGGAGTAGTCTCCATAGAGTCAATCAAAGGCACTTCAATCTTCACCTTTTTAATGATCTCCTTGCATTTGTCATACTGCTTATCGTTCTTAGCCTTCCTGGGATTCTTAGGAAAAGGTACCTTAGGCTTGTAGACCATTTCATTCGACTTCTTCAGCTTTTCTGCGTGTGAGCTCTCTGCAGTCGCTTTGCGTCGATCATTGCTAGTGTTGCATTGATCGTTGTTGGGCGACTGTGTTACGACCTCTGCTTCGAGCTTGGGCTCATCATCCTTGTTTTCGCTTTGCATCGACCGTTGCTGAGGTGCGTCGACCGATGCATTGCGAATTCCACGGATCTCATCTTCCATTTCTTCAATCTCCACGATTTCCTCGACACTCAACTGCTTTTTCTGGGCAGGAAACAGCTCCTTACCACTTCTCAATGTCACTGTGTTGCACTGATACTTAGGATTAGCATTAGTCCGTCCTGGAAGAGATCCATCTGGCCTCTGAACATATTCAGCAGTCCTCGCAACTTTAGCATCAAGCTCCTTCATATGTGTGCTCAAGGATTCAAACTTCCCATTCAGATCCTCATACACAACACCTAACTTCTTGTCGAAGTCTACAACATTCTTAGTTTGACCTTTCAGCAACTGCTCCATCATACTCTCCATCTTGCTCTCATGAGCATTAGGAGCAGGAGGTGTTTGGTAAGAGGAAGATCCATAAGTCCTCTGATTACCTTGCTGAAAAGGTTTCTGAAAACCAGCATTCTGTCCAAATCCAGAAGAGTTTTGATTGCTTGTGAAAGCACTCTTCTGTCCACCATTGAAGAACCTGTTACCTTGCTGATTACCAAAAATATTCCCTTGGAAACCAGATCCTCCAATGTAGTTCACATCCTCTTCCTGACCATCTTCTTCAGCTTGGATCACTTCAACATCTTGAGCAAAATGGACAGCTTTCTTCCCAGCCAACAGATTACAAACTGTATCCAACTTAGTCCTAATATCAGCAATCTCCAGATTATCTATCATCCCACCAGACTCCTTCCTTCTCCTATCAGCAGTCTTGCAGCTGTTACTGCTCACCAAGTTGTCTATCAATTGCTTAGCTTGCTCAGGAGTCCTAGTGTTGAAATTTCCATTGCTGTTATTATCCAACGCAGTCTGGTAAGGGAGATCTATACCTCTAAAGAAAATACCCCGCAATGTTACCTCAGTGAATCCATGATGCGGGCAGTCACGTTGGTACTTCTTAAATCTCATCCAGGCAGTCTTAAGAGGCTCTATAGGACCTTGGGAGAAAGTGAGAATGTCCTGCCTCGACTGATCAGAGCGAGCATCATCATAGAAGTGTCTCAGAAACTCACTCTTCACAACATCCCAAGTAGTAAACTTCCCAGGTGGAAGTTGTTTCAACCAAGCAGCAGCATCTCCAGCGAGAGAGTAGGGGAGGAGTTTGAGAAACAAATAATCATAGTTCACTCCATCATACTTCATTCCAGTGACTATGTCCTCAAACTCATCAATATGATCCATTGGCTGCTCATTAGGGAAACCATGGAAGGCATTCTGCCTCAGAATAGAGTAGTAGATGGTCTTGATCTCGAAGTCATTCCTCTCAAAACCAGGAGGCACAAGCGCTGACCGGTTAGCATGAAACTCATCTGGACGGTTATAGTCAGCTAAGGTCCTCTCATGAATAACCATCTGTCTCTGACCTTGTCCTTGTGCTTGTTTCGGTTCAGGCTCAGGCTCAGGTTCAGGGATAACATTCCCTTCAGCATCAATCCTATGCCCAACAGCATTGTACGGATGGTTTTGTCGGTCCCTCAGGACACCTTGAGCATCGGGCATCAGAATCAGACGTTCTTGAACCATTCTTGCTCTTTGACTTTTCATGTTAGTTCTCTCTAGTCTAGCAAGCTCTTCAAGTCTGAGATTAACGAGATTTGAGTTCGGATTACTTCTGGTATCACGCGTCTGCATAAACCGTCTGTAATCGCAGTGCAACGATCGATGCTAGAGTGCAACGATCGATTCAACTCAGTCGTTTAGTAACGATCGACACAAAAGGATGCAATGATCGATGCCAAGCGAATATCAAACCTGCGACAAAGAAAAACAGAGAAATTAGTAACTAAAAAAAAAAAAAAAAATCCTAGTCTAAACCATAAGTTCAAATCTATCGAAGACTAAAAAGAGTCCCCGGTAACGGCGCCAAAAACTTGATAGGGTCAAGAGTTAATCCTATTCTACTGCAAGTGCACAATCAATGCAATTATAATATGTAGGGTATCGAATCCACAAGGACTCTAGGCAACGATAGAATTAAGAACAGTCGAGTTAAACTAGGAGAAAGTAGTGAGAAACTAAAAGCAAAGCAGAAAAGTAAATCAGGTTGCAAGATTGGTTTGAAGGCAATTAACTAAAAGCGCTAAGTCTAGGGAGTTCTCAGGAAATCAGACAAGCAGATCAGATAATCAGTCAGGATCAAATTAAGTACGGTTCTAGAACTCAAACACGGATATAGAACTAACCAACTTTCGTTGTGAGAATTCTCTAAGTCTAATAGCAGAAATCCAAATTTCTTTGTAATTCCTAACAGACTAAACTAGCCTTAAGTTCAGGTTCGATATGTTCACAATTCAATTAAACCAAATTTCTTTACGAGTAATTCAATTGCTCAACCTAAATAGTTCAGATTCTAAATCACACTTTCGTGTCAATTTAACAACCTAAGATCTAGATTCTAAGTGATCAAGTTAGAAACTAGTATTAAGCTCAATCAAGGTTGAAGAACAATTATGTTATGAATCCTAACTGAAATAAATAAATCTAGAAAGTCATAAAATTCTTAGTGAGAATCCCTAAACTTAACTATGAATCTACTCAAACATAGAATATGAAAAAATTAATCAATGAAATAATAGATTGCATAAATAAAGAGTAAAGATTAAAGGGGTTCGAAATCTTCTCCAAAAGCAGAAAACAGTACATGATTAGATCAGCCCCAAAAGCTCTAGAAATCTCTATGCTCAAAGTATAAAAGCCTAAGTAAAAAGTCTGTCAAAGCGTATCTAAAAACTGATGTAAAAGCCTAATTATATAAGCTAATCACGTCTTGGGGCTTCTTTGTAATTATCATGAACTTCTGGGCAAAACTATGAATTCTGCATTCTTCATTAAACTGCTGAGGAAGGCCCATCTCGCTAGTGTGTCGATCGATGCACCATGTGTGTCGATCGATGCAGATCTCTGTTTTGGACAGTGAACTCTATCTCTCAGGTCAAAGCACCAAAATGCTCCAAAAAGCTCCATAAACTCCAATTCCGCTCCAAACATGTTAGTACCTGTAAAAGACTCCAAAGAAACACTAAAAGACTCTAAACACACACTTATATCATGGACTAAAACCGGTAAAAACCATGATATATCAAACAATTACTCAGTCCTCTTTCCTTCCATGTCTACGTTTTCTTACAGGTCCGGATGCGGGATTGATACGGTCATGTGACGTCATTGGTGCATTTGAATACGAAGGAGGTGCCTGGGGCCTGGGACAAGTTGAGTTGGCGTCCCGGTTGGACCGAATCCGGTTCAACGGGTGTCCTAATGCCGCATCTCCGGTTCGCCGGGAGACTGGTGTTACAATTTGGTATCAGAGCCAAGTTAAGATCTCCCAGTCCCATCCTGGGAGATCAGCTTTCGTTGTTTTCCAAAACCTTGTTTTCAAATCTTTTTCAAAAGTGTTTGCGAACTTTTTATGAAAATGGTTACTTTGCGAAAGGCTTTTTCAAACGCCAGTTATATCCTTGATTATTCTCCACGCCGGTCCTATTCTAGGTTGAATTTCGCCTTGCAGGTTGGAGTCAGTTTCTTTGAACCTTAGTTGTGCTACTGCTCTTAAAATGTGTGCCGAGATGTATGTCGTGATGTGTGCCGTTGAGTTGTATGTTGGTATGTATGTTGTGGTGTGCGCCTAGAGGGCAGTCGGTACTAATGAGGTGTGTATTAGGGGTCATCGTATGTTCGGAGCGTTGTTCAACTAAGCGTGCGAGGGCGACCAAGTTGTGGAGACGGTCACCGGAGAGACTACTGCGGAAGTGTAGCAGAGAGTTGCAAGAGTTACACGAAGTTCTAGAAGAGTTGCAAGAGTCGTTGGGAAAGCTGTAAGGAGTACTGCAAGAGCTGCAAGAGGTCGATGGAAAGACTGGATTGTGAGGAGTGCTACAGGAGCTGCAAGAGGTCGATGGAAAGACCGGATTGCAAGGAGTGATAGAGGAGCTGCAAGAGGTCGATGGAAGACCGGATTTGAAAGAGTGCTACAGGAGCTGCAAGAGGTCGATGGAAAGGCCGGATTACAAGGAGGCCATTTGGAAGTGGCGGTGTTCCGACTGGATTAGGCGTTAGGAGTTGCTTGGGTTGCTTGGATCACAAGGAGAAGCAGGAGGCTATCCAAATCTCTACTAATTATGGAATCTTAGAATCAGATTTGTGACATCAACTTGGATGAGTTATGGACCGCTCGTTTGAATTCTGATTAAGAAGGAAGCTGGAGAAGATATTGTGGTATGACGTGCTCATGATTCAACGGTGGGACCAGAAAGGAAACGATCTTCCCTAGAGTTCTTTGTGGATTACTGGAGCAGCTAATGGAGTTCCTCAAGATGGGAAGAAGATCACATAAGCGTTTTGGGAAGTAGCGTTGTGGCATTTGGAATTGCCTGGCAAGCCGGACTTCTGTAATTGTAAGCTCAAGCGTACAAAGCTGGTTATTGGAAATGGAAATCCAACAGAAGAGTGTTAGGAAAACACTATGGAGGACTGACAAGAAGCTGCAAGGAATAGCAAAGGAGGGCAAGCTTAATGGGGAAGGAAACCCAAAGGATGATGTTTGGAAAGCACTACACCTGGATCACAAGGTAGGAAACCATGAGCTGGAAATCAGATTGGAGTCGGTGTGGAAATCAGAGTGCGCAGCGGAAGCATGGTGGGTCGTCACCACAAGTGAGGTAGCCATAATGGACAGGGTTAGCTGAATCGTTCACGGAGGATAAGCAAGGATGACGGTTTGTGTAACAGTCAACACCATAGTGTATGGCAATGGAAAACCGTCGAAGAGAATCCATTTGGAAATGGATGATGCACTATGGCACGGTAATGGAAACCGTTGAGGAGAACTAGTTTGAAGCGGAGCATCTCGTTCAGGTATTAGAAAATCTCGAGGGATGAGTGTTATTTCTAAACGTTGGAGACCGACCCTAATAGACATGGGCGGTAGCATGTGGTGTTTTTGTTTCATTATGGAAGCTGCTATGGGATTGATACAAAGGAGAAGGACACTCCAGAGCGTGGATTGAAATAAGAGGGGGAGAAGCAGTCTTCAGGAATCGAGGACAAGATCTTTTCAAGCGGACAAGCGATCAAGTTCAGTTTCGGTTCAACGAAGTTTGTGGAGTGTTGCTGGTAAGGAGTTGCAGTGGAGATCCCTCGCCACAGAATTCAAGACGAATTCTTTTAAGGGGGGAGAATTTGTAATGGCCCTGGCCCAACCCATATTTAAAATTTTCTAAAAGAAGATGAAAGCCCAAGCCCAAGCCCAATACCCAAAAGCCCTTTCCATATTCCCAAAACCCTAGATTACACCTTATAAATAGGTGACTACCTTTTGGAAAAGGGGAAAGAAAAGAGATCTTGGCGATGCCCTACCTCTCTACCGTCGCAGCCACAACCTCTAGATGTCAGATATGATGCTCCTCCATCGCCTAGAGTCTAAAGAGATCGAGTAAGCCCTTTTTCAGATCTGATTTCCTTCAACCCGAATACTAAAAGCCTCGTATCTTTCTGACCATGAGGAATCTGAGAAATCCGAGACCACCATTACGTTCCTCCCGACGAGACGAAGCCGTAGCCGCAAACCACACCTCCATATCTGTCTGGACGCGGCCGCGATCGCCAGAGAAACAATCGCCGTCTGCCAGAAGCCGCCGCCATCCGCCGCCTGTCTCTGTAGCTCCGCCGCCACCGACCACCGAGGCCGCCGCCGAGTCAACTCGGCCGGCGACCGAGTCGACTCAGTTGACCGGGTCGTTGACCGGATCGGGTCGTTTACCGGGTCGGCTCAGCGTTGACTGGGTCGGGTCAGCGTTGACCGGGTCGGGTCAACGTTGACCGGGTCGGACCGTTGACCGTTGACCGGTCCGGTCTGGTTCGGTTTAATTCGGTTTGGTTCTATTTTCCAATTTCAATTCAATTTCCGGTTTAGGTCGGTTAAGCTGGTTTGAGCTGGGTATTTTCAATCGATCATAACTAGCTCATCCTAAGCCCGATTTAAGCGAATCAAAAGTCTATCTCACTCTAATTTTTGTCCTCTTTCCAGATTTGATGTCCGTTCGGGCTAATGGAGTTTCTAAATTACCTTTTCCATTTCTTTGGCTAAGGTGAGGATCGGTTCTACCCCTTGCTTACCCTATTCAATTTCGGACTATAATCCCCTGTTAATACCGTCTTTCCTAGTTAGTGTAGGATATTTAGACACGTGTAATATGATTGTTTGAAATAATGTAGAATGCTAGGTTATCTCTTAAATTAAAAACGTTGATTGTGCGTGAAGGCTTTGTGTGAAATAGAATTGTGGTAGGGCCCCCGAAAGGGTGTTTCATGGCGGCTCGCGTATAATGAGTTTGGTACGCGACCCTTGTATCGTCGGAAGGGGGTTTTGGAGAGCCCCCCCAGAAGGATGGCCGACGGGACGAGAAGGCGAGCAGGGGCGCATAGCGGTTTGTGCTCCTCCCTGAGCCGAGATTCTGCGGACGTTAGAATTGCGTGGTGAAGCCTTCAGGCCTGTTTGCCAGGTGATATTAGCTTAGGACTTGTGTTTCGTAGTTGTGTAGTGTAAGACGGGATCGTGGGTTCCTTAAATCCGCCCTCACTGGGTAATTGTGTTTGAAACACTTACTCAGTCCTCTTTCCTTCCCTGTCCCCGCCGCGTCTCCGGTTCGCTAGGAGAAGGGTGTTACATACTGCACCTCACAACAGCCTGATCCAAATTGCATCGCATGAAACCTCAGACCTCCTTCGTAGCGGACAATTGCAATGTCTCCTATCCGGTACGAATGAGCTGCTACGAAGGCGCCGAAGCCTTCAGTGTGTTCTCGACCTTCGAGCTTCACTTTCCAAATCACGTCGCAAGCATCTGAGGTCAGCTCGATTTCATCCGAAGTTATGATTCCTTCAACGTATCTCCTTTAAAACTTCACGGGGATTTTCTGTTCACGAGATACATAGTTCAGATTCATATGTGTTTTTAACGCTTTAATTGTAAAAATGACATGCTAAACCTGATCGATAACCAAGAAATATTACCAACTTTGTTTGATTCTCAGCAAGTATTGGTTGAAAGAAATGAGGAGTCATAGCCTCCACATTCGTAGTTTCCACAGTCAACGTGCCAAACCCAGGAGCAAAAAGGTAATTTGCCAAAGTTCGATACGGAAGCCGATACGGGACAAATGTTCTTATTTTAAAACATAAAGAACATTTACAAGAGCAGAATCTTAAGAAACGGAGCAAAAACGGGTTTTTCGGCTTATCGGTATGAAAGCCGACTAATCCGAGAAAACTTCGGAAATTCATATCCGGAGCTAGGAAACTCCAAATGATGTGATTAAAGTTGATAAATTCATCTAAAATCAGGTAGAATCAGTTTATTAAAGTTTTTGGATTAATGGGAATCATTCAGTATTTTCTAAAACAATAATCGCAAAATCGAGGAAAACGAGAGGAAATGGCAAGAAGGGTTTACAACTGAATTGGGACGATTTTGGGCTGGATATCGTGGATAAGAAGGAGCTCCAGAGACAGGTGTCTCACCTCCAGGTCGCCAGCTTTTCCTTTTGGGGTGGAAAGCCCATATATGATGCATGGGAAATGTTACATGCAAAGAATATCCTTTCAACTCAAACTATTCATGAACCAAAAGCTCATTTGGGTGATCAGAACCTCTCTCTAGCTTCTCTCTGTCGACATATCTCTCTACTCTCTCCAGAAATATTCAACAAATCCCAGAAATCCTCCTTGAAGACTCAAGAACATCCTAAGAACACATGATGTTCTTAATACCTTCTCTCATAAGAAAAGCCATAACTTCTTCATCTAAAACTCAAATCACCCTTGATATACCATGGATTTTACCGGTTTTAACCATGGTATATGCCTTATTTATCGAGTCTTATGTTATGTTTTGGAGTCTTTTTAGTATGTTTTCAGGTTTAGACACATTTGGAGCAGAAGTGGAGATTTTGGAGCTTTTTGGTGTATTTTGGAGATTTGGTCCGAGAGACAGAGTTCACTGTCCAGTTTTGGAGACTGCGTCGATCGTTGCACACCTGCATCGATCGTTGCATATGCGAATGGGCCAGACTCGCCGATTTAATGAAGAATGCTGATTTTGCAGAAAAGCCCAGATATTTACACAGAAGCCCAAAACGTGTTTTAGCTATTATATAAGGGTTTTTAAGCCATTGTTTAGGCTACGCTATTTTTAAGTCTTATTTTATTTCAGAGAGCCTTAGGGGCTGATCTTGCTCTCGAAAGAGAGAGGATTTCGAACCCCTGTTGATTATTTTGTTTTATGATATTTGGTTTTCTACTTAAGATGTTTTCTGTTTCGATGAACATGTCTGAGTAGATCACCTGTTAGGTTGAAGGATTCTCATTAGGGATTTCAGAGAATTATAGTTTAAATCAATCTGTAGAGATTTATATCTGCTAGTTCTTTATCTAAGTTGTTCTTAATGCTAAATCTGAAGTAGCTAATCAGAATTATGATATTAGGTTGATTAATTCAGCGGAAGTTGGTTAATTTAACTAGAAAGAACCTAGATAAGCAACTAAACTATTCGCAAACGGAAGTTTGGTTTAGTTTAATTGTGAACATATCAAACTTGGAATTAATGCTGGTTTAATCTGTTAGTTCTCGCAAACGAAAGTTTGGTTTGCTGCACTTAGACTTAGAGAATTATCGCAAAGGAATTTGGTTAATTCTATATCCGTGTTTTGAGTTCTAGAACAGTTATTGATTAGATCTAGACTGATTGATTGCTTGCGTTCTTGATTTCCTGAGAACTCCTGAAACCTAACGCTTCGCTTCCTTGCTCACAACTAGCTTGATTTACTTTCTGCTGTCTGATTTACTGCTTTCCCATATTGCTTTCTCCTAGTTTAATCACTTCTGTTTTCATCTATCGTTGACCGGAGTCCCTGTGGATTCGATACCCTAAGTACTACAACTACATCACTGTGCACTTGCAGTTAGAATAGGGTTAAACTTAGAAACCTATCAAGTTTTTGGCGCCGTTGCCGGGGACTCTTTTGAATCCTCGATAGATTTGAACTTAGGGTTTAGACTAGGATTTTCGTTTTTAATTTTTGCTACTAATTTTTTTTCTTTTTCTGTTCTTGCGTTTCAGGTACGCCTGTAATCGCTTTGCATCGATCGACACTGTCCTGTGTGTCGATCGTTGCATTCTCGAGCTTGCATCGATCGACGCTACTCTGCATCGATCGGCACAGTGCGAAAGAATAATAGGAATGATGGAACAGATGTTGGAAAATCAGCAGAATAACTCGTTCTGCGGAGGCTATGGTTCCTATTCATTCACCAGAGATTATGAATCTCCATCATATCAGCCTGTTCCTCCTCAAAATAAACAATATGGTAAGGTGATAAGTATGATGGAGCAGTTACTGGAAAGATATGAAGAGGAGAGGAATTACATAAATGGTCCTGGGTTTCAAGGAAACAGAGCTTATGAGAGCAAGATAGAATCCATGATGGAGCAGTTGCTAGAGGATCAGGCTAAGATTGCTGCAAACTTTGACAGGAAGCTGGAAGCTATACATGGAAATCTGAATGGGAAGTTTGAATACTTGAGCACACATTTGAAGAAGCTAGATGTCCAAGTTCAACAAACAGCTGGAGCAATAGAAAGGCGTAATGACGCTAGGAAAGCTGAACAGTGTAGATCCATCAAAGCTGTGACCTTAAGGGATGATATTGAGTTGCTAGGTGAAGAAGAGAGCATAATCTCGGATTTTCTAGATGAATATTGTCTGCCTGATACATGCACCGATCGACACCCCCTTAGTGACGATCGACACGCCATTCTGACGGCAATTTCGAGTTCTTTCGAGAAACAGAATCGCCTTGCATCGATCGACACACATTATGCAACGATCGACACAGAACGCACACATGTCCAGAAACCTGCAACAGTACCAGAACAAGCTTACAAGCCCCCGGTGCCATATCCTAAGGTTCCTAAACCTTCCAGGCAAGAGCTAGAAGTGGCTAACTGCATGAAAGTGATGGATAAGAAGGTGAATGAAACCCCACCAGTTGAAACTTCGCGAGTTCATGCAAAGAAGATGACCTCCACTGATGGTCATCTGAAAGAAGAAGTTAAGATTGGTGGAACTACAGTATCTGATAGTGGAAAGAAGAAGATGGCGGTTCCTCTTGAACCTGCTCTAACATCTTCAGTACATGCAACTGCTCATAAGCAGAAAGTCCCAAACATCATATCTGCACCAAAGGTAAGATATAAATCACCTAAGCTTAAACCTCCTGACCATATTGTTTTGAATGCAGGAAAACGCAGTGCACCACCCAAGATTCGCTCCCGCCCTGATGCTGTTTATTCATTCCTTGGAAAGCCTCATGATCTGAAAGCCTATACACCTCCTTGGATGAAGAGATATTCACAGAGACATTCAAAGTCTCTGTTGAAGCCGCCATGAGTCAAATCTCTGTGCCATAGTCAAGCTAATGACTAAAAACAAGCGCTGAGTGGGAGGCAACCCACTATAGAGTCAGTTTTCGTTTTTGTTTTTCATTTTTCAGTCTTTGCTATTTTGATTTTTTCTTTTTAGTGTTTTCAGCAGAGAGAACAGGTTCAAAATCGCCTAGCATCGATAGACACACCTATGTGTCGATCGACACAGTGCGATTACATAAATGAATCGAGCAAATGCGCCTTGTGTCGATCGATGCGGTCCTGTGCATCGATCGACACAGTGCGACGAGAGGTACGTAACTCTGATTTTTCAACTCTTTTCAATTTGATTATCTGTTCTTACCAAGCTCATGCTTCGATTACACTGGGGACAGTGTAGTTTAAGTGTGGGGGAGGAAGCTACTGACGCACGCTTTTGTTTTCTTAAGTTTTTCAAAATTTGTTTTATTGAGTCAAAATTTGTATGAAACTATGATTTTTCGAGGAAAATTTTCGCTTGAACAGGAACTAAGTGACCATTGGACAGACTTGCAGAGCCTCTATGACTGTTAGAAAACCCAGACACAGATCAACCTACTGAGGACACCCACATCACTTCAGGTATCAGAGGATCCTTTTACTGACTTCAACCTTAATACTGACTTAGATTTCTCACCTAAGGGCTTGGTATACTTTGTGTCGGACTCCCTTGTTAGTTCTGACACAGCCTGTCAACCTATCCTATTTAGTTCCCTTCTCCCCTTCTATAAAGTAAAAAAAAAAGATAATAAACTGAGGATGAGTTAGTAACTCCGAAGTGGTCACAGGAGTGGTAGAGACCCCTATTATCTCCTGTGCGATCCATGGAATGTGTCCAAAGTACACCCCATAACGGGAAGAACACTGATAAAAAAATAAAATGATACCCAATGTGGGAAAATCAGTTGTTAAGGAAGGGAAAGAGAAGAAAGGGACAAGAGAAAGATAGTATGGTGGTCTAGAGCTGATAAGGTAAGAATCCATGTACCTTTGATCGATACTCCTTAGGTGAGACCGCACTTAAATACTTGCAGAAGTCAGTAGGGTGAATTTGAATGCTTGAATGTGATTGTGCAGTTTACTTGGGACAGTTGCTAAGTGTGGGGGAAGTATATTGTGGTCTTGAGTTCTGTAGGGAAGTTTTCAGTGGCTTACTAAGTGAATGTGAATGTGAAAGTTCCTAGGACGAAATGAGTTTCTGTGTTTTCAAACTTCTTCTCGTATACTTTGGTTCTTTACTTGCTTGAGGACAAGCAAGAGCTAAGTGTGGGGGAGTTGATATATCATGGTTTTTACCCATTTTATGCCATGATATAGATGTTTTTTTAGTGTCTTTTGTGTTCTTTTTAGTATGTTTTCAGGTTTAGACACATTTGGAGCAGAAGTGGAGATTTTGGAGCTGTTTGGTGTATTTTGGAGATTTGGTCCGAGAGACAGAGTTCACTGTCCAGTTTTGAAGACTGCGTCGATCGTTGCACACCTGCATCGATCGTTGCATATGCGAATGGGCCAGACTCGCCGATTTAATGAAGAATGCTGATTTTGCAGAAAAGCCCAGATATTTACACAGAAGCCTAAAACGTGTTTTAGCTATTATATAAGGGTTTTTTAAGCCATTGTTTAGGTTACACTTTACTTTTAAGTCTTATTTTATTTTCAGAGAGCCTTAGGGGCTGATCTTGCTCTCGAAAGAGAGAGGATTTCGAACCCCTGTTGATTATTCTGTTTTATGATATTTGGTTTTCTACTTAAGATGTTTTCTGTTTCGATGAACATGTCTGAGTAGTTTACCTGTTAGGTTGAAGGATTCTCATTAGGGATTTCAGAGAATTATAGTTTAAATCAATCTGTAGAGATTTATATCTGCTAGTTCTTTATCTAAGTTGTTCTTAATGCTAAATCTGAAGTAGCTAATCAGAGTTATGATGTTAGGTTGATTAATTCAGCGGAAGTTGATTAATTTAACTAGAAAGAACTTAGATAAGCAATTAAACTATTCGCAAACGAAAGTTTGGTTTAGGATAATTGTGAACATATCAAACTTGGAATTAATGCTAGTTTAATCTGTTAGTTCTCGCAAACGAAAGTTTGGTTTGCTGCACTTAGACTTAGAGAATTATCGCAAAGGAATTTGGTTAATTCTATATCAGTGTTTGAGTTCTAGAATAGTTATTGATTGGATCTAGATAGATTGATTGCTTGCGTTCCTGATTTCCTGAGAACTCCTGAAACCTAACGCTTCGCTTCCTTGCTCACAAACTCGCTGCTATTTACTTTTCTGCTTTGCTTTTAGTTTAATCACCTTTGCTTTCTCCTAGTTTAATCTTAATAGTTCTAAATCTATCGTTGACCAGAGTCCCTGTGGATTCGATACCCTAAGTACTACAACTACATCACTGTGCACTTGCAGTTAGAATAGGGTTAAACTTAGAAACCTATCAAGTTTTTGGCGCCGTTGCCGGGGATCGAACCCGGCTACATCACTGTTGAAGCCGCCATGAGTCAAATCTCTGTGCCATAGTCAAGCTAATGACTAAAAACAAGCGCTGAGTGGGAGGCAACCCACTATAGAGTCAGTTTTCGTTTTTGTTTTTCATTTTTCAGTCTTTGCTATTTTGATTTTTTCTTTTTAGTGTTTTCAGCAGAGAGAACAGGTTCAAAATCGCCTAGCATCGATAGACACACCTATGTGTCGATCGACACAGTGCGATTACATAAATGAATCGAGCAAATGCGCCTTGTGTCGATCGATGCGGTCCTGTGCATCGATCGACACAGTGCGACGAGAGGTACGTAACTCTGATTTTTCAACTCTTTTCAATTTGATTATCTGTTCTTACCAAGCTCATGCTTCGATTACACTGGGGACAGTGTAGTTTAAGTGTGGGGGAGGAAGCTACTGATGCACGTTTTTGTTTTCTTAGTTTTTCAAAAACATTATTTTATTGAGTCAAAATTTGTATGAAACTATGATTTTTCGAGGAAAATTTTCGCTTGAACAGGAACTAAGTGACCATTGGACAGACTTGCAGAGCCTCTATGACTGTTAGAAAACCCAGACACAGATCAGCCTACTGAGGACACCCACATCACTTCAGGTATCAGAGGATCCTTTTACTGACTTCAATTTAATACTGACTTAGATTTCTCACCTAAGGGCTTGGTATACTTTGTGTCGGAGTCCCTTGCCAGTTCTGACACAGCCTGTCAACCTATCCTATTTAGTTCCCTTCTCCCCTTCTGTAAAAAAAAAAAAAAAAAAAAAAAATATAAAAAAAGATAATAAACTGAGGATGAGTTAGTAACTCCGAAGTGGTCATGGGAATGGTAGCAAATACTATTTTCTCTCATGTGATCCATGGAATGTGTCCAAAGTACACCCCATAACGGGAAGAACACTGATAAAAAAAATAAAACGATACCCAGTGGGGAAAAATCAGTTGTTAAGGAAGGGAAAGAGAAGAAAGGAACTAGAGAAAGATAGTATGGTGGTCTAGAGCTGATAAGGTAAGAATCCATGTGCCCTTTGATCGATACTCCTTAGGTGAGACCGCACTTAAATACTTGCAGAAGTCAGTAGGGAGAATTTGAATGCTTGAATGTGATTGTGGAGTTTACTTGGGACAGTTGCTAAGTGTGGGGGAAGTATATTGTGGTCTTGAGTTCTGTAGGAAAGTTTTCAGTGGCTTACTAAGTGAATGTGATTGTGAAAGTTCCTAGGACGAAATGAGTTTCTGTGTTTTCAAACCTCTTCTCTTATACTTTGGTTCTTTACTTGCTTGAGGACAAGCAAGAGCTAAGTGTGGGGGAGTTGATATACCATGGATTTTACCGGTTTTAACCATGGTATATGCCTTATTTATCGAGTCTTATGTTATGTTTTGGAGTCTTTTTTGTATGTTTTCAGGTTTAGACACATTTGGAGCAGAAGTGGAGATTTTGGAGCTTTTTGGTGTATTTTGGAGATTTGGTCCGAGAGACAGAGTTTACTGTCCAGTTTTGGAGACTGCGTCAATCGTTGCACACCTGCATCGATCGTTGCATATGCGAATGGGCCAGACTCGCCGATTTAATGAAGAATGCTGATTTTGCAGAAAAGCCCAGATATTTACACAGAAGCCCAAAACGTGTTTTAGCTATTATATAAGGGTTTTTAAGCCATTGTTTAGGCTACGCTATTTTTAAGTCTTATTTTATTTCAGAGAGCCTTAGGGGCTGATCTTGCTCTCGAAAGAGAGAGGATTTCGAACCCCTGTTGATTATTTTGTTTTATGATATTTGGTTTTCTACTTAAGATGTTTTCTGTTTCGATGAACATGTCTGAGTAGATCACCTGTTAGGTTGAAGGATTCTCATTAGGGATTTCAGAGAATTATAGTTTAAATCAATCTGTAGAGATTTATATCTGCTAGTTCTTTATCTAAGTTGTTCTTAATGCTAAATCTGAAGTAGCTAATCAGAATTATGATATTAGGTTGATTAATTCAGCGGAAGTTGGTTAATTTAACTAGAAAGAACCTAGATAAGCAACTAAACTATTCGAAAACGGAAGTTTGGTTTAGTTTAATTGTGAACATATCAAACTTGGAATTAATGCTGGTTTAATCTGTTAGTTCTCGCAAACGAAAGTTTGGTTTGCTGCACTTAGACTTAGAGAATTATCGCAAAGGAATTTGGTTAATTCTATAACCGTGTTTTGAGTTCTAGAACAGTTATTGATTAGATCTAGACTGATTGATTGCTTGCGTTCCTGATTTCCTGAGAACTCCTGAAACCTAACGCTTCGCTTCCTTGCTCACAACTAGCTTGATTTACTTTCTGATGTCTGATTTACTGCTTTCCCATATTGCTTTCTCCTAGTTTAATCACTTCTGTTTTCATCTATCGTTGACCGGAGTCCCTGTGGATTCGATACCCTAAGTACTACAACTACATCACTGTGCACTTGCAGTTAGAATAGGGTTAAAACTAGACCTATCAACCCTCTGCATAGCCCAGTAGCTTCCTATCACTCTCCTATACCATCTACAGCCAGCCACCGTTGCCGCCGTCGCCGGAGCTCGCCAGAATCTGGCCGGAGAACTGCCGCGGCTAGGGTTTTGTTGGATCTCTCTCTTCTTTCATCAGATCTTGATATTTTGAAGCTACAGATGCACAGATCTCTTCATGCTGAGAAGTTTGGTAGGTGGATGAGCTTCTGAGTCGCCGGAAAACACCTCCTCCGCCGCGGTCAACCTTCCTCCGACGCTGGTCAACGCCGGAGAAGCTCACCGGAGAAGCTCCACCGCCATCATCTTCAAGCCGGTCCTAGTTGTTGGTACTGGATTTCCCTCTAGGAAATCCGGCCCATTAACAGATAAGACAAAGGCCCATATTCATGAGCCCGTTCCAGAATCAAAGACAAAGAGGAGAGCCGACTCCTTTGTCGGGCCCAAGCGGATAAACACCCTGACAAAGCCCGGACGATGCCGAAGCCGGAGACAATCGAGCTCGAGCTCGGAAGAAGATGACGTGGAGATAGAGCAACCCGATATTCGCCAGTTCAACTGATCCACACAAATCTCGGAGATCGTTACGACGGCGAGGCCGAAATATCGGAACAGAAAGATCAGAGTCGAGACTATTTAAAGAAGAAGTGGCGATCCATTCAAGATATTCCAACCTAGACTAAGAACACTTCGACTAGATAGCTCGATCTCATACTTTGTACTCTCTTCTCGATTGTGTTTGTTCTATCTCGACGATCAATCTCAATAAAGTCTTTAATTCATAGGAAACTATACCATTTCTATATCCTAAAGTCCAAATCCACGAATACAAATTCTTGGTGTGAATCCCGGATCTCACATTTGGCGCCGACTGTGGGGACATTCTATAGCTTTTCCTATCTTAAGAATCAGATCCTAGATCCGATAGATCGAGATGAATCCCGACCAAACTGGCTCTCCCAGCGCCACACCACCAGTTGACCTCCCTCAAACGGTCGACAACGTTCCTCAGAACACCACCGGGGTAAGAAACATGGGTCAGACCGACGGCGTGTTGACGAGCTCTGCCTCAGTCTCCACGACCTCGGCGCCATCCGGCTCCGTCTCTCAAACAATCGCGACGAACCAGGCTCCGACAAATGTTTTGTCCGGAACTAATGATCCGAGCAGAAACTGGGTGTGGATGAGAAATGATTCAATACCCACCCCAGGAGGTGGATCTGGAATAACCAGACCTAATTCGCCACTACCCTCTTCTCCACAGAGACAAGGGCCATGCGATCTTGCCGAGATCCGTTCGATGCTAAGCCTGCTGGTAGATCGAACGAGAAACAACGAGGCAAGCGCAAGGGCCCAAGAGATCGCGAACCGTTCTTTGGCAGCGCAGCTCGACGAACAAGAGCGGCGCCTTAACGCCCGTCTTGAAGAGCTCGCCAGTCAAAGCCAAGGGGGCAGACCAACGCGAACTCCCATAAGTCCTCCACCGTGTACCCGCTTGGACTTCTCCCAGGTAGTAACTCCTCCGGGAACGTCGGGAAATTTCGGTAACGCGTCAAATAGCGGCTTCCGCCCTACAATGACCCCTATCACGATACCGACCCCATTCGGTTCGAGTTCAATGGTCACAGATCCAACCGGATCAAGAAACCGACCATTACTCGGGCCACCACCTTTCCCGAATAACTCTAATATCCGACCGAGGCAACTAGGAGGCTCTGCCTTCGCCTCGAGCTCGGGACTCCTTAACGGATCAAACTCAGTTCAGTTCCGAACGCCCCAGATCGACCAGACAAGGTCGGTCCCAACAATCGATTTCCTCGACCCCATTTTTCCGGAACAAACGTCAAGTCAGGCACAAGCCCAATTCGCACCCGCAGAGGGCGATGAACACGATATGCTTAGACAGTAAATCGAGCAGGCTAAGGCCCAGTTCAACAGTCTGAGCTCGAAAGTTCACATGGCAACAAGCGCGGCCCCTGACATCGATCGAGTGATCGAAGAAACACAACAAACACCGTTCACAGATCGGATTGCATTTGCAAGGATCCGAGAGATCAAGAAAACTAAGTTTCCAGAATTCTCTGGGAAATCAGACCCGAAAGCCCACATAAGGGCATTCTGACTAGCGATGGCAAGGGTGTACCTTACCGATGAGGAGAGAGAGCCAGTCTTCTGCAGGCTCTTCGCAGAAAACCTATCGGGCTCCGCCCTAGAATGGTTTGCCGGACTGGAAGAAAGGTCCATTGACAACTTCACCCAGTTCATGACGGCTTTACTCAAACAATACTCCGTTTTCATCGAGGAAAAGACTACTGAGGCAGCCCTATTCGGCGTCTCCCAAAAACCCGACGAAACACTTCGCTCGTACATCGACCGATTTAAGATAATAAAATCCAAAATCGCGAACCCACGAGACGAGGTAGCTATAGAAGCGTTAAGACGAGGACTATGGTTCTCAACCAGATTCCGCGAGGAAATAACAGTCCGCGAACCTCAGACGCTCGATGACGCCCTCCATCGCGCATCGGCCTTTGCTCGCCTTGAGGACGAAACCACGGCCCTCAGGGAAAAACACCGAAAAGAAAGGAACCCGTCGGGCTCGCAGAATCCGAACTCGAAAAAGGATTCCCGTAAATCAGGGAACGTCAATGTGGTCGAGAGCTCGAAGAAATTCGAGTTCGACAAGGAAAAATTCTGCGATTTCCACAATAAAAGAGGACACTCGACCGAAGATTGCTATACTCGAGCTAAAGCAGAGGCTCAAAAGCGAGAGTCCGAAAGCAAACAAGACTCCGCAGTTGAGGAGGAAACCCTGCCTGACAAAAAGGAAAACAAACAGACCAAGGAGTCGAACTCCAAAAAGCCTTCTCAGAACAAACGGGAACGGTCAAAAGAGCCGGAATCTCCCGAAACACTCCCTCAAGGGTCGTGAAAGCGAGTCGAGTTCATCCTCGGCGAGCTCAACCTGAGCGGCACTCCGGGAGGTTCGGCACTATCCCCGCCTTCGGCTCCTATTAAAAGTTTACGCTCAAGAATCAATCTCCCTCGTCTCTGCCGGGGGGGGGGGGGTGTACGGGCTATACCCCCTATACAAATCGACTTCATCTTCGGCGGCTCCAAGCTTTGCCGCGACTCGGTCAATTCAATCAAAGCTCTTCAAAGAAGAGTCGAGACCGACAGAGGGGGGAAAACCCCAATGTTGGGTCTAGACCACGAAATCATTTTCTACGAAAGCGAGACAAGCAATATCGACAAACCACACGACGACGCCCTCCTCGTTTGTCTAGTAGTGTGAGATGTCGAACTCTCAAGGATAATGATTGACACAGGAAGTTCGGTAGATGTCCTCTTTTACGACGCGTTCAAAAAGATGGACTTCAACGACTCCGAGATCGTGGAAGAAAAGACACCACTAGTAGGTTTCGCTGGCGAGACGACATACTCGATGGGCTCTGTCTTCGCCCCAGTAATTGCTGGAGGAGTTCGGAGAATGACGGAGTTCGTCATAGTAGATCGGCCAGCTCCCTATAACGCAATCCTAGGTCGACCATGGATATACGACATGAAAGCGGTACCATCGACCTACCACCAATGCGTAAAATTCCCGACTCCCAAAGGGATCAAAACCATTTACGGAAGTCAAAAGATTTCCCGTCATTGCTACATGAACGGATACAAGCAGATCGAGAAATCCCCTGCGTAGCAATTACAGAAAGAGGAGGAGCTCGCCACCATGCAGACCAAAAGGTCGAACGACCCAAGTCAAATAGGACCCCCAAAGGACCTCACGACTCAGGTCTGCATAGACGATGCTCATCCCGAAAGACTCGTTGGCATCGGAATCGACCTATCAGAGCCAGTTAAAAATGAACTGGTATCTTTTCTCAAACAGAACGTCGACTCCTTCGCCTGGTCTTCAGCAGAAATGAAAGGGATCAACATCGACGTAACCAGACACGAGCTGAATGTCGACCCAACCTACAAACCGGTAAGACGGAAGCGTCGAAAACTAGGTCCTGAACGGGCCAAAGCCGTCAATGACGAGGTCGATCGGTTACTAAAAATCGGATCGATCAGAGAGGTCAAGTACCCCGACTGGCTTGCCAATCCCGTAGTGGTTAAGAAAAAGAACGGTAAATGGAGGGTTTGTGTAGACTTCACAGATCTCAACAAAGCATGTCCAAAGGACAGCTTCCCACTCCCGCACATCGACCGATTGGTCGAGGCTACCGCTGGACATCAGCTGCTATCCTTTATGGACGCGTTATCAGGGTACAATCAAATATTGATGAACCCTGAAGACCAAGAAAAGACTTCGTTCATAACTGATCGAGGCACGTACTGCTACAAAGTCATGCCCTTCGGACTAAAAAATGCATGAGCGACTTACCAGCGCCTCGTCAACAAGATGTTTTAGGACTCCTAGGCAAAACCATGGAAGTCTACATCGACGATATGCAGGTAAAGTCTTCTAGGTACGAGGATCACATCCCCCAACTAAAATAATGTTTTACCATTCTCAATAAATACGGGATGAAACTCAACCCAGCTACGTGTACCTTCGGGGTTCCCTCAGGAGAATTCCTTGGTTACTTAGTGACCGAAAGAGGGATCGAAGCGAACCCCAAACAGATCGCAACGTTCATAGAGATGAAATCTCCCAGAACAACGCGAGAAGTCCAGCGCCTAACCGGCAGAATAGCTGCTCTGAATCGTTTCATCTCAAGGTCGACTGATAAATGTCTACCCTTCTATCACTTGCTAAAAGCAAACAAAAAGTTCCTCTGGGACGAAAAGTGCGAAGAGGCATTCACTCAGCTTAAAGCTTACTTAAGCGAACCACCCATACTGGCAAAACCAGTAGAAGGGGAACCCCTCTACCTCTATTTAGCTGTCTCGACAACAGCGGTGAGCGGAGTCCTGGTTCGCGAGGAACAAAACGAATAACGGCCGGTGTATTACATCAGTAAGACCTTGATCGACGCTGAAACCAGATACCCCGCCATGGAAAAACTCGCCTTAGCGCTAGTAACATCGGCTCGGAAACTCCGACCGTACTTTCAGTCGCACTCGATCATAGTGATGACCTCTCAACCACTGAGAACCATCCTTCACAGTCCAAGCCAATCAGGCCGATTGGTCAAATGGGCTATCGAACTTAGCGAGTACGACATTGAATACCAAGCTCGAACGTGCCTAAAAGCACAATTACTGGCAGGTTTCATAATCGAGCTCCCTCCGACTATAGAACTCGATCCGACTTCGTCCCAAAGATGGAAACTCTACGTCGATGGAGCTTCCTCAAGGCAAGGGTCCGGAGTCGGAGTGAAATTAGTCTCCCCAACAGGTGAAGTACTGGAACAGTCGTTTAGATTGGGCTTCGCCGCATCGAATAACGAAGCAGAATATGAAGCGTTAATAGCCGGGCTCAGACTCGCGATAGCTATAGGAGCCCGGGAAGTAAACGCCTTCAGCGACTCCCAACTTGTCACGAGCCAATATCATGGCGACTACGAGGCCAAAGACGAACAGATGGAAGCATACCTACGGATAGTCCATACATTGGCCGAACAGATCGAATTCTTCGATCTAACACGAATCCAACGAGGGGAAAACACCGCAGCCGATGCGCTAGCCGCATTAGCATCGACATCAGATCCTAACCTCAAAAGGATCATACTAGTCGAAGGGATAGAAAAACCAAGCATCGACATAGCCCTCAAAGCTCTGTCCTTGAAAGAGGACGGGTCCGCTGTGAAGGACGATGTCGAGCACAAAGAATGTCCCAGGACACTAGTAGCGATATCATTGATATATCATGGTTTTTACTGGTTTTATGCCATGATATAGTTGTGTTTTAGTGTCTTTTGTGTTCTTTTAGAGTCTTTTACAGGTATAATCAGGTTTGGAGCTGAATTGGAGATAATGGAGCATTTTGGAGATTTTTGGAGTGTTTGGCCGAGAGATAGAGTTCACTGTCCGAAACAGAGAAAGGTGTCGATCGTTGCACTCTAGCAACGGTCGATGCACCAGCGAGATGGGCCAAAACTCGGCGGTTTAGAAGAATCAAGATATTGCACTCTGATCCAGAAGTTTCTGATATTTACAAAGAAGCCCCTGGCCGAGATTATACCTATATAATCAAGTTTTAGTTGTTTTTATTAGATACACTTTCATAATTAAGAGCAGAGGATTTTTAGAGCTTTTGGGGCTGATCTGAACCTATTACATCATCTGTATTTGGAGAAGATTTCGAACCCCTTTTACTCTTATTCTTTTATGCAATCTATTATTTATATGATTATGTTTTCATCAATCATGTCTGAGTAGATTCCTAGTTAGGTTTAGGGTTTCTCACATAGGATTTCATGACTTGTTAAACTTGTTCAATTTCAGTTAAGGATTCAAACTATATCTGTTCTTCAATTTAATTGTGCTTAAAGCTAGTTCTAACCTGATCAATTAGAATCTAGATCTTAGGTTGCTAAATACGTCACGGAAGTGGGGTTTAGGAATCTGAACTAATTAAATTGGGCAATTAAACTTTGCGCAAACGGAAGTTTGGTTTAGGATAATTGTGAACATATCAAACTTGGGATTAATGCTAGTTTAATCCGTTAGTTCTCGCAAACGAAAGTTTGGTTTGCTGCACTTAGACTTAGAGAATTATCGCAAAGGAATTTGGTTAATTCTATATCTGTGTTTTGAGTTCTAGAACTGTGCTTAATTAGATCCTTGCTGAATGAACTGTCTGCTTGTCTGATTTCCTAAGAATACCCTGTTGGGAATGTCCCTAAATCTACTGTACTTGTTCTAAGTGAAAGTCGTATAGTCGAGATGAGACAATCACATAACACTGGGTAGTCATAACGCTTTGCTAGAAGCCACTTATGATCAATGAGTTAAGAACTCATTGCTAGTGTTATATGATCCTACAGGGTCACACACCTAAGCAAACTGGGCGTCATAGACGAGGTTGATCATTAATGTAATGATCCAATGAATGCATATTTGATATGCATTCGATATCAATGTTCTGGGGAGTGTCGATCGTTGCAGTTAGTGCATCGATCGATGCACTCGCGGATTAATCAGATTAATTCGGTTTAATCGTTGGTTAATTCCGTTGTGGTTTAAGCCGACATATATAAGATATATGGTCGACCTAAACTCGTCTCTAACCTAATTCACAGCCACCAGAACACAGAAATAAACCTCTCTGGAGATTAGATCTCTGTAAGGCACTAGCATCCCTGCGGTCCAGTTTGTGTGCGTGTGGATACCAGTAGAGGCGCAGCATTTGAGGCGCTTCGTGATCTCGATTATCTGCAAACACTTCCGCTGCAAATTCATCAGGTAATCTCGAGATCTGATAGATTCAATTACATGAACCTTAGATCCTAGGCTCGGAATTCAGACTAGGGTTGCTAATCCTGATTAGAACTGCTAGAAATTCCTTCAGTGGTATCAGAGCTTTAGGGTTCCATTGAATCTGTAGCATGATGATTAGATTAGTTGAATCTAGATCTTTGTATAATTGATACAAGCATGCTAAAATTCGTTTTCCTGAAAACCTAGTTTAGGGTTCTGATCGAAAACGTTTATGGGTTTTCTCACATGGTGTCGATCGATGCCAATCCGGCATCGATCGATGCAGGGCGAAAACCCGAATAAATTTTAGGGTTTTTTCGCATGGTGCCGATCGATGCCAATCCGGCATCGATCGATGCAGGGCGAAAACCCGAATAAGCCTAGTTTTCGCCTAGTGACGATCGATGCAATTGTTGCACCGATCGACACAGCCTCGCGAGATTGTTGGATCGGTTCAATTGGATTGGACCGGTTATCGAGCTTGGTTAACAATGGTCGAACACTGTGAATGGTTTAAATGCGATTGGTTTGATTAGGTTGGCATCGACCGATGCTAATGTAGCATCGATCGACGCTGACCGGTATTCAAAACCGGATCAATTGGATTGATCGGTCATCGCGGATTAATTATAAGAATTAAAACATAGTAAAACTGAACGTTTTAAATGGTTCCGTTCCTTAACCAAATATCAAGTGTACTTGATGTCTTTCCAATCTTGTCAACTGTCAAGACCCATTTAGTTGTGTGATAGACTTGCAGTGCAAGATGTCCACAATTTCATGAGTAAGGCAGAGGTAATCGTGTTGATGGACTTGCAGTGCAAGACATCGACAATTACGTGACTGAAGAGATTGGTTTACTTGACTGGGCCATCAAAATCGTTTTGGGCCCAGAGACATTAGGTGGATTGGACATAAGATGTCGATCCACAACCAAGAGTTATATTGGATATAACTAGCAAGGTTGTTGCTTACCTAGATAGCTAAAGTTGAGTGATAGCCAGTGGCTCACTTGAATTTAGTGAAGTATGGGTCTTGGATCATTATATTCATATGAGGAAACATTGTTTGAATATAATTCGAGTTTTCTTAAAAGTTAAGACTTCTCATTTCTTGAACATCATAACTAAACCTTTTTCTTTTCTATGATTCTCAGCTATGACTGCTACTCATAACAATTCTTTCTCCCTGCGATCCGTCCTTGAGAAGGACAAGTTAAATGGATCGAATTTTCTCGAATGGTATCGGAACTTGAGAATTGTTCTCAAGCAGGAGAAGCGGGACTATGTCCTTGAAAATGTTCTCCCTGAAAAACCGAGAGCCAATGCTCCACATGCAGAAAGGAATACTTGGGATAAGCATTCTAATGATGTGGTCGATGTGAATTGTCTCATGTTGGCTACCATGAACTCGGATTTGCAGAAGCAATACGAGAACGTGGAGTCGCCCATGGAGATGATCACTAGCCTGAAAAGTATGTTTCAGGAGCAAGCACGAACTGAGAGATACCAGACGGTTAAATCTCTCATTGAATGGAAGCTACCAAAGGACAGTCCAGTCAGTCCTCATGTCATTAAGATGATGGGTTATATTGATAACCTGGGGAAGCTGGATTGTCCCATTAGCCAAGAGTTGGCTACTGACATCATTCTGCAGTCACTGCCGTCAAGTTATGATCAGTTTGTTATGAACTATAACATGAATAACTTGACAAAGACATTGACTGAGCTGCATGGCATGCTCAAGACAGCTGAGCCAAATATCAAGAAGGGCACTCCTAATGTACTTATGGTACAAGGGGGTAAGAAGTTTAAGAAACTTGGCAAAGGTAAGGGAAAGGGCAAGGCAGTCCCGGTTGAGAACCAGGACACGTCGGCGCCAGCCCCAAAGCCCAAGCCGGGCCCATCTGAGACTGATAAGTGCCATTACTGCAAAGAGCTTGGGCCTTGGAAGAGAAATTGCAACAAATTCTTGGAAGAGAAGAAGAAGAAGAAGAAGACTTTCGAGACTTCATCTTCAGGTATTTATGTTATAGAAGTAAATGTTACTACTTCTGGTTCTACTTCTTGGGTATTGGATACCGGCTGTGGTGCTCATATTTGTACAAATATGCAGGGCCTAAGCAACAGTAGGAAGTTGGAAAGGGGACAAGTGGACCTGCGCGTGGGGAATGGAGCAAGAGTTGCTGCATTAGCCGTAGGAACATATAACTTGTATTTACCTTCTGGTTTGGTTTTAAAGCTTAATAATTGCTACTATGTACCTGCTATAAGCAGAAATATTATTTCCATTCCTATTTTGGATGTGGAAGGATATCAGTTTTCAATTAAGAATAAATGTTGTTCTTTTGATTACAATGATATATTTTATGGTAGCAGCCCATTAGAGAATGGGCTTTATGTTTTAAACCAAACTGCACCAATCTATAACATTAACACCAAGAGATTCAAATCAAATGACACGAATCAGACTTTTCTTTGGCATTGTCGTTTGGGCCACATAAACGAGAAACGGATTCAAAAGCTCCATAGTGATGGGCTTTTGGGCTCATTTGATTATGAATCATGTGAGAAATGTGAGTCTTGTTTACTAGGAAAAATGGCAAAGGCGCCCTTCAACAAACAAAATGAAAGGGCCAGTGACCTATTGGGCCTTATACATACAGATGTATGCGGCCCAATGAGCACAAGTGCTAGAGGAAATTTTCGATACTTCATTACCTTCACTGATGATTTCAGCAGGTATGGCTATGTCTATTTAATGAGACATAAGTCGGAATCTTTTGAAAAGTTCAAAGAGTTCCAAAATGAAGTATAGAATCAACTAGGCAAAAGTATTAAGGCTCTTCGATCAGATCGTGGAGGAGAATACTTGAGCCAAGAATTCAGTGATCATTTGAGAGATTGTGGAATTGTTTCACAACTCACTCCTCCTGGAACACCACAATGGAATGGCGTGTCTGAGAGGAGAAATCGGACTTTATTAGATATGGTTCGGTCAATGATGAGTCTCTCAACTCTTCCATTATCCTTTTGGGGATACGCTCTAGAAACGTCTGCGTTTACACTTAATAGGGTTCCGTCAAAATCAGTTGCAAAGACACCACATGAGATGTGGACTGGAAATGTTCCGAGTGTGTCTTTCCTGAAGATTTGGGGTTGCGAAGCTTATGTTAAGCGATTAATTACAGATAAGCTCGAACCCAAATCAGACAAGTGCTACTTCGTTGGTTATCCTAAGGAAACCAAGGCATACTACTTTTACAACCAATCCGAGAACAAAGTGTTTGTTGCTCGGAACTGCGTTTTTCTTGAGAGAGAGTTTCTTTCCAAGAGAAACAGTGGGAGTAAAGTACAACTCGAAGAAGTTCGAGAACCGCAGGAAAATGCTCAACATGTAGAGGAAGAGAAACAGTTGGATCTACAAAGAGTTGTAGAACCCGCGCCTGTGGAGCCTGAAATTCGCCGATCCGAAAGGATCCGTCACGAACCCGAGAGATATGGATTTCTCGTAACCAATTGTCATGATTTGTTAATCATTGACTGTGACGAGCCAGCGAATTTCGAAGAAGCAATGATGAGCCCTGACTCCGCAAAGTGGCTGAAAGCCGCTGAATCCGAAATGGGATCCATGTCACAGAACCAAGTATGGACTTTGGTTGATTTACCCGATGGTGCAAGACCCATTGAGTGTAAATGGATTTTCAAGAAGAAAATTGATGTGGATGGAAATATTCAGATATATAAAGCAAGGCTAGTGGCAAAAGGTTTCAAACAAATTCATGGTATTGACTATGAAGAAACCTATTCACCTGTCGCCATGCTTAAATCCATTCGGATTCTCCTAGCAACAGCTGCTCATTATGATTATGAGATCTGGCAGATGGACGTGAAAACAGCTTTCCTTAATGGAATTCTGGAAGAGGATGTGTACATGACACAACCCGAAGGTTTCATCGATCCAAATGCAGCTAGGAAAGTATGCAAACTTCATCGATCCATTTATGGATTGAAGCAAGCATCTCGGAGTTGGAATCTTCGTTTTGATGAAGCAGTCAAAAAGTTTGATTTCATCAGAAGCGAAGAAGAACCATGTGTTTACAAGAAGACTAGTGGGAGCGCAGTTGCATTTCTCGTGTTGTATGTAGATGACATACTTCTTCTCGGAAATGACGTTCCGTTGTTACAGTCTGTTAAGACTTGGCTCGGAAGTTGTTTTTCAATGAAAGACATGGGAGAAGCCGCGTATATTCTTGGAATAAGAATCTATAGAGATAGATCAAACAAGTTGATTGGACTGTGTCAAGACACTTATATCGATAAAGTCTTACACAGGTTCAGAATGCAAGATTCCAAGAAGGGCTTCATACCAATGTCTTATGGCATAAGTCTCAGCAAGAAGCAGTGTCCTGAGACACCTGCTGAGCGAGATCGCATGAGTCGGATTCCCTATGCCTCGGCGTTGGGATCCATCATGTATGCCATGCTCTGTACTCGTCCAGATGTTGCTTGTGCTTTAAGCATGACGAGTAGATACCAATCGGATCCAGGTGAAAGTCAATGGACAGCAGTCAAGAATATTCTGAAGTATTTGAGAAATACTAAAGATAAATTATTGGTGTATGGAGGAAGTGATGAGCTGGTAGTAAGTGGTTACACAGACGCAAGTTTTCAGACAGACCAAGATGATTTCCGATCGCAATCTGGTTACATCTTCTGCCTGAATGGCGGTGCAGTAAGCTGGAAGAGTTCCAAGCAGGACACTGTAGCAGATTCCACAACTGAAGCTGAGTACCTCGCTGCTTCTGAAGCGGCAAAGGAGGCTGTTTGGATCAAGAAGTTCATCACTGAACTTGGTGTGATTCCTAGCATTTCTGAGCCAGTGGCTTTGTATTGTGACAACAATGGAGCCATTGCGCAAGCAAAGGAACCTAGATCACACCAGAAATCCAAACACATAGAAAGGAGATATCACCTTATCCGTGATATTGTGAATAGAGGAGATGTGAAGATCAGCAGAGTCCCTACGGATGAGAATGTTGCTGATCCACTGACCAAGCCCCTCCCAAGGCCTAAGCATGAGTTTCATACAACTGCTGTAGGCATTAGATATCTTAAGATATGATCTTGATTTCAGTGGGAGTTGTATTTATTTTAGTTATGACATGATGTTCACAAAGACATAATAGTTATGTTATTTTAATGAAATTGTTTCAGCATTATTTAATTGTGTTAATTAAATATATATATTGTCCCAAAGTAATTTATGACATTTTATAGGCCATCAAGTATGTGACTTGATCATGAAACCCTATAAGCAATAAATGACATAAATTATAATGGTCCCTGGTCGAGGTTGTTAACGTGGGACATTAACAACCACGTGAGACTAGTATGTGAGGTGACTGATGACCATGTTTCATGGAGTCATTAATAAGTGTATTAAAGTCAATCACATAGACATGTGTTAGAGAACACATGATCGGACTTAACCCGTTAATGAGAACTCTACAAGATGTTATATGAGTGTCATAAGAGTTTCTCATTACGACTAAAGAGAGTAGTCCTTAGACCTGAGTTCATCATGTCCTCTCTTATATGGATTGGTTCGTCTTGACTTTGTCAAACGTCAGCCGTAACTGGTGATCATAAAGACACTGATTAGGCGTATCATGAAATATAAAAGAGACATGGATGGAACAAGATGGGATTTGTACCTCCTATATAACAGGAGTTAAATATCTCTGGGCCTATCGAAGATTTGATACTGGAAATGCGTGGCCGCGCTCAAACGAGGTGATTGTCAGTCGTTTGTTTTTCATCAGTACAAATCGGGATTCGATAAACGTAATCTGGTTGAATAAGGATGACACAGTGCTTGCCTTATGCCAGATTGAGATAAAGCTACAAAGGGATTAAAGGAATAGATGATTCCAGTACAAGTGGGAGATTGTTGGGAATGTCCTGAAATCTACTGTACTTGTTCTAAGTGAAAGTCGTATAGTCGAGATGAGACAATCACATAACACTGGGTAGTCATAACGCTTTGCTAGAAGCCACTTATGATCAATGAGTTAAGAACTCATTGCTAGT
This sequence comes from Orychophragmus violaceus, assembly GCA_030180135.1. Taxonomy (NCBI): domain Eukaryota; kingdom Viridiplantae; phylum Streptophyta; class Magnoliopsida; order Brassicales; family Brassicaceae; genus Orychophragmus; species Orychophragmus violaceus. Next base: position 97,011,530 of record CM058237.1, on the reverse strand, counting down.
GTTATATGATCCTACAGGGTCACACACCTAAGCAAACTGGGCGTCATAGACGAGGTTGATCATTAATGTAATGATCCAATGAATGCATATTTGATATGCATTCGATATCAATGTTCTGGGGAGTGTCGATCGTTGCAGTTAGTGCATCGATCTATGCACTCGCGGATTAATCAGATAAATTCGGTTTAATCGTTGGTTAATTCCGTTGTGGTTTAAGCCGACATATATAAGATATATGGTCGACCTAAACTCATCTCTAACCTAATTCACAGCTACCAGAACACAGAAATAAACCTCTCTGGAGATTAGATCTCTGTAAGGAACTAGCATCCCTGCGGTCCAGTTTGTGTGCGTGTGGATACCAGTAGAGGCGCAGCATTTGAGGCGCTTCGTGATCTCGATTATCTGCAAACACTTCCGCTGCAAATTCATCAGGTAATCTCGAGATCTGATAGATTCAATTACATGAACCTTAGATCCTAGGCTCGGAATTCAGACTAGGGTTGCTAATCCTGATTAGAACTGCTAGAAATTCCTTCATACCCTAGGCTTGACGCTTTTAGTTTATTGCTTTCACAACCAACTTGCTACTGTTTACTTTATTGCTTCGCAATTTATTTACTTCACCATCTGCTTATTTCTAGTATTAATCTCTACGTTTCTGATTCTATTGAGACCTAGTGTCCCTGTGGATTCGATAACCCTATATACTACTTTGACATTGCTGTTCACTTGCAGTTTAGAATAGGGATTAAAACTTACAGCCTATCAAGTTTTTGGCGCCGTTGCCGGGGACTCTTTGAGTCTTCGATAGTTTCGAGCCTAGGGTTTTACTAGGAATTTTCGTTTTCTTTTTCGTTTTTGTTTTTTATTTTTGCTGATTTATTTTTCTGTTTTCTCTGATTTCGCATTGCATCGATCGACGCTCTTCTTGCATCGATCGACACACTTCGCAGAATCACCAAGAAGACTAAGAGATCATCAGGACGATGTGTCTGAATGATATTTTCAGCTTAGGGATTGACAGTTCACAGATAGTTGGGTTGAAGAACCAAGTTGACTCTCTGCATAGTCTTCTACTTGGAAAATATGCACAAGAAGCTAACCATTGCGTTGAAGGAACTGGATTCTATAGTCACAGATCTGCTTTTCAGAAACCCTTTACAAGGATTTGTAGTGTTTCTTCTTACCAAGCACCGCCTGCACCTACAGCTCATGAGAGCAGAATGGAAATCATGATGGAGCAGTATCTTGAGAGACAACAACAGATTGATATGTCCTTCAACTCAAAGATTGATGCGTTGTATGAAGATTTGAATGAGAAGTTCGAATCTCTGAGCACACATATGGAGGAGCTGGATATCAAAATTGAACGAGCAGATGCAGCAATAGAGAGGCGGAATGAAGCTAAGAGAGCTGAACAGAAGCTGCACATCAATGCTGTGAACATAAGGGATGAGATTGACTTGCTGGAAGAAGAAGAGAGCATAATCTCGGATTTTCTGGATGAATATTGTCTGCCTGATACATGCATCGATCGACACCCCCTCAGTGACGATCGACACGCCATTCTGACAGCAATTTCGAGTTCTTTCGAGAAACAGAATCGCCTTGCATCGATCGACACACATCATGCAACGATCGACACAGAACGCAGACATGTCCAGAAACCTGCAACAGTACCAGAACGAGTCTACAAGCCCCCAGTGCCATATCCTAAGGTTCCCAAACCTTCCAAACAAGAGCTAGAAGTGGCTAACTGCATAAAAGTGATGGATAAGAAGGTGAATAAAACTCCACCAGTTGAAACTTCGCGAGTTCATGAAAAGAAGGTGATCTCCACTGATGGTCATCTGAAAGAAGAAGTTCAGATTGGTGGAACTACAGTATCTGATAGTGGAGAAAAGAAGATGGCGGTTCCTCTTGAACCTGCTCTAACATCTTCAGTACCTGCAACTGCTCATAAGCAGAAAGCTCCAGACATCAGATATACATCAAAGGTAAGGTACAAATCACCTAAGCTTAAACCTTCTGACCACATTATTTTGAATGCAGGAAAACGCAGTAGACCGCCCAAGCTTCGCTCCCGCCCTGATTATGATTACCCATTCCTTGGAAGATCTCATGATCTGAATGCTTATACGCCACCTTGGATGAGGAGACATTCACAGAGACACTCAAAGTCTCTGTTGAAACCGCCATGAGTCCAATCTCTTTCTGATAGGTCAAGCTATTGACCTTAAACAAGCGTTGGGTGGGAGGCAACCCACCATTAGGTACTGGTGTTTTTCTACTTAATTTTTGGTGTTTTTGTTAGGATTTTACGTTTGTTTTTGTTTCTGGTGAGTTTATGTTTGCAGGTCTCGGACAAAATCGCAGTGCAACGATCGACACACTTCTGTGTCGATCGTCACAACACGAAAGGAATCGCATTGCAGCGATCGTTGCGGTCCTGAGCAACGATCGACCATACACGAAAATCGCCAAGTAACGGTCGATGCACTTAGTGCAACGATCGATGCCTGAGCGACAGAGGTAAACCCGACAGAACTCAACAAAGCTTTAACAATTTTTATTTTTTTTTACCGATCCTTCGCTTGACACTACTGGGGACAGTGTGTCTTAAGTGTGGGGGAGGTGCTACTGACTTTTGTTTTCTGTTTTCTTAAGAGTCAGTCCGTTTTTCAAAAAAAAAAAAATTTGTTTTATTGAGTCAAAATTGTTTAAGTAAGAAACTATGATTTTCTGAGAAGATTTACAAGACTTGCATGAACTTAAGTAACCATTGGGATGAAGTTGCAGGATCTATCTCTGACTATTAGAAAACCCCATCACAGATCAACCTACTGGGAACACCCACATCACTTCAGGTATCAGAGGATCCTTTTACTGACTTCAATTTAATACTGACTTAGATTTCTCACCTAAGGGCTTGGTATACTTTGTGTCGGATTCCCTTGTTAGTTCTGACACAGCCTGTCAACATATCCTATTTAGTTCCCTTCTCCCCTTCTATAAAGAAAAAAAAAGATAATAAACTGAGGATGAGTTAGTAACTCCGAAGTGGTCATGGGAATGGTAGCAAACACTATTTTCTCTCATGTGATCCATGGAATGTGTCCAAAGTACACCCCATAACGGGAAGAACACTGATAAAAAAAATAAAATGATACCCAATGGGGAAAAATCAGTTGTTAAAGAAGGGAAAGAGAAGAAAGGGACTAGAGAAAGATAGTATGGTGGTCTAGAGCTGATAAGGTAAGAATCCATGTGCCCTTTGATCGATACTCCTTAGGTGAGACCGCACTTAAATACTTGCAGAAGTCAGTAGGGAGAATTTGAATGCTTGAATGTGATTGTGGAGTTTACCTAGGACAATTGCTAAGTGTGGGGGAAGTACATGTTGGTCTTGATATCCTGTGATTGATTCTTTCAGTGGTTTACTAAGGGGAATCTGAGTATTGTAGCTTCTAGGATGAAATGAGTTTCTGAAGAGTTTTCAAACCTCTTCACCATGTTTTAGTTCTTTGTTTTGCTTGAGGGCAAGCAAAGGCTAAGTGTGGGGGAGTTGATATATCATGGTTTTTACTGGTTTTATGCCATGATATAGTTGTGTGTTTTAGTGTCTTTTGTGTTCTTTTAGAGTCTTTTACAGGTATAATCAGGTTTGGAGCTGAATTGGAGATAATGGAGCATTTTGGAGATTTTTGGAGTGTTTGGCCGAGAGATAGAGTTCACTGTCCGAAACAGAGAAAGGTGTCGATCGTTGCACTCTAGCAACGGTCGATGCACCAGCGAGATGGGCCAAAACTCGGCGGTTTAGAAGAATCAAGATATTGCACTCTGATCCAGAAGTTCCTGATATTTACAAAGAAGCCCCTGGCCGAGATTATACCTATATAATCAGGTTTTAGTTGTTTTTATTAGATACACTTTCATAATTAAGAGCAGAGGATTTTTAGAGCTTTTGGGGCTGATCTGAACCTATTACATCATCTGTATTTGGAGAAGATTTCGAACCCCTTTTACTCTTATTCTTTTATGCAATCTATTATTTATATGATTATGTTTTCATCAATCATGTCTGAGTAGATTCCTAGTTAGGTTTAGGGTTTCTCACATAGGATTTCATGACTTGTTAAACTTGTTCAATTTCAGTTAAGGATTCAAACTATATCTGTTCTTCAATTTAATTGTGCTTAAAGCTAGTTCTAACCTGATCAATTAGAATCTAGATCTTAGGTTGCTAAATACGTCACGGAAGTGGGGTTTAGGAATCTGAACTAATTAAATTAGGCAATTAAACTTTGCGCAAACGGAAGTTTGGTTTAGGATAATTGTGAACATATCAAACCTAGGATTAATGCTAGTTTAATCTGTTAGTTCTCGCAAACGAAAGTTTGGTTTGCTGCACTTAGACTTAGAGAATTATCGCAAAGGAATTTGGTTAATTATATATCTGTGTTTTGAGTTCTAGAACTGTCCTTAATTAGATCCTTGCTGAATGAACTGTCTGCTTGTCTGATTTCCTGAGAATACCCTAGGCTTGACGCTTTTAGTTTATTGCTTTCACAACCAACTTGCTACTGTTTACTTTCTTGCTTCGCAATTTATTTACTTCACCATCTGCTTATTTCTAGTATTAATCTCTACGTTTCTGATTCTATTGAGACCTAGTGTCCCTGTGGATTCGATAACCCTATATACTACTTTGACATTGCTGTTCACTTGCAGTTTAGAATAGGGATTAAAACTTACAGCCTATCAATCATCGAGATTGATGATAACCTCGATCCCAGAAACGCTGTATACGTCACGAACGTCCCCGATGGACCAATTCAAACCGCATCCACTAGTTAGGGACCTGAGCCTAACAACGACGAAGATTGGAGAACTCCGATCATTCGATACATCACAAACGGCGAAGTTCCCGACAACAAATGGGAGGCGCGGAAACTTAAAACACAGAGTGCAAGGTACTGCGTCACAAAAGGGGAGCTCTTTAAAAGAAGCCTCTCCGGACCTTATCTCAAATGCCTTGACAAAAAGCAAGCCCTAGCCGTGATCACACAAACACATGACGGATCCTGCGGAAGCCATTCCGGAGGACGAGCATTGGCCGTTCGAATCAAAAGGCAAGGCTATTATTGGCCGACAATGGCCACCGAATGCGAATCTTTCTCCAACAAATGCGATAAATGCCAAAAGAATGCCCCAATTATCCACCAAGCATCGGAGAAACTCTCCTCTATCTCATCACCATACCCATTCATGCGATGGGGAATGGACATCGTGGGACCGCTAGTCGCATCCGGCAAAAAGAAAGCTACACACCTATTGGTAATGACGGACTACTTCACCAAGTGGATTGAAGCGGAGTCATACCAAAAGGTTAAGGACATCCACGTTAAGGAGTTCGTCTGGCGAAACATTGTTTGCCGACATGGACTACCCCACGAGATCGTCACCGATAACGGACCTCAATTCATATCAAATGCTTTCAAAGAGTTATGCAGAACTTGGAACATAAAGTTGACTTACTCAACGCCACGCTATCCCCAAGGAAACGGGCTAGCAGAAGCAGCTAACAAAGCAATTATGAACGGTCTCAAGAAAAGGCTCAACGAGTGCAAAACAACCTGGAGTGACGAACTCCCAGCCGTACTCTGGGCCTACCGGACTAGCTCCCGCAAATCCACTGGCGAGACTCCCTTCTCGCTGGCTTACGGAATCGAGGCGGTGGTACCAGCAGAAATCCTCGTGTCAAGCATCCGCAAGGAAGAATGCCCGCGACAAGAGGAACTTAACAACAAGATGATAACTGACGAGCTCGACCTCGTCGACGAAAGAAGGAACCTCGCATTAGCTCGACTCCAGAATTACCAACAAGCCGCAGCTCCCTACTATGTTTCCCGAATCAAAACTCGAAGGTTTCAAGTAGGAGAGATCGTCTTACGGAAAGTGTTCGACCATAAAAAGGAAGAACACGCTGGAAAATTAGGAGCAAAGTGGGAAGGTCCTTACCAGGTCACCGACGTTGTGAAGGATGGGGTCTACCGACTCAAATCGGTAGAAACCCAGAAACCTGAACTACGACCTTGGAACATCATCAACCTCAAAAAGTACTTCCAATAAGAGTACATCAACATAATCGAACTACGAAATGGCTTGATCCCCTTAAAAGGGTACATAGGCAGCTCGATTTCGAGCGCAGCCACCCCCCAAACACAAAGCTCTTACCGAGCTCGGTAACTTCAAACGAAGTCCTACTAGCTTATCTTTGTGAAATCAAAATAAGTCTCCCAATCAAACGTCTCTTCCTGTCGCAAAAGTTAGAGCCATTACGTTGTGCAAAGTGATATGAAATTATCTCTTCCAAAAACTAAAGCGATATGAAATTATCTCTTCAAATAACAAAGTGATATGAAATTATCTCTTCTAAAAAACAAACGATATGAAATTATCCTTTTTCGAGCGACCTGAAGTGGCCTCTCCCAAAGTCAAAGCGATATGAAATTATCCCTCCCGAGCAACCTGAAATGGCCTCTCCCAAAACGAAAGATATGAAATTATCTCTTCAAAATCAAGCGATATGAAATTATCTCTTCAAAAATCAAGTGATATGAAATTATCTCTCCAAGAAATAAAGTGATATGAAATTATCCCTTCAAATAAAGCGGCCTGAAACGGTCCCTCCAAACTGAACGAACTGAAATGATCGTCCCAAAACAAGCGACCTAAAACGGTCCTCCCGATTCGAACGAACTGAAATGATCGTCCCAAAGAAAGAGATCCAGAACGATCTTTCCAAAAAATACAATTCTTTTAAACCTTATACGGATTAAAAGAATCGGGGGGGGCTACCCCACCCCTCAAGCAAAATAACGAGGTCAAGACGGCTATTCAAGCATGCAACCTCTACACACACTCCAAATAGGATCTTTGTAAGTTTACTTCGATTCGTTCTCATACTTAATGCTTCTCTTTTCAATTCAGCGATTAAGCCTGAATCTTACGTTACGAAGTAGTCGCGCCTCAGACTATTCCTGGCAAAGAGCTCGAGCTCGAATGCAATTAACTTAAAAGTTCGCAAAGAACTACCTAAGGCAATTCAAGATAAGTTATCTGCTCGATTCCTCTGGAGAAGTTCGAATCGCCACAACGGCTCGAATTTTATGTTAAGGCATAAAAACAATAAAATCTATGCTAAAGCATGAAAGATTTAAAAAGAGATTCATAAAAAAAAAAAGAGAGAGGACATGATGTCCTCGAGTTCGAACAAAAAGCCCCCTTGGGCAACCAAAGTTTGAAAAAGAAAACCCTCTCGGGCAACAACAACGACAGTTTTTAAAACGCAGCATAGGAGGAGTCGCCGACCTGGCCCTCCGCTCCATCGCCCGCCTCTCTTCTCGGCCGAGAGTCGACCTCGTCAGTCATCCTCGGGTCGGTCTCAGCCGGGGGAGCAGGCGGAGAACCCGCCATGGCCACGGAGTCCTCCGACATTGCCGGCAAGGCAAGCTTGCCAACGCTAAAGTCGGAGACTGCCACGGCCTCCATCTCCGCTATAGTAACTCGTTTTTGCTCGTCCAGCTTAAGCACCTCTCGGGTCATGTCCACCTCTCCAGCTGCGATCTCGGCGATGAGCTCGATGTTGGCCAAAGTCTCTTGGAGATGGATCTCGGCGCTAGTCTGGATCTTCCACTTCTCGGCTCTCTCTTTGACCCCGGCCAGAATCATCAGATACTGGCCATGGTGTTCTTTTCGAGCCTTACGAAGCTCGACCCGGCTCGAGTCCTCTGCAGTCTGAATTCGAGCCTCGGCGGCGCTAAGCTGACAAGACAGCTCCTCCTCCCTCCTCTCGAGATGCGCAATCCTGGCCTCCACGGCAGCATGGTCCGCGACCCTCTTCTTCAGACGCTCCTCCCGGGCTAAAGCTTCCTGGAGCTCGGCGTTCATTTGGGTAGCAGCCTCTCGAGCAGATTCGAGCTCGTAGGTCTGAGCATCCAACACCTTGTTCTCAGACCGGACCGTGTACGTATTCACAGCCTCTACGGCCTGCAAAAAAAGCGTCGGTTTAGCAAATATTTTAAAGAAAAAGGAAGACAAAAGCAAAAATGTCTCACCTTCCAGATAACCGCCATCATCTCGGAATATGCACTACCGAGGACCGTTTCCCCAGAGACCGGGAGCTCAGAGCCGACAGGCCTAACACGCCTCAGCATACGAACCACACCTTCCGGATCGTCCACAACCGAGCACTCCTCTCGGTCCGACCCCTCTGGACTCCTTCCCGCGTGTACTTTACGACGCTTAGGCGAAGGGGGAAGAGAACCTCCTCGACTCCGACGATCTTCCCCCTGGACAGATCCTGTCGAGAGTCGTAGAGAGCAGCACCTCCAGACTGAGGTAAAACCGCCTCTCGTTCGGCCAAGGGGAGAGTCGCGTCGACGACCCCCGCAATCACGCATCGAAACTTGAATCTTACCAACATTAGACGCCCACCGATATGGGATGACTGAGTAGTCGAAATCCCCGACCGAATAATGAGATACTCTGAAAAAGAAGTATATATCCTTCCACACATCCTTCGACGGAACATCGTCGAGGATCCGCCCAAAACGAGGCGAAAGATAGTATGTTCCCGGGAAGCGAGTATTGTTCTTCACCAAGCAAACTCGCATGAGCTCCTCGGGCCCGAACTCAATCCCCTCTTCTGCGGATCTAACCGCCAGACCAATGACGTGCCGAACAAAATTCGGCGTCATCTGATGGAATGCCAATTGAAGCTGGGCAAGAACCAGAGAGATTATGCGAGGAATAGGAAAGAAAAGCCCGCACTTTTCAAAATAAGTGAGCGAGGCACAACAGTAGCCCTCCACCGCGGTCTCCGGTGACATCGCCGGTGACGGGATCACTATTTCCACCTCCGGGGGAATCCGACACACCCTCCGCAACCGCTCGATATGATTCACGGTTAAGGCGGACGGCGGATGTGGACCAAACGACCCCGCCGCTGTACTCGTACTAGCTCCTGTCGCGTCTCTGAGAGCCATAGGGAGCAGTATATCAGAATAAAGAAAGCAAAAAGGCTATGGAAGGAAAATTTCCGATGGCAGAAGAAAAACCAGAGCAGAAGTAGAGGAAGAGGTAAAAGTAAGAAGAAAAGAAATTATCCTCGGCAAATATGAGGAAATTATAGTGGGAATCGTGCAAAATCTTAACCGCACGACTCCGAACTCGTAATAATTACGAGAAAATCGAGGTGTTTTGGACTCCTCGCTTTCTTTTTGTTTTGACCGTTGATTCAAGATCAGACGGTTACGAATGCGCCAAATTTAGGTCACATCGGCGAGGGAACGAGCCTGAAAAGACTCTTCACAACCCCTCGAATCTAAGCCGTTGATGATCGACCAGATCCACGGTAAGAGATGAAATTCTCAAACGAATATACGCTACGATTGCCGACGCGCTGAAAAGCAGATCGGCCTGTCCCACGCGCCCACTGTTGACCATTGGATCAAAACAAGATCTACGGATGGGGCGAAAATAATCATTAGGTTTGCCACATCCGAGGTACGCACCTCTTCCCAAGAACGTCCACCGCCCATTAACCTCGACTTCTCGAAATCAATGGGCTGGGGGGCTATTGTTGGTACTGGATTTCCCTCTAGGAAATCCGGCCCATTAACAGATAAGACAAAGGCCCATATTCATGAGCCCGTTCCAGAATCAAAGACAAAGAGGAGAGCCGACTCCTTTGTTGGGCCCAAGCGGATAAACACCCTGACAAAGCCCGGACGATGCCGAAGCCGGAGACAATCGAGCTCGAGCTCGGCAGAAGATGACGTGGAGATAGAGCAACCCGATCTTCGCAAGTTCAACTGATCCACACAAATATCGGAGATCGTTACGACGGAGAGGCCAAAATATCGGAACAGAAAGATCAGAGTCGAGACTATTTAAAGAAGAAGTGGCGATCCATTCAAGATATTCCAACCTAGACTAAGAACACTTCGACTAGATAGCTCGATCTCATACTTTGTACTCTCTTCTCGATTGTGTTTGTTCTATCTCGACGATCAATCTCAATAAAGTCTTTGATT